>CM067084.1:73706254-74306254 GCA_034008185.1 Gorsachius magnificus
ATGACCATCCTGTACTGGTGCATGGGGTTACTCCTCCCAGGAGCAAGGCTTTGCATTTGCCTTTGTACCACTTTGTGACATGGTTCATCAGCTGGTTCCTCCAGCCCCTCAAGCTCCTCTGCATGCAGCCCTCCCCTCCAGCGTAAGGACCACTACGAACACAACGCTGAACATACCACGGAACAAGAAGGGTTGGAATGGAAACAAGGAGGTCACACGGTTAATGCATGATGTGGAATAGTTGAGTCTCACTTGTCAAATCCAAGAGGTTATTCAGGGTAAAACCAGTTTAATGCCAGGCATGGAATTGATGGCAATTTACGCAATTATTATTAAGTGAGCAAACTACCATGTGGTGTTATGGAAGGTCTGGAAAAAAATATTAATAGCCTGTTGGTTCAAATGTGAAAGTGCTAAACTCATCGACTATGATGTGTTGTAAAAATAGACTTGAGCCTCTGCATCAAAAAAAATAATGCTTCCCTTAGGAAGACTTAACCAGGTCTAAACAGAAAGCCCTCTGGCCAAAGTCCAACTACTATTTTTTTTAAAGTCCCATAATTAACTTTCTTTTCATTACTTTCTGGTGGGGAGTTTTCTTTTTTTTTCTTTTCCCCATTTCTGTTAAGCGGTGGTGTGTGTTCAGTTGCTACGAGGACGAGAATAATGGCATTCCTAGCACCGTGAAACATTATAGCTTGAAAAGTTTATGTGATTTTTGTACGTACCGGTCTTACAAGTTGTAAATGACCCACCCATTATTTACGCTACGTGGGGTAAAACTTTAAACAAAAAGTTGTTCTTCCATTTACCTTCAAATCGCATGTTTTCTGCCCTATGTGCTTTCTAGATGTGAACTATAGCAGTATAGATTTTTTTTCAGCTTATTTGACAGTGCTGGTAGCTGCAGCTTAGAAGCCGCTGCGCAGCAGAACTGGAACTCGCCAGGCCTTTGTCCAAAGTCAATGGGTTACGGGGTTTTTGTGTGATCTATAGATAATCCACGCTGTTTGCCCCACGTCTCCCTGCCCTTACAGCAGCGATTAAAAAGCTGCCTTGGTAGTTCAGAGCTACTGTTTGCTAAAAAACGCTCCGCAGCTGCAGGGACTTTTCAGTTGTTTGTTTCCCTATGGTGTCTAAGGGTTATAAAAAAACCAGATTAAAACCCCAAACTGTCCTTTTCTAAATCAATGCAGACCTTGAATCCAGGCAAGGATTCCTTCGGGCTCTGCATCACAAGGCAACTGGGTGACTGCAGATCGCCGTGAGAGCAGTGGGTTAAAAAGTATTTTCAGACTGTAATGAAATAGAATATAAAACATAATGTTATCAACAAAAAATACAGTGATATCTTCCATATTGAGTTCCACACACTCTGGCTTCCAGCCCCAGAACACTTGGTTTACGCAATGACTTTGCCTATAGCTGCTGTCTAGCTACCAAGTCTTTACATCATGCTGTAGCCTTGCCCACACCGAAACCTCCCGAGTATCCAGTGTGAGCTGAAAAGTGGTTAGCTGGAAGTTAACTGTTGAGAGGAACCCCCAGGCAGCGGTGGAGCCTCCCTGCCTTGCTGTCTTCCAACCAAAGTCTAGCTGCTGTTCCTTGCATAGGATGCACAACTCCTGGGGGGAGGGGGAGAAATTACTTTTCAGAAGGAGTTAACCCCAAACCTGCCGTCAGCAAGACTAATTTCAGCAAAGAGATAAGCAAGAAGGTGTGATCCAGTGCACAAATTCCTAAAGAGGAGACAACAGCTGGTGAGGCTGCAGTGCGACGGAGAAACATCTGGAAGCTATGGGAGACTCTAATCCAAGTGGGACAGCATGACGCCGTTTGTCTGCCTCATAAGAGCTTTCTGGGCCAGCTTCATAGGAAAGCTGTCTATGAGATAAGGGAGGTGGCTACAACGGGTGTCCATGAGGTCTGAAGTGCCGTATATTGAAGCCAGGTTTGGGTATTGCTCTTTACCACTAATACTGATGAGCTGGAGTGGGTCCCGATTAATGGGAATATTGAGCAGTTGGTTGCCATGAGGAACAGTTAATGGCATTGCATGGCTTTAATCTAGAAAATATGGGACTGAAAGCAGGGAACACCCAAGTTCAGAACCTTTGCTGGACGGGGCCCGGTGCTCTGTTCTCTGCTGCGGCTGCTGGGGTGAGATGAGAGCAATCAACTTAATTTTCAGTGAAATTAGGGGAACAGTGGGGTTTCTGCAGACTGTCACCAGCACAACTTGAGGCATCACAGTTTCTGGTGTCGGCTGGCGGTTGCGAGGCCTGTAGCTAACAGCTGTGACAGCTGCTGCAACTCAGCAGTTGATGTGTTAATTTAAACCAACACCACTCATGCTTTAAGTTATTGCACCAGACTATGGCATAGAAAAATTTGGGATGGAACTGCAGGACATGTCTCATCCAACATCCTGCACAAAGCAGGTCCCAATCAGACCAGGTTGCTCACGGCTTCGTCCAGCTGAATTCAAGGACTCAGTCCCAGGATGGAGATGTCTCAACCCCTCTGGACAACCTATTTATGATATTTGACCACTTTTAGAGTGATTTTTTTTCCTTACATTTAATTATAATTTCCTGTGTTGCAACTTGTGTCCATTGCCTCTCCCCTATCATGGTGCAATCAATAATGTTAGTTATTACTTAATAAATCCCTCAATTAATAGCATGTTTCTCGGTAACTGCCTACTGGGCTCCAATTTCAGGATGCTGCAGAACTGGAGGATATGCACCATTGGCAAGGTTTGAGCTGTCTTAACAGGGTGACCGTACCGGCCGAGCTGCAGGGATGCTGTCCTCCCCTGCCCCTGCCCCGGGGGCAGCTGCCTTTTCGTGGGGTGACGAATCCATCCCTGTCCGTGGTTGGTACACAGTGGTTGAAAGTGCTCTGGGATCCTTGGGGATGAAAAGCTCTGTAAAGACTGGAGTTGCTTATGATGATGATGACTAAAATACCACTTTAAAAGGCCTTAACGTAAGGAGTTCATTGGAAGGTTTACAATTTGGGGTGTTTTATGAGGGGAGAAATTATTTCCAAGAACCAGGTTAGAGTAAGTCCCCCTTAGGACGATGCAAAAGGAGAGTTCCAGTGTATTACAAAATTATCATGGCTATAGCTTTCTAAGCTTTTAAGATCCCTTAGTATCAGGGGGAAAGGGGAAAGGAGAGTCAGGCAGCCAGAACAGGAATCTGTCTGTATTGGGAAACCATTAGAAAGATGCAATGTGGTGGCTGGGACCCAGGCAGAATTTGAATGTCATCCCTTTTCTATAAATAATGCATAAGCATCACCATATTTTTGAATGCAGAGTCCAGAGGGAAATAATCTCTCTCAAATGAATGATTGTAACATTTCAGACTGGAATTCAGAGGTCCCAAGCTCCAGGGTCCTGGGTGGCGTGTCCCAGCTGCTGGGTGCTCTCCTCTCCCGCCCGAGCATCTTGGGAGTGAAGGGATGAGGATGCTGCACCAGAAGCAGATCAGAGGGCTGCAGCCTCGTGCTTTGAGGGTTGTCCCAGATTTACCGCAACCCCCACCAGGAAAATGGGATTTTTACCGTGAATAGTTTTTCATCTCTGGACTGTGAGTGGAGTGTTTACCACCTAGATCCAAAGTCACAGGATTGTATCTGTGTCAGCTCACAGCAATGGCAACTTGAACAGAAAGCTTTTGGGGCAAAGGCTGGAGTTCCTTGTGGGAATTCAGGTGGACAAAGAGCAGAGGGTACATCCCATCCAGCTTTCAGGAGTAATGCTGCCCTGTGTCTGGGACATTTACGTGGTGCTCAGTCACTGTGCTGTCCAAGCCACTCATGTATTACTGTCATGATACCCTACACACTGTCCCATTACTGTCATATCCTACACACTGTCCCATGGTCATGGGATGATGGAATAAGGCCTGGGTGGTGTATGCTTCTGAAGTTTTGTGAACCTGGCTCCAAGGAGGTGTGCAATTTTAGTGATAAAATTATACTGACAGAAATCCTGGTGTTTTTTGCCACATCAGCTTAACCTGCGTGCCCTTGTGGCTTAGAGCACCAGGTCTGGCTTTGCCCTCGTTCCCTTTCTAAGCCCATTCAATTGTCTTTGTATGAGTTTGTGCTGGGCATGGGAATTTGGCTGTGACTTGGCATTGCTCAGCTCTGCTCCATTGCAAGCAAGCAAGAAGAAACTGCTGTAACATTTTGCCTTGTTACAGTCTCCCAGGATGGTAAGGAATATCACAGCCCCTTTCTCCTAAGCACTGAAATCAGAGAAATGCCCCTTGTTTAGTGTTTATGCTGAACAGACAAGCCAGGAGCAAGGGTTTGAGACCAAAATACAGGAGGGTTAAGCAACCTGGCAAGTCAACAGACATGCAAAGTGGCAAATGAAGCATCCTGCATCCCCGTCAAGCATCCCATCTGGTAAGAGGCTCTGTCTTGCTCACCTCCTTCCTTGCTGCCTTCACATTGCTCTATGTACAAACCATTTCTATGAGGACTGGCTTATTTACACAGCCTGCCCTCCCTGTGCCTGAATTAGAGAAGAAAACTGATGGAAGAGGAATGAAGTGGTTACTAATTAGAAATTAGCTCATTAATACAATACATCTGTTTCTCATTAGGCAAGGAGAGATGAAGGCTGAATCTCACATCCCCAGTGACTGGCTGTTTATGGAGTCTGCATTAAACTAGAAATCAGGCTTTTTTTAAGGTTGATTTTGTCCACCCTGGAGAGATGTGTGTGTTGAGGGCTGAGCAGTGGTGAATATCAGCAATGAGACAGGGCATCATGCAGCACCGGGGACTCGCCTGTGAAGGATCCCCATTCTGCAGGGTGCAGGGGGGACCCACCCTGCCCCGCATCCCGCTTTGGCTCTGCCTCATCCAAATTCCTAACCTTGGTATGAGCAGAAACAGGAAGGAGGCTTCTGGATTTGGAAGGAGGAACTGGAATTGCCCCTGCAGTGAATTTAGTCAGGCTTGAGCCTTGGCTTTGAGATACCAATGGGAGCAGCCTTCTGCGCCAGGTGCCCCAGGACACGCAGCCCGCGTGGGGGAGGTGATGGAGCTGGGAGTTAGCTTGCTCTTGTGAGCTCTGGGTGCAAAATCCAAATTACTGGAAGAACACCAACAGCTAAACAGCCAAACCAGTTTTTAAAGCCCTTTGAGCAATCTGCTTTCCCAGCCAGCTGGGTGCCTTGGGAAATGCCTGTTGCTGTACTGGGTGAATATTTCAAAGCGGGAGGAGGGAGAGGTACCAGCTCCTCCAGAGCAGCACTGGTTTTCTCCTGGAAGATAGGGAGGAGGAGGATGAAGAGTTTCTCATGGGACACTGTAAAACTGAAATACCACAAAGTGCAAAGGTGAGCTCGTTGTACGTGGCCTGGAGAATGCTGGACAGGAGATGCCAGGGAATTTCTTGTAGTTTTATTTTCTGCTGAAGAATTTGGAAACCGTGTGTGTGAGGAAGCAGGGCTGTCAAAGAAAACAACTGTTAACAGTGTTTGGGAAAATGCAAGCTGTGTTTCCCTGGCCATATTTCTTTAAATGTGTCCCCCTCCCCTAAATTTTCCGAAGCTCTTCTCAGTTATCTTTCTGTCCAAATTTCCTTCCCTTCCAAAGCTGAAACATTTTCATTGTATTGAAATTAAATGGAAAAAGAAATCCCCAACTAAACCTGAAAGCAATTAAAGAATTTTAATATAAAAAGCCATTTTTCCTTGAAAACCATTCAACGGGCTGTAATCAAATCCTCTCCTATTAAAGCAGGAGCAGTGGGACGGGCACTTGACAGATTTTGACACTGACGGGGCAGCAGATTCCTGATTGCATCAGCTACAAAACTCTTTTTTCTGGTCACAGCATGGATTTTCTGCCTACAGATCAGGAGCATTTGGATTTTGGGGCTTGTTTAGCAGGCAAAATTGTCCAGCATAATCTATTTTGCAAGAGCAGCTCTGGAGCTGCTGCTCATCCAAGCCCTGTTGAGGGACTGTATTCCAGAGCAATTATTTTGCTCTGGAAGAGAGCATTAATTCTTCCACCGTAAAATTACTGGTATTGGGGAAGAGAGTGGTCTGAGCAGGGAGCTGTTCCAGAACGGTGATTGTGGAATAGCTTATTCTGCAATAGCTCTTCTGGTCAAGTTCCCCGTGTCGGCAAGCCGTGAATCCCCGCCGCAGCCCGGGTGGGAACGCGCCCAGCACACGCAGCCTCTGGCTGTAAGACGGCTCTGTGGCTGCAAGCTGATGACTCCAATAAAGTTATTATTGTGCCTGCCTTTGAGTGAGAAAGAAAGATCTCTGCTAACACCACCGCCTCCTGGATTTTTCTCCTCCGTTAGACGTTATGCACTCATCTGTCGCAGGAACGCAGGTTTCCTTGCCCCTTCTCCCCCTCCCTGCCCACTGAAAAGCTGACTCACTTCATCAACCTTTCTTAACTCTCTCAGCCTCGTGGGTTTTATCCCTCTGCCCAAATGGGTGCAACGCCCTTTTATTTTAACGGCATCTATGTCTTTTTGTCAGTGCTCCTTGGATTCCTTTTTTCCCCCCGGATGGCCGATGAGGTTAAACCGCAGCAGGCAGCTCTCCGGCCCGGTGGTGCCCGCAGCGAGAGCATCGCCGCCTGTCATTACCCCCTGTTCACAGACTTCTCGGGCAGCTTTCAGTCGGCATGACAGTGTTTTCCTGCCTGAGCCAACTTGAATTAATTTGGAGCATAAGATTTCAGGAGACAGTATCAAGTCCTTCAGTGAAATCCAAATAGATTGCAGCTGCTCTGTGCTCTATTAACCCCATCATTTTGTAATTCTGCCCCAAAAAACTGGGGGGAAGGGCAAAGAAAGCTGGAGTCTGGCAGGATTTTGATTTCACAAAATCAAATGCGAGTTGGAGGGACTGTAAGAAATGTTTTCCTGGAGCAGGGTAGCAGGTCGGTGTGGTGGATTTCCTTGTCTATAACATGGATTTCTTTCTTTACCTCTGTGTGCCCCTTTTATCCATAATTAATGATTGGTGTATTCCCCAAAGTGCAAGTATTTGTGTCCCTCATGGCTAGTGTAAAATTTTCTGAAGCACCTCATGATTTTGGCTCTGAGCTGTTCTCAGCTTCCAGAGGGACTCCTGGTCCTCACGAACGGATTCTTCAAAGTAGTTGAAAGTAAAAAGTAATAATAATTGAAAAATCCATGGTAGCCCCAAAACAAAAGAGAAGCAACAAACCCTGAACCTTTGAGGATCTCAGATGAAGCAGTTTGAAAAGGGAAAGGGATAACACCAGGCTGGCTAGAGATAGGCCTAGGGGTGGCATGCCAACGTTTGGGGGAAGGTGTGCTAATGAGGTCCTTCAGTCTGCCATCTCAGGGGAGGTAGGGGATGGAGATCTATGCAGCAGCAAAGACACAAGGGTTATTGACAGAAACCATGGAAGCACCTTAGAATGGTCACATAGGAATTAGAGGTGATGGGATCAATAGCTCAACTTAAGTGCATCTACACCAATGCACGTAGTATGGGCAACAAACAGGAGGAGCTGGAAGCCATTGTGCAGCAGGAAAACTATGATATAGTTGCCATCATGGAAACATGGTGGGATGACTGGCACAACTGGATTGCTGCAGTGGATGGCTGTAAACTCTTCAGAAGGGACAGGCAAGGAAAGAGAGGCTTGGGGTAGCCCTGTGTGTTAGGGAGGGTTTTGACTGTCCAGAGCTTGACGATGGTGATGATAGGGTTGAGTGTTCATGGGTAAGAACCAGGGGGAAGGCCAACAAGGCAGATATCGTGGTAGGAATCTGTTACAGACCACCCAACCAGGTTGAAGAGGCAGGCAAAATGTTCTGTAAGCAGCTGGGAGAAGTCTCACAGTCGCTAGCCCTTGTTCTCATGGGGGACATCAACTTACCAGATGTCTGCTGGAAATACTATACAGTGGAGAGGAAACAGTCCAGGAGGTTGCTGGAATGAGTGGAGGAGACCTTCCTGATGCAGCTGGTGAGTGACCCCACTTGGGAAGGTGCCTGCTGGTCCTGTTGTTTGCGAAGAGAGAAGGACTTGTGGGTGATGTGGTGGTTGGAGGCCGTCTTGGGCAGTTGCCCTTTCCTGCTAAAATATCCTGGCTTTGCACTTGCACCCTCCCGCTGGAGGAACCCACAGCCCACAGTGGGTATTTCCATGCACAGTGTGGCTCAGTGGCAGGGAATGTGTAACTAAAGCCAGGAGCCTGCTCGAGCTCCAGTAGGAAATGAGAAGTTTGCTATCACTTCTGCTGAGCAGGCCAGGCTGGGGTTACACGTTTCAGCATCAACGCAGGCTGCTTTGCTCATCTCAGGGTTTCCTCAATACAGTCCATGTCAAAGTATGGAGGGAAAGAGATTAAAGATAAAACCTTGGGAGATGATTTCTGGGAAGCTTCTGCATTCATTTCACTTTCCTCCCAACCACAACACCTGACCAAAACGTCACACAGAGCACTGAGGCCTCTTTGCCACCTACTGTCATG
Organism: Gorsachius magnificus; assembly: GCA_034008185.1. Taxonomy (NCBI): domain Eukaryota; kingdom Metazoa; phylum Chordata; class Aves; order Pelecaniformes; family Ardeidae; genus Gorsachius; species Gorsachius magnificus. The sequence continues at coordinate 73,714,760 of CM067084.1, forward strand.
AGATACTCTCCCCAGCCAAATCCCTCTCTGCTGCTTATTCTCTCTCCCTCTAGAAAAATTTTCTCTTTATTTTCCCAGCTCCAAGGTGCAGTTTTAAGAGGAAAGGCTCCTTCTGTATATTACTTTCCAAGAAGGCAGTTTCTGTTAGGACATTGGTTTACTAATAACTTGTAATGCATCTTAACACAGATTTCTTTTTGCTGTTCTAAAAGAACAGCAGAAGTTCAAAAAGAAATTGTTCCTGTAGAAGTACTTCTGATATATTTGAATAGTAAAGGTTGAAATAAATACCCTTTGCCAAAGTCAGGAGGATCTGGGATGCCTTTATGCTGTTGCTAGCTCTAGTACTAACTCTGCATGAGAACCTTTCTTAGGTGGGACCATGTACCAGGAGAGGGTCCCTCGCTCCCCTGAAGCTTTTGGAAAATTAAAGCTTATCATCTGTGTGTCTTATTTTTCCTGTCCCCAAAGCATAGATCGTGCCACAAACCCAGCTCAGCTCCAGGTGATGCCAACCAAAACAGCTCCAGCACCGTTGGTGTTGGCCACGTACTCATCTGCTTGCATTGCTTATAGCTCTTATGCTTCCCCATGTCTTCTCTCCCCCAGTGATTTATTTGTCCCTTCATGCTGTCACATCTTGATTTATGCCATTGCTGCTGACGGCGGGGCCTTGCCTGGATGCTCTGCGCCTGGCACGCTCTGCACCGCAGCAAAGGTAATTACCAGTAGCCGAGAGCAGGAGGTTAACTCCAGGCTCCTTTCCTCTGCCTGGACCAAGCATAAATTCTCACTAGAAACAACTCTGCGAGCAGCTGCCACTCAGTACAGAAATTAATAATTCCAGTTTTAAGAAAGCAAAATTTTTGTGCAGTGCATAACTGGAGAGGTAGTATTTAAGGCTATTTTTGTGATTTTGGAACCAAACCCTCGATATAGAGGTTTAAATACTGATTATCTCCATTCATTTTCATTCAAAACCCAGCATGTAAGACCTGAAGGGAGCAAGTATTTCTAAAAGGGAACAGAACAACAAGTCTGATTTTCAGACTGATGGAGAAACATTAAATATGTGTTTTCCTCTTTCATTACCCTTGCTTTAATTAGTATTATGCTTCCAGTAAGGGGAGTGAGTAACATTTCCCTGTTTGACACTGTTTCATTAAGCAAACTGCTTGCTGTTAAATCAAACTTAGCTGCCACCTTCAGTGATTTAAAGATTTTAGTTGCAGCCCATGAAACAGGCTGATGACTGGTACCATCAGAAGGGGGCAAAATTTGTACGAAGAAGTGAGGTTTTTCCTTATACCCCTGATAGTTTCGGTCCATCAGCAGGATGCTGTGCACACAGGCTCAGGTTAGTTTGTACCTGGGCATACATGGCAGGGAGAATCCTGCACAGGGTGTGAGAGCTGCATTGCCATCTCGCTGGCTCGAAGGCCAGAAGCCAAAGACGACAGGGACCAGCACAGACCCTGCAAGGGGAAGATGCAGGTACATTCCCAGTTTGTTTAGAAGATCTCGCTGGTGCTGTGGGATCACTGTTCATGGTGCAGCTGTGGCGCCTATCATAGAATCATAGAATCGTCTAGGTTGGGAAAGACCATTAAGATCATCGAGTCCAACCTTTAACCTAACCCTGCCATCCCACCACTAAACCATGTCCCTAAGCACCTCATCTACCCATCTTTTAAATACCTCCAGGGATGGGGACTCAACCACTTCCCTGGGCAGCCCATTTCAGAGCCTGACAACCCTTTCTGTGAAGAAATTTCTCCTAATGTCCAACCTAAACCTGCCCTGGCGCAACTTCAGATCATTGTCCCTCTTTGTCCTATCATCCATCTTCATTCAGTCTGTCTTACGTGGCAGTCACCTCCTGCAGTAGCTCATCAATTAGTGAGAATTTTGCAAAATTTGGTGCAGCTGGTTGTTTTTAGACACCATGAAGGGAACCAGGACATGGGCTGCATAATCCATGGCTTACATCTGATTATCCAGGGCCAAGGTTAGGGTGCAAGTGCAACCCCCATGTTCTGATTCCTGCTGTAGAGCTGGAGGAAAGCCCAGAGTAATAGCCAGGGGTCTCAGGTAGTGTTCAGCAGGGCTAAGCCCTCCGTAGCAGAGAGGCTGGGGCACTACCCAGCTGAAATGTCTTATTCATCCAGTAATTGCAACTGGGCTCACCTGGAAAAAGCTCAGGTCTAAACCCCAGAGCCCTGAGGAGTGTAGTCAGGACAGTTTGCTTCTGTAGTGCAGCCCTTAATTGGAAAGGCTCTAAAGCAGCCGAAAATGTGGATCAAAAGCATGGGGGGAGATTGCACCAGCATCAGGCAGCTGGCCAGGCAGGGCGTGGGTTGGCACCACCACATTCTGATAAGTACAGGAGTTGTGGCAGTGATGAGGGAAATTTAAGATGTGAAAGGTGAATTTGGTGGCAGACCTGGGGAGCGGATCAGCAGCAGCCGCTGGGGACACAGTGGCAGCAGGCAATAAGGGAAAGTGTCTGAAGAGGTTTTGCAAAAGGAGCTGCTTGAGGAACACATCTTTTATAAATTGTTTCCTTAATGGCCTTGGCATGAAAAGCTGCAGTTTGCTGGTGGGAATTCCTCTCGTGCACTTCCCAGTGCTGTGCCTGCTCGTTGTTCTGTCTGTGACTTGCAGTTATTAGCGAGCAGCCTCGGGTGGGGGTTTCATCCCAGCTGCAGGGGAACAGGATGTGGCTGGACAAAGTGTGGGAGATGTGTGTGCTCAGTAAAGGGCAAGAAGCTGTTTCTCCAGCCACAGGAACCGCTGTACTAGGCAAGTCATCTTGGAGATAACACGAAGATCTCCTCTTCAAAATTTATGGGTTGATGGGAGGGGCTCAGGTGGACAAGCAGATCATTAACAAACTTCATGTTAACTTCATGTTTATGCTTATTTGTCCTTTGGGCTGCAAGGAAAAAGCAGTGAGATATGTAGGTAAAAATCTTAGCATCTTTGGCTGAAAGGTCAGGTTTGAGACTGATGCAGAGGTGGCAGGAGGGGCTCAGGTCAGGAGGAGCAGCAGCGTAAGGGCTGGTGGAGGAAAGTCCCTTCTTCAGAAAGGATTTGTCTGTTGAGGAAGGACTAGGTAAAGAATCACCAGCAGGATCCTTAAAATGTGGGTTTTCCAATCAGCTTTATTCTGTGCATGTCTGCCCGGGCAGCTCCCCTTGATTTGATGCTGAACTATTTTTCCAATTTTTAAAAACTGCAACAAATGACAAGCAGTCCCTTTGGGCACTCATGTAGCTGCATGTCTGATGTATAATTACGTGCCTGTGAAAATTTTTGGTGGACCCAAGGACTTAATCCCACAATGCTTATGGATCACATCACTGTATGTGTGAATTTATGCTTGCAGGATTAAACTCTGCCTTCAGCTATGAAGCAATGGATTGTTATAAGCAAAAAACATGCAGGGGTGGGGGAAGAAGGGTTGGGTTAAAACACTTAGACTGTAAATGAAAGAAGGTTTTTACTACTGGTAGGTATGTATTTCTGTCGCTAAGGCTTATTGCTGGGGAAGCCGCCATCCCAGGCTCCTTGCTTACGAGGCAGATGATGATTTACTCCGTATGACACAGTGAGGGAAATGAAAGCTGATTTTAATTCCAGCTGCATAAGCATGCGTGTGCCAGAAGCACTTTCCCTGGAGAGTCCATACAGTTCATGGCTCTGGTTTGCAGATTCCCTGATAGCCACCACGCTGCTGGAACTGCGCACGTTGCAAGCGAGCGGCTTGCATGGCTGCAGGCACATGAGCAAACTGCTGCCGCGGCTGGGAGGTGACCACCCACCTGAGATCGCTGGGGACCAAACCATCTGGGAACACCATGTGAATCTGCCAGGAGAAAGCATGGGAAGGGAGGTTTGATTCAGAGTCAAGGACTGGGGTGGGGGGGAAGATGAGCTGGTTGAAACACCCAGCCCTGAGTGCTGCTCCACGGGAGGTGTTTCTGCTGAGGCTGGATTGGAAGAGCGTGGTGGTGTGTGAGTGCTTAGGGGAGGGATTGCATTGCCAGAAAGAAGTTGCCCAGTTACCTCCAGTGACCTTCACCAGCTCAGCTGCAGACTTTAATGTGCTTTCCACTTGTTTTGGGGCTGTGCTCAGAGCCCTGCTCCTGTGGAAAAGATCTTCTTGTAGAAAGGATCTTTGCTCAGTTCTTCTCCTGAAAACCTTCCAGGATGCTTCACCCAATCCCCCAGCACACACAACCATGTAAAGGTGAGGTTTTGCAGAGGACCATGCCTTCTCCGGTTACTCAGTGTAAACATGAGGTTCATAAGCAAAACACACTGAAGTCACCCGGTTATTGAAGAGGCCTCTTCCACACCCTGGTGGTTCGCCTGCTGATGGTGAATCTTATCCCTGTCTAGTAATCAAGAAAAACACTAGTTCACCTGTTGGTGGCATTATCCCCTATTGCAAATGATCACAATCCTATTGATGTCAACTGAAGATCTAGGCTGAACTGTCTATCCATTTCTCCTCCCTTCCTCAATGGTGAGGGGATAAACTGGGATTTCCAAGAGGCAAGGGCAGCAGCCTGGAGCTGGCCCGCAGCCCTCTCTGCCGAGCAGAAGGCAATCCTCTGCCTTCAGTAGGTTTTAGGGTAGTGAAAAGGTTTGGCATGGGCATTGCAAATGTATGGAGCAGCATTAAGCTGCTGCAGCTGTGAGGGTCTAAGAGGACACATAAAGTAAAGTTGGATTTATTTTTTTCCTTATTAATTTCATCTGAATATTTGGGGGTAGCAGGAAACAAGAAACTCTTGGACACCTGGGGTGTTCTTCCAGTCTGTATCTGCCTGTGTCCTCACAAATGGTCTGTGAGGCCTTCTAGAGATGGAGGGATGGAGCTGGAGCAACCACAACTCCTGGGACATGAGGATGGGCATCTCCGATAAATTCTGTAGCAAATAGCTCTGAAAAGCTATCTTAGCTGTTTTCAGTTTCTCTGCCATTGCTGCCTTAGAGCTGAAGTTGGGCAAGCTCCCCTGTAAGGGCAGGAGGAGGAAGCTGCTGTCCCGTGGTCTTGTGTGACCGCTAGCCTGTGTGGGGTGTCTCCATGAAGACGTTTGATGCCCGTATTTGAAAAAGTAGATCACAGACATTCAGAATGTTCCGCCAGAAGCCCCAGTGGTTTGGCAAGTTTCCTGAAGCTCATGTCCCTTCTTGCTTTCATTGATGTCCACCTTAATTATTTTACGTATACCGTTCCTCGCTGCATGAAAGAGTGTTTCCACAGAATGTGTGAGAAGGAGGCTTTGTTGTCTGTTATTACTCATGTAATTAGGCAGTACCGGTAACTTTATGTAAAGGAATATGAAAATAATTAGGTTGCTTTCAGCCAAGCTCATTGCAAACATTAGAAACCCCAGAATTCAGATTAATTTCATGTTTTTCTAGGGTTGCTGTAGCCTTTAGGTGAGTTTAGCTAGTTAGGCTGATGGTACAGCCAGTCTGTAGCACTTTCTGTCCCTTTGTTGTTATACATCAACCTCTTAAATCATGAATTAAGCCGCTGCCATTAATAATGGCTGGGAAACATTCTCATAGTTAAAACTAGACTAGCCCACACGCTTTTAACAACCTGCGGCGAAAACGCTTGTCACCAGCTCTGCTAACAGCAGAGCGTGTAAGTCTGACACAGAAAAGGCTCTATGGGGCTAAAGGAACCAGCGGAAGGCTTGCTGTTTTATTAGCTCGACAAACGACATTTCCCTCCTGTCTCTGCTTCCCTTGCTGCACAGCCATATGAGCCCTGTTTCCAAAATGCTCCTGTAAACAATGGGGAGGAAAGCCTTTTGTGTGGCTTTCGCTAAGATTGCAAGTGGTGTGGGCAATGCAACTCAACAGAATTTCAATGAGATTTACAAGCCTGTATGCTTATGCACAAGGAAATATTTCATAACTCGTACTTTCTCTTAATTGACTTTTTTTTTTGCACACAGTAATTTATATGAAGGCAAAAAGGGAAAGTGTTTTGACAAAACAGTCAAGGCTGTCTTTGAAGAACCCAAGGAAATCTTGTCTGGGTAGATTTATTCATTCTGTAATTAAAATGTTTTGATGCAAACGTGGCATACTCCAGGTTTTGTAAACCACTGTGCTGCTCGGTGCTCCAAAGGTCTCTTCTCTTTCCATTAGTTAGTGTTCTGCTCTGAATTGTGCATTGTGCATAGTTTTGGGGACCACTTGAATCTATTTTATTTTTTTTTTTTAAATTTTGATGTTAAGTCTTCACCACTGTGGTCCAGATGTTCCTCAAGAAGGTCAAGTTTCTGTTGTCTGGGCTGTATCCTCATTCATTCTTGATGTCTCTACAGCCATTGTTTATTATGACAGTGGAGAGGGACTTGGGTGCTGCTTGCAGCACCCAAACTGATGTGCGTAAGGAGCAATTCAAACTACTGCCTACTTTACACTGTGCAATGAATATGCTGGACAAAATGTGTGTGTATGAAAGTCTGACAGCCCTGGACAGTAAGGGCTGAACTTTAGCAAAGTAGTGGGGCTACGCTAAGTTTATGCTGCGTGCTCCAGCAGACTGTGGACGTGGCTTTCCATCTCCCTGTTTGCAGACAGGTCTTTGCAGGGCTGAACACCTGCACATTTTTGGTTTAGCTTTGTTTTTTCCCCATCTCCCCCAGCAGTGCAGCGTCTGTTTTTTGTGTACAAGTAGCAGCTTCAAAAAAATGCAGATCCTACCACGGGTGATAGAATCTCACACTGCATAGATGGCAAGGCAAGAAAAAACCTCCAAAACTTTAAAAAAAAAAAAAAAAAAAAAAATCCACCCCCAAACAAAAGCACTCTGGCCATCTCCTATAAGGTGAGACCGTTATGCTTTTATGTTAAGAAGTTTCAACGCTGTGTGAGATTGGGGTGGAGGCTGGGTAAAATCTCTCTCTCCCACCTTTTTGCTTCTCTGAAGTTTTGAAAGAGTCAGTGGATTCCCTATAAGAAACTGGTAAGTCTGTTGCCTTGCCTCCTCTCTACCTGCAGAGGCAATGACATGAAGCTACGGTCTTCTTGCCTACAAGACCACGGGAGCAAGGTGTACATGGCAGAAGGCAGAGGCCAAGCAGTACCGTGTGGGTCAAAGCTGACACATGATGGTCAGATAGGTGGACTTAGGAAATATGAAGCAAAACCATCTCTTACCTATTGGCAAGTCAAAAGAGGTGCATGTACCATCTGAAAAAAGAAATTAAGTTGCATGGGTGTGGCTAATGGGCTGCATGGGAGTGATGGGGCTGTAAAGTGTGAGCTTGTGGGCTAACCAAGGCAGGGTGCCTGCTGCCTGACTGCTTGTAGCGTGGAAGAAGCCTTGCGCAGCAATGATGTGCAGGCCAGGAAACATCCATATTTGGCGTATGAAGGTCTGTCTTGCACGCAAATTTGAATGCTTTGTGTTAAATTTTGGAGCTTTACAGTGTTTTAACATGTGGATGGTCTCAAGCTTCTACTGGCACAAAGTAAAGAACCTATTGAAGTATAGAGGTTGGAAGAAAGTTGATAGGAATCTGTGGGGCAGGTTGTAATACAATCAAACATCTACCAAGGGCAACCACATTCTTCCTGGACTGGCTAGATCCTACTGTATTGCATTTGCTTATGAATATAATTTTGTGTTACCGTGCAATTGTAGCAGCAGCACCTGGCCAGAGAAACCTCTCTGGAGGATTCATGGGGTTAGGCTGGACAAGCCTTTGGGAGTGGTGGGATTACATATGTTGGAGTAGGTGGTTATGGTCAAAGTAAGTAGGTGTAGCTTGGAGGGCTGAGAGTGGACTGAGGTCCCCAGAGTGGTGGCAGTGGTGACCTGTGTAAAATGCAGACCCTTGGGAATGGCAACCAGTCTACGGTGGCCAGTGAAATGGCTATCCTGGATCTAAAGGTGCTTTGTTCTAACTTCAACTACATCTACTTACCTGGTGTGCTGACAGTGAAAGGCAGTTTCATGGGCCCTGCTCTGTGAGTAAAGGCCATGTTTATCCTTTGGCATCCCTTTGAAGTAGGCAAGGAGCATCACTAACATTCCTACTTCATCATTGAAGGATGGGACCCTTGGGCAGTTTCCTACAGGGGAACCCCAACACCAAGCCTGGTGTGGGGATATCCATTTTCTTGTGGAGATATTTAGGAGCAATGGGAAAGATGGGTCCTGAGAATCTGGACATTGAGATGGCTCTCTTTTCCCTGCCCTGATGCAGAACACCTCATGGTGCTTTATCCTCTCTGAAATCTGAGGTATGAACTTTCTCAAAGCCCATTAGCCAAATCTTTTGTGGTGTAAAGCGTGAAACCCCCACTTCTGTAAACAAAAGGAGGACTTGGAGAAGCCCCAGTGGGCAGAAAGTTGATTGCCCCAGGAAACCCCGACAGCAGTAACAGAGGCACCTCTGGTACCATTGGCATCAGCATGGCCTTTTGTTTTGCTCTTGGCAAACACCAGTGGTGCCAATCTCCTGATGAGAGAATATGAAGGGGAGCCCTGCAAGCAGGGTGTGAGATTGGGGTCCTCGTGCGCCCAGAGCAGCTCCCACAGCAGAGCTCCCTGCTGGGGAAAGCCTCTGTGCTGAGCTTTGTTCCCAGCCACACTACTGCTCTGGAGCATCAGGCAAAATAGTGCTTTCAGTCTTGTAATGTGCTGCCCAAGCAACTGTAAAATATTTAGTCTGGCATTGCCAAAAGGGTGCTTTATGACTTATGCCAAATTGCATTATATAAATATAATTAAAGGGTTAGCTTTGTTTGAATCTGTCATACTAAGCAATAAAGATGTCAGATAATTTAGTGTTACATTTGATACTCGTCCTATTAAGCTAGTAAGTGTTTTTCAGTGTGCCTGTATGTATATGCATGTAGTGTTCATGGAATTAGTTGGTTTTTTTTTAAAAGTGACCAAGTCTAAAGATGTTGCTGATGGAGTCCAGGAACGTTGTCTGCTACAAAACTGTCTTCCAGTCTTTGCTTTTGAGCCTGGATGTGTGGTTCCCAAAATGGCTTGGGGAGGCTGAGAGGGGCAGGAGTCGTCCCGTCCACCCCCCCCCGTGCATCTGAGGCAGCGAGGGTCTGGGGCAGGGAGGTGCTGGCATTGCTGCTGGGGCAGAGCTGGGTTTGTGCTGGGCGGAGCTGAATGCATGAAAGGTGGGACATGGCTCTTGCAGACCAAAAATTGTCAAGCTGTGATGAGCAAGGATTTAACAACATGAAACACTGAAAATGCATGATGCTTCTCAGGGGAGAAAAAAAGGATTTGTAATGAGTCCTCTCTTCTGCCCTGTAGACCCTTCATGCCTGACGCATTTCATTTTGCCTTGTAGCAGGTAACATCCACTTACCCAGTGTGCTTTGCTGAAGGTCTGCCACTTTGGCCAAGTCTTGTCCTTGTTTTTGAGGCAGGGGAACAGAGATGTGGTTAACTGGCTACTTGAAGATGGGGGAGGATTTGGCCAGGTACCTGCTTGCGCTGTGGGTACCTGCTGCGAGCAGCCCCAGCACAGCGTGGGATGGAGCAGAGCAGTCGCCAGAGCCCAGGGCAGGCCCATCCTTAGCTGGTGGGGAGCCAGGGTGTTTTCGGCTCATGATGGTAGGTGTTTTGTACACCGGGGCTGGTGCAGGCTGACATGGTGGGTATACATGCAGCTTCTGGAGCAAAAAACCACCCTCCCTCCCCTGAGTACTCTATTTCAAGACCTGTGTTAAAATCACTAAATCAATGGAAAAACAAACCCAAATCCTATCAAGTACTAGGACAAATATTTTTAAGGTTATTTTAAGGTTTATAAAAAATATTAAACTAGAGAGTAAAATACGCTTTACATGATTAAACTGTCTTAATTTTATAGTCACACACGTGGACTTCTTGCTGGGATACAGAAAATAAAGATGTCTCTGAGTCTAAGACTTTTGCATTATCAGTGTCTGAGAGCACTTATGAATTAGTAGGTGCAATTATCCTCTTGAAATCTGTTGTCAAGATAGGCTTTGTTTAAAGTTGGCTTTCCTTTGGCTGCTGTTGAGTAAATGTACCAAGCCATAACATGCTGTTTGTTCACCTCTCCAGAACAGCGGGTGCATACAGCGCTGAGTTTGTCATTTTTTGGCCATTCATATAGCATAAAGCCTCCTATTTAATATTGAGAAATTGCCGTTGGATGCCTGAACAGCCTGGGTATACTAGAGGATTTAAAAAAAAACATAGTTCAATTAGAGACTGGGGCAAAAATAGATTCATGGGTTTTCTGTTTCAAATTAAACTCTTAAAAGCCTCTTTCCCAAATTTCTTCCATTCGAGTTTTGGATCCAGTCCTAAATGCTGGGTCTGAAACCCCAAAATACACCACAGTTTGTGCCCACATCTGTGACAGGCTGGACCCACATAGCACACCAAAACCTGGGGAAGCTTTGGGTCCTCTGCCCAGGTTCAGCAGAGCCCCTTGGCCTTGTGCATCCTCTCGGCCATGCCAGACCCTGATCTGTCCCCTCACAGCCTGTCCACCCCCAGTCTAACCCACCCAGGGCCAGTCTGGGTAAATATAATCTATTATATAAATATTATAGGGTTTATGTTAGCTGTAAGGACCAGTAGGGGTTAAATAATTTATAAGTTCAATTAATAAATTAAACTCAGTGGGAGACCTGCAATGTTTCCCAGTTGTTCTCCAAGTATCACAACAAACCTCCTCATTTTAGGAATGGTAACTACGGGGGTATCTGGCTTTCTAATCTGGGGTTTGGTTTGGGCTCATCTCTACCCAAAATATTATTTTAACCACTCTTTGTATTTCGTTTCCATATTTTTCCTTCAGTATGCTTTGAGAAAAGATTCTGCCAAAGAAATGCTTTGAGCCCTGGAAAACATTTTTTTGCCATGTATATGGAAGGTGGTGTTTTGCTTGGCTTAGCTTGTGAAATACATGGCACAACCTGCATGAAATATTTGAGGCTGTGAGGAGACATGAGCAGTTTTTGAAGGGGGAAAAAAAAAAGAAAAAAAAGTTAATTTTTGTTGAATGGTCTCATTTGCTTAGAGCCACACCCAGACAGAAGGTGTGGGGCAGAGCGAGGAAGAGTTGATTTATGAACTTGTAAAATTGAAGTTGTTATAAAGTTAAAAAGAAACAAAACACACAGCCCACCCCCAAAGGTCAGATTCGTGGCAAGGTTTCTACATATGTGAGCAGGAATTAAACCATTAGTGTTTGATAAAAATTCATGAGGCTTTTGAAGCACCAGGGGTTGAGATGAAAGCTCTGCCTCATGTGCCCAGGCTGGGGTGGAAAGGGCTGCCAAGTGCCCCTGTCCTCACCTGGGTGGGCTTTTCCTGTGGAGCATTGCAGTATGGGGTGGAAGAGTAATGGTGAGTTAATAGGGTCGTAGGATAATTTAGGCTGGCAGGGACTGCCGGAGGCTTCCAGTCTGACCTCCAGCTCAAAGCAGGGTCAGCAGTGAGTTGCTGCCTCCATGGGCTCCTCTTCTGCCCTTGGAGTGGCCAAGCGGCTCCCAACAAAGGTGTGGAGAAGAGATGGTGGAAGCAATTGAATCTAGCTCAACCTGCTCTTTACCACTTAGCCAAAACTAGAACAGATTCTGGGTTGCCCCATTTTAGTTTGGTGCTCCTTGGAGGTCCCAGTGTGACAGGGGCTTGGGGGTAAAGTAGAGTTGTGGCCACTCAGCCTGCAGCCCATGCCTGTTTCTCCATGGTGTGGTGCAAAAGGTCTGTTTGACCTTGCACCTGAAATGTGTGACTTCGATCTCCTTCCACCGGTTCTGCCTATGCTGAGATTTTAGCTACAAGAAGAGGCTGTGACAGCGAGCACTGCTCCCAGGCAGTACGTTGTCACACTGCCTGCCTGCCACATGTTGGGCTGAGGCAAGGGGAATTGGCTATCGTTTGTGCCCTAATACTCCCAGGGCTCTGTGATACCACACTGGAGCAAGCCAAGATGATAATCCTACCTCTGATTTCCAAATCCAAGCCATAGCTCTGTGGAGGGGTAAGATGTGGGCAGAGGAAGGCAGAGCGCCAGTGGAGGAGGAGTTGGGATTGCTGCACGGTGCAGCAGCCGTGGGACGTTAGCTGGCTCCTGGACACTGCTTCTGCCTGCAGCTGGTGGGCACTTTACACTCTAGTTCATTGCTTAATGCCTTGCCTGGTGACTTTCCTGACATGCCTCCACCTGCAAGTGAACATCTTCAGCCCCTGGCAGAGCAGACTGTGCCCCAGATGGAAAAGTTTCTTGGTGAGATGCAGGAGGGCCTGGGAAAGAGAACCAGGGCCTGGAGGTGCCAGCTGGTCCGTGGACCACCCCCCTCTCTCCATCCAGGCACTTTTCCACTCGTCAGGGGAGCTTTTATTTTTCCAGAGCAGATATTAGGATGGCAATAAAATAGTAGGGCTGAGGTTCCATAGGCACTTCACAGGATGCTGCTTGTTTGCTTCTGAAAGGCATTGATTTTTTTTTTTTTCTTCAATTGCAAAGTGTCCTTTGGAGGTGTCCCTGGGGTGCTGCCAAGGGCAGTTTCTTCAGCTCAAGGGAAAGCATGTGGGTCTGTTAGCTGAGGGTCAGATGGGATCAGCAGCTTGGGAAGTAGCTGGTTTTGGGAGGTTTGCACAGCCAGTGGTGGCACGGGTCACCTGTCTCTGGTGGCCTCTGTGTCTGCAGTACAGCGTGGGCTCTGCACCAGCAGCTCAGTCATGTCCCATGTCTCTCTGATGCCTCTTCATTTTGCTGGTTGCTTGCAAGGGTCTGATAGGCAACACTGGTGTTTTGGAGGGGGAAAAGGAGATTTATAGACATTTAAATAATAATAAAAACGTGTTGTAGTGAGTCTGACACTGGCCCAAATACCTTGACGCCACCATTCCTGCCAGTAGCCCATGCTGTGGCTGGAGCTACAGCGTGTCCTTCACAGCATGCTGGTGCATGGTACTTAGCATGCCCATGTGTTATTTCTGGAGGCTTCCAAGACTTCATTTTCCTCTGCTGGCCTCCACAACCACAGTGCAAATCTAGTCAATAAACCAAAAAAGGCTAGAAACTGCACTTTTAGCAAGCAGTGTTGGAGACCAGATGATGTCCACAATTGTTCCTATGGCTTCTCTTCTCAAACCCATCAGAAAATGTTTTAGGTTGGAAGGGACCCCTAGAGGCCATCCAGTACAACCCCCCTGCAGTGAACAGGGACACCGCTAACCAGATCAGGTTGCTCACAGCCCCATCCAACCTGGCCTTGAATGTTTTCAGGGATGGGGCCTCCACCCCCACTCTGGGCAACCCGTTCCAGTGTTTTACCACCCTCATTGTAAACGGGAAACGGGAAAACCGCTCTTGGGGAGCTATGGTTTGCCATTGCTTGATTAGGATGATTTAAATAACCCATTAGGGGACAGGCAGGAGGAAGGAGCATCGCCTCCCGCGCGCTGCCAGTGAGAGCGATTCGTTGCTGTTATCGGCAAGCAGCTGCTTTTTTTGGAGCTGTGCACAGAAGCTGCGGGGCCCACAGGAGGGTGGGCTGGGGGGGTTGAAAAGGATGTTTTTGCTTAGGAGAGGCGGAAGTGTTGAGCAGCTGAGACAAGTGCAGCTGGTCTCAATCAGCTGAGCTGCCAGGGGAGGGTGAGGAAGCTGACCCGCTCCCCAGGTGGGGGAAGAAGAGCCTTTGAGGAGGCAATAAAACTCTTTGATGCTGGAGAATGGTTGCACAGCGCAAGACGGAAATGTTGTGTGTGATGCTCAGCTATCCCTAGACTTCGAGTGGGATTCGGGAGGAGAAGGGCTGGAAGTGGAGCATCTGGGGATGAGCAATGGAGCTGCAGGGGGCATATCCCGAAACGCCGATCCCTCACTCAGAGGGTTGTTTGCATCTTCCTTGTCTTCATTGCTAGTGGTACCATGACCTTGTGATTCCTCTTGGTTTAGTGCATGGCCTAGATGTAATTTGCAAGAATTAAAAATGGGGAAAAAAAAAAACCCCATCCAGGCTCCTCTGCATAGTGAACATGAGTCCCAAGTGGGCATTCTTTTTAGCCAGACAGGTTCTGCCATCCGTGCTTGGTTTGGTCTTCCAAAATAACAGGGTGTGAACTTTGATATTTCCAAGTTGTATGGCAAGAAATAACGTGTCTGTAACAGTTTTAATCCTGGGTATTAACCTCTTCTCCAAACTTCAGAGATATACTGATATACACACCCTGCCTTCCCGCATGCGGGGGGATAATTAGGAAGGAAAAATCCTGTTTGTGTGTTGGTACATGTCTTTCTAAGCAATCCCATTTTCCATAGGGATCACGTGCAGCTGAAGCGCAATCATTATTGGGTATCTGCACGCTTTGCAGTGCGCTGTGCTCGTAAACAGCAAGTGAGACGAATTTCAGTGCCTAATCATTTTACACAAGAGAACTAAATGAGAGCTTCAGAGCCCTGGTGCCAATGCAGGAATGAATAACGCGTCTGAGTGTTCTTAGAGGAAATTTCAGGATGGTATAAATTGATTATATTGGATTGAATGGTCCTGTGGATTTGTTACCTTTCATTGTTTTTAAATATCTTTTTTGTGATAAAAGTAAACCCAACAAATTAAATCCTCTAATTAAAATCCTCTTGGCTGGGGGTATGAATAGTATGTAAATGTTCCCATTTGCTAGCTACGCTTCCAAAATGGGGATAAGAAATGCATAGCCTACACCCCCAAAAGATATTATTTCTTCCACTATCCTGACGCTGGCCAGGTTTGATTGTCTGCGTTTCCCCATGTCACGCTGCCATGAGTCAGGAAAAAAACGCTTACATCTAAGGCAGTTATAGAGAGTCTTGGGTTTGGGGTTTTTTTTAATGAATTCATAAATGCCTCTTTTTTTTTTTTTTTTAAAAAAAAAAAAAGGAAAGAAAAGCCTTGCACCTTCCTCCAGGTGAATACCAACTACTGGCTGAGATAAGACAGCGGCAATGCCTCTGCTTCTGTTTTAAATTCCAATATAACTGAGTTTTTGTGACATTGAGTTATTAAGAGTGCTGGACACAGGCTGAACTCTGAGTGCAGGACAGGAATCTGTAGAGTGGTTAAAAAGATTGGGGGAAAATTGTACTTGGAGTTATAATTAAATAATTCCAAAGTATCTTCACTGAAATTAATGAGTTTATTTTGGATTCATTCTCTTGTAAGTAGGAGGTTGGCAGCAGCAGGGATAAGAAAGTGGCTTTCTCTGAAATGGGAGAGAGAAAGGAAAGAATACAAGCTGAGAAATGATGCAGAATTGGTTTCTTAAAAACCCTCTCTTTCTATAAGTTTTTTTACCTTATTGGACATTTTTGGGAAAAAAAAAATGTAAAAACTAAATGGAATGGTGGAGAAGTGTGGGTGAGGGAGATGGCACTTCTTGGGTTTAAAATTTCAGGCTATTCACAGGGTCTTCTCTGATCACATCAAATTAAAAAAAAAAAAAAAGCAAAAAAAAAAAAAAAAAAGACGAAGAGGGCGAGGACTCCAGCCCTGCCTCCATCAAGCCTCAGCAAGGCGAAACTTTCTCAGCAGGCCAGGCAGCCCCTTGGATCCACTCCTCTTCCTTGTGCCCGTGGCGGAGGGTCGCATACGGATCAAAGGCTGCCAAGTTGTGCCATTTCTGCGTGGGGCTCAGGGCCCCTCTTCCATGGAGAAGTTCAAACCCTCGTGTGCAGCAAACCTTCCACTGCTACGGGGAATCATAGCAAGTGCCAGTGCAGCCCAATCGCTCGTATGAATAAATCGTGACAAATTCGCAGGATTTCTGTGCTTACTACGTGGTTTTACTTGTGTTACATCCTGGGCTGCTGGAGGGGATGGTCCCCGTGCCCTACTACATGTGCAGCTGTGTCCTGCCCCAAAGGTCTGAGGTTTATGGGGACCACGATGTCTTCAAGGCGAAGCACCCACTTTTTGTGCCCCCTGGCACCCACTTTTTGTGCCCCCTGACACCAGGAGACATTGGATTAAATGTGGACCACCATGGCTGGAGATGCCGGCTGCAGGGCTGGGTTTGACCTCTGCTGGGGTCCCAGCTTCTGCAGTTCCCATAAAAGGCTGTTTGCCAGTCCACAAATACAACATACAGCCCAGTTCCATAGTTGAGGGGATACTACTCTTCATGTCGCTGGTGAAGGATTTGTTGACCCAGCCATTCCTGTAACCTATTTGCAATTTCCACCCATTTCCACCATTGCACAGGAGATTTACAGAAACAGCTCAGTCATCAGGTCAATTAGATTATCTCACCGCTGCTTTGAATAACCCCCAGGCAGGCTGGGGAGCCTTATGAGACCATCTGCAACCTGTCCTCTGTCTTCAAAGGCTTAAAGATAGAAATCCAGTCCTGCAGAGAGGCCTCTGCGGGCATGGCACACGCTCCATTAACACAGGAATTGTAATGTTCTCGGGCATGGCTGTCAAGTATTTTCAAGATGATGGTATAGTAGATAGCATAGTGCTATACTTTTTGTTCAAGTGCATCTAAATGTCTTCAAAGGCAAAAAGAAAGCACCCCAACAGATATCAGCCCTGAATTCGTCACGAAGTTGGACTAGATGATCGTTGTAGGTCTTCCAACTGAAATAGTCTATTCAAAATATCTAGGATTGGATATTTCGTCTTTCAGTCCCAGACGTGCAGCTATGTTTGTGCTTATCACAGACGTAGTGTGATAAAAAAAAAAAAGGTAATTTTTAAGCCTTCATTCCTTGCTTCTAAGGTGTGTGTAGTCCCAAACGCTGCCACTATGGTGGCGTTATCACGGGTGAGGGTGTCATTTGGCAGTCCTGGGTAGGTCGTTGAAATGAGGGTAAATGGAACAACCCAACCCTTCCCCTGGCATCAGGCACTGAACACTGAGCAGAGAAAGCTTCATTTAAAGGTCTTTGATAGGTATCTTCATATTCAGGGGGGTTAATTAGAGACATGGTGTGGATGGGCAATTGCTGGCTGCCATTTTGGCAGCAGGATTATTCAGGGGCAACCACTAGCAAGAGCAATCAGATGGATGATGAGCCAGTTTGCACCTAGAGCTCATGCGAAGGAGGATAAAAGGGTTATGCTTCAGCTTAAGGGAAGAGGGGAGATGCTGGAAGAAATATTCAGTGTACGGCATGCAGGAAGTGTTGGCTGGAGCGATGCTGAGTGCGTTTGGGCTGGATTTTGTACGTGTGAGTTTGCAAAGAGATGGGGTCAGGCATGACTGGTAACTCACCAGCTGAGCAGCTGCACATGGGGATAACTTTCCTCTGTCCAACAGGCAGGAAAAAAGGGTGGAAGACAGGTTAAATTGCTCACAAAGAATCAACCTGGTGTTTATGTAATGGTGAATGGTTATTTTAAAGGTCAGTGAAGGATGTCCTTAGAGCAGGGAGGGGATTATGAGATAGAGTTAAATCTTGATATGTATAAAGTCCTGGAAAGGAAAGGATAAACTTTCAAAGCAAGCTTGTACAGCTGCTCACACTTGTTCACTAACCATTCCAAAACGTGTCCCGTGGGCATTCCCACACAGCATCAAGCGAATTGCTGATTCAGGAGGAAGCCACGTTGCTGAATGGCAGATGTTCAAGTCACCACTCGCCCTCTGCCCCCTCGGATGGGGAGGCTGCTGGGGCCTTGCTCCAAATCTGCCCTTCCCTCCCCTTCTTCCAGTCCCCTCACCCACCCCATGCTCAATACGGACACTTTAATTTATTTTTCATAAATACAACCGCATGCACGGTAATGTGCATGGTGAGAAAAAACAGGGGGTAGAAATGCCTTCAAGAAGGTGAACCTGAAGCATTTTTACCCCCACTGTATACCAGGTATCAGGGCTGAGAGCAGTGCTGGAGACTGTGCATCACCACCCTTACACCCTGCACCCAGAGCAAGTTACCTTCAACTTAGAGGTGTACAGTGCTATTGCTAGTGCCAGCCAAGGGAGGAACAGGGGGTGGGACAGGAGCCCTCCAGGCACGTGCCCCCCTGGGAGTGTGGCAAGGGAAGAGCAGCTCCGCAGATGCATGGGAGAAAAGTCTCTCAGGGAAGGGCGGCGTGGATAAGCCTTTGGGATGGCACCAGTAGGGGTGTGATGAACCATGGTTTGCTTTTCTCCATGACCCTGGCACCTTGGGTGGATCCTTTCCCCCTCGTTGCAATTTCTGTCACGAGATTGAGCTATTAAAATGTTAATACAAAATACATGATTAGTCTGTAGCACGCTGTATGCTTCTGACCTGTACAATTTTTCCTCTCTGTATGCAGACCCCCATACCATGCCCCGGTGTGTCTGCACATTTATTCAAGGCTCCTGAATTCAGGGAAAGATAACTTTTGTGTAACATCAGCCGGATGGCTCTAGCACTTCTAAAACATGGTACAGAAAGAGGAGTTGAAGACACAGGGTTACCAAATTGAGCCAAAATTCACAGTATCTCTTTTGCATAGTATTTTAATATAAGAGACCACATGAACCTCTTGTCCTAGGGAAAGATTGATAAGAGACTAGAGTTTGGCATTATACTAGCCCTAAGGGAATACTAGCTGTAAATTAGCATGAGAAAGGTAAAGTTGCATAATGGTTTCCATTCTAATTCATTTTCAGTTAGCAATTTGTTACAATTTTCAGCTTTTGGGCTGAAATTCTCTGGGCTTGTTTTCTGCATGGAAAAAAGTATGCATCTGTGTGTGTATTTATTTAAGCCAACTATTACTAAGTCATCTCTGCATCTAAGGAGAGATAGGAAAATTTTCTCCCATTATTATTTCTTATAATTCCTTCAATGAATGTTGATAGAGCAGGCACAGCTGGTTTTACATGTTGAAATGTGGTCTGGGAATGGTCCTTGCAAAGCAGCGTCTGTCTTTGTTAGAAGAGTGCCATAAATCTGTTAGAACACTCTAAGTTTGCAGAGCACTAAAGTTACTGTCAAGGAGCTGAGCTGCAAATGACTCCTGGAGCACAGCTCTTTACTTAAAGGTGTCTGCAAAAAGCTCCTGTACAGAGCAAAAGGAATAAATAACTTGGTTTGTGCTGAGCCTGTGAAGGCTTCAGCTAAGGAGGGCTTGGTATTGGTGCCTAATGAAAAGCATAATAGTAAATGTCATTGGTATATATTGCTTGCAAATATCTGACATGGAGGGAAAAGGTTCCTGCAACGAGCTGAAAAGCTGAGCCCACATTCCTGACACCAGGGTAGGGTAGCTCGGGGCTGTGACAGTATTCCCGAGTGAGCCTTTGCATCGGGCACCTTCCACCTTCTGCAAGATAAGGAGGAGCATTATCTCATCTCCCAAAACCGTCTCTCGGGGGTCATTCTCTACTGCATGAGGTAACCTGTGTGCGGGGCGGATGTTGCAATAGCTTGGCCAAACACGTCCTGCGCACAGGGCCTGATTTCATACAAGCTATTGCTGGGGTTTTTGGTTTCAGGATTTTTTGAACATTTTCTTTTTTTTTTTTTTTTTTTTTCAGGTCTGCAAAGCTAGCAAGTTCAATCAGCCAAAAGTCTGGTTTCAGAGTTGCATCAATTGCTCAGGATTTTTTTTATTATTTATATTAGAGAGAGTAACCCCAGGAAATTCTGCCCCAAATCGCCTTGTGCCTTTGCTCCTTCTCCTTCAGATGCTTCTCAGACAGGAGCTGCCCTGTGGTGCCCCAGAGAGGGCAGTCAGTCTAGGTCTGGCAGCCCTATGGCACTGGGCTGGTAATGCTCATTTCTGCCAGTGCAACCCAAAATTTTTGTTTATAACTACCAGTAGCATGTCAGCAAGGATGAAGAGACCTAAAGCAGAGCTTGATTGCTGGGGTTGGTGAATTCGCATCATATGGTGCAAGAAGCTGTGTAGTAGACATTTGAACCCCAAAATGTGTCTCTCCAGGCCACAGATCCACTGGCGCACATCAGGAGACCTGACTGGAGAGGGGCAGGGTCAGAACATTGACAAAGCCTCCAGTTCTCATGTACAGTGGTTAAAAATGCTTTTGCTGGTAAAAGCGTTCTCTGAAAGCCCTGTACAGTATGAATGCAGGCCATGTGCAGAGTGTGTCTGATTTGGGAGGTTTTCCTCCAAAGTCTGGAGCTTTCTCAGTGTGCAAAGCATGGCATGAAAATCTCAGAAAAAATAAGTTATCCTGGGAGCTGGCGAGGTCATCAGGCAGCCGCTGAATTTCCTTTGGCTGCCTTGCAGCGCTCGTACAAAGCCACAGCCCACAGAGAGAGACACTGCTGGTGTCTGTCCATGCAAAGAGAAGTAAAACTGATTTGAATAGCTGCAGACTTCAGTGAGAGTCTCAAAGTGGAAGGACACGCAGTGCTGATAATGCTGGGAGGCTTTTGCAGGGATGCTGGCTGGAGCATCCCCGTCGGGCGGACTCTACAGTGGCCCATGGCACACCAGCTCTGTGCGATGGAAACCCCCGTGCTGCACCCACAGCCAAGGCTTGCTGCTAATGACCCGCTCGTTTTGCATCTTATTTTAAGCACAGAATTTTTGTAAAAAGCTCTTGTGTGAGTTAATCTCCCATCTGGCTATTTGGGGACCCACCCCCCCATCCCAACTGAGCAGATAGACAGCACCGCTGCTTGCCCGTGTCCCTGGGTGCAGCCGAACTGGCATTAACCCCGACGTCCTGCACTGAGGCTCAGCGAGGCACCCCGGGGAGGGTGTGGTGCATTGCTATAAAGTTAATGTCATTGTGCTGCTATAATAAAACAGATTTATGTCTGCACCAGGTATGTTTTCTAGTATATCAAAGCCAGTCAGAATTAATTTCATGGGTTTATTCCACTCTTAGTGCCATAGTTTTAAACCCAGTATAAGATGTTCAAATGATGATGGTAAAAACAGTGAAAGCAGGTTTGAAAATCAGCCCCTTTTTGCTTAGATTGCATTTAAATGCAGATCTTGACATTTGAGCTGGTGGAATTTTCCAGTGACACGTAAAATTAGATCTTTGTATTTGTTTTTATTTGCTATCTGCCATTCATTTTGTTTGCCTTGGTTAAGTTTCCAATTTTCCTTTTATACAGTCTCTGCATACTGATTAAACATACTTGGTGGGAACATTCTTGCTCGGTGCCTGGTTTGTAGGAAGATGCTTTGCTAAGCTGGACCTGCACAGATCCCAGGCAAAGAGACTGTAAATAGCTGCCTTCACTGGAAACACAGGATATTTTTTCCCTCTCTTGAAATCAGGTCCACTAGAAAATATCACAGCCTAAGTATCATAGCGGATAGAGTCAGGGTAGTAGCCTGGGTGTGTTATTTAATGGCTAAAGTAGAAAACGTGGAGCTGGAAACTGTACTCTTGCCTCTGCCAGTGACAGTTTGAGGAGTTCATCACATCACATCACATCAATCACATCACTGCATCACCTTCTGTGCCCATCTCGACTAACAGTGATTTGCCTCTGCACGCTGTTACGTACCTCGTTTAGCTCAGTCTTGCAAAACTTAAAATCCTCAGACAACTCAAAAAGCTGCTTCAGCACAGATCATGCTCTCAAACCGCTATTTTGATCTTCAGCACTTTTTTTCCTGTTGCTGAAGGTACTTTTTTTCATAAGCAGAAACTTTTTATCGGCTCAAAATTTTTGCTGTTTGCTTGAGAAATGGGTTTTTAACCCCCACCACTGACACCGCAGGTGCAACCCTGCTCCTCTGCTTAGAACATCTGTTGGCAGAAGAAAACGAGCTTTGAGGAATAAAATGTTTGCTTCAGTTGCAATTATCTCATGTTCAAAGCCCAGAACTATTGCCGGAGTTTGTTTATAGATCTTTATAGATCAGATGAAGCTGATTTGGTTCCAGTTCATATCTACACTGTGGTGACTGGATATTAAGGCATATCTTGAATATCAAGGATATCCCCAAGTGCTTGTACATTCCACTGACTTTCCATTTAATTTGAGAGTGCTTTTCTGGCTTGTGCTTGCTCAGAATCTTGTCCCCTTCCCACTCTAAAACTTAATATTCATGCAGTTTAAGGTTTTGTACAGGTTGTGCCATCCATTCCTAAAAGTAACACATAAATGCGTTTAATAGAAAGCTAATATGTCATTCTGGGAGGTTACAGCTCTCCTCCTAATGCTTTAGAGGACACGAACTATATTCATGAACAGTTAAAAGCAAATAAGCTTTTTCCCCCTTAAGGCAGGCAACCCTCTGCTCACGGCCAATCTGTTTCATGGGGGAAGGAAATTTGTTCCTCCAACCCTGAGTACATCACAGTGAGCTACTATTTCATTCTTGGAGGAGATCAAATGACCAAGTGAGCCGCTTGTCTGCTCTACCCAGCATCCAGTGTTAGGGGAGCTGGGCTGGGCTGGGCTGGGCAGGAGGGCACTTGCCTGGGTTGGATGCAGCGCCTGCTCCCAGCTGGGAGACCAATGATTTCCATAGAGCACAGGTTTTAATTAATAAATTGGCAGCTTTGGGCAGGGAGCATGCACTGTCTGTAGGGTCTGAAGAGCTCCCGGCTCCCACTGAGCAGAGGCAGCGCTAACACGCCTGCACCCAGTGCGCAGTGCACAGCAGCTTAGGGACGGGGTTTAGTGGTGGGATGGCAGGGTTAGGTTAGAGGTTGGACTTGATGATCTTAAAGGTCTTTTCCAACCTAAACAATTCTATAATTCTAAGAGGAGGTTTGCTTTCCACGGCTGGCTCGCCTTTCCCCTGCCAGCCATGGAAATTGCTTAAAAAGCTTAAGTAGCTGGAAGCAAGAATGGAGGGAGGACATGAGGTCAACTGATGGAGAGGTGCAAGTTTTCGTGGTAAAAGACATCAGAAGTAACTTCCTTGCAGGCAGTGGTGCTGAGAAATACCTGACATGAGTATTCCCAAGGGATTTGTGGTTGAGAGTCCTGGTTTCCCAGCTCTGCTTCAGCCAGTCACCCCAACGGGCACCTCGTGACTGCAACCTGGGGCACAGCACAGAGACACGGCAACAAAGCAGAATGGGAGCTCAGAGCAGATGCTTTTCTAATTGGCTTCTTGCAGTTGTTTGTGGAAGGACGGTGTTATTTACAGATGTAGTCATCAGTGTGCTGAGGAGATCATCTCACCACGACAAGGGACTGACTGGCACATCTATGTGGTAGGACTCTTGTCCAGCATCAGGCAGATTTTAGTATTTGCTTGATGTTAGGATATTGCCCTTATAAACCTTAAATATGTATTGAAATTGCTGAAGACGCAGGGGAATGATGGTTATGTGGCTTTGATCCTTAGAGGCTTTGAATCATGCATTTAGTAGGAGGTGTCCATACAATATAGCGAATCTAGGGTAATGAGATTTGTCCAGCACAGGACATTAGGTCTGTGGAAGGGAGATACGCCTGGGACATCTCTCCACTTGGTAGCCTTTCAGGTCACTGGGATAAAGCTAATTGTCCAAAAAGCTGCTGGGCAGATGGAAGTTCCCAGGGGAATTGGGAGTGAGATGCCAACAGCAGTGAGGCTGTGTGGGTCCTTCACCATGCCACCCCAGGGGAGAGAAGTGTAGCCCAAACTGCACCACAGTGTAAAAAGACCATACAGGCAGTGAGGGAACAAATGAACCAGCCAGCCATGCCTCACTACGTGCAAAGTGGTGAAACAACAATTGAAGAAGTGACTAAAGCCACAGGAATGAAAAAGCTGAATATGATGGTATGAGAAGGTCTGGTTAGTGCAGGTTG
The DNA here is from genome assembly GCA_034008185.1 of Gorsachius magnificus. Taxonomy (NCBI): domain Eukaryota; kingdom Metazoa; phylum Chordata; class Aves; order Pelecaniformes; family Ardeidae; genus Gorsachius; species Gorsachius magnificus. Next base: position 73,738,465 of record CM067084.1, read on the forward strand.
TGAAAAGTGTTTTCAACGAACTGTTTTGACCAGGAGAGGGTTGTAGGCGAGGAAAAGCTTTGCTCTGTGCATTTCATCAGTTGAGAAAACAAATAGAGGTGAGGGAAAGGAATGAGATGGAGACTAACCAGGGAGAATATTGTATTGTCTGCATGAGCAGCATGGCCTTGTATAGCAAACAGCCAGAGGTGCTGGCCCCCACGCCTCAGGGAGGGGGCTGAGATGAGTTATCCTGGTAAGAAGGTGAAGGAAAGAATCATCATGATCATGAGAGTGCTTTTGGTTTTCCTTTCAGTGCAAAGAGAAGTAAGGAAAGGCTCAGTAAAATGGAATAGTGAGGAATCCAAAGGTGGGTGCTTTCATGCAGCACGAGCCTGGTGGGTCACAAATACACACCCCTGCTCAGGCGAGCGTGGGATAAAGAGAATCAGGACCTGGACTGAGCACACTTTGTTTGCTCATATTTTGTATTCATTAATTCACTCATTCATTCATGAGCTGCCTTAAGGTGTTACTGGAGTTAAATCCTGACAGGGGTACACAAACAAACTCAGCATGCAAAGAACTTCCCCGAGAGGCTGTGCAGCAAGCAAGCCCCCTGGGAATGCCGAGAGGAATGCAGCAATCAGGGCATAACTCATTCTGTTAATAACTTTTTTGCCTCTATCTAATGGAGAGTTTATTTTGGCAACTGTGGAGCGTGAAGAAAAAACGAATGTTCCAGTTGTAAGTATTGCTTATCTTTCCTGATCTGGAGAGAGCCGCCTGGATGGGATAGGACAGGGTCGTTTGCTGAGAGCAATGGATGGAGTCCATAGATGGAAGGACAAGCCTTTCCTGCTAAAAACAAGGAAAAACTTTCTTGGATGCCCAGTCTAGCTTGACAGCAGACAGAAAATTGCAGACCAGTATTTCTAAGTGGAATTAATCCCGGTGGAAGATTTGGGTAGAGCTTGACAGTAAATATGGAGCTATATTCATTTCCAGAAAGGAGGGAGTTGTTTCTACAGTGTAATAACTTACGCACATCAGAAATACCGCTGTGAGATCCTTGGGGAGACAAGGCACAGATGTGTCTTTTTGCAAAGCAGCAAGGTAAGGCACTTGTGGGTTCAGTGATGGTTACAACAACTATCTACTCACCCACCTATCAGGTGGGAAAACCTGCAGAACCTGGTACAGCTCCCACCATCCTTACGTACTCAAAGGGGACAAATATCAAGCTCAAAGAGAAATGGGACATCAACACGCTCTGTTGATGTGCAAAGAACGACCATCTTATAAAGGCCTTTTGAAGAACTAGTTGAAGCTATCAGTTACTTACATCATTTTGTTTCAAAAGCTTGTGGGAGCTCTGTGTAAGCAGCATTATCTGTTCTTCTGTTCTCGCATCCCTTTATGTGGCAAAGGAGTTGAGAGGGTGAGTTTGCTTGTATCAACCCCTCTTGCTTGCACCACAGTAGCAAAGATGATGTAGCAGGAAGCATCTGACAGCCCCGTAGATATCCTCAGTGCATTTGTGGCCCTTGAGCAGCAGGACAGGCCATACCATCCTTTGGTGCAGGGACCAAATTATGAGCAAACTCTGGATTGTTTCTTCACCTCCTCATGGCAACTACAGGACCTGCATGTCTGCCAACCTGTGTGCTCCTGCTCTACAACAATATTTTCTAGTCATCCAAGTGGCAGGTACTATTGAGATCCTTGAGACCAATCAGCCTCAACAGAGGAATAAAAGGTGGCAGATGGTACAGCACACTGCAGCCAGGCTCTCCATGCTATAAGTGGTTGCAGGCTGGGAACCTTTGCTCCCCAAAGCTTGTCTTGAACCTGAACATGAGCTGGAGTCTGTGCAATGAAGACAATTAGTGAGCTTGGGCTTGTGTGGGCTTCAGCCTGTGCTTGATTCCCAGATGAAACAACAGATGTAGGACCTGACCGAAGGTAGAGTGAAGCTAATGAAAATATAGATACCACTGATACGAGTGTCCCAGAAAAGACCCATGGGGTAGGCCCTCAAAGGAGAAGTTGGCTTAAGCAACTGTCTCCTCATTCATCTTGCATCAAACTCCACCATTCTGGACCTAAGGTCAGAAGCTGAAATTCATCAAACCTACTAGATATCCCGTGACAGTCAGAGGCATTACTTTACCTTAAGCTTTGGTCAGTGTAGAGAGCAGTTCCCACGGTCATCTTGTTGGTTTAACTGTCTCAACCCCTCTTGCTCACGTTGTCCCACAGCCCTTCCAACCCTTAGTCTTGTAAGACACGTCATCTATAAACAAATCAATAAACTCTGCAGGCCAAACCCTTTCAGCCAAACCTGAATAACTGTTTAGTTACACTCCTCTATGTAACTGGGGTATTTTCTTCTACAGCTGATCAGAAAACCTGTCCCCTTAGAGAAGATTTTGGCTGAGTGCATGAGTAATTTTAAGTCTCATGACTGTAGAATAATCTTTTGTTTTGGCAGCTGCAGTGTCCAGCCTTGTTAATCCATTTCTTTGTGAGCTCTGAAGAGCTTGGATTAAGCTCCAAGTAGTGGTGACCATAGCAAACATGAGAGAAGAGCAAATCTCTTGCTCTTGTCTTCCCTGTCTCTCAGAGGCTGGGTGCTGCATCAGGGTTTGGTGCTGCAGAAACACCTCCTGCCTCCACGCAGATGTTCAAGCAATGAACCTTTCCTATCTCTTGTCCATGCAGCATCTGAGGATGGATGGAGATCTCCCATAGGGTCAAACCTACCTGCATTTTAGTTGTGCAAACTTCTTACTGATTTTGGAGGGTCATGGTAAGAGGAATAGTGCTGGTGTGCAGCAGAGGAATAGGCTACAAGAGGAATACAAAACACAAGAGTTTTGGTGGGTTTGTTCTGTTTATCTTTCTATGAAACATCTGTTTCTTTTCAACAGTAGTAACAGGCGAGATGTTGCCTTGATCCGTTATTGCAATTCCTATTTGTATTATTATTAGAGCTGACTGCCAGTGGCGGCGTCTCTCCCAATCGCTGTACAAATCGTTGCTATCTGGCACTGACACAAGCAGCAAAACCGTCCTCATTTGACTGGCAGATCTACCCGATCTTCACAGTTCACAAAGCGGCTCTGAACGCTGCTGTCCCCTGGGAATGCCCATGTGCTTGAATTTATGTGGCTGCCTTGAGTAAAGGCCTAAAAGCTCTACTGTTGAGAAGAAAGTCTTAGCGCTACTACATGTGTTTTGTGGTCCTGGGCTTTTTTTTTCAATGGGACAAATTCTGTAAGCCTCTCCATATAATTTGTTTCCCCAGTGACTATGTTATTTCAGTGGGAACTTTCATTTTTCCTTTTCTTGGCAACTTTATCACAATACCAATGTCATAAGCAAAGGCTTTGGTTGAGAGTCATGAGGGGCACTGACATTATTCCAGCAGTGGACAGTGAATGGTTAAATATACTTCACTGGCTTGTATGTTTTATATCTGAATAACATATTAACTGCCAAATAACTAATACTCCATGGACTACTACAATTGCACACAAAATCTGTAAGAATGCCTCTGATAAGCTTTATCTTGGTCAATGTTTATGCAAAGAAAGCCACTTCAAATTAATTATTGCAAGTTTCCTCCTTCCCTGAGTGAATTACTACACTCATTGTAAATTATGTTGCTGTGAATTCTGAATCATTTGCGTTCCTGTGAAAAGGTTTTTCCTCTGTACACTTTGTGCACTTCCTATTATTCCGTGTCCAGAGAATTTCTTTCCAGTGACTGGGCTCACTCCAAATGTATCTGTGCCCTGTGCTGAAAACTGATCATAGTAAATACTCAGATTGCCTCAGCTGTGTCTTTCTGTGTGTATTTATCCTGAGCTTGGCTGAACATTAATACAGATGAAACGGGGATGGTTTGTTTTCCCGTGACTGCATCCATTCCATGGATACTTCCATGTCCTGTAGATTTTACTCCAGTTGAGTATTTTATTGAAGTAAGGATGAATGTGCTTTTTTTTAAAGGGATCTGCCAAAATAATAGATCATTGCACACACCCACATATGAGATCAAACCTGTGTTGTAAATAGCACCTGTGATTATCAGAAACAAAACCATTTTACAAATGTAATTAATTTGTTGCTAGCTAATGCTGTCATGATCATGTATGTTTCTATATCTGATTTTTGTTGATTATTGTGAGCACCACAGTATTTTGGCTTTGTACAGTACAAGGAAATAGTAAAACGGAAAGCTGCACACTTTCTAAAAGCTGTCATGAAAATACTTCCATTAGTGGGTGGCCAAATAAAAAGATATTTAATAAACATGAAAACAGGCATATAAGGGCATGCCTGCATGGATGGATGCAAACAGATGTGGGCTCCTTCTCTTGCTTTCCAAGCCAATTGGGCACAAGCCAGTTTCATCCAGAAGCCATGAAGCCACATTCATGAAGCCAAGTGCTGGGCTTAAATATTTCACCCTGTCTCTTAGGAGCGTGTTTTAGCTCCCCTCAAGTATCTAGCTAGCTCATGGGAGCACGGTGCAATGCTGAAGCCAGCTCAAGTCAAGCTCATTTAGAAGGCAGACAGAGGAGCCCGTGTGTGTCTGCACCCATCTGTGTAGACATGCCCCAAGCCAGGCTGGGTGAAATGTAGAACCTCAATTAAAAATGATGTTAATTAATTCAATAGGCCAAAATTTTGCTTGCTGTTGGCGTGAATCTGTATTGGACAAGAATGTTTTTCTACTTCCTCAGCAGACAAAATAATAGAGCTTGTGTCTTTGAAGTTGGAGATGACAAAATCGACTCAGATTACTTCTGTTTGAAAATGTCTTTCTTTGTGTTTTCGTCTCAGGTTGGGTGCTCCTCTGGTTCCCATCACCACAGCACCCGGCCACCCTGTGGTCATTGAAGTACAACTCTACCAACACCCCTGAGAGATGGGAATGTGCTATTTTTCCTATTGGGTAGGTGGGGAACGGAGGCCCAGAGACAAAAGGGAGCTTTCCCAAGGCTACGTGCTTCCTCATGCAGTAGCATCCTGAACAAGCTCCTCCAAGGGGTCATTAAGTGTCTCAAACCTCTTTCAGAACTTACCTTTGGGTCTTCTTCACACAGAAATTTCAGTGCCTTTGCTTTTCTAAACTCTGTCTGAACAAGTCATGCACTGAGCTGCCAGCACGAGGTCAATATGGGCAGGTCTCTCAGCTCCACTGCCACTAGTAGACATGGATGGACAACGTGTGGTCTTGTGCCCTGGCCTGTGACCATCCACACAGCTTCAGTGTTAGCAAATGCCTTGTCACAGATTTGACCTGTGTTAACTCACCCTCTCCGTGCTGGTGTCCTGGCACCATCCAAGGGAACACGTGAGCATGGGGCTGTTCCCAAAACTCATCCTCTTGGGGTGGGGAGAACATGCACTCAGCCAGCCTCTCCTGTGTGCCCAGGACTGGGGAATGGCCCCTTGCCCTGTTTTATTTGGCCTTTTAGGCATCCTATCACTTCATTTGCAAAATGCCCCTATAGACTTCCCAGGGGAAGGGGGACGCTGCTTGGCCTCACTCTCGGGGAGGATGGGAGGGGAGGAAGAACATCGGAACATGGGAAAACATCTGAATTACGAGGCCCTTTGGGGGTGAGTGATTTCATATTGATGACCTGCAAGCAGCAAAGCAGGCTGAATTAGTGCAATAAAGTATTAATTAAGAAGGTGATTGCCATAATGTTACAAAAATATTTCTGGGTTGTTTTTCTCCCACTGTTGTCAGGGAAGCTGAACTATCAAGCCATATGTTCTAGATGGGATTATGCCTTTACTCATTTGATTATGGGGGTTTGACTTGGGTAAAGCCTCTGGGCTGGCACAGCTTTTGTGGGAAGAGCTGGGATGTGATGTGAAATAGCAGGGACTTGGGCATTTGAGGACCATGCAGTTGGCAAGTAGGGCACGGGCATTCTTCTCCTCTTGGGCAGCACGAACAGTCGACAGTGCTTTGCAGGTGCAGAGGGGAGGTGTGTTTTTAGGGAGCTTCTTGATTCCCAAGGTAGGCAGATGCGCTTTGAAGCAGCTGAGGTTTCTGACCTGTTCTCATGGTTCCTCCACTTGCCTAAGGACAGGGAATGGGGCCGGGCTTCAAATGATGAGTTGAATCCTGCCCTCTTTGAAGTCATTGGCAGAAATTCCCACTACCAGCTACAAGGTCTGTGTGTCTCAAGGAGCTACAGCAGAGCAAAGAGCCTTGTCTTTGGCTGGCAGGTTTAAATGGAGAGCCTGGGATGGCTTGGTCCGGGGGGATCCTGCACAGGGTGTACAAGCTACATCGGTCAGGCTGAGGTGCAGAGTCTTCACGGACCTGTGCCCACAGGTCTCATTAAAGCACCCTGTTAGTATTTATTATAACCCATCCTTGTTTCCTCCCTCCCTTGAGAGCGCATACTTAACTGCTGTGAACAGCCCTGAGTCCTGGGGTAAATGGACAGTTTAATGGGCTCCAGGCAGGGTTTGCAGTGTTGAAAATTAGAAAAATAAAATATTTCATAGAAACAGAGCCAATTGGATCTGGAGGCTGTGGAAGAGGGAGAAAACATTATCAGCCTCTTGGTATGGGGATATTTGTGTGTGTGTTTGCTCGGCTGTGCTTCTGATAGATGCTTCAAGCTTCTACACCTGGTACCTGGCACAGCCGGAGAGGTGAGGTGCAACAGTCAGAGGAGTTCATGTGACTGCTGGTGGTTGGCCTTAACTTTTCATATAGATAAGGTGGCCCTGAATTCTCCACCCACTCCTTTAGGCTTGTGCTCCAGTTTGCATGATCTGGCATGAAGCTATAAGTGTTGATAAACACTTGCCAGTGGGTTGCAGCCATGCAAGAGACAGGAATATGGAGCATCACAGCCCTGGATATATTGCGCTGGCCCAAACATATGAAAATTATTGTGAAAATTCACTTTACTGTGTAGTCACTGATGATACCAAACAAGCACCCTGGATATCGAGCTTGTCCTCGGGCTGTCTCCATGCCCTCTAATGTCAACAGCACCAACAGGGTCCAGAAAACCAGAACTGGATGCTGCTGAAGTTTGCCTTCATTTCTCATGACTGCAGTGGCACAAATTGCCTTGGGTCGCTGCTGCCCAGCATCTGCTCCAGCAGCAGCTGTGCACAGTGCTGCTCCCAGGGGCCCTCTCGGCTTCATCAGCTGGATGTGTGACCCCAGCTGGGTTGAAAGGCAACACCATGGCTCCATGATGTGTCCACTTCTTTTTGTTTCCCATTACACAAAATAGCAGGCATGTCTGATGCCATCTTTAGACCAATACAGTAGGTGTTTGCAGGAATGCAACATCTCTGAGGCTGAGCAGCCAGTAATTTGCCCTCTGCTTATGTGACTGTTGTTGCTCTCTGTAGTCTATTCCTCCCCCTGACAAGTCAGATTTGCTGCTATCAAAGTCCTGCAGCTGACGTATTTCTAATCATCCCTTCATTGCAGTCTATCTTCTGTAAACAATTAGTAAAGCCTCTTTGGGATTTGGAGTTATTGTGCTAACTTCCTAATTACTTAGCTTTTTTTGGCTCTTTTATTGCTTGGCAAGAAAGATTTAGTGGCCAGGAGACATTAATACGCTTGCTCTCCAAGTTTCTGGGCTTGGGTTAATCACTCCAGCTGAAACCTGTTGATATTGGATGATTTCTGGAAGTTCGTTGTGCGGGTCTTTATAGTACATTAAACAAAGGAGCGATAAATGAGCTAGATGGCAGGCATATTTCTGTGACAGAAATTGCTTTCCCCTTTGGGACAGAATCCAAAGACCACTGAAGTGAGTGAGATTCTTTCCACCAGCTCAGCGGGTGTTTGCTCTGGTCGCTGGTGGAGGGTGTCAGCAGGACTGTCACACTGTCGCTTATGGTTGGGATTCCTTTGCTCTCATTGCACCCTGAGCTCCCCTTGGTCCTGGGCAAGAGCTGTTGGTGAAAAGCCTGAGTTACTGAGCCTAGATCTCGTGGGGGTTGAGAGGTACCTAATCAATGCGAACTGTGCTCAGTAGTTTTGCTCAAGAAAACCTTTTCCCTGAGGAACCTCAGTATTTATGTTGTTTTTCTAGACTAAGTTGTGCAAAGCAAAATGACTTCTAATGTATTTTTCCTCCTGATGCAATGGTGATTAAGAATTATAATTTACACAAAACTAGAGCACAGCCATTAGTTAGGTTTGCTGCATAAGATTACTCAAGGAATCTCAAAATCATCTTTGGTTGAGATCAGCTACATCCACCATAACAAACTGACTCAGACTAGCCTGTTTTGACTGCGAACATTGGCCCTCTCCTTTAATCTCCTCGGGTTGTGCCATCATTATATCTACATGCGGAAAGCTTGCTTTGTTAAACTGGTGAAAACTAGTTACTCATCAGGCTTGGAAGGGGTCTGCTGTCCTGTCCTGGCAGGCTGCCGCTCCCAGCTAGTCCGGGGCACCATCTTCTTCTGAACTCTGAGGAAAAGGGATTCCTCCCACCATTTTTCAGGCATTTCAGTGTCAGCGTTACATAATTCATGTACTGTTCAAGCCATGTTAGCATTGCTCTTTTTCTTGATTACTCCATACTATAGCGCTATGTCAGCATATTAGTTTGTTTTCTTTCCCATTAGCTTCCAAGGGCTTGGCTCAATCCTTTACATATGTTAGTGCTCTCATCTGGCCAAAGTTATGGGTCACTGTGTGAATAATCCTTATGCAGGGAAACTGAGCATCCACACAGTGCATCGGGCACCGTACAGGATGGGATTAATGAATTTCAGGAGGGCAAGGTTGAGGAAACACTGAGGTTTGGTGCCCGGATTGCCCACGGTAGGGGGGTTGGAACTAGATAGTCTTTAAGGTCCCTTCCAGCCCAAGCCATTCTATGATCCTGTGATTCATCCCACCTTGTTTCAGCATCAGAGAAGTTTCCTTGCCTTAGGACTCTGTTGGCCAGGGATCCCTCTTCCTTCAGTGGCAAGAGACAGACCCCTCTAGAGAGAAATCTGCATCTTCAGTGGTTGCATTTGCCTTCTGGAGAAGCCCATCTCTGGCCACTGACCACAGGGGAAACTTAATGGAACCCTTATCACCCTCACCACCTCAGAGAAATGTCCACCATTGCCTTTGGCTGTTACTTCTGCATGGACTAGAGGTGCCTGTTATGACTGGATGCCCAAATCTTGGACTTGGTATGGTTCCCAGGAAGGGTTAATCACTTCTGTCAGTTGAAGAACTGGAGAAAGCAGTAATGCTCTGCTTCCCCCCCTCCTTCCCATGCCCAGACCAATAAGTAAAGCATTCATCTGGCATATGGGAGACTCCCATGAGTGATTTTCCTCTGCTTGATGGGACTTGAACTTGCTTTCCCCAAAGAAATGTCCAAACGCAGCTCTCAAAGCCTCTCCCAGGCTCCAAATCTTTTAAAAGTTTGTATAAAATAATTAAACTGCCACTGGAACAGTCCAGGTCTCTCCCCCTCCCAGCAGAAAGCCCTAATAACAGGGTGTAATTATTCAGGAAACCTGCCCACACAATTCGTGGCTTCTGTTTGAAGGTCAGATCTCAAAGACTACCTCCATCAATAAAACCTCTCTAGCAGGGTTACCAACCCGCACCAGGGTCTTCCCATCAAACAACAGGGTGTGTTAAGTGGAGATGGTCCTCTCTTCAAATGGACAGTATGTTAGGTTCCATGGAGAAGCACTTTATCCGGGGAAGTCACATTGTCTGTGGGGACACCAGGCAGCTCTCCACAGTGGATGGCACCCTTTTGAGGGGAAAGATTAAAAAAAAGGGCTGGTGTGGAGATCAGGCTTTTCCCCAGCTCAGGCTCAGAGAACACTCCTTGGCTTAGGAGTCTCATGAGGGCAAAAGGACCCTACCAGAAGGGTGAACTTTATGTGCTCCTGTTCAGTTTTGATTTTAAAGCTTTCATTCAGCGAGGCCACAAGCTTTCCAGACCCTCTGTACCATAGGTTTGCCACTGAGGACAGCTTGGTGGGCCATGAAGGCTTAGCCCCCTTCTGTAGCAAGTATAATATTTCACTGTGAATGAGATTTCCCTATTAGTAGTGATATAAACAAACAATAAAAATTTTTTGTGCAGTCAGTAAGAAGCACTGTATTTCATCGGCATTTGAACAGGGATTCGTTAACGTTCTAGTTTTATTTTAACACATTTTTCTAAGCATTAAAAAAAATCTATTCACTTTGCAGTAAAATATTTTATTTTCTGGTTGGGGGGCTCTATTTCAAACACACGCATTGTGTGTGAGTTTATATATTTTTATGTACTTATGTATATGTATATACATAAAATACGTGTAAGTGTGTGCGTGTATTTTATATAATATAGGCCTGTGTGTGTCTATATTATATTTGGCCTGTATCCACTCTGGCCTGACTGCCCTGAGCTTAGAAACTAAACAGTTGCAGGCTTGGCTGGTGCTGGGACAGGGGACCACCTGGGAACCTGGGTGCTGTGGGGACCAGCCAAGGAGCCGTGGTTAAACACATGGTGAATTTTAGACCGCAAAAATTGCATGAGTGGAAAGACTTCATTTGGCACCATTGTGGCTGTTGAGCTGATGGATGGGAGTTTAAAAAAAAAAAAAATAGTATATATATTAAAAAAATAATCCCTCCTCCTCACGGCTGGGTGTGGTGCCTTAGATGTCTGAACAGCAGAGCCTCCCTACCCTCCGGAGCTTACACTCCGAGGCCTTGAACCTGAAAAAACAAAAACAAATATGCTTAATATTATGCATGTGAGAACTTGCATAACTGTTTGCAGGTCTGGAGCCTGGAGGGGAGCTCTGTGCAGGGAGACGGAGCAAAGCATCGGGGGAGGCTTCAGAGCCGGGCACTGCCACCGTGGGCCGTCCCTGACGGCGTTTTGCTTTTCTGGCTTGAGTGTGGTGAGGATGCCACTGGTGGGGGGAGGAAAGACGTGGCCTTGGAGCGCCTCTTCTTTTAAGGACTGAAGCTGGTTTTACTTTTTTATGTTTATGTGCATATACGAGTGTGCCTAAAGAGCAGCGTGCCTGTGTTCCCTGCCACCTCGTCCCCTCGCAGGCACCAGGGGAGGAGCATGCAGAAGGGGTGAGAGCGTCACCCCAGGAGGTTCGGCAGAGGTTGGAGGGGAGGGTTTTGCTTTGGTTTACATCACTCCTGGAACCCCTTTTTCTTGGCCTTCCCTATGGATAGGAGTGTGTGTGCACTAGCAGAAGCCCGGGGGACCATGGTATGTGGCTGTGGGACAGCCTGTGAAGATGCTTGTCCTGACTGGGCTTTGGGATGCTGCTCATCGCTCCGTCACGTCTGCGGTCAGTGGGGTGTGTTCTTGGGGATGCTTTGTGGAGCCAGGCTGCATCTGCTGTATCTTTGTGAAACATTGCGCACAACCTGCTGCCAATACTCTGACAAGGATGATTTCATACTATATAACTCACAACTAGTTATTTATAGTTATATATCTAGCAGGGGCTGGCCCCGGTGCTGTGTCTGGCGGGTTTCGCCCCCAGTGCGTTGCCTACAAAGGCCCCCGGACAAAAGCAGAGATATGAATAAGGGCCAAGGATCATTACCTTGGGCAACAAAAGCCGTCCCAGAGAACAAAAATAGCACAGAAAGAGCCCACAAAAGGCAGAAAATCCTTCCTTCCTGCCAGCTCCTCTCCAGGCCTTGCCTCTGGTGCAGGGGAGTGCAAGGGCAGGCGATACCCTCGGCAGAGGAGCTGCAACAAAGAGCGCATCAGCACGGCCCCGGCCCCGAGCTACCTTTGCAGCCCCGCCATGTCCTTCCCTGAATGCCGCCCCATTGTGCAGGGACACAATGGCGGAGAACCCCACGGTGACACTGAATGAGTTACAATGCCAACATCTGTGTGACAGTTTCTTTGCCGGGTGATGGAGAAGCTGCAATAAATTCCTGATAGGCTGACTTGGGAGACCAGTCACCCATGGCAGGGCTGGGGCACGCCGGGATGGAGTCGCCTATTTAACGCTGCTGCATGTGTCCCCAGCTTCCCGCCTGCGCCTGGAAACGGGGGGTCAAATGCTGCAGCCCCCCTCTGACAAGGCGCTGGCGAAAGTCAACAGAGAATTAGGGACAGGCAGCGGCCACCGAGCCATTTAGCTCATCTTCTTGTTGCCGTCTGCTCTTTGTTCAGATTAATGTGAATTGACCCCGCAATTGTTGGACTGTCTAATTCTTCAAGCCGGAGCCTAGATGCCTGCTTTTGGGGGTTTTTTGTGGGGGTTTTTTGTGTTTTTATTTTAATGAAATGACTTTCTCCAGCTGCCTCGTCTCCTCTAAAGGGGTGAAGCAGCCTGCAGGGGCAATAGGAAGTACCGACAGTTTGAAGTTTGAGGAATGTGGGTTGAAATAAAATTGAATACAACTTACGCCTGGGCAGTGCAGATATCTGAGCTCCCCACTACTTGCTCACTTGGATATGGAGCAGCAGGGAATGGATATTTTCTGTTTAGAAAGCAGCTCCTCGTGACCTTAAAACTGACTGTTTCTCCCTTTAATGCAGCTTTGCTCTTCATCTGACGCAGACTGTGTGGTATCACCCGGTGACTCCTGCAGCAGGGCCATCCCACCTGGCTGAGATATGGCAGCTGTTTAATGCGGATGTCAAATAGCAACCTCAGGCTGAGACTGTATTTTCTTTTACTGCCAAGTGTCCATCTATTCATTATCAAAGACGAGTTGCCTACTAAAAATAAGCCCTGGCATTTACATTTACCAGTTTCCCGAGGATCTCTTAAGAACATAGAAGTGCTGATTAATGATCCTGTCATTGATTAATTATCAGAGATTTAAGAGGCCATGTCTATCTGCACAGCAGCATGATCCCATGTATGTTTAAACATTCTTTCTGCTGCATTATACACCACCCTCCTGGGACTACTCCCCAGCTGACATGGGAAGTGTTACGACTTTCATCTCTTGTTTTTTGCAAAGACCAACCTCCCTTTTAATGGTTGAACCTGTATAAACTTGCGGGTGAGCTGCAGCAAGTTTCCCTTCTGAATTCAAACGTCAGTATTTATTGATGTGCAAAATTGTTTTTGGCAAAATTCCTCTCCAGTCAACATGCTATCTCAAGTTAATTATTATAATTTGACTTAAAACTGTTACACGTTCTGGAAACTCTCCAAGATTGAAGGGTAATCCTTTGAGTTCTTAATCCCTTAGTGTGCCATCTAAAACCAACTAAAAGCTGATGCATTGATCTGTCTTTTTGATCTTTTCTCTCTGAGACTATAATAAAACTGCTGATCCATGATACCCTCAATTTGTCAGCAAAAACACTGCATATTTAATTATTTGTTGTTATATGGATCTTTAATTCAACTTGGTCTCCCTAAAACCTCTTATCTCCCAGCAAAGATGCAAAAAGAGTTGCATAGGATCCAAAAATAAAAATAACTTCTAGAAAGTCATTCATTGATGGCGTTACAGCCAGTAGGACCAGAAGGGCCCATTAGATCGTCTAGTCTCATCCCCTATAAAATACAGGGGTCACAAACCATCACCCATTTACTTTTGTGTTAAGCTCAATACTTTGTGTCTCACTGAATTGTATCCTTCAGAGAAGTATGCAGTCTTAATGTTAACATGTTAGGAGAGAGATAATCCCCCTGGGGAAAAGGCTGAGCATGCACAGAAACTAGAGGTGGAAAAAAAAAAACCCAAAACCAAACCCTTCCACTCCCTCTTGTTAATGTAGGATTGTTTATAAAATATATTTTGTCTTCTTTCATCCAGTATCCATAAAAATTTCTGAAATGTGACTTCTGTAATTTCCTCTGACAAATCACTCCATTATCAAAGGAACTCTGGAAACAGCAACTCATAGTCAACCTAAATGTACTGGTTTTCATTCTGTTTCCTTAAAATGACCTTCCCTGCTGCTGTTATTCTCATTTTATTGTGCAAACGCTTATGTTTGGCAGTCAGGAATTATGGTTCCCTAGACTATGCAATGCAAAGAGAAAAGACGATCCTTGCTTTAAACAACTCACCTGCCACTGTTTTCCTCACTTAACCATTCCCCCTAAATCCCCCTTGCCCCGTTGGTGACTGAATCCTCAATAGACCAGCTTTGGCTCCATCACACAGCGACTGGAGAGGACCAAACCACACACAGCCCACAGTGTCTAAGAGCTTTTTCAATTATGCCCTGGGAGGTATAACTTCTTCAGCTATGCCCTACCAGGCTCATCCTGCACCCAAGAGGATGAGCTGGGTGTAATAGCAGGGTTGGTCCCTTTTCATGTGCCAAAGTGGTGGAGAAGCTGCTTTGCCTTGACACACAGCCACAGAGATGATACACCGACTTTGCCTTGCCTCCTCCACATATCTAAATCTGTCCCTAGATGGATCAGAAGAACTTTTTGCCTCAGGGGAGGAGGCTCCTTTTATCTGCTTCAGTTATTGGACTTCTGGAGGACTAGTGTCTGAGCTGGCGTTGCCCTGTTATTTCACCTGGGCTCAGGTTGATGTCATGCTTAGACCCTGCTACACTATTTCTCCAAAACTGCTGAGAACTTTTCCTATGTGGAGAGAAAGAAAACTCAGCCCAGGGTAACTACAGGTCTTTTTTCCTCTTCTTCACAGTGTTGGTAATGGCCTGTCCGGGGTTCTCAGGGGATCCCATTGCCAGACGTGGGTTGTGGGCAGCTAAAAGCCAGCATGACCAGCCTGGCCCTGCTCTGCCAGCCCCCATGGCCAACCTGCCCTCCCTCTGCATCACCATCGCTGGCACCATGTGGCTGTTTGTGTGAACCCTGCATGGCTCCAGGAAGAAGGATTTTCTTTGGAAGTGGTTGCATTTAGCTCTAAAAACTCCTTTTTGCTCCTGAAGGAAGTGGAAACCAGAACCGCTGGAAAGGGTTAAACCCTCAGTACAGTCACTGCCTCTTAGAAAACTGCTTCTCCACCCATCACCTTTACAAAGTATTTCAGGGGATTTTGGTGTCTGAGGCACTGGAAGCATCTGAGTCATTCCATTAAAATCACTGGAGGTAAAGAATTGAGGCTGTCTTGTATTTCCCAAAAGGCTGTTTTTTTAAATTATTTTGATCTTCAGGGCTGAGTGCTGCAGGCAGGAGGCAAAAAGCAGCTCCTCCTTTTCTGGTCTCATTTTTGACTGTCACTTGGTGCTTCTTGGCTGTGGAGAGGTCCTGATTCCCGTGCCGAAGGTTTCTCTCTTAGGTTTTTTCTCAGGATGATGGTCGAGGCAGACTCATGGGAGCAATGTCTATGAGCCCCCTCACCCTGAGGAAGGAGCTGAACCCAAGCTTGCTGTTTCTTGGCGCGGTGTTGTGGCTGCCATGGTGCTGAGAGCTTCCACTTCCCCCTTGGGATGTGTTTTTGGTGAAGGTGCCAATGGCTGCTGTGCATCATGCTGGGACACCGTGTTCAACTGGCCCTGACGTTACGTGATGGTGGAAGTCCCCTTTCAGGGGACTTGTGTATCCCAAGTGGATTTGGGTCAGAAATAGTTTTTTCTTGTTTTATCCAAGAAGGAGGCAGCTCTGGTCATGCACTGAAACAGAACTTTGATCACCTACTTAAATATGATGAAAAAGTAGTTGATTTCAGCAACTTTTTTTTCATCGGATAGGAAATGAAAAACGTGATGTACCGTCAGAGTCGCTGTGTTGTTAATCCAGTATTGTGGCAACGCAATTACAGCCGCCCCAGCATGGGGTTGGCACAGCAGGATCCAGGTACCGGTGACACAGAGTGGGCAGAAGAGGGTTCGGAGATCTGGCAGGGCTGCGCAACGAGGCGGGGAAAGTGGCAACGCGTTCGCTCAGGAAAATCTGAGCTAATGTACAGACCTGGAGGAACAGGCTGGAGAGAAAGCTGCAGTGACAGTAATTAGTGCTGATGTTAACAGTCAGAGGACCATCAGGATTAATAGTCTCATAGTTCTGTTTGCCCCGTACATGGGTTAAGTATTTCTTCCTGCATCCTGTGGTCTGGGTTATAGCTCTAGAAAACTGTCCTGGATGCTGAGACATTGGCACTGGTCACTTATTATTTATAACTCTGTTCAGACCTGATATTATGTTTACTAATCCTTTAAAGCCATTCAAGAGGACACTGGGTTTGTTGGGATGGGAGGGGAACCACAGCGTACCTGGGAAACAGGATAGAAATCTGAGCATCCCAATTCACATTGCCTTTGCTGCTGTTAGATGTCTCTGTGGCTTGGGTTTATGCCCATTTGTCTGTGCCAAAGAGAGATACGGCTCAAAATACAAAATCTGGTTGCAAGCAGCAGGTTGGGAGCTGGCTTCAAACCTGACCATTCGGGCATGTTTGCACAGAGGGAGTGTAGATCCGAGGGATGAGAGCTGTTCTTGTCTTGGAATAGGAACCTTCACAACACTGTCATGAAAATAAATATCTTTATGTTCCTCGGGGATCAGATTAACTAGTCCCTCGTTCCACATTAAATTGAATTTGTACATTCTCCCAGCCTTTTTATTGTGTCTCTTTGAGACTGTATCAGCAGCTGCTTGGGTAAATGCCAAGTGAATGGGACTGTGCAGCCTCTTTGCATGGAGAAAAGCAAGCCAAAGGAACCCCGCGCTTGAAGCTCTGCTGTGGCTATTGATGGAGGGACATGAAGATGCCTAGGCTGGATTTGCTTTGAGCATGTAGGATCCAGAATGCCAGCTCGGATGCCCAAACAGCTACAGCAGCAGGGGCTAGCACAAGAAGAGCTTGAGCTCTTGGGATGTGACCCCTTTCTTCTCTGGCTCCGTCCACTTGGGCCTGGCTCCTGTAGTGGTCCCACTGCTGCTGAACCTGGTTTAGCTCCCACAATAGCATCAGCCTTGGGAATCCTAGTGCAGAAAAGACTCCGTGTGGCCACAGCTGCCTCAGACATGATCCTCAGACTTTGCTTGGAGCAGGTGCAAAATGCTGGCGGTTGCAAACTCCTTTCCTAAATCCCTTGGCTTTAAGGTATTCCCGTTAGAGGACAGTTGCTTTCTCTCCCCTACCTGGAGTACTGCAGCACTGAGCTGCCCCCAGAGCGAGTTCCAACTCCCTCTCCTTGCTAGTTCAGCCGTTCTCCTCCTCCAGGGCTTGTCCAGACTTGGCGCAAAGGTGCTAACACACTTGTACTGACATATTTCCAAATGAAAGATGACATATTTTCAACTGAGCAGCTTTATCTTTTCCTGCTAACACCTGCTAAAAAGCAGCTCCTTCTGTCCACACTGGGATTTGAAAACCGGCTTGTTCAAATATTTTAGCTGACGTGGTTTTTTCGCCACTTGGCAGGACAGGCAGGACGTAGGGGGCTGTGTTCCCTCCCCACCTGTGAACTTGGGGCGAATGACAAAGCCTGGCTGCTTTGAATGGTGCAGGACCAGGTTCAAAATGAGCAAAAAGCCCCGTTTGCTTTTACTCCGCATCCGGGTTGGGGTGGGAGAAGAAAGCTTCATGGGCCAGGATGTTAGCTGCAAACACTGACCTCCTGCAATTTAACACCTCTTTTCAGCTGAGCTTCCAAATGAGAATAATTTGTCCTGACACCTACCATTCGTTCCTCTTCCACTCCTTTCTGATGGTGTCTTCAGCTTTGACTCATTTCTCCTTGCCCATCTAAGACTATCTAAACTTAATCAGAAAGATGATTAATTCTTTATTTTCAAAGGAACTGGCGTTGGGTACCTCTGGCAAGATGAACCACCTCCCAAGCCAGTTGGATTGAGCTCCTTCCTCCCCCTTCCTGAGTCAGGTCAGGTCAGGATTACCTGAGGTCTTATCCCAAAAATCCTCCAACCTCATCCACACGTCAGACTGCTTGTGTAAGTCACGGAAGAGCTGTGGGAGTGATGATTGCAGGGCTGGGCTCACAGGTTTCAGGCCTTTTGGGGAAGAAATCATCATCGTTCACTGTTTTCTTCACTAGTTATGCAGGAGTGAACCAGCAGAACAACTCTGCTAATGAAAGGTTCGATAACGATGTCCTGTCTGGGCCAAATCCTGCCTACAGGGAGCTCACCAGCAGTGCCTCAACCCTTGAGTGCTCATGTTGAATGTACCAGGTTCCCTCTTGGGAATAAGGAACAACCTGATGCGAAGAAGACTGGCAAAGTCCTGCCATTAGCTACTGAATGAATAACGAGATACTCACTGCTCCTCCTGATGCATAAGGAGTGTAAGATTCAAAGCTGGACACTGGGTCCAAAAATTTAGGCAGGACTACAGCAAGATTTATTTCATGGCAAAATCTGGTAGAACCTAGTTGAACCAGCCTTCCTGTGATAGCATCTCCCAAGCCTTGTGCGATCTCCCAGATTGAGCAATGCCACCTTTTACCTTCTCCCCTTTCACACCGTGCCCCAGCCTGCATCTGCCCAGGTCTTGCTTTGCCAGGCTGGAGCTGCGTAGCACCTCGCTTTGGTGGGAGCTCTGCTGAAGTTGGTGGGCTGTGCTGGGAGGGCATCCCGGCCAACGGAAAATCCATGGGGGTTTTCACAGGTCTCAGGGAAAATGATGGAAAGATGCTTTCGATGGTGGGGCCAGGTGGGGTTAGCTGGCACGTTGCTTGTCATTGCAAAAAGTCAAGATATTTGGTGAACATACATTCCTTAAGGCCACCCCGAGGCTCTTAAATTGATATGTTCAGTGGTAGCAAAAATCCCTCACTGTGTATAATCTAGACGGAGGACTTTGCTTCACAATAGATTTCCTTGAGGTTACTAGTGTCTAATAATATTAATAGGGAAGGGCATGAGGAAAAAAACCCTCTATTTACAACTGCAGTGAGAGCTAACTTGCATTAGCTGGATTTGTTAGTCTAGGATGGATTTTCCAAGGCCAAATATTGTCCCCTATGGCTATTGATGTAAGGATACAATTCTGTTTATGACAGCTTTCATAGCTTCAAAGCTAGTTTTTGTTTTTCTAGGAACAAGACAGAATTGTTTTAGAACAGTTTCCTAAAATGGGATTTGTTAACATCACTGGTCTTGGGTCAAAAAGCTCATTTAAAAAAAAAATCCACACCATACTATGATGCCTTTCTTGGGTAGGGATTCCTCAACCTTCCAGAAAATCTTCCCCGAATACATTGTCCAACCCAAATATCTTTGCAGGATGGCTGTGCTTTGGTGTGGTGACACATTTTGACAAAATGGAGATTTTCAGGGTGTTTCCCTTGCTGCCTCGAAGTCCCTCTGTTCACAACATTTGAAATCTTACTTCACAAACCTCTATTTCTAACAAACTTATCCATGGCTCAGTGCTCCCAGTAAAACCCCTTGGGTACATCCCCTCACTGGTTTCACTAATTTCCTCACTGGGAAACTGAACCTCTTCTCCTAAACATATCTGTAAGGCTGTAAATCCAGTTCAGTCATTAAAAGTGGATCCACTCACCGAATGTATGCGTTTTCCAAGCAGATAAATCTTAGGGGGCTAATTGTGCTCCAGTCAATGGAGCTAAGCCAGTTTGCCCCAGCTGGCCCCCTTTTTTTAATGAAGTGATGAAAATGGGTCACACAAATGGTAATTGCCTGATGATTTTCATTGCCCTGAGCTCAGTGGTTGTTCAGTGGGTTTTATGATCAAAGTGTGGTGTGGATGGGAATGGTCAGCTGTTCCTCAGGTCCATTCCTCTTCCCATTCTTGCATTCGGCTGGTTTGTTACAGATGCATCCTTGACTCTTCACACCTCATTTCGGAGGCGAAGGTAACTAGCTGGTTTTATTTGATGTGAAAAAGAGAAGTAATCACAGTGCTTGGAAGCAAAAAGGCACTGTTTGTTTTCCGATGCACACAGGGATTCCTGTTTTGCAGCTATGATGTGCATATTTCATAGCGTTGTAGACAGCTTCTGTCAATTAACATGAATTATGGCTCCAGAAGCATTCATTTACCATAAACCTGCAGTACATTAACTCCTGAGTTTCAACCCCTGCCAGTGGCAAATTCATTGCAATGCAAATAGAAATTATTTTGCAACTTGTGACTGGAAAGACATTTCTCTTGTGAGACTGCTGTTTCTGATGCTGCGGGGGAGCTGCCTCACTATAGTTCATGGCTCTGTTGGGGACACTTAGCATATCAGATTCAGGCTGCAAAATCCTCCTGGAGCATGGGGCTTCTTGCCTCCTGTTCTGTCCCCAGCTGCAGAGGGAAAACCCTTGCCCCTGGCATGGGGATAGAGGCACAGGATTGTAAACCTGGCCTGTCCACTTGTATGGAGAACAGCTGAAGGACAAGGCGAGCCCCTCCTAGTACAAACCCAGAGCCCCTCCAAGGACAACCCAAGAGCTAGCCTAGGACGGCCCCCTAGCTCACTCCTCTCCTTCCTCCCACCTCTGCCTCGGGCTATGTGGTCTCATGGCCCCTCCTAAGCTCTGGGACATGCCAGCCCCCTCTCTGAGCTGTTCGCTTCTAGCCCAGCAATGAGATGCTCCTTTCTTTAAGAGGTAGATTAGTCTTCTGCTGGTCAAACGCGTTGAATCCACTCAGGGAGCAGTTTGATAGGGAATAGAGCAAGAGTGTGTGGCCAGGAGATGGGAGATGGGGTGGGGGGGTTGATGTGATGCCCTAGGGTTTCAAAGATCATGAGTAGTTAAATTGGTTTCGTCTTCTGGCATTGC
Organism: Gorsachius magnificus; assembly: GCA_034008185.1. NCBI lineage: Eukaryota > Metazoa > Chordata > Aves > Pelecaniformes > Ardeidae > Gorsachius > Gorsachius magnificus. The sequence continues at coordinate 73,759,114 of CM067084.1, forward strand.
AACATGGGAACTTGGGTTTCTTGAGAATTCTGTATGATACCTGTCGTGGGGAAAAAGACTTACAGGTGTAAACAAGGGTTAATCTTAGAGAGCAAAGGGAGATGATTGCCTGCAGGGGATGTATCCATGCAGACAACCAACCAGGTCTTGTCTTTTAATAGCAAGGAATGTAGGTTTTACTTATTTTTATAGGCAGAAAGAGTTCACAAGGATTTGTAGAGGACTTTCTTTCCTTTTGGGTCTGCAGATGGGATGCTGGTCTGTAGCAGCATGTCCTGTGTGTGTAGGTGCTTAGGCAGTGTGCTCAGACACTCCACTGTGGAGGAAAGATGGATTTCAGGTGGGGGTCCTGAAGTGGTGCTCATCTGAGCTCCCATCTCCACTCTGCTACAGGCTCTTTTGGAGTCTTTGGTCCTTTATCTAATCTAGCCAGCTTTAAAACAAAGGCAAGAGAAAGCACTAACCCAGGCATACCTATGTGGTGTGCAGATCTGCTGCTGAGGGGATCCATAAAACCACCTAGGCTGGCAGAGAAGGCAAAGGTTGAAATGCTGGTTAGAAATCTCTCCTAACCAGGAGGGAAAGGTAATTTCTGCTGCATGGACTTTTCAGACTGTTGGCCCAGGCTCTTTGCAACACCAGCAGTCTGGCTCTTCTCAAGCCAGGGCAAATCTTTCTGGAACATTGCCTTTCATGCCTGCTCCCCTGGTAGAGTTTTCCTAGGCAGCTGGGTAGGAGTCAGGCAGGCAGAGTAGCCACACCAGATGCTCTGTTCCACTATGGCCATGCAAAGCAAACCAGAAAAACTGGCTAAGCTGCCAAGGGAAAGAGTTGCCATGGACTGGGGAATCCTCTGGTGGGGCAGAGTCAGTGCAGGACAATTATCCCAGCCAGCATGTGGACTGGGTTATAGCTGGGGAAAGTGCCACTGGTGCCTGTATCCTGATGCATGATAAGCATATAGAAGTAGTTCAGATGATGGCAGCAGCCTTCAGAGACGTTTGACGCTGGCCTATGCATTGGCAGAGTTGGCTTTGCATAGTCTGTAGCTCATCAAGCAAAGCCCAAATGGTTGTGGTGCTCACCAGTTGTGTCTCCAGTGCTGCTCCAATGCTGCTGTGTTGACCAACCTATGCGGGTCTCTGCCATGGTTGAAGAACAGTTTCTTTGCTGCAGTAATGCACTGCTGTGAGCTTTTAGGTCTCTCTACATCTCCTGAAAGGGTTACAGGGTGGGTGTGTGTATTTTTGACCTAACATACACTTTTCACGAGTCTAGGGGTGTGGGGGGGAGACTTTAGAAGCAACTTGAGGAAATATCTTACAGGCACAGCAGAGTTTATTAGCTCTTTCAGACAGGATAGAGCTCCCAACAATGCCCAATTCTGTATTTCAAACTTCTCTGGGAGTGTGCAGAGCTCCTGTTGATGGTGCTCTAAGGCTTGTTCCTGTAAGCTGCCATCACGTAGGACTGCCCCTGCTATGAGAGGCTCCTACTGGGGTGGGTGTTGACCCATCCCATACACATAGAACCTCAGAAAGATTTTCATTTATTCAGTGACCACTGAAACTGGTTACTTTGCAATGGCTTGTCTGTTGTGGGAGACTGCCTCGTGTTGGAAAGTTTATTATCCGACATGCCTTAACTAGCATCATGTTAAACGCTGCTTTGCCCAGCTGTCCTTGCTGCTGCCAAAGGCAAAGTAATATTGAATATTGTGGTGGTGTTGATCTAATCATGGTAACGAATATATTTTCTAAGGTGAACTTTTCCACTGCAGACATAATCTGTAATTCCAGACAAGTAAAATGTACATAACTGATTCATCTCTAGTTGGTGTCTGTGCTCATTATGGTTGTAATTAGAAACCACTTTTATGGAGAATTTTGTTAGAGAGGAGAACATTCACCCATTTATCTCAACATTGTTAGTGGGAACAGTGGGGGAACTTAGAGAAAAACTTGCTGCTCCCTCAATGTCTCTTCCAGCATCAGGGCAGGTGGGATGCAGGCATTAAGAAGGTGGTGAAGGCCATTGTGGGCATAAAGTGAGGAGCTGAGAAGTGTGTGCTTGCCCTCTCGTTCCTTGCTTTTGCTAGCTTAACCTTGTGCAATGCATACATTTCTAAGGGACTTGGTAAATCTTCTAGCTTGAGTCAGGAAAGTGGGTTTTGAAGATTGTTTTGCCAACTTCTTTCCCTAACCAAGGATGACCTGGGTGCAAGTGCCCCATCATGCATCTGCAGCCTGTACCTGGATGGCAGTTACCAACTGGTCATCCCAGTTCACAGCTGAAATTCCAGCATTACCACTCTGGTAGCAGGGAAGCCAGAGTGAGCCATACAGAACCAGCCACTGAATCTTACAGAGGAATTAAGCAATTCATGGAGGTTATTAAACATGGCAGAGATGGACCTGGAACTGGGCTCAAACAATTTGGTAACAGTCGTTCAGCCTTAACTTCCTCCTGCAAGCCAAAATCAGTGCATCGCTTCCTATAGGAACCGCTTCTGACAGTCACAGGGAACAAGCTCGGCTGATAAGACTCATGGCTCTAAGGGTGATTTAATAGGGCTTCCCTGCATGGGGAGCTGTTTCAGGGCAGCCCTTGTGATCGCAAAAGGCTTTTCATGAGATGGTCTGGGATTTGAGAGGGAAATGCCCTCGCTCAGCTTCTGGCAGCCACCTGGAGCGTTTTAGGAGCTGAAGATGATGAAATGGTGAGCGAGACAGTCCATCGAGATCTGAGGTGCCGACAACACTTAGGCATGGATGTACTAATTGATAGGACACTGGAGGCAAATTTAAATAAAAATGCACTGCACAATTATGAGATTAAATCAAGTCAGATTAATTGAAACTGCAGGAGCGAAGGGAAGAAGAGCACTGCTGCAGTTTGAACAGGTTTTACAGAAACTTTGTCCACCAAACCTCCCTGACATTGAGCATCCAAGCTGAGGCAACTCTTGAGTAACCATTTGGCTTGAAGGTAGCTCCTCCAAATGATCCCTTTTGCTTAACACTCAGACCAGTTGGGTAACTCTGCAAAGGACTAAGTAAAGGGGTTTGCAGTGATGTAACTAGAGGGTTCTGAAGTTCAGAGCTGGGCTTTTCGGGTGCTGGAGGGCCTATGCTCTCTGCCTGACTTTCTTTGGTGCTGTCTACAGCCTAGTTTTCCATCTCAGCCCCTGCTGGAGCAGCCATTTGGAGGGCAGGGTTTGGGTGCCATACATCCATGCACTGCCCAATGTCATGAGATCTCAATCTTGTGATACTTAAACAAAACCGTGAGACTAAACCCAAGAAGCCCAGGAAAGGCTTTCTGCTCATGTCAGCTCAGAGCAAGACTGTTGTTTGCATCCTGATGAGAAAAACACACAGAAACTGCAAACTCAAAATGAAGCTCCGAAGAAGAGCACTGGGTCACCTGAGAGAAGGAGTTCTGGCAACAAATCCAGCACAACTAGCCATAAAATATGACAGTATTACTCACTTGCTTTCATATGGCTGAAGATCAAGTGTCAAGCACAGGCGTGACCAAAATACCACCTCTCACAGAGGTTTTAGCGGCCAAGTCACCACCACACATCTAAAACGTCTGTTCTACTCTGAGCAACGCCAGCATCAGAGAGGAGGGAGGGTGGAGAAGTGCAGTCAGAACTGAACCATTACCTAGTTTTGCAAAACATAGACATTTTCATGTCTCAAAATTGTCTTTTAAAAAAAATTATGCTAAATGCAAGTGAAAAGCGAAGCTGGTAACTGTTATCCTTGCTTCCTTTCTTTGAAACCTCAGGTGCTGGGGTCGTGATAGTAAATTATGTTTAGATTTTATAGTTGCAAAGAAAAGCTGTAAATGGTCCTTGGAAAGTACCCTCCAAATTCAACGATGAAAAGTCAAATAAAAAGAGCTCCGACTTTGATTGAAAAGTAATAGGAATTGAAAGTCCTGCTTCTTTGGGCTGGAATTGCGAATGTGGGGGTCTATTAGTATAGAAAACTGCTCTAAACCCCATATCCTGCATTTGTCCGGTGTAGGGACACCCACTAGAGCTGGGCTCTTGCTCTTCCATGCAAATTCCAGTCTTTGGTCTCAGGTCTGGATCACCACCAGGGAGCTAAGGAAAGAGAGTTGTCCCAGTTGGCCAGAAACCAGCCCCAAATTCACAGCCCATTTCACAGAAGTCAAGGTGGAAGCACAGGTAGAAATCTGTTCCCCAGTCTCCCACAGAACATGGATTCACATGGGGGAAATACTGTTCCCAGGGTGCTGTACAGCCACCTGGTCACTTAGTTCAGTAGTGACCTAGGTAAATTACGATAATTTAGCATATTATGGGGAGGGAATGGCAGCTATTTCACCTTAACTGACCTAGTGAAGTTCCTTTCCTTTTGCAAACAGTTTTCCTAAGCATTAGTTTGCTCCTCTTCATCCTGCAATGAGAATAATTTGAGGAACACACTTTCCCTTCTGTTAAAGACTTTTTCTTAGCATGCCAGTAGTGTACATTGCTGCTGGCAAAAAGCAACCAGACCTGTAGAAAGAGAAATTTCCAAAGAATGTGTGGGGTGCTTGGGTGGGGCAGGAACGAGCAGATGTTCCCACAGAACAACAGGGTTTATGGTGAATGAACACAGGTAAAGCCCTGGCTCCAGGGCAGCTGGATGCGTTGAGGCGTACTCCAGCATAAGAGTCACAGATGCAGCGGGTCTTCAGGAAAAATAACTGCTGGGATATGCCCGAACCCTTGAAATGCTGCATATGGGGGTTTCCCACTGAGGGAGCCAATTGGGATGGTTGTACATGGGATTACTGGGATAATCTGTGTCCAGTTTGCAGCCTCCCTCAAATGGCAGTGCTTGTTTTTTTGAAGCAAATGCTGAATAATATGAGGTTTAATGTTAGGGAGAAAAATGCCTGTAAAAAGAGGCAAGAAGTTTCAAACCTGAGCATTTGAAGACGAGCCAGCTAAATCCACATGTTAGCTGGCAATAGTAAAATGCCATTTTTTTGGCTTGTAAGTCTTATATTTTTTTAAGGGAGTGGTCAAAAAATATGAAATACCTCTGCCACCTCACCCAGGTAATGTGGAGGAGCCCAGAAGCTGATCCTCCACGGCATGCCGGTGTGGTCCCCGTGCCCCGGCTCCTAGGGCTAGCGCTGCAGTGTGTTACACCTATGCCCAGGGAATTAATGAAGCTATCGCTTTAATTTGCACCGTGTTGGGAGCCTGAGCTCTCAGCCCTTCTGAGAACAGGCGCCTTAGCTTCAGCGTCTGTAATCTGAAGTAATCAGCTGTAGAAACTCAGCTCTCAGGTTTGGCAGCTTTGGCACCATCCTAAAAGACTATGTAGAGATCTGAAAAGCCCTTCTTGTGCCCCCACTTGCCAGTGGCGCCTGTCTACCTCTTTGTACCTGGGAGACATGCTGCAAATTCACATCATTCCTTGAGTTTGCATTGCTCTTGCTCTACTGAATTTGCAAAAGTCTTTCTCGCTTCAGCGCCTTCAAGACGTGAAAATAGAGAGATTGGTGATTAATAGTTTATTTAGCTGCTGAAATTCCCACTCCCTGCACATTAGATGTCCCACCCGAGATCTGCTTGATTGGTGCCTGAACTTCAAGGTGCCTAAGACGAATGGCGTGGGTTACGCTCCTTGAGTGTTACTGCGAGACTGGTGATATCTGATTTCCTCTGTCTTGGTTGTATCTTGTTCATGCGTGCATTCTGCACAGAAATCTGACAAACGTATAGCCAGATTAAACTGGGATGTTTTGCCTCATCTGATATTTCATGCAAACCATTGGCTCCTTTGAGGCTGGAATTAAGTATTAGGTTTCAGTCGCTGTAATTAGCAATTGTCTGAAATGATAGTTAAAACCATTTTCTGAGCCAAATGAATCACTCAGACATTGGGGGAAGAAAAATAAAGCATTAGATTTGATCATTTGGAATTATAGGCAAAATAAGCTGGAAAGTTTGAAAGGCACAGGGATGTGGAAGATCGGTCCCTTTGTAGCCACAGATTCTCATTTCTCAATGGGACTGTGCTTGCCCTGGCTGTCTTGCACAGCAGAATCGTAAGAAATGACATGGACTTTGTGAGGGAGCAGCTGTAGCACCATTTTCAGGTGCTCCTGCACTTGCAAGAAGGGGCGGCTGGCTTGGTACGTGTCCACTATGAGGAGCAACCTAGATCAAGAGCCACAAACCAGCTAATTACGGAGTGAATAATGAAAAATCAGGTGCAGCAGTGCAGCCACAGCTTCCCCAGGAGATGCTGCTTAGGAAAGGCTGGTCCTGCAATGTGCCATGGGGGGGGCTGCCCAGGCATTGAGGGACACTCAGCTCCCCCATGCCCATCTGCAGAGCAGGCAGGAGCTAACATCAGCGGTGACAGTTTTAGACTCTTATTTGGATGTCGGCATGCAGACTGAAACACTTTGCAGTCAGCTAAGTGACAGTCTTATTTTAGGCATAACTCTCTGCTGCTGAGAGGGTGAAGCGAAGCAACCCCTACACCAAGGCACAGCCCACGCAGACCGGGCAGTCAAGGAAAAAGCGTGGGGCCACAAGGTTGGCGAGGTCTCAGATTAAAGTGTTGCGCTTTTTTTGCCCCTTGCAGGATAATCACAGGCTGACTTGTCATTGAACAGCCCCAACTATGCTGTATTTCACAGATCCTGCCTATCGCATGGAGTCGTAGCCATGTGCAAAACCACCGCTGCCGACGCTTAAATACTGGGAGGCAACATTACAGCTGAGCGTTCAACCCTAACGCCGCACTGCTTGACCGCTTCATTTCTCAACTTTAATGTTGCATAAACAACTGGTTTTCTGCTCTGTTCTACATGCTCACACATGCACGAAGGCCTTACTTCTCTGGTCCCTCCCACACAAGCAAACCTCTTGGCTTTGCTGGAGATTTTGCCTAACACCTAGATGATGGCTTTTTACATGGTTTCTTAAGATTGAGTTCAGTGATGGGGATGAGCCTCCCCCTTTTGGAGAGTTGCCCACTCTCCTTGGGCTTGTACAGCTCTTAAGTTCTTCCCTGTTCATAAAATCTATGTGATACATTGATCTGGGCAAGGCAAGAATGAGTTAGTACCACCTACATGAGGATTGTGGCACATTCAGAAAAATTAATTAGCTTTCGGTCAGCCAACCAAAATTTTTCTGGATTCTGTAACCTCAGAACCACCCTTGCTGCCAATAATTTCTTGCCCTTTCTCTCCCTTGTAAAAATTTCTTAAATTCTATATTTAATTACAAAGCTGATGGAAAAGTTGTGACTATTTCTGTGCCAACATAGTGCTGTAATGTTGTAATGAGTACAGCACTTACCTTTCTGTTTTCCTGAATATCCAATAACAGCCTTGCTTTTGCAAACCTAATTCCTGAAAATGTCATTAAAATCACTCTCAAAGAGTGAAAGCTGATAGTGGGGCTTTGCGTGAAATGGACTTGGTATCCAAAGGCTTCCAATGGCTCAGGTTGCTTAAATCCTGTTTGGTTTTTAAAAAGAGAAAAAAATGTGAACCTCACAAATAATAATTTGGAATAAAAATAAAATGTGGCGCGAGTGTGCACATATCTCCTGTGCTCTGAGACCCTTTCAATGAAAAATCTCATCATGAGCTAATTAGAGGGGGCAGAGGTGGAGGTGGAAGAAGTGTATCCAAAGTGTTTCAGCTCATCTGAAACTTCCCCTGGTTTAAGGCACAATTACAATCGTAGTAGTAAAATGCCAATAAAACCTTTAAGCAATATTAAAATCATCCATTCTCCCAGAATACTTGCCTAAGAGCAGAACCCTTCGTGTGCTGAAATTGTAACTAGCAAGCATATAGATATAACTATATATGGGTAACGATGTATTTGTTAGCTAGCAGAAAAAAGAAAAAAACACTGTTGCAGAGAAGAGGAGAGCGATGCTCACCTGGCACAGCTCCAGGTACACCGGCCTGCCCTCTCCGCAGACATTGATCTTTGCAAAAACACCGATTCCTTGCTATTATTGGGCTGGAGGAGGTCCAGAGCTTGGTCAGCTCCACTCACCCACCACAAACATCTGAGCTCAGCCTGCACAAGGAGAGCTGGAAGCTCCTTTGCCTTCCTCATTTGCAGCCTGGGACCTGCACCCCAGCCTGGATCTTGGTGTTTGTTTAGCATCAGCCTCATGGCATGTGCTGCAATTTTCTGCATTTTCTACCTAGTGGTCACTGTGCTGCTCAGGAGCCAAGTGTGGTGGTTCCAGACCTCGGCGGTTGTCTTGCCAGATGAAAGTCCCTGGTCATCAGGGGTATATTGCTCAGCCTCTCCTCTCTCCTGGACTATTTGGAAAGTGATAATATTTGCAAAGGCATTACCTAATTTTTAGGCATTTCTGTCATTTCTCCTGATAGGGTATAAATATTTGCTTGGGTAGTTTGTGAAGGGCTGCTCGGCAGATGATTTTTACTAATTGGGTGTTTATATACCCCAGGCTGAGGCCATGCAGGTCATTCTGGGTGGAATGGCTTTTTTGAAGAGGGACACTCTGCACGGTCTCATTAAGATAGTCCAATTCTGGATTTTCCTGATGTTCTCCAAGACTTTGACCATTGCCTTTGGGAGATATTTGCAGAAGTTTTTCATGTGCAAGCCATAAACCTCTAACAGGAACATTAGGTAGGAATGTATATACTGACAATGCATTTCCACAAACACATTTATAATGCCCAGATCAATCCGTCCTAAGATGTACCTCCTCCATCTCTTGTGTAGGTTAGAGTTGGCTGCATGGTTTCTGTCCAAGGAAGAATAAGCACCAGAAATCCAAATTACTTGTGCTACACAGGAGATCTGAGATGACATTCAGGCTGCCACGACTTTGAATTTCTCTTGTGCAGGCTGTAAATGAGTGCCCCTTCCTGACAGCAGCACATTCCCAGTGTGTGAACTCGTAAGTACCTGGAAAGATACTGCGTTTTTCTTAGGAAACCATCTGGCAGCTTGGTCCTTTCCCTCCTCTTATGAGGCTGACTCAGCTTTCACCATCCATGTGCCCACTTCTGCTCTTCTCCTTTGGTTTCCATACTGCCCTCATCAGTCAGACAGCTCAGTGCCTCTCTGCTGACGTGTTCGGCAGTGCCTGTTCAGAGGTTTCCTAAGGGTTCAAGGTCCATGGTCACGTAGTTAACGTTCGGCTGTCATTCCCTTGGCTGGGCCAGGCAGCGTGCAGCAGAGGCCAGTCTGCTGTCTGCTAAGACAAGACACTCCTCACTGGCATCAAATGAGAGAATAAATCCCTAGAAGATGGTATAAGGAAAAGACTTAAGACTCACAGAGAACTAGGAGTCCTCTGGAGCCACTGGCCAGACTGAATCAATTAGACATGCTCAAGAACTGATCTTGTCCAGCTGCTCAGCCCTCATGGTGGTGTATAGTGAATGTGTGGTGGGCATCATCCATGTAACATCACCCCTCGAGTGCATGTTCTTCCCATATGGAAGATAGGTATGTGTCACTCCAGGACAGGAAGATGATTGTTTTGGAGGTGTGCAATGAGCCCCTATCACTGCTCTTTGAGTTTGCTCCTCCAAAAGGGCTTCAGGCACCATCACCTGTGAGTCTGACATCTTCTGCAGGACAGAAATGGCTGAGGGACCGAAACGCTGCAGGGAGGCATGAGAGGATGAAAGCAGATCTCTCTCTCCTGCAATAACAAGGGATTACCTGTCAGTACTACTAAAGCAGGTTTAATTCCAGGGTCTGCTTGAAAACAACTTCTGCAAAGTCCAGCTAATTTTTACTTTGGGAGAAAATTATATTTGTCTGCCTCCTCCATGTTACTGGTGCGGGAGTGGAAAAGTCGACATTGACTGGCTGGAACCAATAAATGGGTTTTCTGCCTTGCTGAGCACACTAGATAAGTGTCTGGTGGAAGGTCAGCACAAAGAATCATTTCCTGAATAAGTTATTTGTTATATTGGGAAAAACGATACCTGTGGTGCTACCCAGGAAAGACAGGAAATTATTTCTGTTGGATTGGGTTCAGGCTTTTTTGGTGGGACCAGAGCTATCTCCCAGAGCAAACACGCTGGCTCCTGGGAAAGTGGCAAGCTGCTGGCTGGGTCCTGGCTGCCCAGGCAGCCGTTTCGGGTGTGCATGAGCATGTCAGGAGTGCTCCACAGAGCTTCGTGCTTATGTCTGTGCAGGCTGAGATCACTTTGCATTTGCAAAGTTACGCTCCAGAGTGGATGGTTCCTTGGGGCAGCCTCAGTGAGGGCTTGCAGGAATTTGGTTGGGTTTTTTGCCCAGTTCTGCCAGTCTGGCAGAGTCTTCAGGGGATGTGCTATGTTTTATATTGCCCTTCTCAGCCTTGATTTTCTGCCATCAACACTTCAAGTTTTGCTCCTCTCCTATCAAGAGGTCTTGTCAGTGTGAGTCAAAAGGTAGGAAGTTTCACCATCCCTGCTTGCAACCTGATCTTTAATACAGTCTCTTAACATCTGGAAGTCTCTGATTAACTGAACATCCACGCTGACTTTGTGTCAGGGTAGACTGAACCCAAACGCAGTGCCTACCTTTGATGTAAAGCAGTGGTACCACCTTCCACCCTGGTCTCAGTCCAGCATGCCCCGAGAGCATGCAGAGGGTGCTGAGGCAGCCCCAGGGGGGAGCATGTGTGGCATTTAGCTGAATGCCAACAATAACAGCGAGACGGGGTGTGTTATCACCGGAGAGGCCGTGTGTTGATTATCCACGATGTTGTCTTGTTCTGTCCAGCATAGGTTTTAGTTTGTGCTGCCTAATTTTCAGGCTGAATGCATAGGGAGCACACCCCAGTGCCATGCAGGTGTGGAGGTTCCTAACTCTGCTGCTGCCAAACTTGCTTTCACTGCTCAAGTTGGGTGCCCAATGCCTATTTGAATGTAGCCCTTGGCTGGAATACGCATCCAACTCAGCCCCTTCTCCCTGCTCTCCTCTCCCAGCTGGGGTCCTTCCTCCTCGATGGCAAAGCCACTTTTGCCTGCACTAGTGAGGAACCTGGAGCAAGCCATGGTTGGTGGGTGATGCGTGCAGGCTTTGGCCTTCAGCAAAAATCATTCCTGGGCCAATCCCACTTGTGGATTTGGTAAAATATCTTTCTTCTGCTTGCATACATTCCTTCCCCATCCCTTGCTCCTGCATGCTACCAGACCCCCCCCAAAGGGCCTGGGACAAGTGCAATGGTTCTGGTCTGGTCTTTGGTGGGCACCAGCCTGGAGAGCTGATCACACAGTGGTGCATGTGTGCACAAATGTTCCCGGAGGGCTCAGAGCCGATTGTATCACTGCATGCTAGGATGTTGATTTATTTTCTGGTTTTAGATAATAATCTTGTTGGGGCAGGGCACGATGCTTCTTCTGCTTGACATGTTGCCTACACCTGAGATGTGGCTTGTGAAAAACAACATGATGGTGACGAAACAGAGAAACTAAATCAGAGGCATGAGAAAGTGAAACCATGCTTAGAGCTGGCGTGTCTGAGAAGGTGGAGGAAGAAGAGGGTACAGGCAAGAGTGACAAATTCCTTCCCTGTATCTGGGTGAGCCCATGGTCCTGGGCTGTGAAGCCCTAGAAAGCACTTCATGTCCCGGCACCTCCTCTGGACATCCCCTCATGTCCTCCCATTGCTAGTAGCTCTGTGGTGTTGAGCAGATCCATCGTTCACCGTTCATATTCCTTTTTCATGTTAACACAACCCATGTCTCCATATTCCCCTTCTGCAGGTTAAGTAGCCTCTGGGAGGGATGAACTGGCTCGGCGGAGTCCACAAGCAGGAGACAACTCCTTCAAGAGTTTTAAATGGCACCAGCCACCAGGAAACTTTGCTATTTTAGTTCTAGTTGCCATCTCTTGCTGACACCTGCAGGGCTTCAGACTTCTTTTCCTTTTGCCAAATCCTCCCTGTTTCACCATGGAGCCATGACCAATGGGAACACATTAAAAAAAAAAAAAATCACAATTTTAGTAATTTGTTTGGATGTTGCTATGAAACAGGTCGCAAGGGCCAGTTCAAGGCCTTATTTGTATAGTCACCCACAGAGGAAAAAAGACATTTGTTCTGCTTTGAAAAATGCCTCTTTCGTGTGGCAAGGGCCTATGGCTTGGGCAGGCACCGAGGGGAGGATGAACTGCAGTGGGACATCCGCACAGTGACACAGCCCACCTGAGCAGCTTTGCAAATGTTCCTTGGGATTGTTTTGCACGTTGCTCAATGCACATCACATGCTGCAGCCAAATATTCATCCTTGGCAAAGAACTGGCTGCATTGTAGGGCAATTAAAATAAAATATTACCCCCTCCTCCCTAACCCACAAGCAAACACTGCTGCGGGTGAAGGGCAGCAGAGGAAGAATGACATCATGAAACCCAAGAGGGAAAGCAAACATCACGCCAGCTCCAGGCGTGGGTCAGCCACTGTGCCAGGACAGAGACTTGCCTCTTTGAGACTTTGACTTCTGTGCTCTCTGTGCTTGGAGGATTTTTTGGGCAGCTATGAAGCATGGGTACGCTACAGCTGCAGGCAACTGCAGAACCATCCACCCCTCTACTGCTTTTCAAGTCCTGGTGGCAAATGGTGCACCCTCACCACCCTGCTATGATGAAGACAGCAAAAGGCAGCCCTGGATGGCCAGGGATCATCCCTTGGCCGCTCCTGCTGGGGCAGGGTGTGGGGCTGGCCATCAAAGTGCATCCTTAAAGCATGGAAACAACCCATTCCAGGTAGCAAGACTTCTCCTCCCATAGTGCAGTGCATCTTAGTAGTGCTAAAAGAATGTTTGTTTCTTACAATGGCAAGGAAAAGACCTAAAAACCATGTAATTGTTATTTTTTTAAATTCTACTAGGATGTAACAGTGCAGGTGCCAGTCCCAGTGGCGCAGATGCAACCTGCTCAGATGCATATACTCCCATGCCCAGCTACTTAAAAGTAGAAATACCTGCTACAGTAGGCAGGCTATATGTAGGTAGATAAACTTGCATGCAAGAATCGTGGTGTTTGGGATGCATTTGAACAAGATCACTTGTAGGAATCTGTTAACATTACATGGAAGCGCTGGTGGGATTGGCCCAATGTTTCCCAAGCTGAAGCACCCTCCTGCATTGTCAGCCACCAGCAAAGCAAGGATTTACTGAGCTCCCTTGCTCAAACCCTCGAAGCTAAACTTGGGGGTGCCCTTGCTCCTTGGGAGGTGGGCAGGATGAGGCCCCTTGTGCCCAGCCCACCAAGTGCTGGGTACCTGCTCTGGATGCAGCCACCCTCCCCCTTTCCTAATGGTGGGCTCTGCTTGCGGACCTTGCACCTCCACCAGCATCTGCAGGGCTGAACGCAATGTCGTGAGCACCACCGCTGCCATGCTGGGAGACATCCTGCCTGGAAGAAAGCCTGGGAGACATCCTACCTGGAGGAAAGCCGTCACAGAGGTGTAACGAGCAACTCCTGCCCTTGTGCTACTGCTGTATGCTTAAACCTGTATGAGAGCGGGGGTTAAACACCTCTATACCCGCATGCACACAGTGGCTTGTGTGGATATAAATATCCCCGCCAACAAAGAAATAATACTGCCCTTGATCCAAAACTGTTGTAATTTATTATGAATATAAAACCTGTGCTGGCCAGGGCTTGCAAAGCAGCACTGTAAAAAATAAATCTTCTGGCACTCCAAAGCCCAGAGCCTAGATGACTTGGTTTTGCGAAGGACCCTCACAACTGGGAATAAACCCCAAAATTTAGCAACTTTTTTTTCTTTTTTTTTTATTTTTGCAAAAGTAAGTTTGCCATGTTAACAAAAGCAGAATTGTTTTATTTAGTGTTCATCTCACACCTTCAACAGCTGCAGCTGTCAGGCACAGAAATACAGTATTAAAATAAACTGAACAGAGTCGCTCATTGAAAAAATCACGCTATGCAAACCTGTGGATTGTAACATCAACAGTATAAAATGTAACAAAATTGGAATTTTTAATTTTTTTAAGATTTTTAAAGATAATAGTCCAGGCTATAAAACTATATAAGCATTGAATAAGAAATGTTAAAGTCAACAAGTCTACAACAGATACATCTTGTAAAAACTCAATAAATTATATATATATTTATAATATCTAGTAACATTTGAAATCATGCACAGTTTTGTACATTTTCTTTTTTCAGTACAGGAAAACTCAATGCTTCCAGTACTTGGAATGTACACAATTAGCAGACATTTGTAAGAAAATACCAAAAAAATTCTTTTTTTATTACAACAAAACAAAATGAAAACTCTATAGAAATCTACCTTCTCAAACTTCCATTGAAGTAACCTCAAACTATAAATTATTTATTTTAGGATAAGGATTTTGTGGCTCTAAGAAAAAAAAAAAAAATCTTAAAATGAGATGCTGTCATCCTGTTATTCTGCAACATTGATATGTAATATGCACCAGAGAAAAATGGAAAGAAAGAATTCAGGATGCAGTTTGCCTTGCCTCTCCGTGGCAGTAGATAACGTCTTCTGAACAACAACAAAAAAACCCCAACCCACAACCCCCCCGCCAGCCCAAATTTCCTCCCCCATAAGCTTGATCCACGGTAAAATTCCCTAGTTTGCTCCTGTGCTTTTAAACAGCTATCCGACATCGAGGAACAAAATAGCACAGCATTTTAAACACAGAAAATCAGGCATCACTGGCATTTTCCAATGAGTTAAGATGCAAAAGAAATACACAGCCATCACACCTCTCCTGCAAACAGTGTCCTTCTTCTTGCTCTTTTGCTCACATGGCATTTCTGAAGCCCAAAATACAACGGTACTGGCAAAGGGGGGAAAAAAAATTACCCCACATCATCCAAAGTCAACATTTCGCTTTGCTGCATACTTGTTATTAAATCAACCACAAAGAATACCTTCATTTGAAAATAGAAAAATAAACACCCACGCCCCCTTAATGCACAGTGGTTAAAGTGATGGAAGAATTCTTGGCCCTGTTTTTCTGAAATATGTAAAAATCATCTCTCTGCTGCTATTTGTTTGGTTTTAACCACTGGTGATGTAGTGAAAAATAAACTTACTTCTGCTCACTGCAATCCAGGATAAACTAATATTTTTTTAATGAATACATATATATATATATATTTATAACATTAAATGTAATTTGTTAAAGGACTGTACACCTATACATTCTTTCAATATTTCCCATAAACACAAAAGAAAAACTTGATTAATATATTTTTTCTCCATTTTTAATAAGTTAAAAAAAAAAAACACCCTTAAACTCGGTGAAATTTAAAGTTTACAGTAATGCTACGCTATTTAAACCGATGAACGGATATGTTAATGTCTATAAATAACTTTACAAATATACATGTTAAGGTACAATTTTTAAAACAAAACTGTGAAGATATATAAAACAAACAAACAAACAATCTTTTCTTTCACCCAGATCAGTATATCCTAGATTGCAATGCTCGTATTTTGAGACTCTCTCTCAGTACTGCTTTATGTTGCATTAGTATTATACATTTTTTTTAATATATTTATTTATATATATACAGGATATATTTATAGATATATACACAGATTCTCTGGAATAAACCTTTTTGATATAAGTTAAAGGCTCTTGCCTACAGGTACCCGTAACTTCTTTCTCCGAGTCGCTGCACGTAGATGGAGCCAAACCGCTGGCATCGAGGGGTGGATGGAGGAGCTGCTCCCCTCCCACTCACCCTTGGCAAGCAAAACTATGCAAACCCCAAAATGTGAGATTTTTTTTATTTTTTTTTCCTTTTTTTTCGCCCAAAACAGCTGTTCCCAAAGGTCAGCAGCCAGGTCCCCCGCCGCTCTCAGATGGGTGATGATCTCCTCCCCGGGGACTCCCACGGCCGCTGGCAGGTCTCTGCCCATCCCCGGGGTCTGCTCCCGCCTTGGCACGGCCCCATCACTCCCAGCTCAGTGCAAGGACCAGCAGCTGCCGAGCCTGGCCAAAGCGCTGCCATTTCTGATAACTTGACTGTCTCTTTTTATCAATTTTTTTTCCTTTATCCATGATGATTTGCATTTTACTTTTTTTTTTTTCTTCTTCTTCCAAAAAACATTCCTTCTATATAGCTGGGTAATACGATCATGAAGCTATAAAAACGACGACAACAAAAATATAGATATTTTTATAAATATATGAATCCCTGCAGGCAACGTGGCTTTTCAGCTCCACCAAAAAGGTTCATGTACAGATTGCATAAGCAAAGAATTTCTACATTCTTTACACTTTTTTTGTTTGTGTTTTTTTTTTTTAAAAAAAGGAAGGGTTTTTTTTCCTCTTCTTCGTATTGCAGGCACAGAACGGCTACTCTGGCACTCAAAATGCAAGTGCGGAGGCTGGGAGGTCAGCGTCCCCCAGGTTCAACATTCTGCTTAGTAAAAAATAAAAAAAAACCCAAAATGTAAAATAAACAAAAAAAAAAATCACATGTGATAGATCATCTTGGCAATAGGTTAGTTCCTTCAGGCCAAACAGTGCTTCTTGACTTTTTATACAGCAAACGGGAAAAAACCAAAAACCAAAAAAGTTAATTTTTTTTTTTTTTTTTTTACCCTGAACAGCTCGACATCACCACAAATCTCCGGGCACCACCATGCAGTTCCACTGGAAGATCCTTCACTACGCTTTCATCCTTGGCGCCCCACCCTCGCGCCTCCGTGGGCATGCTGCCCACCTGTCTGTCCGTCCATCCGTCCGTCTGCCCGGGGTGTCCTCACGTCCGGATGACGCCGTTGCAGGGGGGGTGCTTGGGCAGGCAGGGCTCATCGGGCAGCAAGTCATGTGCAAAGACTGAGTCGTCCCCCGAGGAGCAGGTGCTGTGGGTGTCCTGGCCGGCCGGTGAGTACTGCTCGAAGGGCACCGAGAGGTCCAGGTACTCCTGCCAGGGTGACAGGCCCATCAACACTGGGTGCCCCCAGCTGGGGACCGAGCGACCCCTCCCCGCGCCCACCCTACCACACTCACATCGGTGGACGTCACGGTGAGGACCCTGTCCAGGTCTTCCACCAGCTGCTTGAAGGTTGGCCGCTGCGAGGGGACGGCATGCCAGCACTCACGCATGATCATGTACCTGCACGAGATGGGAGAGGGGACCATCACCTGTGGTGGGGCTAAGCAGCTCCCACCCACCTGCCCACCCACCCCAAATCGCCTGAAAGAACAGTTATGGCCAACGCAACTTCAGCCATGGTGGCCTTGGTGTGTGGCCAGCCTGGGGGAGGAGGAGGGTTTTGTGGAGCCACGCTCCTCACTATTGATCATGTGTGTCTGCGCTCTTGAAGCAGGAAAAGGAACTGTCCTAAAGATGACACTCCAGAGCTGCACCCCCAATCGTCACCCGCCAAACGAGTCACGGGCTGAGCTGAAATGTGTCGGGGTGGATAAACCTACCCGCTGCCAGCTCCACAATCTCATGGTGGGGATGTCCCACCAGCCTGAACCATGGCCTGGGGTGGCATTTTGGCCGTAGAAGACAGGGGGAGAGGGACGAGGCAGTCACCCCCCACCACACACTCACAAATCATGGGTGCAGTTTGCGGGTTTGTCCATCCGATGGCCTTCCTTCAAGAGTTTGAAGAGCTCCTCAACAGGAATTCCCGGGTACGGAGACCCTCCCAAAGTGAAGATCTCCCATAGTAGCACTCCAAAAGACCAGCTGGAAACCAAAGAAAGATCTTTAAAATTCAATGAGGTTTTTTTTCCAAGCCCCCCCGTATCCCCTCCTCCCTGCTCGGCTTTATTTCTGTGCAGCCATGCATAGCTAACAAAGTCATCAATAGCATGACTAATTGCCTAGGCCATTTTTACTAGTTACTTGGAGATCTCTGCTGATCCAACTCAATAGCAAAGAAATCCCAGGCACCAAGTCTGAAATTGAAATGAGCATTTAATCAGATAGGTGACAGCCCATCTATTACCCCCAGCTCTTTGTTAGGTCTTCCACCAGCTCCACTGAATGGAACAAATCAAATTATTCATGCACAGCTTCACTGAATTGCAGGCTTGGAACCACAGGCCACTAATTGTGCAAGCTGATACCAAAACTTGCTTGTTACAACACTCATTTCACTGGCCAAGCTGGGAGAAAAATACCCCAACAAAAATCAGCAAAGCACTAATGTTACACACTTCGCTCCTGCAGCTGTGCTCTGGTTAAAAAGTCCTCTTTTTCAAAAATATCTTTTGCTTTCTTCATTTTCTTTTTAAAAACAGGGATTATCTGTCTCTGTTTCGCTTCCATGCATGCTTGCTCTCCCGTTCTCTAGCTTTGATTTATCTGTCACGCCCGCTGCAGCATTACCTAAGCATGGAAACTATGATTTAAGATCAATAAAAGCCAAAGTATGTGAAAAATACAGAAATAGAAAGAGTCATTTGTCCTGTTGCAAGCGGTGCGCCTTGAGGAACAGGCAGGCTGGCTGCTGAATTACTGTAAAAATGCCATTATCGACCAAATCCTGAATTTAAAAAAAAAGCCAGCGCGCACGCTGAGCCACTTCAGTCCTTGCGACGCTGAGCTGCGATACAGCTTTAACACGTAGGGCGGGCTCTGCTGCCTGCTCACCGTGCAGAGGCACCAAAACAGACAAGACGGGAATAAGTAAAGTAAAGGCAAGTAAATGAAGCAGCAAAATGAATCCGAGAATATAGTTGTTGAATATTCTCTGATCAACTCTACTAACAGCAGACAGAGTATTTCAAGCTCATCCCATGTACTCAGCTGAAGCATATGTGTCTGGGGCAAAGCGTGGAGGAAGCCAAGGGCAATTTTTTTGCCATGGAGTTTTTTTTTTGCAAGGATTTTGTAAGACTGCAGGACGAATCTCCTCACCTATAAATTGGACAAGAAATACCTGCCTGCCTTCCAATAATTTTTCAGCAGCTCACCAGACCTCCTCGGATGAAAGCAACTAGATAACAGTAAAATAAAACCACGTGTACAAAGCTGCAGCTTGGAATCGGTTCATTTGCTTTTGCATCTCCCGGTGCCCCAGCAGTGAATGAGCCCTGCTCGTGCTTAGCAGTACACTTGTCTTTAACATACTGTAGGTGTTGTTTTGTTTTTTTTTTTTTAAAAGGTGTGCTTACACATCGCTCTGGTGAGTATAGACCCGGTCAAACAAGGCTTCTGGAGCCATCCATTTCACAGGCAGCCGACCCTGTAATTAGGAAGACAATGGGAACATCCCATCAGCATATTCCCCCAGCCACAACGGCACCATCTGAATCTTCTTTTCTAATCCAGTTTGAAACATTTTCATTAACAACCACATCTGCCTTCCCGGTCACTGGGCAAAGCAGTGATGGCCACATATAAACAGATTAGAGCATTTGATCCCCGGATCTTTGCTGACAATCTTTGCAGTAAATGCTCTCTGTAGAGGACTGTATTTCACTGCCAAGGCAGGTTTAACATATCAGAACATCTAAATCTTTGCATGGGAACAGCATCCATTGCTCATAAATGCGGTGAGCTCTGCAGCAGAAGATGGGACAATTCTTTGGTTGGAAGAAGCAGTTTAACTCCAAGTCCATACCCTGCTTAGACTGAACTTGAAGGGAAACTTCCAAGAGTGAAGGCAAGGGCCAGATCCTCTAAGAATCAAATCCTGATCCCACTGGAGGCTAAAGGAAGAGGCCTGATCCCAGGTTTCCAAGGGAACTTCCTACATCAGGGTCATAAACACAGGCTGTGTCACATATGAGAAATAAAGACTAGATTAATCATAATTCTTTTAGGCTTTGCTTGGTCCGTGGAGGGAGTCAGAAAGGACTGTTTCATGCCTGAGGCATAATTTGGCTATAGGAGGGCTTTGTCCTCTTCTGACCCACTGTCTCACTGGGGGAGACAACTAGAGATGTGCAAGATGCACAAATGTGATTATGCTCCCAGCTGTCCAACACAGCTCAAACAGGGAAAATCCATCTGATCTATGATTTAAAGTCCCAAAAATTTTTATTAATTTATGATTAAGAAATCCCAGCAATTAAGAAAGGTTTCTGATATGATATTGGAAAGCATCACTATAGGCATGGTGGGCTGCCTGGACGTTTAGACCTCTTGCAGTCGCAAGGCCCTCAGGTTCTGCAATACCCTCAACCTCTGCCATCTCTGCGCTGTGTTGTAGTTGTGGCTTTTGCTCAGAGCTCAACATCTGCTGCAGGGCTCTGAACCAAGATGCAGGTCTTCTCTCCAGCCCTTCATTTGTAGATTCAACTCTACAGAAAATATCAATGGCTCCAGGACTTGGCCCTTGTCTGGGACCATCTTCTCACCCTTGGCAGCGGAGCCAAGGAGCTGAGTTGTAAAAAGGAGAAAGAAATACATGAAAGCCAGGTAGCTCCACGTATACAAAAAGTGACATTCCTCTGTCAAGGGCCCTGGTGGGACAGAAGTTGTCTCTTTGGGACCTTTATGAACAGTAGTGGAGCAGACTGGAAAAGGCTCCATTGCCCTTTGGTAAAACCCTTGGTTTCTCTTAGTCTAGAGCCTCCTGGCCAGAGCCAAGACTTCTCAACAGGCTGCTAGCACCAGCAGTATCTGCCAGGAAGCAAACAGATGGTGGGTGGACTCCTGGGGCCATCCTATCTACAACCCCTCACGGGGTGAGGCCACCAGCAGATTTTGTCCTCCTAAGCCTCTCTAGAAAGGGAGATGTGGGACAGGGCCACTTGCTGCAGGGATGGCCCAATTCCCTGCCAGAAGGAGAACTGCACGTGCTTGGCAGCTCTGTACTTACATTGGTAGTTTTCTTGTAATAGTCGATGTTGTGAACGTCTCTAGCGAGGCCAAAATCAGCTATTTTCATCACATTGTCTTCAGTGACTAACACGTTCCTGGCTGCCAAGTCGCGATGAATGCACTGTGAAAGGTGAGCAAGTCAATAAATAAGGGCTTGTTAGCTGCCTGTGCCTGGAACCAACAGCACTGTGTGGTTTATAAGCTGCCGTTTCATTGACTCCCAAGCTCATAAAGCTGTGGGCACTGCTTAACTTCTTGCTTTCTGTGTCACTGCCCCATCATGCATGCTTGGTGGGAGCCACCTCTTAGCAACACCTAATCAGCAGCCTCGGCGCTGACACAGCCACGCGTCTTTTCTCTCCACAGGGGATGCACAGATGAGAAACCCAACCCTCCTCTTCTGTGGGCGCCTACTGGGACGTGAAGCTGTCTTTTTGCCCTGCTCTTCCTCCAGGAAAAGGAGTGCAGGCTGATGTTTGAAGGAAAAAAATCATCAAAGATATCTCCAGTACATCCAAAATACATCAAATCACAGAATAGTTTGGGTTGGAAGGGACCTTTAAAGGTCATCTAGTCCAACCCCCAACACCACAGTTATTAGCTGAGAAAGAAGCTAAGTTAGCCTGCGCCGTGCAGAGAGGGAGTTTAAAGCCACCACAGACCACCCACCGGTCACAGGATGAACACAGTCTGACATCTGAAGCTGAACTCGCTCCTGCCGTGATGTGCCCTGCCCGCAAGAAGAGGTCACACCGGCTGGTGCACACCTTCCTGAACCCACAGCCCGATTCTCCACTTGCTGATGTCAGGGTACATCAGGACTAATCCCAGGCCATGATGCAAGCAAACGCAGCAGCCGGCTCAACGCCAGCAAAGTGCTCCCCAGGGAGTGTCCTGGGCATGGCCACGCATCGAGCCAAACCCACCACCAGCTCTGCTCCTCACCGAGCTGGTGACAGCCGCAGACACGCGAGCTACACACAGGGTCTCAGCTTCCTCGTAGGTGCTCTGCATCTTTCGCATTCTCAGAAGGAAGATGAGGGGGACAGGGGTTCACGCAGCTCCCGACTGCTGTCTAAAGTAATGTCTCCCATGGTGGAAGCTCACAACGTGGTGTGATGCTCACCCTGACCACTGCTGTCCACGCCTCGGGACTGCACATCTGAAGCCAGTTCTCTCTCTGAGTGGCAGAGGTTGCATTGCTGAGGAACCGCACCAAGGCCTGGGTTGCCTGTGCTTTTGTATGCATTTTGGGGATGCTGTATGCGTTTTGGGGATGCTAACAGGCCTGCAGGTGACAGCAAGGGCTGTGCAGCTGCGTGGCTCAGGGATGCAGCCAGTGTATGGGAACTTCTGCACACAGCTGAAGCCTTCTGCAAAAAACCTAAGTTATTTAAAAATCTGGTCTCTGAAGGGAGAAGCCTGCAATGCTTTGCCTGAGTTGTCCTACACACACAGAGAACACTGCATGCCTTTGAACACACGGGTCTGACCGGCACTTCTACCAAATGAGGTTTCTCAACTCACTTTCTGAGATGCCAAGTACTCCATGCCACGGGCCACCTGGTAGGCGCAGGAAACCAGGTCTTTAAATGTCAGCTGCTCCTCCGGCAGCTTGCAGGTGTCGAAGGAATAGTCCATGCCAGGTGGGCGACGTGCCCTGAGGTATTCCCGCAAGTTCCCCTTCGATGCGTATTCCACCAACACGTAGAGCGGTCCTGCAAGCGAGAGCACATCAGCATCCAGCAGAGGAACAGCTGGCCACTAAACCTCATCTGGGACATTTTGGGCGGCCGGTGAGTAATTACACAGAAGGAACAGTCAAACCTGAGCCTGCCACGACCCTGCGAGCACCGGGCTGCTTTGCTACGTACCATCCTGTGTGCAGGCACCGAGGAGGTTAATAATGTTTTTGTGCTTCCCAATCATCTTCATCATTTCCATCTCAGAGACCAGGTCGGAAAGGTCCTTGTCTGTGGCATCATCTGGAGAAAGCAAGGGAGGAGAACAAAAAAAGGTCAGAAAGAAATTAAAGTGTTTTGTGAAGTAGTTAATACAACTGCTGTGTATCAAAGCCATGCAGGGCTTTGATAGGGAAACAGTACTCAAAATATGGCAGTGTTTGTTTTTTCTTCTACTTTGGGAAGAAGAATCAAAATAAAAACAAAAAAAATACTATCTCAACAAAAAGGAATATTTGTTCAAGAAGAAAAAACAAATAGATGAGAGATAAATGTTCATACAGAAATCAATTAAACCTTTCCTCTTCTGTTTCATCTGATTAGTATTAAAGAAAAAAAGTCAGGTTTGGTACCTGGCATAATTTTCCTTCTGATTGTCTCTCTCCCTCATCTCCTGGGGCAAAGAGTTAAGGATTGGGGAAAGTCAGAGCTGGGAGAGGGATTGGAGGAAGGAATGGGTTTTTTTTGCACGGAAAGCTGTGGTTTTTCTACAGAAGTAGAAAAATGGGGGGAAAAAACCTCCCCAAATGAATGCTTTGGTTTGGAAAGATGGAAATGTTCCTCCTTCCAAAAGCAACTTCAGAATGGACTGAAGGAAATGTAAATTAAAAGAATCCTTTTCTGATAAGAAAAATTTTTGTGAAGTAACCTCAGAGCCACACTGCTTGCCCTCAGAGCACCCGCCCTGCTTGGTCCAGCTGAGCTCCTCAGGGTGACTCTGTCCGTGTGGTGTCTGTGGTTATCGTGCGCGGGGGGGGTGAAGGATGGGAAACAGAGACTCACCCGGAGATGCCCAGTGACTCCCTCATTTTTGGCCTCCCTTTAACCTCTCAGGAGTTTGGGATCGAGTTTCTTCAATGAACAAACTCCTCAAGAAGGAGTTTGTCAACCGAATTCCTGCAAACTCTACCTGAGCTTGTTGCACAAGCTTTTGCTGGGACAGGCAGCGCTGGTTATGGCAGGAGTAAGGAGCGGGCTGATTCATGGAGCTGGCTGGAAGTGAAGGGGGTTCCCCTTCTTCTCAGGGATGCTATTACCCCTTGGTAGAGAGATGGGCTAATTCCCATTCCCTCTTCCTGATGGGATTTGCACTTTTAAAGGAGACAGCCCTCACCCCCAGGCTATGTGGGTGAAGGGGAAGAAAGGCTGTTCTTGCTTCCTTCTATTGTAGCTGTCCATATAAAAGACTTAAAAGAGAGGGAATGAGAGGAAATCTCAGCTGTTCTGCCCTCCCTGGACTCCCCATACCTTTTAACATCTTGACGGCAACCGTGATGGCCTTGTTTGGCTTGTCCTTATCAATCCCAATCGCTTCTGCCATCACCACTTGGCCAAAACACCCCTCGCCAAGCGGCTTCCCCAAGGTCAGGCTGGAGGGAGGAACAAGCAGGCACGTCAGTGGGTACTGGGGTGGTGACACTCCCGGGAGGCAAGGGGACCCTGACCCATGGGCTGACTGACCGAGAGCGTGCCAATTCCCACTTGGGATCAGGAGGCAGTTCCAACTCAGAGACGTTGGCCAGCATCGGCCCATCACTGGAGGAGAGACGCGTGATCCGGACCAGGGGCGTGTTGGAATTCATGGAAGAGTTGGACTCCAACGACACCTGCTTGGGTAGAGCAAATGAAGTGTTATTGCCAACTGTATTCCCAGGGCAGGCAGTGCCTGAGATGGATCACTGAAGGGGTTTGAGCCATCTTTGCCCACTGACATTTTTCTGGTCATTTCTAAATGGGAAATCTGCTCCCACCCCCCACCCCCCCACACACCGTCCTTGCAGAAACGCACTGATGTAGGCACTTGTTGTCAGGTTTTTAGCCAGTGGAACAGAGGGACAGGTAGGAGGCAGGAGACATAATCCATTCACTTGCTCTGCGTGCATCTCCATAGCACGTACAGGCTACGGAGTGACTTCTCCCGTTCTGGCCACGTGGTTTTACATGGTGCCTTTTGCTCCTGCCCCTCTGCAATTAAGTGGCAGAGCCTCTCTAACTGCATGGAGAAAGAGGACCTTCTCCCACCTCCATGAGAACTGCTTCAAGTCACTAGTGACCTCTGTGAAAGCCGGACCAAGCACAACTTAATGTGCTCTTGCTCCCCAAATCCCCTCTCCAACCAGGGAGCCTGGACTAAACTGTTCCCCTGCAAGATGTGCCTTCTGTGGCATCCATGGCTGCCCTGCCAGCCCCTCTTGGACACGGGCAACAGAAATGCGGCTGCTTGGGAGATGCTCATGAACCAGAGTCAGCTGCCACCAGCTACTGCTCCGCTGGAACAGGAACACATGAATAAAAGGGGTTAAACTCCTAAACCGCAGCCAACTTACATCCCTCTCAGGCAATGTTTTTTGGTAGAGTTCGGTTACTTTTGTTACCTGTCTCTTGAGTGGAAATTTGGAGACTTTCTGTACAGTGGGGGTGTTCATGGCTTTTTTGTTTGGCATTTTCATCCTGCAGATAATCACAATGACCAGCACGAGGATGAAGAGAACAAAGCCAGTGCCGTAACTGAGAATGCCAGCGTACACTGAGCCCGAATCATCCATTTCCATGAGCTCCTCCGCTGCAGGGTGACAAGAGATGGCAGTCAGGATGGGGCGGGCAGCTGCCTGCATGCAGCTACACACGTGCAGCACGAGGAATTTGGGGAGGACTTGCTCATCTGCGCCAATTTTCTGAGCGACTTCAGCAAGGGGACTCTCCTAGGCCAGTGGTTTTCCACCTGCGGCTGTAGCTAAAACACTAGTTCAGTTTGCTTTTTTGGGGGGGTAATTTTACTGCCCCTTGATGCAAACCTGGCGTTTCTAAGAGCCTTCAGCCCACAGGTTGAAAACCACTGCTCTAGGCTAAAGGCATCTTCCCATGTCTGTGCTGTCCCTCTGCCCCAGATCTTGCTTTCCCCGCACATCCACACCACGTAGCTGGACGCCTTGGATGTGCAAAGGCTGCAGGACTGGGGTTTGCTGCACTTTGCTGATTTGGCTTCTCCAGCAAAAGATTTCCACGGGACTAGTGCCTGCCCTGAGGGACCAAGGGGCTTGAAGGGCACCCACGGATAAGGCATCACACAGGGAAAAAGCCTCATAAACGCAATCTGCCTAATTATTTCATGAAAACTTAGTTCTGCTGGGAAGAGGCTGGAGGGTCTGGCCCAGAGAGGTGGCTGAGCCAGGAGGGTGATGGCACAAGCCCATCAGCAATGGCTGCCTGCTAGCAAGACTTTTTTGGGACCAGCAAAGCTCAGCTGTGTTTCTCTCCTTGTTCCTTTCAGGACAGGCACATAGACCATTGGAAGGAGCCAGGGTGGGACTGGTTTTCTGTCCCCCACAGCCGAGCTGGCGTCAGAGGAACAGTCAGCAGCAGGAAACTTCATAATGAAGTCATGCCGGTGGGGTTAGCTCGCTAAAGGCTCGGGTACGTCACTGCTGCCCCAAAGCAGCATCTTCGGCAAGCAGCGGGAGCTTTGCCCCTGGCAGCAGCAGGCTCCGAATCAAGTCTTTGGTGGCTGTGTCCAGTGAGACATGGAGAAAGGGCTGTTGGTGACACTGGGGGCTGCACCAGCCTGTGTGTCGGCTGTGCGGGGCCTGATCCTGCCAGGTGCCCATCTCCTCCTGCGGGGAAGGGTTACCAGATCTCCCAGGATCAGGCACTACGGTCGGTGCCGCAGCTGCTGCCTGGGCTCACACCCTCTGCTCCACGTCTCTCGTCCCCGAGCGTGGACAGGGGGGTTACGAGCAGAGGTTCCCCAGACAGGCTGCATCCTGCACCTTCTCTGTGGGTAGCGCTTTGGGGCCTGCTGCTGCACGGACGGCTGCTCTTCACTGCATCTGACTTCAGTATGAAGTTCCACTTCAGTTTTTTGGTGAGTTTTAAATACGAGGAGTGAGTTCATACATTGTAAAAACAGCGTTAACAGTTGCATGAGACAGTGTTAGGAGATTCTCAAAATAACAACATCAGTCTTCTAACCAAAGGAAACGATTTCTCATCCAGCAGATGACAGAAGCAGAAACAGGATCAGATCAGCTATTTTAGAGCTGGCAAATAAACAGAGAAGAGACCAGCAGATCCCACTGGCAGCAGGGCTGGGCATGGAGGAAACCCTCTTGAACCCCAGTACCAGTGATTACATCCAAATCACCTGCACAGATGAAGTCAGGATTAGAAATGCCAAAGTTTCCAGTTCCTAAACGCATCCTGAGATGGATGTGTTGCAAGATGGACCCAAATGTGGTCTACGACTGGGTGAGCCAAAGTGCGACATACAGGATTTTGGGTGCCGTTTCAATAAGGGTCTATTGAACATACTCCATGTCTGTTCTTGCACCATCTGCAAGGCACAGCATCTACGAGATTCCATATGAATATTGCTGGTGCTTTCCTGGAGCATGCTTGTGCCTCCCCCGTAGCCGGAGGCAGATTCTGCAGGTGAAGGGACAGCACGGCCTTGTCCCCCTCGTCGGGAGCGCAGACCCCTCCTGTTGCATATTCTGCGCTGGCTTCATTGTCAATGAGAGCTTTGCACATGAAAGGACCACAAAATTGAGGTCACTCTGGCCTTGGGTTTCAAGCTCACTGCAGCTTTCATCAATCCCAGCTGGAGCAGGCAGTGTGCAATGCCCCTGGGAGCCAGGACTCCTGGGCTCTCTCTCCAGATGACTCTCCTGAACCTTCTGTTTGAGATCCCTATCTCGGCCTGTTCATCCGTGAAGTGGAAATAATGCTACAGGCAGGGAAGGGTGTACTCACACCAACCACTTATGTGTCTAATTTTAGGTTAAGATATGAGGTTAGACAGAAAGGTTCCTTCATAAGATGATCCACAGTCCATGTCCAATTTAGATGCCCTGGATCATCCAATGGGGTGGTTTCTTTCACCCACTGGCAGTGTAAAAAGACAAAGCTCCTGATTTTAGCACTTAACAGTCTTCTAAAAAAGAGGCTGTGGACGCCTCCTTGTTAGCCAGATCACAAAAAAATATACTGGGCATTCTGTATCATTACTGCAAAAATAATTTCAATCTTGAGACGCAATGCAAAGAGTGCCAGCTGTGAATATGCAACAGAGGTCTTCGGCTGGGCGGATTCACCACCCACACAGCAAACTCCAGAGGAGAGTCCTCCCTGGATAACGCGCCCTCTTCCAAGCTCGGGGTGGTCTGCAGGAACTTGGCATTTCTAAAGCAAAACATCAAGGCACCCTGGAGAGGGAAAGAGAGGCCAGCACAGAAGGAAATACCTGGTAGCACCGTCAGCCAAGCAGAGTGATGTGAGAACCCAATAGAATTCCCTGCGAGACAAGTATATTCCCCAGCATCCTCAAAAGTAACATTTCGCAAGTACAGAATCTCTAGCTCCTTATCCGTTGTGTTAACACCTGCCGTCTATGGGGAAAAAAAACACACACGTATAGAAAGAGGGAAAACAGAGAACAAGCCACATTCCCAGCAAGTGTGAGGACACCACAGGCAAATTTCAAAAGCAGATTAAGGTGGGCTGTTCTGTTTTTTTTTTTCCAATGGCCCACCTTCCACATTTATTTATTCATTCCCTTCTGCAACCTGTAGTCAAAAGCAAAAAAAAGTTCCCTTCACCAGGTTCTTACTCTGTCCCACTAAAGAAGCATGCAAGCAAAAGCATCCAAATGAAAAATTGCCCCCACAATATGACTGACTTTGGGTTAGTAGGGTGAGTATGGGGGGTGGGGGGGAGGAAAGACGGTAAAAGAGGAGAGGAAAGACAGAAAGAAAGGAGAAAGGAGGGGAGATGTAGTGGGGAAAGACTCAAGTGCTGATCAGAGGAACATACCAACATTTTGATTCACTAGTTCATCGGAAAATAGAGAATTTTTGAATTGTTTTTTTTTAATTTTTTCAGCATGGGCATCTCAAAGCCATATATTCATTACGCAGCCCTCGATGCTGTAATGTAACTCTGGCCAGTTACAAGAAGGCTCCTGTAAGGAACTTCCCTGCAGTGGCACCGAGCAACACAACAGCCAAACCCTCCAGGCTGGAGTCAAACCCCAGAACCCCGGAGACTGCCGCTGCTCTCTGTTTAACAAGTCTGCTTTCAGGAGCCAATGTTGATATTCATTTCTCCCTTACTTCTCTGAGGGACAGAAATCTGTGTATCGATTCGATCAGTTTTACGGGTGAAAATCTTGAAACAGCTTGGTTTTCCAGAGCTTTGAACGTCACAGGTCATTAACATGCAATTCTGTTATCAGCACTCAATTGTAAGGAAGGGAAAGGAATAAAAGCGTGAAGAGTTGATAGCAAAATTTGACAGTCATTTTATTGTGGGAATTTTTCCATGGCAATTGCTGTATAGGCGTTACATTCTTGTAAAAAAAAAAAAATTAGCAAGAAAATAAGATAAAGCCATTCAGCGTCAGTTGACAGGGTATAATACAAAATGAATAGTAATTTTAATCACTAGCTTCTTAAAAATGTTATAGCTCATTCTTGCAGTTGCCAGGGCCTTGGGACAGAGTCTGTGGTTTACCTGGTTTTGGTTTGCGAATGTGGAGCCAAAATGGTTTTTCGGCTATGCCTACGAAATTGTTGGCTCTACACAGATATTCTCCTTCATCTTGTTCTGTCACATTGAACAGATTTAGGTTAGCATCGGCTTCAGCGTTTTTACTGATCCAAGACTGCAGGAATAGACAGAAACCTGAACTTCAGTAAACCAAACAACACCTCCATCGCACCTACATTAGCTAGGATCGACCATTCACAGCTATTTTCTTTTTGGCTGTGGCAATATCCCCGGCTCACCCTGCGGTGAGAGATCTGACCCAGGAGACCTGGGCGAAGACGAGAGGTTGCATTTGGCCCCCAAACCACGTGCAAATGAACTCCCTTCCCATCCGTAGTGGCACACATGTGATTTCTTTTTTAAAACAGGCCCATTTCCCACTTCTCCATCTGACAGCAGGCAAAGGCCCTACAGTTTCTTAACAACTCTGCAGACAGGAGCACCAGAGAACGGGCTTAAGCTGAGATTTGTGTTTGCAACTCGGCTCAGCAAATACTGTTTCAATTATCAGATTCCAAAATAGCATTTGGAAACAAAATATAAGCAGTGGCGGTCTGAAACTCGCTGCTGACTTTGCCTTTCAGAAATTAGCTGTAATTTTTTCCACTGCTTATAGGAGCCTCTTCTTTACTAAATAAAGTGGTGCATATAAATCAAACAAACTTCAGACTCTTAAGCAAGGGTTTTATTTCTCTTCTTCCACGCTGCCACAACAGCACATCATTTTTTTCCCTAAACAGTTG
Source organism: Gorsachius magnificus (assembly GCA_034008185.1). Taxonomy (NCBI): domain Eukaryota; kingdom Metazoa; phylum Chordata; class Aves; order Pelecaniformes; family Ardeidae; genus Gorsachius; species Gorsachius magnificus. The sequence goes on from CM067084.1 coordinate 73,789,151, forward strand.
TTTTTATTTTGGTTGAAAATGCACAACTGTTTCGGGTGGCCTCAGAAGTAGCCTAGGGAAAGTCTAGAAAAAATATCAGCTTCAGTTCTGGAAATGAAAATAACAACAATTGGTCTTCTCATTTTTGGTCTTATGCTCTCCAGTCCAGTCCTGGTGCCTTCAATTTCAAGGCCTGATCCTGCCAATATGACTTGCAGCCCATTCAAATCAACAGGGCTGCCACATCTGATGGGTTATTGGGAACTGAACACAGAGGTGGCATAAGAGAGGAGCCCCAGTGTCCATGCGGGGTGACAAACACCACCGGTTTTGACCTGATCTCATCTCTAAGGCTTACATGCTGGCAAGTTTGTCTGTCCCAACTAGTGGGGAAACGTGCCTGCCTGCCATTGCTGCCTTGTTTCTAATTAAACTGGGCATGTTTCAATGCAGAACACACAACTTAGCCTTTGACAAAGCTTGGGCACAGTGTTGCCAGCCCCCCCTCCGTAACTGGAATGCATTTAGTGCTCTTCTGCAAAGAAAAAGGGGTTTCCTTTGATCACAAATTAGCCCAGGCTTTCAGGAACTGATGCAGGTGATGGCTTGGTTTTGTCAGGCTGTTTAAAAAATGGGTTGAAAGTACAGCATTCAATTTATCCATCTGGACTGGGGTGGGTTTTGACCCCCCTGTTCAGATGTGAGGGGGGAAAATTTCATGTACTGGGCACCTCTCCTTCCCCCTTGCTCCAATGGAGACCAGAATACTCCCCAGATGCTGCCCCACAGCAGCTCCTACGCTCCACAAAATCTCCTGAAGGCAGGAGGGAAGGGCAAGCTGATAAAAAAAGCCTTATCTCCCTGCAGCACTGGGCAGGAGGGAGCCCCTTCTACAGCCGCTGTGGGCAGGGACGGGCTCCAGCAGCACGGCCAGGGTGCTGGGTCAAAGCAACAGCACTGCATGGCATGAGGGGATTGAGTCCATAAAGCCAACGGACCGGCCCCAAGATGCCAGTGAGATCGTTTTACCAGGTCTTTATTTTTAAAAAACAAGCACGCAATACGTTAAAAAAAAAAAAAAAATCCCTGCAAAGCTGGGCCTGATACAGCTCCACGGAGGCCCAGTACTGGCACACAAAAGATGCATCCCAAAATGGAAATGCTCCGTGCCCCAGCGCTGATGCCGGCATTAATACAATTCAAAGCATTCCTGATTAACCAGAAGTAGTAAATAGACGTGTGCTGGTCCTATTCAGCAAAAAAATAAAACCAAACAAAACTTGTGCTTTCAAACGCCTGCCTGTGCTCCCCTTCGAGGAATGCGGAGCCTTTGCCGTCCACAGAAGAGAAGGTATTTGGCAATTCTAATTACCTAGCCACCCCGGTGCCGCTCCAACTTAATTTTAAAACACTATTTATACGGACTATTTATATATTCTTTGCCACAGCAAAAGGGGAGCTTGTGCTTGTGACACAAGGCACTGTTCGCAGCGGCTCTGCAAACTTCCAAAAGGTAGCACTTTATCCCACGGGGACCACACACAGAGCTCGGAGACTATACTAGATGGCATGTGACACAGCCAGCTATTCAGAGCTTGGTACTGGGCCGTGAAACCAGGGGGAAATTCAAATATGCATAATTCAAACACATTTGGGGAGACAGCGAGAAAATACAAAGTTTTATCAACTCGCGAGAAGCGCGGGTTGCCAATCCCGAAGAACTGTCTCCAGCCATTTCTTCCAACCAATCTGTTATTTCAATCTGTGTAATTATTTCCAGGGTCTCTGGCTTTTATTATCATGTATCTGGCTGAGTTACAGTTTTGTAGATGCTGTCTGATAAGTGTGGGGTTTTTGTTTTTTTTTTTTAAAACTTCATACAAAGAGAAGGGTGTGTGCAGCAGGATGTGCACCGGGAATGTCCATGCGCAGGACAACCTCCACTTGAAACCACAGGGACAAAATCTACTTTCAGCTCTAACTGCCAAGCCAGAAAAACTACATTTGGCCCTATAGATTTTAATAAATACCAACACCGGATGCCTTTAATTATTAAAAGAAAAAAAAAGGGGGGGAGATTTTCAAAGTCCAATGTGCTTTTCGCTCTCTATTCTCTACTTTTTATATTTGCATAGGTTGAGGGGAACCAGACCCGCTGGCTTTGTTCTGGCTGTAATCTGGAAGTTCCCTTTCAAGAAAGCATTTTACCAAGGAGAGTCTTACTAAGTGAGTTTTTGCTCAATAAAAAAAAAGAAAAAGGCTTTGCTGAGCACGGATAATAGCAATGCTCACAAATGTTAGTGGCTGGAGCGAGACTGTCTTGGCTCTCAGGTGCTGGTAGTTCAGCGTTATCTAGTATGTGCACGCTGCAGTGTGTTTACTTGGAAAAGGAAAGAATGTTGAGAACTTTTTATTTTAGTAAGCCCAGAAAATACCTCTCATGAAACTGTAAAAAAAGGTTATTTTTTACAATTTTAGGTCAAAGGCAATCTGACAGCTTCTCTGTTACTATGCTGCATTTCTCACAGTTGTTTCAGCTCTTACAACTACTTTGCTTATCTGAGCCACTACAGTAGTTGTGTTATCTCTGGCAAACAGAAGAGTCTGGAACATTGACTTTAGGACATTTTTGCTGCACCCCCTCCAAAAAGCAGAGTATTCCACTGCACAGGCTTAAAGAAAGAAAAATCCCAACAGCTGTCCTTGGCTTACTCTCATGACTTTTCCTTATAGACACAAAACAATTACAGAAAATGGGACCTTCAGCTCCCAAAAATCTTATTTAGATAATGATTACCCTTCTAGAAACTGTGGCATTGTGCATATTCTGTTGGGGGTCTCTGGTTCGCATTGCACTGCTAGTCTAGGGCTTACTTATAAACACGTACATAAAGCTCATGGCTGCCACTGATGGCGAGCGCCTTTACTCAGTGCTGATCTCTCCTACCCCAAGTATGGCAGTGGGGTTTTTTTGAAGAGCATCCCCACAATGTAGCTGCCGTCTCTGTAACACCGAGACCAAGACGGCGGAAGGACTGTCCTGAGGGTGAGAAGAAGGAGGGTGTACCAACCTTCAGCACCGTGACATAGGGCGTCCCATCTGGTCCGTATTTGCTGCCGTTGACTTCCACATGTTTCAGCCACTGGATGTGAGGCTGAGCATCACTGTAGACCTTGCAGTGAAACTCCACATTGCTCCCTACCACCACAGTCTGGTTGGCAGGGAGCCCTGCTTGTAGGATTGGCCGGTGGGGCGACCTTTCTGAGAAAGAGAAGAGAGGGAAATCCTAAATTATCTGTCCTTCCTCCAGCAAGGATTCTCTTCTGAACCCTTCATCTCCTGGCTTTTCAGCAGTAAGGGTGCAGTGTGGGATTGTCCCCCCTAGGTGTCCTGGTCACCGCTCTACCCAGTGCTTCTCAAGCCAAACAGAGAACAACCACCTGGGAATGGAGGAGACATCTCAGCCCTGCCATTCCTTCTGGCTCCTCTGTAGACCAGCTAAGTAATTTATTGATCACAGATCTGAGGCTGAATTGTTGGCCAAAAGGAAGCTTGTTGTTGGTTTCAGAAGATGCATAGTCCAGCCCTTTGGCAAAGAAACCAAGCTCCTGCTTCCCATATCCTATCACGTGCCTATTCAACATCACCACAGATGGGCTGTTGAGGGAAAACAGTGAAATCTCACCTAATACATCGAGCTGGTACGTGTGCCTAATGTTGCCGTATTTGTTCTCCACAACACAGGTGTAATTTCCTCGGTCTGACGGCACAACACTCTCCATCACCAAGCTCCACTGCTGGTGTCGCAACTAGAAGAAGAAATCAAACCATCAAGCCTGTGGTCAAGTGCCATCATCACCAGATCATTCACACCAGTGAACAAGCAGTGAACTTCTACATACTTGGCCAGCATGAACGGACCCCAGAGTAGGCCCAAACACCACAAGGACCCATTTCAAGGGTCATTAAAGGCTTAATGTGAAAGGGAATTAAGACCAATGCATGAACAGTGCAACACAATGTAACACGCTGAGATTGCAACGGGGACTTGTAGATGCTTCCACAGTAATAACAATAATGAAACCAGCTGACAGTTGAAAGTGGCACATCTCATCAGAGTAACGACGTCAGAAGGCATCAGCTAAGGCAACTCCAATCTGCTGGTCCCCTCTGCCAGACCACTCTGGTCCAGAGAAATCTGTCAGCTCAAAATACCGTACTCTCATCTGCTGACCTTTACCAACTGCCACATATAACCCATGAGATGACTAGAAACAATAAAGATCATACTTCTTCCCCCATCTAGAACATATTTTAAAGATGTGTGCTATGGAGGCAGCAGGGCATGGCATCTGTCCGAACAGAAATGGGTGTCTACAGCTAAGTCCCCTAAATTCCCTGTAAAAAACTGGAGAAAACATGCCCAGTCTCATGTCTGGTCCCTAGGATGTCTGGTCAGCCCTTCTCTGTTGACACCAAGTTTTATACTGGCTCACGGCCAGAGTTGTTGGTTGTTCAGTAGCAGAAGGGAAAGCACAACCCCTATCTCCACCCTGACCTGCTGCCCCATGCTCCCAGCCAGAACGTTTGTTTCTAATGAGTATAAAGGAAATAGCGGATATGGAAAGCAAATCTTGAATTAATACAGAAAGCAACCAACACTAACAAAGATGACTTCAGGATGCACAGCATATGAAAGCTCTCCAAATCTCTTAATTTGATGCCTTCTGCTGCCCAGAGCAGAACATTTAACTTTATTAAACATTTTGAAGGTGGTTCGAAGGACACAGAAGCAGGAGATTACAATAACGCTGTGCTACAGAATGTCAAGGGCTGATGGAAAAACCAACGGCGTAACTGCTCCTGGACGTTTCTTGCTGCAGCAGGTGAACTCAAATATGAAGTCATTTAACCTCTTCTGCGACACATAAACTGCAGCCACATGCTTGCCTTTAAAAGGCCAAGTCGCAATTAAAGCCAGAATTTTGCAAAGAGTAGGTTTAAGTCACAGGACTAGACAGCTTAGTTGCAAGATAAGCAAGCAAAAGCCATTTTAACAAAGGCCCTTGCTTTGTAGATCTTCACATCCCCAAGAGCAGCACTGCTGAGCACCCCACTTTTCAGAGACCGCTGAGTGTAGCATTTCCTTTTATTTCAGGTTGTAGGTAACAGGAGGCTGTGGCTAAACAGCCTGTACAGAAATCTGGGTTGTTGCAGATGTCTGGTCAGGTCTGACGGCACCCTCTGCCCGCCCAGGACAGCAGAGCTGGAGCTCAATGCAGAACCAACATCACACCTTTTGTGAAGCAACATCCCACTTGGTGCATCCCTGTAACAGCGCAGCCATCACAGAGTAAGAGATGCTCTGAGAGCCTGGACCCTGAGCTCACAGCTGAACATGCCAGGCTGCCCGGGAAGTTTCAGTGCAAATCTGTGGCTGCTCAGTAGATCATTTCCATACTGGCTTGTCTCACAGTTGTGTCTGAAGACTTCATTTAATCCACTTTTCAGCATGGCAAAGCATTTGTCTCTTGAATCCCTAGGAGCTACTCCAAGGAAATGGGGCTCCAGATACATGGATGACTCCCTAGTCTGACCTGTATTATAAAATCAGGTCCAAATGAGGCGTTTGACTTAGTATGCACTTTTCAAAGACAGTTTTATGACACTTTCAAAGAACTTCTCTTCATCAAGTTTGTGATGGGGACTTTGGACTCTGAACAGAGAGGAGAACCTGGGGGCACAGCCTCCTGGGGCAGAACTTGGATTTTTTTTTTTAATTTTTTTTTTCCCCAGGTTGAGATTGGTGTCCAGATTTAAAGGATAATAAAAAGGGATGTTCCCAAGTTAGGTTAGTCGCTGTACTCAATAAAACACGAAGTGACTTAGTGCAGGCATTCATTAATCAAGTGGGTGAGATACTGGAAATCCCTCTGGTTTATTTGGTGTTGTCATTCTTGGCTCCTTGTGAAACAAACATTTGCAGACACACTTGGAACCTCAGTCGGTGTTTGCCAGACTGGTATGCAAGTCAGTGCAATGGGCTGGGGAAGGGATAATCCTCTACCTCCCCTCCCCCTCCATCTTCCCTTCTAGGGTCATTTAACACACACAGGCTTACAATATTAGAGATTCCAACCAGGATTTAACCATTAATGCTCTTTGGGAAATTTCATATGATAAGTCATATGAATTTCTTTTCTTTACCAGTTAAGGATGAACTGTAACAAAACTAGGTTAGCCTGGACTTCATGTTTTCAACGCTCGCCCTTCTCTCTTGCAGACTTAACACTGGGTAATCATGCCGGATCTAAATGCCATTTGCAAGAGGCAGAAGAGTGGTCAGCTTTCATCTGCTGACCACAGACCTTTCACAATCGACGTTTAAACTCCTCCACACGCTGAAAACAAATGAGAACATTCCCAGCTTAAGGATTTCTGGGTTAAGACCAGATCTCGAGATGAAGTAAGCCAACCAAACTCTGCCAGATCTGGATCTTGCCCATTCTTTTCAGTCTGCCTAATCCTGTTATGAAGCTAAGTTGTAACAGGGAATTTAAATCTTAAATACATGAGATACTGAGCAGGTTTTCAATCTCTTTTTCTGGTTCAAATCTCAGCTGATATCTATCAGTATATTTATACTGGATGAGATTTACATTAGACTACTTACATCCAACCGCGGCTCAAGAGCAAAACCAAGCAAATAAGGGAAGGAAAATTACAGAGAGAGAAAGATGTCTTTATATCAAGAAAGGGACAAAGAACTACACCTAGACAGATAGAGAGCTTAAACCAATCTTGCAGTAATTGGCCTGACATTGCCTTCAACAGCTCTTTAAGCATCAGCTTGTTGCTGGAAGGTGCCCCTAGAGAAACAAAGCACAGCGATGCCAAAGACTCACTCCCGTGTTGCAGAGGATGAAACGTGTCAATTTAAACTCAAGGATAGATTAAAACCACTGGGAAGTGGGTAGGGAAATTGCTTTCAGCTTTAGACTTTATTCTGCAAGCATAATTTAGTGCAGCTGATGTCACATAGTTTTGTAAAAAGCCGCTTGAACGGCGCACGCAAGCCCGAAAACACTTCATGATGATCCTTACAGCCTGCAATTAGTAAAAGATGCTTGTGCTTTGCGAATGTTATCTGCTGAAAGGCTGTTTACCCACAGTTGCTTCCCCACTTCATCTGCCTCCTTAACTTTTCAGAAGATCTGAACCTGAGCTTGCCCTCAGCCCCATCCAGGCTGGAGCAGGTACAGGGCTGAGGAGGGAGCTTCAAAGGCTTCACTGGAGCAATCACAAAAGGCTCTTTCAGGAACGGGTCTGAGCTAACAGGAAAGAAACAGCCCAAAACTGTGGGGAGGGAAGACTTTTTTGAATCTTTTTCTGGTTTCTGGAGCCCGGCACGCTTTGCGTGCCTAGCCCCCCTTTCCAAACACTGCAGATGTGGCAGGCATCAGCACACAGCTATTCAAATACTGAGGAAGGTGCCTTGCTAAAAAATCACCTTCTCTCCTTAGCAGTAGCCCAGGGGTATGCCAGGGCTGGCAGAGTGCAGGCAAAAATCACGGCTCAGGAGTCCTTCCTGCTACGCGGTTTTCATTATCATCAGCTGCTGCCAGTTTTATTCTCCCCAAATAAAACCAGAAAGGAGTCCGACTGTGGCCGGGGGACAAAGGAATGACAGCAGCAACCAAATCAGAGAAGAGCTGATTTTCCTGTTAAAACCCTCCCATAATTTGCCACATACAGTAGCACAGAAATGTCTGGCTAATTACATCAGTTGAGTGCAGGGGGTTTTTGTATCCTGTAGCTCTATCTATAAACACAAGCCAGAGCATTTTCCAGAACACCTTATGGTAGAAAGGAAAGGAGGGAGAAGAAAGCAGCCAAGGAGCAGATGCTATTACTCTGGCTATAAGGGAATCCAACACTTGACCAAGGGTCAGTGACTTATACCACAAGAACGTTAATGACCACCAGCACCAGGGTGAGGTCCTTCCCACACCTTCAAAGGATGCAGCGTCGGTTTTCCGAAAGCTGGGAGTAGCTATGGCTCAGTCTAACACGTCTCAATGCACTGGGCTGATCTCCAGAAATTAGGACAGAAGTTTCCACTCCTGCTTTTTCATCACTGTCCACAATGCAACCATAAACCCAGCCTCATTTTTACCCAGTCCCTGAATGACCACTTGTGCTGGTTTTGGCCGGGGTAGAGTTAATTTCCTTCATAGTAGCTGGTATGGGGCTGTGTTTTGGATTTGTGCTGGAAACTGGGTTGATAACCCAGGGATGTTTTCGTTCCTGCTGAGTTTTCATTCCTGCTGAGCAGGGCTTACACAGAGCCAAGGCCTTCTCTGCTCCTCACCCCACCCCACCAGTGAGGAGGCTTGGGGGGCACAAGACGCTGGGAGGGGACACGGCTGGGACAGCTGACCCCAACTGCCCAAAGGGCTATCCCACACCGCATGTCATCGTGCTCAGAATGTAAAGCTGGGGGAATAAGGGGGAAGGGAGGGACGTTTGGAGTGCTGGCGTTTGTCTTCCCAAGTCACCATTACACGTGATGGAGCCCTGCTGTCCTGGGGATGGCTGAGCACCTGCCTGCTGATTCCTTGTTTTGCTCTGCTTGCATGTGCAGCTTTTACTTTACCTATTAAACTGTTTTTATCTCAAGTGAGGAGTTTTCTCACTTTTACCCTTCCGATTCTCTCCCCCATCCCACTGGGGGCGATTGAGCGAGTGGTTGCATGGTGCTGAGTTGCTGGCTGGGGTTAAACCACGGCCCCGCTATAGACAAACTCAGAGGGAATTAGCCCTCAATCCCAAGGGACAGCAGCCCCTTTTTAACACTTTGGCGTCAAGCAGTGGCTAAGGCTGCCAGACACCCCCTGATTCCCACACAGGTGGGACCGTGCTCTTACACATACCAATGTTAATCACTATGAAAAACAGTTTTCTACAGCTGGTAGAAAACTCCTGATAAAAACAGAGATCCAAACCAAGGCCTTACCTTGATGCCTCCAATCCTATGCTCTCCCTTGAACTCCTTGCCGTTTTTCAGCCAGTAGATGGAAGGAGTTGGGTTTCCACCCGCCGGACATCGGAAGCGAACGGTGTTGGCGGCGGGAACTGCCAGCAGCTTCTTCTCCATCTTATCTGGCCGGGTCCAGAAGGGGACACCTGAGGAAGGAAAGACCAAGTTGAACAGGCCCTTTTCTGCCATGGAGGATATCAGCTGGTGAGCAGATGCATTTGAGGAGGCTTTGGATGTGCGGAGTGACAGTTAAATTGCTACCTGCTGCAGTGAAGATAAATGACACAGAAATGCTTTCCAGCTAAATGACTCTCATAGATGTAGACAGGGCGTTTGCATTTTAGGTTTCTGATGAAAGGTTCATGACCAGGTTCTTGTCTCGGTAATGCCAGTATAAATCTAGAGTAGCTCCTTTTAAATCAACAGGGAGAGTTATCCCAGGGCCAGGATGAGAATCTGGCCTCAGCATGTAAAAAGATACAGATGTACCTTTGGGACAATAGTAGCCAAGAAGCATGAGCAGCAGAAAGATGTTGGAACCGTAAAAAAATGTTGATGGGCCAGCAAGGGAGCAGAGAGAAAGTGTTAGCTGAGTGCTCTGGAAAATTTTGCTTCTCGGCGAGCACAAATGTAGCGTAGCCTCCTTAAGGGAAGGAAAGAAAGAAAAAAAAAAAAAGCCAGTGCCAAACTGGTTTATCATGTTTATGTTCTTTAAGTACAAGTGATTTTAGTTGTAAAGATTCATGTTACCTTTAAACAGGGATAAGTTTTAAAACACCAGTGTTAGCATGAGATACTTTTTTTTAATCTGCCTCAAGTACAGCAATGTTTCTTGGCTGTGTTACAAACATTACATATTAACTCCAAATTAAGGCAGCGGCAGCGGCAGCAAACTCATTATACTGGGAAGAAAGAAAGAGAAAGTTTTTTAAAAAAGCCTCCCAAGCTTTCATTTCTGCTTAAGGGAACACTGCAGAACTGGCATGTGGGGTGTTTGGGGTGTTCCCCTGCCACGCTGGGGGCCACATCCAGCTCTGTGCTCCACGCCAAGGCCAAAGGGAGATGGGGGCAGGCAGTGTTCAGGCTGCAAAATAGCAGAGAGGAGGCCAAGGAGTGTAACTGGCATCTCCTCCAGATGGGAAGGAAGCACCCACAGAGTACGCAAACCCACCAGGCACAGAGACCTGTGTGCTTCTGGCCAAGACAAACTGAAGGTGCTGATCCTCCAAGAACAGCCTTGGAGAACACGACGGCCACCAAAGCTGTTGGGAAAACATCACTGCTGGCTTCTCCCACAGCAGTGTCGATGCTCACAAATATCAACCGACATCCCAGCCCCACCTCAGTGCTGCTCTGAAGCCTCTGCAACCCCTTTCCCCCCATTGACAAGGGGGTACAAAGTTTTCCCTCCTGTTGCATCCCTCTGAGATGCCCCAGAGCTGCTCCCCTTCTCCAGTGCTCCCTCATGTACTTAGCCCCGACATGTTTGGCCGCACGAGACCCATCCCATTGCAATGCCAGCTCAAGTCAGTGACAACCCCACCTTGGCCTAAGTCCCCAGTGTCCCCCACGCAGGTTCCCTGCTGCATTTCAGCTCCAAGGATTTTGCAGGCAAGGTCATAAATCTCAGCCAAGGCAATCCATGCACCCACCGACTTTTAGCACCTGCTAACCCTCTCAATGTGATCCCCTCTCCCCATGGCTCCTTGCAAAGCACACCTGGCCATGAAGAACTGGATGTCAGGAGCTAAATCCAGGAGGCCCCCCCAGTTTGCTGGAGATGGCCCCGCCGGGCACATCGCTGTCATCTCATCTGCTTTCACACCTCTGCAGCCAGATGGTGCCTCAGTAACGGGGTCCCGGGGTTGAAATCCAGTACTGAGGGCTTGCATCTGCCCTCAGACTGCCTTGCACAACGTGCCGTGATGCCTATCAGAGGCAGCTCCACGTATCAGAGGGATCTGGTGCTCTCCCATGCAGCGTATGCCTCATTTTTTAAACAGCGAAAACTGCTTAAGGCTCTTTTCTTCCCGGGATGGCACCAGAGCAGGAGTATGGCTGGCACAAACAAAAGCAAAAGGAGGGATCCCTGCAATTCCCGTGCTCCTGCAAAATCCTGGTTACAAGCAAACTTTGCTGCGAACACACGGCACATCCATGAGAGGCCTTGAATGCTGCATGGTAACGTGGGCTGAAGCGGGACACCATGTAACCATTTACCTTTCAATATCTAAGCTTAGAAGAACGGTAAAGAGCTGCACAAAAAAGGGGGGAATATTCCAAAAAATGTTAGAAGAGTGGGTGCAGATCCTAAAAGAAGAGCAGGTCTTGATGGTAAAGGAAGAGGCTGCTATCTCACGCATTGGGAAGGACAGAGACCAAGCAAAGGCTGGGCAGAAGCCCAGGCAGCAGCAGGGGGGTGAATGTGGAGGAAGACAGTTGGGGTGGTGTTGGGAAGGCTGAAGGAGCTGCAGAAACCATGTTGGGAGACATCTGGTCCTTTGTTTCCAAAGCATGGGGTGCTTTCTGGCCCAACACTTCCCTTTGGCAATGCACCCTGATTTCCCGGGACTTTACGGGAGGGTAACGGGGGAGAGCTCAGGAAAAGGCGAGGCATGGATGGAAAAGTCCCTCTTCGCCACAGGTAAGAAGGGCAGCCGAATAACCTGTTGTTTGTTGTTTAACACATCTGCCTACAATAAATCCTGTTTTATGGCATCGGTGACAGTCACCCAGGCACGGGGGTGTAACTAGATTGCACGGCTGCCCCACCAGGACCTTGTGCTGTGCTTTCGGGGTGTTTCCCCCCTTCCACACCAGCTGTGTGTGCTGAGGGGTGACATTTCACCACGTTTTCTCACTCAAAAACCAAGTTTGAATCTCACAGGAGACCCATCAACCCACTGGCTGCAAATTTGCCCACTGAAGCCAAGGGGGAGTTTGCCATTGGACATCAGAGAGGAGCAAGATGAGGCCCAGGAAAGTTTCCAGCCGGGGATATTCTCCATATGGAGCAAAGGCAGGATCCGCTCCTCCCTCCTGCAATTAGACACCGCTTCTTCTCGGAGAGCCTCCCCTCCGTTTGGGTGCTCTTCCGTGTGATTTGGGGCTCGCCAGGGCTGGGCACCCCTGGATTAACGTGCCAAGATTCAACCAACCAGAGCATCGCTCTCAAGTCGAACTGGAAGAAAGTGTCTACACATTGAAAATGGTGCCTTTGTTCTCCCTCGCAGGAGCAGCGAACAAAACATCACTGCTTTCTGTTTGCTGTGCCTCCAGAGTCCTTTCATTACCGCTTTTTAAGGGGGTTAAAATGTTGCTAAGTCTTCTTTTCAAGCAAATCTTGCAAAGCTCCAGAGAGTTTCAGGAGCGAGGAAGGAGGAAGGATGAAAGACAGGAAACATTTCTAGACCCGCTCTCTCCAAATTAATTACGAGCAAGGATTTTGCATGTGCAGGTGTGGAAAAAAAAAAAAAAGGTACCCGCAAACATTATCACTGGCCTTTTCCCATCATCAAACACTAAGCCCGATGGTCCGTTTTGTTCGTCAAAGACACCGGCCACCCATCCAACTGGAATGACCAATTAAAAAAACCCGAGAGCAATACTTGGAATAATTAATACAGCCGAGCGCTCATTTAGCAATTAGGAGCTGCCACAAAATTCTGCAGCAGACAGAATCAACCCTAATTGTGTAATTTCCCCAGCTGACGCCTCCGAGTACACAGCCAGATTTAATTGGAGATTATAGGGGCTCTTTGAAGGTGCTGGGGCTACGCAGCGGGGGCTCCAAACAAACAGATACAGAGGGGTAGGGAGCACTGGGGCAGAAGAGCAGTGTGTGAAAAGGGAGTTTTGTTTTTGTTTCAGGGCCAGGAAAAACAGCTGTAGAGAACAGAGGTATTGGAAAGCCTCTTTTTGCAAAGGCGGATCATGGTTTGTGACCAGGCTGCAACAAACAGGCCGACGATTTGAAGCTGCTGAACATTCCTCCTTCTTCTTTTCTGCTGCCCATCCCTAGGGGATGCCCTGCTCCTGTACTGCCCTTGGGAAAGGATGCTTAACGCAGGGTGAGAAAAGAAGGGCACTCCACGTGAAGGCCTGTCTCCGTACTCTCCAAGGCTTTTTGCATGAAATACTTATTTCTTTTAGGACAGATTTCCTCTCGTTCTCTTGCTTTGGTACTTCCAGCTCCCATCATTCAACAATTTTGGGACAAAACCCCCAAATTAACAAGATTGGGTTCAAACTCATGATGCAGTTAGAATCAGCTCTCCAACCTCTTCTCTAGAAATATGAGGATAAGAAAATCTCTTGAACAACACGAGCCAGAAAATTGACTTATCATTGCAAGGGGCCAGGAGACAAGGTTTTACTCAGAGATGTGCAATATGGCAATGCGCCATGAGCCTGGATGGATTACCTCCCCCTAAATATGAATAACTATCAGTTATCTTTTTCTTTTTCATGAAAGCATGTTTGTTGCCTTCGCTCCTCTAACTACTGACCATGGCTACGTCTGATGGCCCAGCAGGGGCTCATACAGCTCATTCATAGGATATCTTTTTGCCACAAGAGATGGAGGGGACAGGTCTTTGGGCTGTCCATAGGACATGGCACCAGCCATACCCATGTGTCTGCCTGCCCGGGATGGTCCTGCAGCCCCCGTCCCTGGTGGGATGTCCCAGCGGTGGTGGTGCCAGGGTTAACAACACGGCTCCCCAGACTCAAGAGAAGATCTGTGAAGGTTAAGCGGAGGGTCTGACATTGAACAAAGCAACATAAAGCATGTCCACGTCACAACACGCCATGAGGTTTCACCGTGCTGGCTCGTTAAGCTTATCAACCGTTTTCATAGCAGAAGAGACAAGGCCTTCAGGTCTAAAAAAAGAGACAGCCTTGAAGTCAAGAAGACCCAGAATACAGGCTATAAATACCTACGGCAAAATGTGTGTTTTCCCTTTCAGTGAAGAAAAACGTGTCTTTCTGTACCATAAACCAGCTGATGGTTTGTCATACCTGTTGCTAAGAGATGGAGTTTACTACAAACCACATAAGAAAAAGTACAGAACGATTAACTGTGCTCATCAGAAGCTGCTCCGCAGCAGGAACAAATCCTGACCAAACCTGACCCTCCCTATGCCTCTACCAGGCTTCGGCAGGCATGAGGAGCCCCGAGCACCTCCGCAAAAGGTCCTTGTCACCTCACAGGATCCGGCCCTTAATTAGAAGCTATCAAAACCCACTAACTGCTGCTGATGGGTTGCCTGGCACCGTAATTCACCATTACTGTCCACACGCTGTACGACACAGTGGTATGAATTTATTACAGTGGGAGACCTGTTTTAAAGAGTCCTGAATGTCCAACGCTATGGGCAGGAGAAACTTTCCAGTCATGTTGAACTTCTGCCAATGTACATAGCTGATTGGGAGTTCAAATGCAAGACGTTTATTTATTAAAAACACACACACAGGCAGCTCGCTTTGCAGAAATATAAAGAGCACAACACTAACGCCTCTGAAGCATGTAATGATCCTGATTAATGCTATTGCACTTAAAAGAAACGAGCACTGGGATTGAAGGAGATTCAGAGTAAAAGCATCAAGAAGCTCCATCCTGGGGCTCCCTTCCCCATGTGAGCAAAAGAAAAAGCCAGCAAAGCCAAAGGGGTTGCTCCTGCCTACGGCACCAGTACATTTGGCGCTTGGCTAGCGTAAATTTTATACTCTGACTCCAGCCAAGATGCTGGTAAGGACCAGAACCGAAACAGCTACAAATAAAGTAGGCAATGGTGTAGAACTGGTGTAATGTCAGTGTAGTACAAAAAAAACCAGTACGTGGGTTTGTCTGGATTGACATGCAAGGAGATTTTGTAACTCTAGGGCACCAAGTCAGATTCCCAGAATCAAGTCTCCCCCCCAAAAAATTATGCTCCTACTGCTGTAGCGTATTAGAGCAGCGGTACTACTCTGGCAGCTATTTCTAAATTTTTAGCTAAACATCATCCTGGTACCATCCTAAGATCACCAATTTCAACACAGAGGAAGAGCTGCTGTCAGACCAGGCGAACATCCAAATGAGCTGCTCCGCTTGGGAGCCACATCTCTTTGAAAGAAAAGGCCTGTGTACCGCAGAAAAACAAATTACCTGTATCTTCTGACTCATCGTCGTCATCTTCATCATCACCTGACGAAGGGGAATCTAGGAGAGGAAGGAGAAAGAAGTGAAGCAGAAAGAGGATGGGACGTGGGGACACCACGTTGGATGCGACTGTTGGTGCCACGGTAGGTTCCAGCGAGGGAGGACATCCCAGGGATGGGTCACCCCCCCTGCAGCTTCACCAGGCCGCCCCTCCCACGCTGCTGGGCCCGGGACAAGTGGCCAGGAGCTTTCTGAACTGGGAGAGGTGTCATGAGTTTGCCAGTGCTCTGCCACTGGAGAACGGGGTCCAATGCCAAATACTTCTCCCTGTGTGAAGTGCTCTTCTCCTCATAAATACAAAAGCAATCCCAAAAGGGGAGGTTTCTTTTTGCAGAACAAGCTCTTCCCTGCTTTTTTTCCCCTCTAGCATTCACTCTGAAGACTATTTCACCAAGTCTCAAAATGACAGGTCAGCATTTCTAATTCACTTTCCCAGCATTTTTCTTTTAACTCAATACAACCCTGCCACGTCTCCCCTCGTTAACTCCTTGCTCAGCCACTCAGACCAAAGCTTCTTGAACTGCCCCTTGCAATCTATCCTCTCTCTCGATCGACATTTTGATGGCTGCTCCGTGAACCAGTTCCCTTTGGTTATATTCCTCCTACAGAGGCACCTCGAGGCTGTAACTGAATACAGGTCAACAGGTGGGAATTTTCCATCTGTATCTCTCCAAAACATCCTGAACTGTTTTGCTTAATGTGGTCTAACATCTCACCTTCTCCAATCTGTCCACAACGAAGTCTCAGTGCCTCTTCCCCCCACCGACTACTGTAAATGTAAATCCCATTATAAAATAGCAGCTTAGTGTTTGATTTAGTTTACACGATTTAGCACAATTCAGTGTCTGGAAGATTTAGCATCACTGACTTCATATAATCTCCAGGAATTTCTTTTTAAAATAAAGGCAAAATGCTAAGAACCCAGAAGCCTTTATATTCTGAGACAGCGGTAAGAGAATCTGGCCTTAAACCCTAGAAAACAGGAAACTTCGTCAGTGTTCAACACATGGCTGGAAATGTAAAGCACTACTTTAGACCAAGCCAGGCAGAACCTCCTTAATTTCAAGACACACACGAGTTTTCTGCCGTTCTCTGACCAGCTCAGAGGAAGTAAAAATGGGGGGAAAAAAGAAAAAAGGAACAAAAAAGAGAAGAAACTGAAAAAAAAAAAAAAAAAAAGGTAGGGGAACGGCAACAACAAATACTACTTCTCTGCAGAATCTGGAAGGACTTTCCAGACATATTCACCATCTACAGGAGAAAGTAACACAGGAATCATCTCCCTGCTTCAGACTGCAGTGGCGCATGGTGCTCTGCACCTTCTCTTTGGCAAAGTCTCGAGGATGACTTCAAGCATGTATCTAACTGCAAATCCACAGCTGAGGCCCTGCTGGCAGCAAAACTTGGGAAATGCCATGGGGCTTGCTGAAAGTGAAGTGGATGTTTAGGTGTTTGGGCTGAACCAGCAGGTTTACTCAAGTCCCAGCGAAGGCAGAAACCAAGCCAAATCCCCACCAGCATCAACAGAGAAACCAGCACATTCTCAGCCCTGTGCTCTCAGATTTGGTTACCCATATATTACCATGTGATTATAGCTGACTTCTGGTTTCCAGTGGACCAGTCGTGACCAGAGGAACAGAATCCACTTTTAAACCACTTCAAGAACATTTCTGCAAGATTGAAGGAAGAGTCTTTGACCTTACTTGTGTTTCAGATGTGAGATGCAGCTTAGGTTTTAAGACAAAATATCCCATGTTCAGAGCTACTGCCTTATTCAGGTTACTAAAACATCACTTTTTCAAAAGATGATTAAAAATTTGTGAGCTATTTGTTAATCATTTACTAAAATAGTAATCCTTTCCAGAAGTTGGTGAGTACTGGCATCAGCAAGAACCGCTAGATGCTGTTCTCAAAAGGGCTTTAATTATGAATGGAAAAGGGCTTAATTTTTTTAGGAAAAGGGCTTAATTTTTTTAGTCACCTGTGTTGAAGGAGCTTAGTCTTGGGTATTTTGAAAGCTCTTTTCCCTGGTACCAGCCTGCGGTCCGTGCTCATCACAGCGGTGAGCTCAACCACTAAAGCCAAAGGCTGTTCTGTGCCTGAAATGGTTGCAGAACGGAGCTGCTGCCAACAGGGCTGGAGATCAGTTTGGGCATGCAGCCTCTGTTTGTGATCCTCTCACGTGCCCAGCTTTTAAGAGTACAGTACGTTTCTTTTTGTAAACTAGCAAAACACTCCAGCCCCTGTCTGTCAAGGGAGGCATTTTAAAGAGATCAAACCCAGCCATTAATCGACCTGGTTTTCAACCCTGAAGTGCCAGCTCCAGCACCTCCTTGCTCTACCTTCAGCCCCAAGCACCTCGCCGCGTACACTGAGAGTCGCTGCAGAAGAGCCAGTCTGTTGCAGACTCAAAACTCATGGCCCCATGTAAGGAAATCCTGATACACTCCTAGAATTTGGAAGCATCTCTCAAAATGGGACTTAGGTGTGTGTCAGCTATTCTGAATATACTGAGCCTCGTTTTGCTCACTTAAAGAGCATGGATCAGAGCGATTCCAGTTTGTTCGTACCGATTTAAACCAGTTTAACGCAGAGAACAACTCCAGCCCTGAGCATTAGATACCCACGTAAACACCCGACCAGACACCCAAGCTAATTGCTGCTGTTACCTTCAAGAAGTGGAAACACAAACCACAAATCCCCGATAACAATCTCATCTCCGCAGTGCCACGCTGAGCAATCAATACCAATTATGAAGAAATATCTGAGCATGCGAGAGGCGCCACTATTGCCACATAAAGCAGGGCTTCAAAGTTTCAAACAAGGGCTGCTGACAGCTAAACCGGAGCCTCCCACATTACCAGCACTCCGGCGGTAATGACAGTGGGCTAATAGAATCAAAGGCTCGTAATGCTGTCAGAAAGCAGGTTCGGGTTACTCGCTTGTTCTTAAGCTGTTATTAGCTATTATTAGCGAAGAGGAAAAACACAGGGGCTTAAACTTTTTAAAAGCAGAGGATTATCAGCCCTTCCACTATTAAAAACAATTTCTCACTTTACGGACTTTTGGGGCTGGCAGCTATTTCATTTGAGCGTGTAACCAGCTGCCCTCTTCTGCCTCCCTGCTGCCCCTTGAACTCAAAAGCATTTTAATGTCACTTACAAAAAAAGAGGGAGAGTAACGTTTCTAACAACCTGCAGTTCCTTGGATAGTTCCAATAATCGTACCTAGTTAAAGAAAGCCTTTCAAGGGCCAAATACTTCTTTAACCATTTAATTGATATGACCTTGAAGCATTCACAGCAATCTCCAGTAACGTTCAATGAAAAGCAGATGTTGGTGAAGGCTTGCTGAAACGAGCTTTTATTCTCACGATGGTTTGATTCTCTCACTTACACAAAATCCCATTTCTGGCATGAGAAAGCCCTTTATGGAGTGGATGTGATTTACAATCACAAACATCTCTGTGTTTGGTTTTCAGAGAGAGACCCTTACTTTTTGAGGGAACCCAACTCAAGGCAAGGACCTACTGTTCAGGGATGCTTGAAAAACCTCCAACAGCACAGGGGCAAAGGGAAGTTTTCAAAACCTTAGATCCACGAGGGGTTAACTCTTCTGAAAATTCAGGCTTTTAATCTGTGTGATCAGGAGGCTTTCTATCTGCTCCCAGTGATGAGTATCCATCTCCCAATACAGCAGCCTGAAATCCCAGCAATGATCTTCGTGTTAGCGGTCAGCTATCTGGGAACAACAGATTCTTCTGGCTCTCTCTGTTTAGTGATCTAGGCTTGGACAGCTTGTAGCTGTTCTGTCCTACTCACGGGAAATAGGGCCAGCCAAATGACAGCATGTGCCTCGCTAACACAGCACTTGTTTGCAGTATATGAATCCCAGTAAGTACCTTTGATGAAGCACATATTTGAGACATACACAGCCGACAGATAAGGTACTTCCGAAACAAAGAGTAATCTGTGATAAGAAAGATGGAGGGAAGAGATTTATCAGCTACAGTAGGAAAAGTTTTCAGGAACCTCCAGCTTTTACATGCAGTTTTGCCACTGATTTGTCACACAACGTGGAAAAAGTCACTTAACCTCCCTGAGCCACAGTTCACTCACAGAAGACTTCAAAGGCACATCTAGCATTGCATCTATTTGAGTGTTAAGGGGAATTTGGGGTTTAATCTGACTAGCACCATTTCTAACTATTAACATCGAGCTTTAACATTTGGTACGGACATGCAAGCATTCTTCGACTGGTTTGTTTTGTCAGTCTAATCACTGCCAGGAGTTACCAGGGAGGTGGAGACCTACCAAGTATGGACGAACACCGCAAAGCACCAGCTGTGCTGAACATGTGAAGGGGTATAAATTTAAAAAAAAAAAAAAAAATCACCGAGACAGCTGTATTTCTGCACGTACCTGTAACTCTGACTGTAAAGTTTCCCAGGACCTCGTTGGAATGCCTTGGCTTGCAACTGTACAGCCCCGAGTCATCATATGAGACATTGATTATCTTCAACAGTTTTTGTCCAATATGAGTTCTGTTGGTAGGTGCAATCCCAATACCATCTTTAAACCAGAAAACAGACACAGAAGAGCCTTGGGTGTTACAGGAAAGTTCAATGGTATCTCCACTTCCAAACACCAACTCTTCCAGAAAGGCAGTCTCGCTCCTCAAGTATTCTGCAAAGGGAGAAAGAAATGGAAATGAGTAAATGAGAGCAGGTGTCGGAGAACAAAAGAGCATTTTAAAAAGAAACATATCTTGTATTTGCCCTACTGATGCTTCCATGTGCCCAGAGCTCCTCCTTGCCCGAGGTAAGCCTTGCCTGCCCCAGACAGGTAGTAATGCAGACAGCCAGCCGTGTGCTTTACAGTCAAGTCTCTGGCTGACCTCCAAGGATGCCTTCAACCCCGTAGTGACCAAAACCTGGCCAGCCCACCAGGTGCATCACAACAAACAACACAGACCTCTATGCAATACCCAGTGTTGCGGGGGGTGGCGGAAATGATCTGGCAGAAATAAGTGTGTTCTGAAAAGTTCACAGTTCAGTCTCTGGATCTCGATCTCTTAATTCTTGTGAGTCTGTCCACAACCCCTGTGAGACCCAGGAAGGAAGGGATACAAGGAGCAGAAACAGGGATACACCCAATTTCTCAAGCGACTGTGGGTAACCTAAAGGCAGCCTCTGTGGGCTGAAGGCAACAAGGGGGAAAGGCTGGACAGAAGACACAGGCTGGAATAGCTGAAATAAATGAACCCACCACTAGCTCCCTGCTGGAGTTATTCTCTGTGCCACAAAGAAATGCAGAACCAAAGACCGAGCATGAAAGCTGAAGTCCTTATTTCTTCAGTCTATCTACCAGCTGCAGCAGTTTGTTCCACGAGTGACGACAGTGAACGCTGCCACGAGCTGGAGAATTCTGCTTTACCATAGGATAATGACACAAGGAAAGGTTCAAGCTCAGAAGTCTCTCCATGGAGGAACGTGGGGCATGTTGAAAAGCGTGGTTCTTGGGTCTGGTGGTCCTCAGGCTCATTTTAGTGACATATAAACGCACTCTTGACGTTGAATGGTTTATTCATCCTTTACACTGGTGTAATAAAGAAGAATTGGCCCTCTACAGCTGCCCTCAACCCAGCTAGAACAACAGCAAGACTGCTATTCTCCCCACCCTGTCTCTGCTAACCAATATTTTCACATATTTTACATAATTAGCAAGTAAAAAGTAATTCAAAACAGACCGATTTGAACCTAAGCCTATGTTCCAAAGCCAGGTTGCCCGAGCTGATCTCTGACAGTAATCAGGTACGGACAGAGATCCTAATTTTGCAGCTTAAGCATATTCACTGACTACAATTTGACTGTGAAACCAATGCAATTACAGCAGCTCTGAATACCTGAGGATGTGCATTGGCTTCAAGCTGCTCTTTTGCCATTAAGAGTTGGAGCACGTTATAAGAGAAAAATATATTGCTTTTCTTTTCGTGTCATACAGGTTTTTGTTCTTGTGGAAATGTAAAAATTAAAAATATAAAAATGTTTCAGTCAGTAGCCTTGCAGGGTAGAAATAAAGAATCCTGGGGGCCTGAAAATGTGGTATTTCATGGGAGGTATCATCTCACAGGAGGCAAAGCCCACACTCGTAAGGGCTACAAAGAACCCTTCCTCTGATACTCTGGCAGCAATTCCAACTCAAATATTTTAGGTTTTGGCCAGAATTTTGTGGTATTCATACAGTCAAAGGTTTAGGGTGTGTTTTTTTTTTTCTTTTAATGAAAGGTTTTCCCTGAAAGCATATACTTTTAGTAAAAAGAAGAAGACAGAGCTCCAGCATCTCCTTCCTATCAGACCAGCACCTGTTGCAACGTTAAGTGTTCGCCCATGGTCTCTTCCCAACTGGGATACGTCCTTGGGGGAAAATATGGTTAAGAAGTATTCTGGTTTAACTGTTCCTTTCAGGTTTATTTCTTCATTATTCTAGACTACAAGGATTTTTTCATTGGTACCAACTTTGGCTTCCAATTAAAAAGCCCTGTACACCACTTTGCACTTAGGACTGGATACTGATCTTTGTTTGTTGACTCTGATGGAAGCTCTTGCTAATTTAATCTACTAGAAAACAAACCCCATACAACTGCACAATCCCTCCATACAAAATACACAGTTTTACCCAAGCTGTTGGCCAAACGATCAAAACTTGTATATTTTGGCTTTTGTATCATAAACCTACCAAAGAGAAAAAGCCCAGACTACGAACAAGCCAAACTGCACTGTTTAGCCATTTAAAATGAAATGAGACTTTTTTGAAAGCCATGATGAACCCGGGTTAATGACAAAACGACAAACTATTTCTATAAAACATAATTAGGGAATGCTGAAATGAAGAGGAAATTCACTTTAGATTCAGAGCAGAACGATTGGGTCTGAAGCTTCTTCTGGGGAAAGAAGCATCACCTCTTGCTTCTGACAGCTTTATTTTGGCATCTTTGCCCTCAACCTCCCCAGCCAGTCTCCAGCAGATATCGTGATGCTTGTTAAGTGCAAAGTTCGGCCCTAGTGACTTTACTCCTACCAACTTGGAGTAGTACCTGGAAAGATGGGAGTGGTGAATTACAAGGAGAATGTTAGTAATGGTTTTAATCTCACTTATTTATACAGTTTTTCAAATTTCAGTTTATGTGCTTATGGCTTAAAAAATAAACAGGAGCCAAACTGGAAACCTCCGCAAAGTACTTAAATGTGCACTTAAGCGCTTAAGCACTTTGCCCCACTGCGACTTTGGAGAATGAAATTTTATTCTTATTATTCCTCATATAGCTTTCAAATACAATGACAAATCCGAAAGCAGAGTCAGTCCCATTTCCATGTTGAGAACAGCTGGAGTTTAAAGCAGGGAACCACAGCTCACGTCTCCCACTGGGTGCCCAGAGCCCAGCACCTCCTCCCTGCCTTCCAGCTGCAAGTGCCTGGTGTTTCCAACACCATCTCAGCAAGAGACACCAAGACATGAAGGAGACGTGAAGTTGCCCCCTCTGAGGCCAAGCATCCAGTCATCAGACTGACCTGCAGAAGTCTACATCTCCAACCATGTGGCATGAATGAAGTGGCAGGAGCTGTGTGTGCAGCCTGTGCTTAGGAGGGGTTTAACCCAGATGGGCAAAGTCCCCCTCCTGGGGACCTGGGCGAGAGTTTGCCCACCTTCTTCATCCTGCATCTCCCACTGCTAAATCGTAAGGAAACCAGTACAGGGCAGCAGCACCGAGCTCTCCCGACATGGTTGCACCTTGCATCTGGGCACGCACCTTTGACTGAGGCAGTCAGGAATCTCCCGACTGCAAAGCAGCCCTGCAGGGAGGCAAGTTTTGATTTACCGGAGCTCCAAACACGCATCTCCTGGATCCCAAGGCAACCATCCTCGCTGCGGGCAAACAGCTATCCCCACGCATCCTTTAAAGCTTTCCTAAAGCATTTCTATTGCAAGTCAGGTTGCAAAGGCCCCTCCCGGCTCTCCCAAAAAAACCTCCCATTTGGGATCTAACTGACATCAACAGCATCTTTTCAAAATCTGCAGTAGACATAGGTATAAATTAATGGGGAGTTAACTCATGTAGGGGTTACGGGAGCCCATTCCACCACTTGCCAGCAGAACAGGGATTAATGAGTTTGCAGCTTTAACAGGTTCTTAGAGAGGAGGAGGCAATCTAGGCTGTGGGCTCCCAAGACATGACTAAAATTCAACCATTTATTAGTTAAGCCAAAGCAGTAATGAGTGGAGAATCACCAAGAGATGCTTCTGATGGGAGATCAGCACTTGCAGCACCATCACTACTGCTCGTAGCAAACATGCTATGGAGACAGAGGCAAATTTTAAGCTGTTCAGAGGAGCAAAAAGGCAGCAACTAGCTGGGAAGCACCTTCCACAACGAGAAGCAGCTGGCCCAGCAACACTAAAATGCTTTTGCATGTATTTGCTTATAAGGATAAGATACTTCATCTCCGTAGCTGTTTGGCTCATCCCAGCCATAATTCCCTTTCTGTGTTGTTCGCAGCTCCAAGTACTTAAGTGTGTCAGTATTTCCATCAGATGTCTGCTCCTCTTAGACATCAATACATGTTTCTGGCTGAGCCTGGAAATGTTTTATTTTTGTTTTAGCACAGGCAGCTCTCAGGAACTGCAGGAAGGTAAGCGGTTCTTTATTTTTCGGGCACAAAAGGACAAGGAGGTGGAGGGTGGTGGGGTATTCCTGGGCTGCTTATGGCCCCCCAAAACCTTCAAGTCAACCTAGAGCATGGATGGTGGCCTCCCCGGTGCCAGGGACTATTTCCAGGTGCTGCGGCAAAAAGTACGGGGACTGCTCCTGGGTGGCAAAGGCCCACGGGAGGCTCAGTGGGGTGGGGAATCCCAGGCCCCCACACCACCTCGCAGGGTGCTGAGTCCTGGCTCCAGGACACTCCATCTGCTTATTTCTCTTCCCCTGCATTTTTCCTACTGGAATAGCTTCCCACAATTCTGCTTTTCCAAGCATCAAAATGTTTGGGAGCCTCCCAAGGGACTGCTCAGGTAGGGTACATGCCTCCCCCATCCTCCTCCTCCTCCTCCTCCTCCAGTGAGCATCCTGCAGCTGGGGCGCATCCACCAAACAACCAAAACCCTACCAGGGCTCCCACCACAAAGGGCTCAAGGCACACGACCTTCAGTACCACCAGCAAAATATTCCTCACCCCATCCTGAACCCTGGCAATCCCAGAGAGGCTTTTTGGGATTGCCTCACAGCCCAGTGGCGGAATGGACTAAGCGGCTCATTTCTAAGTGGATCATATTTTCCCCTTTTCAAGCTGGACAAGCTGTGTTTGGCATGTTAACAAGCAGAAAGATAGCAGCACTCCACGCATTTCTCTCTTCGGGCTAATTCGAAACCGCCTCTTGTTCTATGTATTTTATTGCACCAAATCCACCGTGACAGGATATATGATAGGATCACAGAGCAACAACTGTGTAAGAGCTTTCTCCTGTTGAGTTTGGTATCCCGTTCCCAGGGGGATGATGGTCACAGCCACTGAGTTGGTGGCGTAACTGCTGTAGGGATATGGAAACCGCCCCTGGTCCCAGCATCGCTGGGATGAACAAGGCCATTGACGGCAAAGAGCACACAGATCATCTCCAGACTCAGACCAGCGCCGTGTCCTCTAAATAAGTGTCCCAGCCGTGTTAATAGATATTATTCACACTATTATTCACCCCCCCAGCAGAACAGTGGTTTTCCCAATACCTGTGCCACTACTCCTGAGATGGGGCTGCTTCCCCACCCCACCTCAGGACTTTCGCACTGGGAAGAGGAAAGCCCATTGCCCAGAAGGGCAATAAACCACTTTTCTTGTCGAACACTGTTCATTTGGGACTTGCCTTAATTTAAAAGGCAGCCAGAAGGGGTGACAAGGGATGACAAGCGGCCCCAGTGCCACCTCCCCGCGAGCACCCTGCCATGTCCCTGTTCCTGCTGTCTCCCCAGGCAGGCAGATGGGCCCTGGGGGAATATTGCAAACCACCAAACCAGCCCCAGGCCCTGCACGGAGCAGCAGCCCCCGCGAGAGGTGGGCACGATAAGATCGTGGGATCGCCTGCTTCCCCAGGTACCTGCCTTCTCAGGGCAGATAAGAAAAAGGGAGCGGCCCCCGCAGCAAAGCGGGCTCACCTAAAGTCACTGCATACCCTGACAGCACCCCAAGGAGACGATGGGGTATGTTTTATATACGTATTTTTGGCAGTGCTTTATGCAAGGCGAAGCTTCCCCTCCTTCCCGCAGCAGCCACCATGGCCCCAGTGGCAGAGCATCTCTGCTTGGCAACGGCCGTGCCACCCCAAAGGGCACATCACCAGCCTGGCACAGCAAAATATAGTATGTAAAATAGGAGGTTTATGTGTTTTATAGATTAATATGAAATATATTTTCTATTTCTTAACCTATACATTCATATATACACACAAACTATTATATATACAAATATGCAGTATATATTATCTACAATATTATATATATTTTATGTATATTATCTATTTTTATATATATAAAATTAAAAGTATTCTATAAAATACATATCCTGTCTTCTCTCTTCCCCCCCTTCCATGGTCAAGACTCCTCTTGGAGCATTGGAGCACATTTCCCGCTGTCAGGCTGCAGCCATCCCGGGAAGAATGGGCTCTGGCAATCACAGCAGCACGGGATGCTTTGCTGAAGCAACACCATTTCCTGAAGTGACGTTCAGCTGGGTTATCTCCCTTGGCAAAAATAAAAAAATCCGGTTGCTTCCGCGAAAGCCTAAACCATGATGGAGAAATGTGCCTTTAGGAAACCACATCTGAAAAGGGTTTGATTCCATCGTTTGAAGGTGCCACTTTATCTTTCACCTATTGCGTGTGTTTGCTTGGGAGGGGGGTAGTTCGCCTGGAAAAGCTTAAAATAGCTTTCCTAATAATAATGCAAGGTAAACTGTTTATATTCTATTACCACCACAGCGGCCTATGCAATTGTCACCAGACGACGTTTCTTCCAAAGACCTTAACAAGTGTGCTGGATTACCACCCAGTGTTTTTTTTTTTTTCCTTTTTTAGATCTATGTTAGGAGGAAAGCAAACTTTTTTCCTAGAGAATTAGCAGAACGATAACCAGGTTTAGTTCTGTCATATGCAGCTTTCTTCATAAACAAGAGATTATGGAAAAGAAAAAAAAAAATCTCTACTGTTTAGCTTGGCTATCCCCAACAGCGGCTTTGGAAGAGCTTCTCAAATGGAAAAGCAGATGTTGCAAATCTGCCTTATCTACGGAGCAACTGTTGACTCTGTTGTGCAAATCCTAATTTACATCTGCATGAAAGGTTTCAGAGATTAAATGGCATTCAAGGAGGAATATTAGCTTTTCTCCCTCCCTCCATCCCTCCTTTGAATGGATTTACTACTGGCAATTAGCTTTCTGTTCCACCGGCCAAGTAGAAAACAGGATTCATCAGGACTCTACAGTATCCTCCTTTTAATGGACTGTTTTCTCAAATCACCCAATTCAGATGCTGAGAGTTAGAAGAAGAAATAAATTGTCACAAAGCTAAAATAGTTACAAAACCACTTTGGCCAGAAGGATTTCCCTGTGGCACTTGGAAAGCCCTGAGGAGGCAAAAGAACCCCTCAGAGAACAAATGAAAGGGGTCTTCTGGCTGCACCTAACAAAAATGGGAATGCAAAACCCAAGAGATACAAAGTTTTGGTTGCTGCTGAGTGCCCAGAGCCTGTCCCAAGGACAGCCTTCAGTTGGGACTTTGCTGGCGTAAAGGAACAGGCAGTGATGAGGCTTTCCTCAAAATCTGGCCAGACTCTGCAATCACCTTCTTTGGTTCCCCACTCAAAACACAGAAGAGGGAAGCAACCACCACCATAACTATCTATCTCACACTTCTGCACCCCCTTTTTTTTTTTTAACAGAAATAAAAGAACTGATATGAAATGTCCTCCACTTCTTCATCAATGGTCCTTGAAGACAAGGAACAGCGGAGCGGAGGCTTGGCAGTGTGGGGATGCTGAGGTCCCCAGGCTGTGCTGCTCCATGCGTCCTACGAGAGCTCCTGGCTTATGCTCATCCTCAAGGATGCCCACGCAGATGGTTCCTGCTCTCCCAGGTGCCGAAGCCTTCGTGCTTTACTCAAGAGGGGGGCAGCAATGATCTACATCAGCAGCCCATGCTAGCGGCGGGGATGACACCAGTCCCAGCCTGGCACGTGGGTGCGTGCACCCTTGCAGCTGGTTTGCCCACATGTCACACATCCCACCCAACCGCAGTGGCCGCTCCCTACTCAAGGCAGAATGACGGGACACCCGTTGGGCTGATCCTAGGTGGAGCACAAGAGACTGTGCAGACGGGTCATCATCCTTTTGGTGTCTGCCTCTTGTTGCCTGAGAACGGTGGCCAACTTGGCCCCAGCTTTAGCACAGCACAGCAGGGGCATCCCGGCTTGATCATATAATCATAGAATCATTTAGGTTGGAAAGGACCTTTAAGATCATCAAGTCTAACCATCAACCTAACCCTGCCAACCCACCGCTAAACCTAAGCATCTCGACAGACAGACTGCACCAAAAAATGGCTGGTGCTTTTACGTTCCTGCTTCTCGTGCGTGAGGAAGTCCAAAAAGACCCTCATCGTTGCAGCAAGCAAGCAACCACCACAACCCCTTTCTGAAGCCAGTGGAGGCAGCTGTGGAGACCGAAGCACAGACTGAGGCCTTCCAGCGTCCCAACAGACAGCAATGCCTGTTCCCAGCCTCCGTCAGAGCAGGATTGGGTCCTGCTGAAATGTGGAGGCCCTGAGCAAACCCATGTTCTTCAGCATCAGTGTTCCATGCCATCCCTCCGGCTTCGCTGGACCATTCCACCTGGTGGGGTTTTCTACGTGGCATACACCAAGCAATTAGCAAAGTTTGCAACAAGAACTACGGATTACACAAATGAGTGCTCCACAAAGCGTAATGGAAGGAGAGAAACTCAATCTTTGGAAACATTTTTAAACTGTCTCCTTAAATCCTTAAAAGAATAACCATGCATTGCTGAATAATTCCAGTTATTTTTCATGGGCTCTTCCTCTACACCCTCATTTGCTTCCTAAAATTCTTCAAAACTTCATTACTTCTGGAGTTTTGACCTCCAGGGTGGGTTTTCAGCTATTTAGTGAATTCTAGCAAAATGTTCGCCACCTCCTAAGTGCTCTTGCAGATGAATTTTTAAGCAATACATACGTTTACCTGCCCCAAAAGTTTAGGTTTACCTGAGAGGAAGTTTTAGGGATGCAAAGACTCACGGTCCTTTCACAATTCCCAGGCAGGCCTGGCCCTGGCAGTTACTTGTGATGCTTGTCTGAAGTGAGCTTTGAGATCACATGGCATCAGAAAAAATTTGCCATAAAGCCCCAACCTTTCCCCTTCGGTTCACAGCTATGCAGCTCCCAAATCCCAGCTCCTCTGCATTTCCCTCGCACTTTTAATGCGTGCTCCTCTAATCTTCATTTAATGCAGGCAGCTGGCTGCAAATACCCCCAAACAATGACTTTAATCCTAAGTATCCTGAAGCCCCCTCCTTCCTCCCCACACCAAAACTGAAGAAAAAAAAATAAAAAGAACAGCCTCATGACAGCAAGATGGAGAAATCCAAGCTATCCACTGGGCCAAAGGAGCAGAAAGACACAATGAGCTAAATTTTGCCTGGTTTGCTAATTAAAAACGGAAGCTACCCCACTCCGGAGCTAAGGCGGGGAGGGGGGGAGAGTTTTCATGCTATTCAAAAAATCGGCTTCCAACTGGGACCATATTCACTCCACATTAATTGTCATTCCAACTACGAGTGTCCTAGTTTCAAAATGAAAACTACTCTCCAGTGTAGCTAGTGAAAACTAACACCAGTTTCGAGGCATTAAACAAAATTTATTGATCGCGTTTTCCCACCCACTAAAACTTTAATAAGCATTAAACCTCAAACTCCTGGCCCCGTTTCCTCCCTCTACCCTCTCTCTCCATAAAAAGGGTCAGGCTCCTCTATATGGAGATTAGGACTTAATGTTCGGTATTTGTTTATGAGCCTATCAATTGCCTCTATTTCGGGGGGGAAAAAAAAGCACATCTAAAAAAAAAAAAACCCTCTTGTACGCGGATTAAGAGAGGGCAAAGGTTTAGGGTAGTTTGGGTGGGGGTTTTTTTCCAACTGATTGTGGGTTTTAGATATATGACGGATCATGTTCACATGAATGAAAATAAGTCAGTATTCCCCTTTTTGCAAGCTTCCCTTGAGTTACATAAAACGGTGTTTTTCAAATATCCCTATTTCTCTGTAATAAGACGCAGAACTTCAAGTCTTCCTTGCTAGCCCTTTTCAGCTGCTAAAAGGAAAAATAATAATTTGGGGGCCGCTCTGTCTGCGTACTTAGTAAAGAAAACAAAGGCCAAACATTTGAAATGCAAAGGTCAGTGATTAAGCCCAGAAATCCATATCTAGGCATCAAAATGAATAGCCAGATTCTAAGAGTGCTTAAGCGATTTAAATGCAGAGCCTGACCTGGCTCAGCACCTTTCAAAACCCAAGCCTGTTATTTCAGTGCCTCAAGCAAGATTTAGGTGCCAGGTACCCAAGTTGGAGAAGTTTAACAGTAATCTCCTTTCGGGAAGTCTGATCCACTTTAGATTAAAGTCGCAAAAGACAAACGGAGATTTCGTTATTTAGAAAGCCCACCTAACTAAAGCTGCAGCACTTTGTCCTTGTGCTAAACCCAACTCTTACCCTCAGCAATGTTAGAAAGAGTTGGGAGAGATGGCAAAAGAAAAGTGGATGTCAAAAATTCTTTTATTTCTCCTTTGTAAAGAAGGCTGCTAAAGGGATTAGACAGCTTTGAGTTCACCGCTCTGTTAAATCAACCTCACAATATTTTTTCAGCTTGTTTGACTTGCTGTTTCTGTATACATTTGTGTTTTCACCTTTCTGCATTCAAATCCCACGCTTAGCGTTTGTTCTGTGCTTCTCACAGGAAACTCGGTCCGTTCTTTATTTGCATTAAGTCTACAGCGTTATAGAAAACAGATTTGGAAAACAATCCCTAAATTAGCAGGACTTACCAGCTTCCATGGATATGCGCGCACACCCCGGGCATCGCATATCATCCGACCCAAACGCGGTTTATCATTTCCAGCAGCAACAGCAGGGCATCAGGTTCACCAGAACAGACCTTTTAATGGTCTCCTGCAACCGTATCTATTACAGCGGGTTTCAGACTGCACGTAATAAATTAAGAGAGAGTTCAAGGAAGTCATGCATGTCTCGGTTCCTGCTCTCTTCAAGCCGTTTTAATGCTCCCAAATAACCATCTTCTATGAACTGTACTACGTTAGGCTCCAGTAATGCCAGAAGCAGGTTAGACATTTCCATACACAGCTGTTTTAATGCTTCTGGAAGGAAACGCGCTCTCTGCAGAGGGTCCTTTCCAGTGTCCTGCAGCAGGACATGGCAGGACCTGCCACAGGCACTTTCAGACACCTACCTGCCCCATCCTCCATAGTCCGATCTTTCCACCTTTTCCCTTCCTTCCCCTGCCAGAAACACTTCCAAAACCTTTCTCTAAAAATCACCCAAGCGCCCGACTGAGATGGACGCTGTTGCGACAGCGAGGACGGTCACTGCAACAGGCAAGCAGAGGGAGAAAGCAAATAGCCATTTCTCTTCTGCAGACAGAAAACATGGATGATAAAAACTGAGCCCCGCAGCCAGCCAAAGCCTGGATTCATCTGAAAGTCAGGCACCGAAGCTAAGCTTCAGCCATGCTCCCTTGGGTGGGATGGGTGGATGAACCACCACCTCGTAGCACTAGTTAAGACATGAAGTTGGACAACCTCCCCGCATATTTTTATCTGTTTATCCACACTGATGTAGGCACCCATAAGTGGAGCAAGAGCTGCCCACAGCAGCCTGGCCCCTCCGCTCCCTTTCCAAGGGCGGGTGGCTAATTTAGTGTCATCTCCTCTTCCTCCCTGCCCCAAGACACCACGTGTTGCTCCTCCAACTGCTCCTTCTCATCCCCAAAACGACCAGGCTCTAGCATGGGGTAAAGTTATTCCTGCAAAGCTTGCTTGTCCACACCTTATTTGCTATGCGCTGGGAGGAGGGGGGCAGAGAGGGAGAAAACCTCCACTTCAAACATTTACACCTATTTTGAAAGCACCTGAGGAGGTTTTGGGCCCTTTTTGCCAGGACTAACACATTCCAGCCACAAGATGACCTTGTTCAGAGCAACAGATGGCTCCTTGCAGGAAGGATTTACATTGCGTGGGGTCAACAGATCCAGCACGGGCGGGTAGCGACCCCACCGCTGAAACAAGGAGTGGCGGGTACAAACCTGCCCCTTTTTGGGGGAGGGAGATAGGGCAAAGGAGAACCCCTGCTGTCATTCTCCCCCAACCTATGTGGTGCTCATCCCTCCACGAAGACTTTCCCGATGAAGCAGCCCACTGCTTTCTCAAATCCCAAGATGCCAGCATGCCTACACATAAAAACGAGGCAGAAATCTCATTCCTTCACTAAATAACACACAGGTTGGAGTCCCAGTACATCTCAATGAATGCTTTCTAGGAGTTATTTCCCTTTTTGTCAGATGTCAAAGCATTTCTGCAGCAGGAGGCTTCAGGTTTGGGTTTCCTTTGCCTCCTTGTCTAAGTAACAGCAATACTAATTGAACCACCGGCCAAAAGAGAATTAAGCGTGAGCCTTTCGTCCATGCTCTGGGGGTTACCATTTGCTCCTGCAGCTCTCTCTGCTCGAGGGCAAGAGAAGGTGCTGCTGTCAAGATGATACCCCAGGCTGAAAGAAAGGCGGGGTATCTGTAACACAGTATCTACACTGTATTTATTTAAAATCCACGGTATTTACTGTATTTATATCGTATGCCAGCTAGGATGGGAGCTGGGGGTGCAGGAGGGTGGCTTTACCCGGTCCCTTCAAGACTAGTATCAGCCCCCCCCCCCAGCCACTCATACCCTTGTTCCCAAGCCAGGGAAATCAGGAGTCCAGAAAGCCTGAAATGTATTTTTATGCTTAATTACAGATTTCAAGTGCCTAACACCAGGCCCTCCCTCATTAGGCTTTTGACACCGATGCCTTTGGGCCAAGCGGGAACAAACGCTTTGCACTCGCTCATCACTCGCTGCGCTCGCGAGTTCCTTAACTAGGAACTAGGAAGAAGGTGGGTGATGGATTTGTAGCAACTTTGGGCAGGGATGCAGAGAGGTCGCCATCTGCCACTTCTTACTCCTTTTTTTTCCCCTTCCTCTCTGTAATTAATCAGTTCGCAAATCGGGAGGCAGAGTTTCCTTGCGGTCTCCCCTTCCCATCACCCCTGCGAAGCAAAGGCTAAGGACACGTCAGGGCGGCTGCAAGGTCTCAGCGGTGCCCTTGGGCCGGTCAGTGGGAGCACTGGGCTCCCAGCCCTGCCGCCCGTCCCACCCGGGGGCCGCCCTGGCCCCAACCCACTGCAGGCTGCAAGAAAGAGGCTTTCTGAGTTCTCCCTGGAAAAAAAAATAATGCTTTCACAGAAAGCTGCGAAATCATGCGTAACACACCGGCTGTAAAAATGAATGTAGTTTTTATTTATTTTTTCTTCCCAACTGCATTCACTCGCAGCTCATCTCTTAGGCAGTAAATACCAGCTAATTTATGCACCTCTGTTTACCAGCACCCCCCCACTTCTGCACGAATCCCCAGCCTATTAATGTAACTATTTAAACTGGACATGTTTTCTTAAACATTCCTCTTCTTTCATAAACTGCCAAGTGACAGTTGTTTACTGTCAACAAGCTTGGGTACTCTAAGACAGGGAGAAATATGCCCTTTCAAAAGGCAGACATATAGGCTACCAAAGGAAGATTAAAATCTGATGTTTTTCTCTTCTCCCTCCCCAAAAATGCTTTATTTGTACAGATACACATGATACAGATCAAGAGAGATGGTACTATGCCTAATTCCAATCATTCTTTTAATTAAAGACAGGCTCATGGAGGGTTTATCTTTGGTTGCAGATGCTAGTTGTCGGGGCACACTCTTAACTCCCTAATCTTCCCATTGCAACTGGTTTTTCCTCTTCACTTTTAGCTCCGATACCTCCATCTCCCAAAGCACATCTCGGGGAATCAGCATGCTCATCTTGCACAGATCCTGCTACTGGCTAGAAACAAAACGCTTGCCTGGGGGAATCTAGATGGAGAAGTTAAAACATTTTTAAAGAAAAATCAAATCACCGGGTCGTTTAAGACCTTCAGCCTCCAAACAAGGTGTTGAAATATTTTGCTGGGAGGGAATTTCTTGTGTTTGAGTCTTGCACATGACGGGGGGATATGAAAAAAAAAACAACAACCAACCCTCTGACAAAACTCTTTTTCCCGTGCTCTGCCTGCCCGTGAAGTGCCAGGAAAGCTCCTCCGCCGGCTCCCGTCCCAGCTCAGCCCCAGCTCGCCTGCGGACCCCCGCGGGGGATTATTAACACTTTCCCCGGCGCATTGTGCGGCTTGCAGATCACGGCGCCAGGGGCTAATGCCGGCCGACACCGATACGATGGAAAGGAGGATGGGGCATGAAGAGATGGCGGCCGGCACTGTGGCTCGGCTCCGTGCAGGACTCGCGCCAGAGTCACGGGGGGCCCAGGTGGTGGCCATCACCGACGCCTTCGGCGCTCGCATTTGGGCTGCGATGCTGCCGCTGATTTGCATCAAACCCCAAGTTAGAAAAACCGGGATGAGAAGCGAAGGTCTGTGTTGCAGCAGGTTGAGAGGAACGGGAGGTCATGGGGAGCTGGTGGCAGGGATCGCCCCCGTGAAGCAGTGCCGGGCATCTCCCCACCCCCAAGCCAGGGAGCCCTTTTACCCGGCTGAGTTTCCTCTGCTTGTTAAAATGTTTGGGTCATTAGAAAACTTTCCAAACAATCCCTGCTTATGCTAAATAGCTGCTCCCACCACGATCTGTGAAGGGCTTCAGCCTGCTCCCTTCGAAATCAATGGGGGCCTTTTTGCTTGGGACTCAATAGCCGCAAGATCAGGACCTCAGGACCTCATTATTGCTTTTACAGGACTACAAGCAGCAGAGAACGGCGAAACCCCCAAACAAAGCAACAACCCTCCGAAGCGGGAGCCAAACTTGCCCTTGAAGGGTCTTCACAAGCTCTGCCAAGCACCGAAGTAAAATTAAAAATCCATTTTGTGGGAGTTCTTCAGTTTTTTGACAAGCATAAGGTTGATAAAGGCTGGTCTCATCACCTGAATCCAGGAACATCTTCCGTAGCTCCCTGCCCCCAAAAGAAAAGCCTCCATAGATGCATATTTTGCCTTCCCCAGGGGGGTGGGTAAGAAGGGATGAGTTCTCACTCCAGGGTGATCATAGAATCATAGAATCGCCTAGGTTGGAAAAGACCTTTAAGATCATCAAGTCCAACCGGGTGATGCATGGCACCCTGTGGTACCCCATGGAGCCCACAGCAGAAACACCCTCAGGGCTTCCTGTGCTCTCCTCTGCCCCATGCCACAACAAAAGCCCCCAGTGAGTTCCTCTGCAGAGCCACCACCAGCAACACAGGGGACCAGACGGCTCCTGGGATGTGGGTCCTGCTACAGGGAACCCCACCTGCACCCCATCCCCGCAGAGGCCAGGTATCACCTGCATTTTGTGAGAGCAGCCTCAGAGATGCTCTCATCCTCAGCACCCTCCGCGGATGCTCTACGACAGTCAAGTTCTCCACTTCTTGTCTGTTACTTTGCACTGCTCCTCTCTCCTGGCATCAGTGAGAGCTGGTGTACCCCCCCCATCACCACCACAAGGTTTGGCCCCTAAGCAATACCCAGCTATTTTGCTGTCGCCCCTACACCCAACTCACCCCAGGTCAACTCCAAAATTATTCCACTCCATTTTACTCCCTCACTGCTGGCTAAAGCCCGATCCTTGTAACCTAGCAGCGTTCTGGTCGCCAAAGCTTTCCTGATTTAACTCCACCAGCTGAAATACTTTAGTGAGATTTCACACGAACGGCACAAGGTAGTTTGGTGCAATGAAGGCACAACTGTAAAACACTTTGGCGGGCAAAAGCATTACATGAAGATAAGCTGAGAAATACTTTTATCAGTTAGCAAGCAGGAGGAGCTGGGAAGCCACCCTCACGGGTCTCTGGCATGCCACAGCGCATCGTGATCGCCTTTCCCTAAAAGCCTTAAACTAAGGGACATAGCGATGGCTTGGCTCCTTGGGTAAAAAGGGAAAGGGGAAAAAACCAACAAACCAACATGCTGCCATGTGTCAGCTAGACATTTTCAGCTAGTTCAGTAGCCCACAGTACAACCCCTGGGTGCAAACACCGAGGCTGGGGTCCTCATGCTGCGGCGTTCCCGGGGGAGAGTGCCTTCCGCACACGCTGCAGCCTGTGGAGCTGCTCCTGCTTGCAGAGAGCAACCCTAGACTGCGTCCTTTCCTCACCCGAAAACTTGGAACCCTTCTCGCTTCTGAGTCATTAATACTTTTAACCCCTTGCAACCTGCTGAAATGGCACAGCCCCAAAATCTCACAGATGCTAAACGTGTAAGCACATGGTAATTGTTTTGCATACAGTTCTGCGTGATAAAGAAATCTCCTTCCAAGTTTTAATAGAACCTTTTTATTTATCCAACTCTTTATCTTCCCCTGCTTTCTGGATTTGGGAAGGCAAGGCCAGCACACAAGACCTACCTCCCCCTCCGCAATAAATACCACACCTTTTTTAGATGAATACATCTGAAACTGAAGCAGTTATTGGAGAAACGTTTTCTTACTTGACTGTGCTGCTATTCTTCAAAAAAAAAAAAAAGTTTTGCTACATTGTGTAACCTGAGTGTCACAGCGGGGGGGGGGGGCAATGATTTAACTACGTGGCTAGTCCCTATGCACCTGAATGCAACAACCCTCCAGATAGCCTCCCGGAGTAATAGGGCAGGTTTATGGCTGATTACCTTTCACATTTTAACTACTAAGTTTACCAAAGTTTTTACTCAGCTCCTATCTCACCGTTCTTGTTTGCTTTTGATATTACAGAAACTTCCTGGTCATTCAAGCCAAGGAGCAGATACTTCAGGGGTAAGCACACCAGGAATAACTGCGTTCACCGCAGGAATAAAAGCCCCTCTTCACCCATCCAGGGATTTAAATCATATCTAGGGCACTTGGCAACGTGAGCTGTGAGCGTATCGGAAAGGGGGCACCTGGACAGTCAGCTCTACTTCAGAGAAAAAGTACTTTTTTTTTTTTTCTTCTCCAAGATCAACAGATAAACAGCAAAAGAGGGGCAAACAGTAAACTGATAAGCTATGCAGGAGGCCAAGGAAAAAAAGTCAGAGCGTAACAAGGTATTTTAAGGCGCTTTCGGCATCGTACGTGTCTTCAGACATGGTTTTAGCCCAGCGTTTGCATAAGGGGTGCTATCGGATTTACTCCTCCTCGCAGCCCAGGCTGCCTGCTTTCACATACCACGAATGGCTTTGCTGAACCGCAGTCCTGTTCGCTGCAAAAAAGGGCGGTATGGTGAATTTTTACCAAGCCACCATCCTCTCTGGCATCCAGCCTGGTACGTGGAGGAGAATAAATT
Source organism: Gorsachius magnificus (assembly GCA_034008185.1). NCBI lineage: Eukaryota > Metazoa > Chordata > Aves > Pelecaniformes > Ardeidae > Gorsachius > Gorsachius magnificus. Next base: position 73,826,047 of record CM067084.1, read on the forward strand.
TTATTAACTAACCAGTATTAAAAGAGATCAAACGGCAAACACTGAAACAGCTCCATCAAAGCACACCACCGAATGGCTTTGGAGGGTGCTGAGCCAGCGGGCAACTTCAAGATGCTTTTTTTTTATTATTATTTTTGAAGGGTCAGAAAAAAGAAGAAACGGGTATGCAGAGCCAGACAAACCCCCAGACATGGAAAAAGTTACAAGCACGTAGCACCCTAGGAAGAAGAGAAAAGTCTATTCAAACAGGGAAACAGAGTAAAAATAAAGTTGGTTTAATTGATCGACTGTGTATCAGATCCAGCCTAGCTGGGAAAAAGTCACCCAACTGGCAAGGTAATTTCGCCTGTATTTTTTGTAGAAATATCTGAATTTGTACCATTCCTGTTCGTTCTACTCCACATATACTAAAAATTGCCAAAAGCTAAATTATGAGGAGAACACAGCCACTTCTCCACCTACTCTGAAGCCTCAGGGCTCCTGCCCTGGATCCTACACACTTCAATGACCAACCAGAAAAACCTACCAGCAGGCCATGCCCTACCCTCCGCTGAAATTAAGGTTCAGCTAATGCTTTCAGTCACAGCTCCGTGTGCCAGCTGACAGATCACTGTCAGAAACGTCTTGGCCAAATGCTTTTGTAAACTGGACATTTTATTAACTGCTCAGAAACTGGGGTGTTTCCCTGTCTTTTAGGGTCTCTAATTGAAATACCAGACATATGCAGTACGTTTTTAGGGAGGACAGCTTTCTAAGCGTATAGTTGGATATCAAAGGTCACTTTTATTGACCATGCTTTAAGGGGAAAAAAAAATTTCCAGCCTTATTGAGGGGAAGAAAGTCCTCCCATAGCTTCACATGGAATTTCAGCTTTGTCCAGGCAGCAGACTGCGTCCCACAGGATGGAAACGGCGCAGATGCAGTGGGGATGCAGCAATCAAGACTTCTTTGGTGTTTGCCTAACTTCCAAACCCACGCCCAGGCAGGCTTCAGGACAGGTACGCGTTCCCAAAGGGTGCTGAAGAGTTGTTGGAGTGAGTTGTAAAAGTTAACATGCTGGTCAGAGTGGCTTACTTTAATTGCATGATTTAATTAGCAGATCAACACTTTGCTACACCATTTTCAGATGCACTTTTCATCACGTTCCCTACTCAGTGGTTGTTAATAAAGTCTTCATTAAAAGAAAAAAACCCTCAGATTTAATTGGAGTGACCCTTGTCAATACGCGTAAAAGACGTGATGCTGTACAGCTAGTATCGAACACGTTAATGAGTCCATCTCTGCACTGGAACTGACTTTCTAGTTTGCTATTTGCCAGGTAAGAAATAGATTTAAAAAAAACCAAAAACATTTCATCATCCTCTTATTTTATTGCTCAGTAAAATATGCTAGTCTCAACTTTAAAGACTTAAATAGCTTTTTTAGCTGCTGCTAAAGAACAAATGGATCAACTTTTAATCTCAAAACTGTATCACCCAGAGCTGGCCACTGGATCTAAAGGGTTTCTTGGTCTCACGCACAAAGTAGGAAGCACCATCAGTATACAGGAAACTCTTTTTAGAGGGTTTTAACACGTAAACCCCGAGGCTCCGGGAATCGTCGGTGCCATTTGGCGCTCACTTCAATACCCTTATAATTTCAGGGTGAACTTTGAAACGTTCAGATACACAACGCGGAGCGAGGCGGATCGCCGTACCTTACACCTTGGACCCTCCGCTGGGCACACGTTGGAGGGCTACGAGAGCCCAGGTTGCCATCAGTGGCGTGAAGAAAAACCAGTGCATCACCAGTTCTCCCCAAGCAGAAAGGTCACAGGAATTGGTACATGCTCCACCATTCAACTTAAACATAATCCCGGAGCGGCACCTTTCCCATTCTTTTGGCTTAAAAGCAGCCTGCACAGTTACTCTGGGTGGCAATCTGGCTCCAGAGCTGCACAAGGCAACTTCGGTTCTTGCTCCTGACAGATTGGGAGAGCTCTGCCCTTCCCGCACAAACCTGCTCAAACATCAGCAGCTCTCTGTAAAACTCTTCCAACGCTCACAGACAGCTTCAGCAGCTAACTAGTGCGATACAAATCCTAAGGCGGCCAGCAATTCCCTTTTGCGTGGATACGGTAGGGAGACAGTCACATACAAACCCGCTAGAGGAGACAGGCCGGTTATCAGAAGTTTTTAAGAGCAAACCGCTGCCATTTCTGTCGGTCCGCTCTCTAAGAGCAGCCAGCGTTACTTGACATTCACCAATCGTACGAAGTAATATCTTTATCTGAATACTAATGCAAATTGGACGGGCTTTTTTATATTGATGTCTATTCTGTGGCTGCTGAATAGAGTGACCGCATGCTCAAGGCTGCAAAGGAGTTCACTGACCTCCCTAATCATCTCTGTCATAGCCCCTGAATGACATACACATTCAATCCTGCCTCGCCTCTCTACTTTCATTCATAAAAAAAAAAAAAAAAAAGGGGGGGAGGAAAATTTGACATTGTTCTTCCTGCAGCAGCCCCGAGAAAGGGAGAGAAGAGAAACTCAGCCCAGATGAGGCCCCTGGTGTTTTTAGTTTAGCTTCTATTCAGCAACAGCCCCGCCATCTGCCTCCTTCCTGCCAACAGCCGAACACCTCCCTGCGGAGATGTTAAAACCTGCACCCCCTCCACCTCCGCTAATAGCGAGTATTCATATTAGCAAACATACACATACCTCGAGAATGCCTCCCTTCAATGTGTGTTTTATGTAGCTGAGTATAGGCACAAAGCAGTAGCTGTTATAGCCTTCACAGCCCCGTGTGGAGAATTAGATCACTGGGGAAAAATCCTTCCAAGCCCCTTTATGGAAAATAAGGCCTTAGACTGTAAATGCAAAGCCCAGCGAACAACAACCCTCAGTAATGAGCCAATACCCCATGGCCCATTTGACTAGGAGAAAGAATTTGCTTTTTACCATTCAATTCAAAAAGACTGAGAAAGTAAAATGTGTTTTTACTTGGCTCTGAAGGTTTATGTTCTTTACAGTTTCTTTTGCACAACCTTTTCCCCTCCAGGTCGGGCGGGCAGCGGGTGCCCCCGTGCTGGCAGGGCCACTGGCTCTGGCGCGGAGCTGGGCGAGCAGCGCCGGCTTCACGCTTCCCCATGCACGTGGCCGGTGGTGGGAGAGCCACCGGCACAGCAAAGCTCCCCCTGCCCTCGCAGCCCCCCACCCATGGGAGCCTCCAGCAGCTCACCGTGACAGGGCAACCCCTGGAGACATCGCTGGGGGTTGGGGTTAACGGGAGCTCTCCGCTCGGGGCTGAATCCTGCTCCCAGGGAGTGTGGAGGGGGTGGCGGGGTTGACAGCGACAAATTTACTTTGGAGAAAGCTGACAGAGCAGTCAGAGAGCCTGTCCTGAGGATTTCCACCGGAGCCCCTGGAAATCCCAACCCACTGCTGAGTTTAAAGACATCACCAGCGGGACACCTCCCTCAGCGCGACCTCCAGGCACGCCGCGCCACTCCTTACAGTGCAAACAGCGTCCCAAAGCCTTAACGTGCAACAGTGTCTTAGAGCACAGGAAGGGTTTGGCACCACTTGAGCACATCACCCACCCCAAGCTATGGGCTTGAAGATGCAGGTGGAAACCCACGGGACTGCCAAGGCAGCCACCGAGGTTACTCCCGATCCCCGTGGGTTCAACTGTGCCTGAAGTGACAGTGCCAATACGTGCTTCAGCCCAAAATGGGGACAACTGGGGACACTTCGTTCCCCGCTGCTTCCCACCCCTGTGACCAGCACGGGCTGCTTGCTTCCTCCCGCACACCGACCTCATCTGCTCTGACCAAGACGCTGAGATGTTGCCCCATAAATCAATTCTTTTGGCTGTGAAAAATGAGCCAAACGAGTTACACTAAGAATCTGGTGTTTTATTAGGACTTTCTTGAAAACAAAACCAACCCCCGGTGTAATTTATAGCTTTAACCAAAAGGGGTATGAAAGTAATGCCCCCACCCCCCAGCCTCCACGAAGCCCATTTATTCCCCTGTCACTTTTTTGGCAAACAGGCTTCAAACCCTTTCCTGAACAATGGAAACTTTCTGCCGGGTACACGCAACCCCGAAGACAGGGGGCTGCGAGGGGGCTCCCTTCCATTAAAGAGCTTTGAAAAATAAACAGGGACTCAGGTAGCAGCTGAGGCGTATCAGAGAGACGCGACATTTGAAACAAAAATTGGGAAAAAAATTAAAAACCCAAACTGCTTTTGCCCGACGTGTTAACTTTTTTCCGCTTGCAACTGCAGTGCTGCCACTCGAGGGGAGAGCTCTACCGGCTCCCCCGAAATGCTGCTCCCTTCTCGACGCGGCCGCAGCGATGGACGCTGCGATCCAGCCCTGGGCGCCCCCGGCGCGGCCACGACTCCCGGTTTGCTCCCAAGGTGCGGATACAAACGATCCCTCCTGACTTTTCCCACCCTAACACACGGAGCGGGAGCATTCCTGGGGCGCGCTGAAGACGGGCGCTACGCACGGACGGGGGCATCTCTCCTTCCCCAGCGCCGGCGCGGCTCCCCGGCCCCGCGCGGCGCCGCGCTCCCAGCTCCCGCTCCGAAGAGAGCTCCGGCGGCCTCCATCCGCCCCCCGCCGCCCTCCGAGAGAGCGGGGGGCTCGCGCTCCCAACCGCCTCCTCCCCCCCCCCTCCCCCCCGCCGCCGCCGCCCGCCCCATCCGCGGCGCGGAGCACGTGGCGCGGCCGCGCAGCCTTCCTGCCGGCTGCCCGCCGCTCCTCGCCGCCGCCGCCGCCCCGCCGCCCCGCCGCGCCGCCGGCATCCCGCCGACGGCCGCCGCCAGGCACAGGCACCAGACGGAGCCCCAAGCCGCCCGCATCCCTCCGGCGCGGCGCCGGGGCAGCGCGGCCGCCGCCGCACCGCCCGCCTCAGACATCCCCCGGCCGCATGCTGCCGCCGCTCACCGCTCCGCTCCGCCGCCGCGCTGCCGGGAGAGGGAGAGAGGCGCTCAGGGGGAGGAGGCACCACCCCGCCCCTGGCGCCGGCAGGGAGGAGAAAAAGCAAAAAAACAAAAGGGAAAATAAAAGTAAAAAGTGGGGGGGGGGAAGTGGCGGGGAGGGTAAAAAAGCGCGAGGGGACGCGCGCAGCCCGGGCGCTGAGCGGCGGCGGGGCGCCTACCTGCGCAAGCCCCGCGGCCGGCCGCGCACCGCGCATGGAGGGAGGGAGGCAGGGAGCGAGCGCGCCCGCAGCAGCCACCGCCGCCCGCCCGCCCGCCGCCGCCGCCGCCGCCGCCGCGGGGGGCCGCGCCCGCCGCCCGCTCCGCTCCGCGCCCGGCCCCTGGGGCTGCGCGGGGGGGCTGGGGGGGGGGGGGAGGTCTCCGCCGGGTGGGGGAAGGGGCGGCCGGGTGGCGCTCGGGGCTCCCGCCGCGTCCCGGGGGGCAGCAGGCGCCCTTCTCCCGGGCGGGCGAGGTTAAAGTCGGCTGGAGACCCCACGGCAGCGCTCCCGCTGCGGCTCCGGAGCGGCGTCCTGTGCCGCGGAACGCACCCGCGTCCCTCGCCCGTCTGGCCCCGGGACAGCGCGATTGCCGAAAAGGGGCAATGGGAGCGGGCTGAGGGGGACCCGTGAGGCGGGGGCGGCGCAGAAACCGCACAAAGCTTTGGCTCGGCCTGAGGACTCGCACAGCAAATGGGCAACGCACCCGCTCTGTGCCCCAACAGCCACTGCTCGGAGCCCCCGGCTTCGCCTGCAAACACCGAGGGTCGCCGTCTTTTATTGATGGGAGTGATCACAGCCTCCACGGCCTCTGCGTGGTTGCTGCCGCTGACCAGACTAGCTACTTTAATAAAACGCGATTAAATGTCACTCATCTCTAGTTATGACTACAATGATCTAGTCACTATCATAGTTATGGTTTGGGATACTCTGGTCGCCTCAGAGACGCCCGACACGGCAGAGTTGCCTAAGTGACATGCATCAGCTACTGCTGGCCAGTGAGCCAAGCTGCTGCGTACAGAGAAGTCACAGCTCTGCTTTAATCCCCCCTGATGTAACAGCTCATTCACCGAAAATAGGTGTGTTATCAGAGCTAAAGATGCTCTGCATAGGCGGCCCAAAAAAACCCAACCTGTGGAACAGCCGAGGTTGTTCGGATCAGGGAAAAATCCGGGGCCGTGGGGAGGTTTGGCTTTCAGCGAGGGTGTACAGCGGGGATCGCTCGCGGCCGCTATGGAGGGCTCAGAGTTCGCGCTGTTGTCGCTGCAACCGGGATCTGCCTTGACACCTTTATCAGGCGCAGCGACTCTGACATCTCAATACTCTCGCATTGTGTGGGGAAGCATTGAGCCGGGGCTGCGGCGAGGAAATCCTACATGTCAGCGGAGACCCTCGCCAGTGACACCACCGGTTTAAATGAAAACAATGGGGGGGGAAAGCAGACATAGAAATAAAATGTGGTTATTTCACCGTCACTGGGATGGCTTGGCAGAGTGTCAAGCTGCACGACGTTTGCTCTCACAACTGCTGCGCTGGAGGTGCCAGAAAATCGATAAAAAATAAAAACAACAGCAGCAGCGTAATCACAACACTGCACGGGGAGTTGTTGCCGTCGTTATTTGGAAGATGGCTTTTTGCAAAAGCAGGGCCAAATTCTGATCTCATGTAAAGTCAGCAGGGCACGAGCAACACCCCTTATTGTTACTATTATGATCCCCATTTTCCAAGGGGAGAGCAAGGATGGGAGATCAGGAGCTTTCCTAAGCCCACAGCTGAAATAGAAACTTAAGTGAGAATTCAGGGACGTTTCTCACACTGGGACTGTGTTTCAGAAGCACCACAGTGACCGTTCCTCTGTCTCAGGTGAAGGCACCCTCTTTCATGATGCTCCTGAAATGGGGTAATAGGATGGAAACAGCCGATCCGGACCCAGGGAATTTTAAGGTTGCTGGGAGATGTAAAGGTCTGCATCTCGGATCAAGTCAGCTCAGCCCTTTAATGGTTTTGAACTGTTTTTCATTTGGAGGAAAACTAAAAGCTTATAACATTTGGAAGCCCTTTAAAACAGGAAATCAAAGGGGTATTGAGATAGTCCTGTATGAAGGACTTCAAGGTTCACAGTTTTCCCTAGAGTGGGATATTTTTAGGTTTCCCGTTTATGAACCTCTGGTGCAGCAGACTCACGTGGGGCTGGGGAGCGCAGATCCGATTAAGCGCAGATTTTCTGATCCTGCTTCGTCACTGCGGTGGCCACCGTAACAGAGCCCGGGATGTAGTGCTGTGCAGCAAAAACCACGGCTCTGGACTGTGTCTCAGCCACTTTCTTACTATTAAAAAAAATCCATGTACGTAGACCAGTAAAGCCTGCACAACACAATTGCATTTATTTCAGGACTACTATGCCATGAGCCGCATATTAGCCCTGAAGTTTTCCTTCCCCCTCAAGCTGGGAGCGTGCACTCCCCTTCGCGCAGGCATACTCTTGCTGCCAATGTGTTTGTTCTCCTTTTACCCTTTATAAACATTCCCTTCCCAGAACTTTATATTTGTTTATCCCCTTAATATCCAGAGCTGTCAGTGATGAAAATCAAACCCCTTTCGGCAGCTCAGGGATGGCGAGCGGCTGCCCTTTTCCGAGCAAGCGGCTGAAATACAACAAGGTCAGCGGTGCTCTCAGTGTCCAAGCCTGTCACTGTCACACTCCCACCGCACCTCCATCCACCCAGACCCCACTGAGGGCTCAGCCACCAAGAGCAGCTGTCCTGGGAAGAGATTTGGGGGGCCTTGCAGGCCCTGGGGGCATTGGCATGGCTAAACCTGCACTATCCAAAGACTGTCTGGACAAAGTCCTGTGTAACATGCTGTAGGTGAACGTGCTTTAGCAGGAGGGTTGGACTGGATGATCTCCTGAGGTCCCTTCCAACGCCTGCCATTCTGTGGTCGTCCCTTTATGCATCTCCAAAGCCCTGCCTGGGACGGAGGCTGCTAATCTCTCTCTCTGAAAGTACAACCTGTTGATATTCTCAAAATAAGTTAAATGCAGGCTGCTGTCAGCAAAATTGGCTCCAGGCGTGAATGCTTTGAGCAGACCCTTCAGCCCCTCCATCCAGAAGATGGGGACAGGACAGGCTGGGAGATGCCTGCCCGAAAAGTCCTTGGGGCCGAAGCTCCTGGTGGGGCGCCCTTGGTGACATTGCTGGAGGAGAGCGTGCGATGAGATGGGGTGTGGTGGCATGAGCCGCTTCCCTCCCCCCTGCCATCCCTCCCGTGCGCTGTGGCAAGCCACTGGCCTCCACATCTGAGCTGTTGGATGTAGCAAAGCAAATAGAGGAGCACGGGGACCGCCCTGAGCTGACACAGTTTTTGCAGATCCTCAATAAGGACCTTGCAAAAACAATACTGGGGTCTGGCACCCCCCTACATCCCTGTCGGTCCATCCTCACAGCACTTGCTTCCTTAGCGGGCAGAAAGCGATTCCTGAATCAATACTGAGTTGGAGCAAAGTGATGAAGTAGGAGAAACTTCTGTGCAAGTTTTAGTATGCTGGGCAAGTTTGACCAGAGATGCGGTCACATGAGTCTCTGAATAGTATCAGGTTAAGCACACATAGTAAGTATCGCCAAATATTTCTTATCAGAACTGGGGCTTGGTAGCCAGCTTGTGAGCCAGACCGGGTGGTGCAGCCTGGCAGTGCCGTAACAAGCTGTTCCTTCAGCCTGGCGGGCCATTACGAGCTCATATGAAGCTGAACTGAAATATTAGCTCAGAGATCAGTGTCAGTGTGCGTGAGCAGAAGCCCAAGCTGCCCACCCCATGCATCCAAGGGTTAAATAGCATTGGTGCACGCGGATGCTGGGGTAAGTTTTCCAGAGCTCATGTCGCTATCCATTTATATCAATAAGGTGCGCTGGAATGGCTAAACCGTTTTTTATTAGCTAGCCAACCCAAAGGACTGTGATTCCAGGCAAGGTTTATTGAATTTCAAGCCGATAGCTGTCGTTGCTAAGATTAAGGACCCTGATTGTCAGGGTAAACACTACGAGAGGTTAAGCCACCCTGTGAAGGCTCCCTCTGTGCCTGCACCCTCTGCGAGCTGCTTGCAACACAGCCTCGTCCTGTGGGATTTGCTTCCCACCAAACGGTGGGAACAGACAAGGAACAGAGGGCTCTGCAAGGGGCGAGTTGTTTGATTTCAAGTGAAATAAGGAGGAGTGAGCGAGCTGGAGAGACGCACCAAGCCTCTCCTGCAAGAGCTGCTTACGGGGAGGTGCTGGCAGGGGTAAAATAATTTGGCAGCCTGGAGAGCGAAGCAGACGTTTGGCAGAAGCGGGGAGAAAAGAAAAAAAACCCCAACCTGGAGAGAGCCTGTGGAGGGTGTGAGAAGCAAAGATTTAAAATCAGACCTTGAAATAATGCTGATTCAGCACAGCTGCTGCATGCGCAGCCGGGGGACTGCGCTGGGATCACGAGCGGCTCTCGGAGGTGCCACGGACCCCAGCACAGGCTCTGTGCTCCCCGTCCTTGGAGGAAACGGAGGCAATGCTCTGGAGCCTGGAGAAGAAAAGACAGAGACCGCTTCTGCCTGCCGGACCTATCTGCACCGTCACCACACGGGACATTTCAAGCAAACAAGCTGGAGCGTTGCACTTGGGGGTGTAGTAGGACGCCTTACTTTGGGGGGTGTTTGAAATCAAGCCACAACCTGTTCAATCCCCCCCAGCCCTGTGCAGACAGGCCAGTGAGGAGAAACCATGCACTGCCAAGATGAGCTTCTGGGAGCCCAACAGCTGTACCTAAAGTCTTCTCTCCTGGATGGGACCAGACACCACCAAAGGGCACTGGCTGCCTGCTGCTGCCCGTCCTCCCCCGCTGCCCACCCGCAGCCGAGGGGTACGGAGACACCACTCGTCTCCAGCCTGTCAGAAATGTCACATGTCCGGCTCTTCCCTGAGTCCTGGCCCTGCTGCATGGCCTGGTGGCCACATCCCTACCCCCCTTTCTCCAGGGGCTTTTCCCCTGCTCCACCCCACTCCGAGGTAGAGAAAAGCATGGGAAGTGAGCAGCATGGGAGCTTTCAGAATAAACGGCCACATCCAAAAATAAATACGAGCTGAGGTCTTTCATCTATTAGGGATGGGGAATTTTAGTCAATATTAGGGCATTATTACTATGAGTTCTAGGGAAGCTCTTTCTCAGTGGCACGTTGCCTTGCTTCAAGAGAAGGCTCGAATACGGGGACAAATCAGCCATTCTTAATCCTGCTTTAATACAGCCTGTGTGCTCCTGCAAGACAGTGCTGATGCAGTGCTGCGCCTGCCTCCAGCCCAGCCACATCTACAGCTCGATTTGTACATCTATCTCCTTGCAATTCCTGTGGTAGTTTTATTTTTCCCGAGAGCATGGTGCAAGCTCCGTGCTGGGTGTGTATTCCACTGCAGAGGTAGGGTGGGTGGGTCAGACACATGTTGGGGTATTAAATATACAGGACGTGTCACAGAATTGGGTGGCTCTGTAGGTTTTACTGGCCTTTGAAATAAGAAGCAACATGCGCACGCATTCCAGATCCGATGTGCACGTCCAGCAGCTTTGCAGCGGAAAAGCAATTGAGGATCTCAGGATACTTTATAAACAGAGGTAACTCTGTAGGGGATAGTTAAGTGTTGCTATCCCCATGGTACAATCGGTCACTCCAAAGCCCAGGAAGGTGAACTGCCTTCCCAAATAGCAGCTCCTGGTCTGCAGCTTGTCTTGTGGGACCACATCCAGCTCTGTCATGACAAAGTGAGAACTACCGCGGGGATCTTGCGCTTTTGCAGAAATGTGATTCCCCTCACGCAGGCGTGCTGGATGTCCAGATCAAACATCATGAAGAATGCAACCTGTGGTCAGGGAGGTTTGGCCTCCATCAGCCCTGCAAGGCCTCTGCGTAGTAATTGTGGCATAAATAATTTCATTCATCATTAAGAGAAAAACATTTGTGGTGTGGAAAGCAGCAGTTACATAAGAAATTGGATAGGAGGCAGGTAGATGTTGCCTTTAAGATGTTGCGTGGAGCCAATGCCTTTAATCAACAAGGGAAATGTTTGAATGTTAATAGAACTAACAATGAAACCGGAGTCGTGTTTTGACAAGTATTTCCAAACATTCCAGGAACACTGCGATGCTCTAGCAGCCTCTTTCCTAGGGAAGGAATTGATTGCTCAAGTTATAGTGCAGTTTGCAATGTGCAAACAGCCTGGCCAGCGCCTGCTGAGCTGGGGTGCTGCAGTGGGCAGGGGCAGGTGGTGGTCCTGGTGGAACCAGGGGAGATGGGCAAATGAATATTTTGAAGAAACTGGAGAAACATCCCTCAGGCTTGTTAGAAGAGAAGTGAACTCAGTGCTGGGAGCTCTTCCTGGGACAGAAATTCTCCACCTTATTATCCTTTTACTATGAAGAAATTGCTCACGATGCATTTTTCCAGAACTTGGTTGATATTCGCCCTCCTTTGTTGCGTTTTGCCCCAGGTTTTTTTGCATGTACTTTTAACACAGGTCAACTCTATCTCTTTTGAAAGAAACCCCCAAGTCATTTAAAACGTGTCTGGAGAAATGCTGGGGGACAGCTGTGTTGCTGAGAACCAGCCCTGCAAGGGCTTTGCCATGCTTTTCACAGCTAATTTTGCTTTAGGTCAATAGATCAGATGAATCATTAATAAGTGTTTGGAAACACTGGATGCCAGGTATCGCTGATCTTGAGCACCTTGTAAAAGATTCACCTACTGGTCAAAGGTTTTTATTTCTGGGGAAGACCCAAGGTTTACCCCCAGATTTGCCATTAACTGTGTGACTCTGGAAAGTCCCCACCCTATTTGAGCATCTCCTGCCTCTGCAACACCTCATCACGCCATGTCAACTTAGGCTGAAACACCCACATAAACTTCAAGTGAAGTTAGCAAAGCACCCGAGTTAGGAACTGGATGGACCTGGTCTTTCCCTGTGGTCAGCGGAGAGAGCTAGATGCCTTCAGAATATGACTTTTTGAACTTAAACTGCTTCTGATGGTGCCTGTCTCTCTCCACTGATAACAGAGGGATCCTGGATGCGCAGCTACTGATGGGGGGGAGTTTTCACGCCATTTTAGCAGCCTGCGGTGTTGCTTTCTGTGGACGGAGGGGGCTTCAAGGCTTCGCTGTGGGTCTGTAAAGAGGAACAGCATCCCTTTTGGTCCATGGGCACCGGCTGGAAGTGCTGGAGGCGGTCCAAGGTGGGAGACCCACGACCACTGAAGGCTTCATTTCTCCAACCACCATCTTGCCTGAGGTCAGGGTCTGCACCCTCCCTTTCACACACAGCACTATTTCACATTTGTGCATCACCTTTAAATCCAAAAGATCGCAATTTCTTTGCAAATCCCACTCAAATGCATCTTCAGTACTAGTGAGAGGTAGATACTTCTGAAGGCGTTTTTTACAGCGGAACTCCAGTCTTCCTTAAAAAAATGCAGCCAAAATAGCCAGTGGTTTTCAGTCAGTGGTTTTCAATCTTTTTCATTTGCAGACATCCACATTTTTTCCAGCAGAGCTTCAGCCCCTTGTATAGTTAAATTGAAGCCTACTGACAATAGGCTTATTTTTCTTGTTAAGTTTTGTAGACCATTCAGAAGAAGTCAGTGTACCCCAGAGACCCACAGACTACAGCGAAACTGATTGGAAACTACTATATACTTATTCTTCTGTAACTAAATATGATTTTTTTTTCCATATATTTATACAGACTGTCTACTTCAGTCTCTATAGTGTCTGGAATCTGTGGACCTGCCTGTTAGAGGTTTGCTCCAAGGCTGAATCTAAATATTATTTAGGTATTTTCAATTATATCCCTATGTGGAGCGTAACTATGACAGTAACTGGGAACTAACATTAACGGACAAATCAAGTTACTCCTCTTAATCATTACTTTCTGAACTTGATGCGACGAGGGGAGAAAAGAGCTTAAACGAATCAGGAAAATAGCAATAATTGCCAAAAGGCTTAATGCCGTTTACCCAGAAATTGCTTCTTAATTGGTTCTTAATTGCTCATGGTGGGCTCATGGGAGACAGCGTGCAAACAGTGCAGATCTTACGAATCTCCCTAGCCTCACGCTGGAGAGCAAACCTCGTTTTCTGGGAGGGAAAGTGAACAAAGCTGGGTGCTTCGGAAACGGCAGCGAGCAGGCGGCTGCAGCATCCGCCCTGGTTCGTACAAGTCACTGGATTGTGACAGCAAATCTGTGTCCTTCTCCAAAATTCAAGCATAGTGTTAATCATAGGCCACAGTAAGACAAAAGGGTTGCCTATTGCCAGGAATATATTAGCTCCTCTCTCAGTTGAGAGCACAAGTAGGAACTTGGTTGAAAAGGGCATATTTTCTCTGTGGCTGTTGATGCCTCAAACCATAGAAATATGAAAATATTTGTAATAGTTTATATCTTACTACTCAGGGGAAGGGGGATAATTCACTGTCAGGCTGATTTCTCTGCAGACAGCTGTGCAGCTAGACAGCAAGGGATAGCTGTACCTGCAAAACGTATACCAAAATCAAACAATCTGAACTTTGAAAATATATTCCTTTCTGCAGCTGACAGTGCTGAAGTTAACCTGGGAGCCAGACAGCGCTCTGTCGGCAAACCAACAGAAACTTAAATCCACTCTTTGCTTCCAGCCAGCTGCCTGGCTCGTAGGGCAATAAGAAAGGCAAGGACACTGCAGAAAAATTATCATTTTTTCTTGAAGGCTGTATGACAAATTTCCAGTCACTTCTTTGCCAAAATAGTTTCATAAATACTGGAGACACTTGATTTTATCCACCCTGAATTCACAGAAATGTCGGAACATGTTCGCACAGGTAGCTACAGTTAATCTATGCAATCTTGAAATGGCTTCCAGCTTTTAGAAGTTTACATTAAGTAAAGATTATCCAATTATAGTTTTCTTTAAAGATAAGAAAGATAAGGGTGATGGAGAAACATGCTAGATGACTAAAGTATGCTACTTATATTTCATAAGGTTTTTTTCACGTTATGCCGTGAGATGCTTCCAAAATTAAAGCACTGATTTAAACACTGCGCAGAAGTGTATGACATAACACGGTAATTGAGGCATAACACAACAAATGATGACGAGCGCTAGCCATAAATATTCCTGCTATCTAAAACATACCGTGGCACTGTGGATTTCATCCAGCATTATACATCAGCTTTCAAAATGCCTCACTTCATATTTTGATTTCAGCCAATAAATTACCTGTGGCCTGACTCAGCCACTTGAAAATATATGTTGACTTTTGAGGAAATTCTAAACATTACTGGAAGGTCTGAAGTCTGACAAATGGCTGGTTATAGATCATTTTGCAGGAAGAATATTGTGTTCAGAGAGACGAGGAGAGCGTTCGTGAGTTTGGTGTTAGGAAATGGATTCGTGCTAACTTTAAATTCTAGTCCTCCCCGTCACTTACAATGTGTGAAATATATTTGCTTCTACCTCACGGCAGCTTTGAAAAATATTCCTTCTGTAAGCAGGCTTGGACAGATTTAAGAAACCTGGTGAATATCAGTCCTGATAAGGCCAAATGTTAAGTTAATATCCATTTTAATTATATCAGTAAAGCATTTCACGGAATGATTTGAAAAATAAATATTAGTTAATGTGTCAAACTGGTAATAAACACAAATTAAAATAAGACGTTGCGGCTTATCATAAGGACCCACCCGGCTAAAAGCAAAAGAAAAGTCTACCTGGAAGTGAAAACACAAGATATACCCAATGGAAATGGTGTTTCACACTGGAGCATCGTTGCCATCCACGGAGGGTTGTCCCCGCAGCTGGCTGTACCTGCTCTGCTACAGCTGGAGGAAAGCTGCCTGGGTGCTGCCCCGAGCCCACCCTGCTCCAGGAACCTGTGCGGGCAACTGCTGTAAGGACATGGGTTACTCTAAGCAAACAGCATGGCCACATCGCCGATAGCTCATCTGGTTGTAAACAGCAGCTTAGAGCCATGATTGCGGTCTGACATTGGTCTAAAAGGCAACAAACAATAATTTGCCATCTGGATTCCTTGTTCTTGCCGCTCCTTTTCTTCCAGGTTTGAGGCTTCCCTTCCGATCGACATTGAATGGAGGAGGCTGGTTCATTTAGCCATCTCGTGCCGGTGGGTGTTTTGCAGGCGGTTGAAGGGTTTTCGTGTTCTCTGAGAAACGGCTGCCTTGTTGTTTGCATCCGGGGAGCCTCAGTGGTGGCTGGTGCCCGCTGAGCGGAGCTGGGGCAATCCCACCCCTAGCTGGTCCCTGGCTGCTGGCGGATGCCAAAATGCTAACCATATGCTCAGGCCTGAGAGTGAATAAGGAAAATTCCCCAAATCAAACAGTCTATTGCAGTGCTTTTAACATCAGAAGTGTTTATTTTTTTTGCTTGATGATGTTGGAAAACTTTAAAAGATCTGTGAATTTAACTGAATGGGGTCAGTGAAATTTTCAGGGCAAAATTCATTCTGCCAAGAGACTGTGACACTTATTGAGGAAAAAAAAGAGTAAGGTTTGGACTTTAACTGTTTTCCTGTCAAAGGTACTTGATGGAGAAAGACTGAAAAATGTTATTTTTCCTTTGGTTATTGTGTGCAATAATCACTTGTCCTCATTCCAGCTCCTTTTTTTCTGTTGCACTCAGTCTTTTTCCCAGCTTGTATTTGAAATGCCTCAGCCTCACCTGCTGTTTGCAATGACCCACATGAAAGGGAATAAAAAGGTTGAGCCATTGTCATGCCTGCAGACTTATCTTTATTTAAATAAAGCCTCTGTGTTTTGGGAGCTGGCTGTGCTCTGCCACCACGGGTCACCACGAGCAAAATCCAAGTCAGAAGACGTGATGTTGTTTGGGGAAGAAACGTGCTGGTGGGCATTCCCCGCCCCATGGCAGCAGGGAGCACAGGGGCATCTTCAGGACTCTTATGGGAGAGGATCTGGGGTAAGAGGTATGGGATCCATGCTGAGGTCTGCAGAAGCAGCAGGTGGCCTCTAAAATGCGGAGGTTTTGCCTTGCCAAAATCATCTGGTGTTACTTTTTGGGGACTTGCTTTGGTACTTGCTGTTTTCTGTTTCCCACCTTGGTTGGTGTTACAATTTTTACTTCCTCAGTGTGCTAAAACCTTAAAGGGAAAGCCTGAGGACAGAAGCTCTGTGAATAAACCTTCTCATCCTCAAAGCTCTGTGTACGGCCCTTTCACTCGGGCAGAAAATACAAGAAGTGGGCTCCAGGCAATTTGGGCCAGAATTAGTGGAAAGTTAGTTTTCACTTCTCACCTCTTCATATTCACAAAGAATTTAGAAATTGCCTGCACCAACTCTATTTTTAATTCCAGATGAAAGACGTTGCAGGTGGGGGAACTGAGCCGAGGGTGAGTTTCTCAGAAATGGGAGAAGGTGTAAGAAAAGAGGGAGAAGCTGAGGGGGCAGCTGGAGTGAGGGTCTCTGCTTACATATGTCTTACAGGGGATCATTTCCACCCACCAACGCAACGCTATACCTCGGCGGTGCAATGTGCCGAGGGAGTACCAGAGCGTAGCAGAAAGGCAAGGATTGTGTCCAGAGTCAGTGCAAATGTGAGGAGAAAACAGTGCAGGCATCAAACCGCTCCGGTGCAACACCTCCATCCTGGGCTGGAGCCAGCGCGGGTGCTTGATGCTTCGGGGTCTTGCAAAGCAGCCAGCAATCACCCCTGCAGCATCAGGTGCCCTTTGCCCACAGGTCTTCCTCATGAAGTGAAGAGGAGGGTTCAAACAGTGCCGGTCTCTGTCTCCCTGCTATGACTTCCTTGGGATGCTGTGAATTTTCTAGGCGAGGGGAGGAGAGGGTTTGGTCTTTTTTGTTTGCGGTTATTTTTCTCCACAGCCCTTCCTCAGGATTTTGTTAGCATTGCAAATTCCCATTTCACAATCAGCATTCTTCCAGCAAAGTGGACAAAGGCATTTGAAACTAGCTGCGTTTATCACTAATGCTAGAGCTGGATGAAAGACAGGGCTGGATCCTCCGCAGGGTGGTTACACCATAACTCCATCAACCCCAGGGGAGCCGTGCTGATTTACCACAGCTGAGGATCTGCCTGGTGGAGTTAAATCTGGAGAGGCTTTGGTGATGCTCTGATCAAAGGCAGCCTCTGCAGAGGCCAAATTCAAAAGGCTGAAGGACAGAAACACCGCGCTCTTGGGGCATGCTCTGCTCTTCCCTAGGAGATGGCTGGAGAGTCCTGGCTCAGCCTGTTGCACAGCAATGCTGTTGCAGATAACAACCATCTGCATACTTGGCAGTCTCTCTCCAGTTGCATGTCCACCCCTGAGGCAATCGCTGTCCCTTGGATGGCCTGTTAGACCAGGTCTAGGCAGTGCTGATAAAATTAAAGAGGTGAAAGAAAAGATACGGCATTTGTCCTTGAAAGCGCATTTGCTCAAGGGCCATCAGACAGAGCAACACTGGGGAAGCCCTTTGCTCCCAGCTCTGGCTGTGTCCATCTCCTGAAAGGAGGTTGTAGTGAGGTGGGGGTTGGTCTCTTCTCCCTGATAATGGGCCACAGGACAAGGGGAAATGGCCTCAAGTTGTGCCAGGGCAGGTTTAGGTTGGACATTAGGAAAAATTTCTTCACCGAAAGGGTTGTTAAACATTGGAATGGGCTGCCCGGGGAACTGGTCGAGTCACCATCCCCGGAGGTATTTAAGGGATGGGCAGACGGGGTGCTTAGGGACATGGATTAATGGTGGGATGGCAGGGTTAGGTTAATGATTGGACTTGATGATCTTAAAGGTCTTTTCGAACCTAAACGATTCTATGATTCTATGCTTCTATGATCTCGATGGGTACGGTGAGCAGGACCATGCAGGTTGCTTGAGCAGCTGGGAGCATGGCTGCATCCATGCAAACATGTCCTTGGGGGTTCAGTAGAATTTAAACTCTCACAGCATAGGCTTGGGTGTCAAACTAGTTGCAAATGAGCAGCTAGTGGTGATATTTTCAAAAAGCAGGCTGGTTCTTGGTTTGGTTTGTGTTTACCCAGCTGAGCTTCAGTCACTTAGCTTTAGCTCTGAAGGCACTGAAGGACAGTAGTGGAAACAAGCTGAAAAGGGAATTATTCCCTTTTGTCTTCAGTGCTTCTGCTTACCCACTTGCAAGACTTTGCAGAGCCTGAATTTAGATGCTTCCCTCACCATCAGGCGCTTAAGGCAACTTCTTGGTCATCCCTGTCTAGCTTGAGCTGCTCTTTTCATGTCGTCCGAGTTGCTTAAACCCCATAAATGTTCCCTCCCAGCTTTCTTTGATGAATGGCTTGCAGCCATCCCCATCTGTGTTTTCTTCCAGTTGTCTGGTGGCAGGGTGACCTCTGCAGATGCTCTGCTTTAATTTTTAGCACATATCTGCTCTGTGCCTCTCCCTTACTGGGTGATGCTGGAGACTACCTTCTGATGAACTCTCCAAGTCCACTTTGCTGTCACTGTTGCATGCCATGATGCAGAGCAGATGATCCAAACCATATACCTTTAGCAGCAGGTGCGGGTTCAAAATAGTGGCAAAACCCACCCAAAGAACAGGGTAAGAATGTGCGTAGTTACTCCACGGAGCTGCTGGGTTAGACTGCTGTTGATGCAGTTTTTACAGCTGCTTGAAGGTATGTCTGCAGGTTATCTCCACCGTAGAGGAGCCTTTGATCAAGTTCTGCACTTTCTGCAATAAATTCATTTAATCAGATGCATCATTCTTCCCAAGGAGTTTGCATCCAAAGTCATTTGGCTGGCTCTCTGGACCTTCAGAGAGTTTTCCTGGTTTTCTACCCATTTGTTAACACAGGAATAACATATGAACTGGAGCCTGAGTGATGGAACTTTAAGCTGTAGATTTTTGAGGCTCAAATCTTGGTTAACACTGCTGTGCTGACTGCGGATGTGATTTCCTTCCAGACATTCCTACTGAGCTGCACATTGCTGCCAAGATATGTAAATTGCCTCGCTTAGATGCCTTTGCTTTCTAATATCACATCAAGTTAGGCATTACCTGGCTTCTCATTAGGTTTGCTTTTTTTTATAGCTAATTATTTAACCTTCTTTTTTGTTGATCTGGACAACATCTTGAGCTCTGCTTATATGTCAGCACATCTTTCATCTAAAAAATGCACTGCTAGTAAAATCTAAGTGATGTAGGGTACTGCTGCTGAGGCACGTAAAGCCTGTGTTGCATCTATGTATGCTGCTTCTCCCGCTGAAGTCCTGGGCAATGCCAAGGAGGAGAGGTGAAGGCAAACATCCTCGTGTGATGTTGGTGCCTGTGTGGAGGCATTTAACTACACACTCTGCACCTCGATATAAAACATTAATGATGCTCAGTCATTTTGCTGGCATAGAGAAACAGGGTGAATCACCACATTGACATTAGCTGAGACAAATAAAGTGTGTTTAACAAGGCCTTCAAAGCCAGCGACCTCTGTAGATGTGCCACAGTCGGTGTTGCTGGTCATATTTTACTGGCATCATTCATAGAGAGAAGCATCTCTTTCCTTAAATAGATCGGCTGACTTCAGGGAAAGAGGCTGGAAGAGTAAAGCCTGAGTAACAGTCCGAGGGTGAAGCTCTCTCACGTGGAAACAACTGAGTCAAGCACCTCAAAGCCTCAAATGGGAATCAGTTCAAGCAATCTGAATCTGACCTTGAGAGATTGTTCTCCAAACCCTGTGTTATAAACGTGTTAGCCTTTCTTAACAAAAGGAAGGTGGATATTTGATGACAAAGCTTTTTCTCAGTTGTTTAATTAAGACAATTAATGATTAATTTCATCAGCAGTTTCTATTTTCTTCGTCAGTGGCCTGTGGCTGAAGGACAGCAGAGCTCCTGCTGGCTCAGAGCATCTCAGTGCTGGGAACTGCTGTAGTTTATTGTGCACTTAGCTTTTGTCAGCATTTCCAATAATTGGACCAATTTCTGATAGGAATTACTCACACTCCCTCTTCCCCCAGCAATCGATATTTGCAGCAGCCTGTTTCCTTTGGGTAAGCTGGTACTTCCCAGTTCATTTGGGTGCCCATGGACTACATCTGGGCCACCGTGGTTTGCTTCTTCAGAAGAAAATAAAAATACAAGTCCCAGGATGCACAGATCCTTTAAAGGCTTTTGGGACTCTCCAGTCTTCAGAGGCCATGGATCTGCTTGGAAGATTTGTCCATCTGCCGTTTGTTCTTGCTTATGGAAGTCGTATGCTTAACTTCTGGGCTTCCAGAAAGATAACAGCATAAGAAATGGTGCGGAAATCTGTTTTACTTCGAGTTCACTCTCATGTCCAGCTTTGAGCACTTCAGAAACTCCTCACCTAATAAAAATTGATGGTAAAACATTTCTGTAGGAAAAGGTACTCAGGAACACAACATCCGTCAGCCCATGGCTCTGTCAAACCCCTATCGAAGCTCTGTCTATAGCGATGTCTAAAGCCGTTCCCATCACAGCTGCAGGTTTATTTTCATCAGGGAATATGGATGAGTATGTCTCAAAGTATATAAACGTATGTCTCTAAGGATATAAACTACAGTCTTGTATCAAAAAATGCATTTGAAGGTTGGGATGTATCTCACTCAATTTTGAGTGACTGCAAGTTTGTCTTCAAGTAGTCACTTTATAGGGGTAGGCAACCCCTCCAAAGGGAGCAGGGCGAGTCGCAGAGCTCCTAGGACCTGATGAAGGGGATTTTCAGACTCCTTGGATACGTCCAGGAAATGTCCTTGACTGAAACATTGCTGGCTTTAGGTCAAAAAGTTGATTCAGTAGAAGTCTAAACTTCTGTCCTTACAGTGTTTAGGAAACATCCTGATTTACTTAATTTAAACAAAGGCAGATATCCGGTTAAAATCCCTGGAGCTGCAGCCAATAAGTGCCTTATTTCAGCACTGTGCTTGCAACAACGGCTACCCACCATAAAAACACGGTTCAGGGGAATAAAAGTACTAAGAAAATAAATGGATGTACTACTTGAATTAGATGCAGATTTGAAATATGTGAGGAAAGATGGAGCAAGTAGAAAGAGCTGACAAAGAATAAATAGACAAGACCTGGTGACAGCATGCTTAAGCCAGGCTGCTGCATAGGGTATGTTTTTATCTTGTATATTTGATTTCTTCCCTCCCACTGAGTAGGTGAGAAAGGGATTTGTGCTGCCAGCTGCCTTGGAAGGAGTCTGGGTGATGCCAGCACGGTGCAGAGAGAGCATAAGGTGCTGCAAAAGGACCTGCAGGAGAAGACCTTGCTGTTTTCAGTGAATGCACTGATGAAGATTGAATCTGGGAGGGTTAGGGACAGCGATGAGGTGTATTTGAGACACATTAATGCCTCCTCAGGTTATTTCTGCAAATTTTCCATACCTGCTGGCCAGCCAGATACTTCTAAAGTCACCAGCACCACTATCTAAGTATCTCACTAATGTGAATATGTCTGTCAATACACGTCATCATGGTTTTGGAAAGATGGGGAGAGGTTAGGCATCCTGCCTGGGTCAATACAGGAGATCTGGCATAAACCCCCAATCTCCCCAAACCCCCATCTTAGTGAAACAGGTATATGAAACTGTAAGAAATTTGGGTTGTAAAAGACTTTGAGAGGTCAATGAGTCCTTCCCCCAGCCCCTCCATTGCTTAATGGAAGTCATTGGTCTTACCCCTCTCCTTTACATGGCTCTGGGTGAGGGAGGCGATGGGTGTCGATTCCTGCAGCCCTTCTGCATCTCAAGTATGCTCTGAAAGCTGTGGCTGGGCATCTACCTGCCTGCAGACACATTATTTCTCTCCTTTATCTGAGTTAAAGCAGAGTGGCAAGGAAGAGGCAACTTCTGTGGTAGGGCTGGCATTTCATCACAGCCTCACCAGGAGATGCTGGAGCTTCAAAAGGTCTTATGTCTCTACGTCTGCTTTTTGGATGAAAACCACTTTAGACCGTGCCTTCCTTCAGCCTGATGTTAAAAGAGAGGGGAGCATGCTGTGGGACAATTCCCTCCTGCTTTCAGAAGTGAAACTGGTGTGGTGATGGGATAAGTGGAGGAGGGTGGTTTCTTGGTTTATTTTTCTGTCCCTTTCTGGTGGCTGGGGTTCTCCAAAGCGCTTCCCTGGTTAGGAAATCACGTGTGAGCAAAGCAGTCTGACTGCAGCCCAAAATCGCACTCTTTGTTGTTGCTGTTGCTGGGACCAAGGGGATCATCAGAGAGGCGATGGCTCTGGACTGATGGCAGGATCAGGCTTGGTGTCCCCTGCTCGGGCACTTTGTAGTGACTCTAGCACTGCTAGACTTGAGTCATGTTCTTTTCTTTGCTTTAGGGTAATGATACTCGCTGGAGTCATCTTGGCTCTGAGGTTAGACTCATCTGGTATAAAAAAAGGCGAGTTCAGAACAGGCCACCCTCAGACTCTAAACAAGAATGCTGTCGCTCAGTTTATGAATTCAAGATGTCAGTTTTTACATCCCGAGATCTATTTTCTGCTATGGTTTCTATTCAAGAAGGGCTGTGCCTGTGTAATGAGTAGCAGCTGATGAGGTCTTACAGCTCAGCATTACGCAACTGAAATGAATAGCATGTATGCTGGAGCCCCTGGCATGGCACAGCCAGGAATACAACCTGGGGCCAGTCCTGTTTCTGGGGCCTCCACATCGTCTCTGTGCCTGTCAGATATCTCCCACATCTCTGAACAGGGATGTTTTTTGCTCCCTGTTCTCCCAAAGAGTAGGCAGACCGTGAAATCTGGCCCTCCTGATTTTCTTTCCAGAAACCCTAAAATCTATCCGTCAGGATGCTACAGTGCCCTTAGGGACAGAGGTGTGCTTTAGCAGTGACTGTGCCTCATCCTCCGGGCAAGGGAAGTCTTGTGGGTGCAGATAATATCTTTTATTAGATCTTTTATTTTGGTTTAATAAGAAACCTCACCTCTCCCCACAGCTGGTTCGTGTCCTGAGGGTGCTGTGGGTGCCACAGCACCTAACCACCCTGACTGGGATCAAAATGCCCAGACCCCATGGTAACGATCCTCACAGCCAACTCAACGTGGTCTCTCTTCACCCCCTTCATCTTCCTAGGAAAGGGTGCCAGGGAGCCAATGAGTTGATCTAGGTAAATAATGGCATTTAGAGCTCCAAGAATGATAAATAAAAGACTTCAGGTCAAACCAAAACAAATTATGTGCATTTTCTTGGCAAACTGGGGAAAAATAAAAAAAAAAATAAAAGATTCCTCTAAGGTCAACCCCAGATAGTTTCTTCAGTCCAAACCCAAAATGTTATATTGTATTTGTTAACCTTTTCATTTAACCTTGTTTCCTTTTAATTTATATTCATTTGTAAAACAAAAAGGCTGTTTTGAGACACGACTGTGAAAATGTTTTGGTTTAAAAAACCCAACCCATTTTGTTTAGAAGATGTTGAAACAATGTGTTTTGAAATTTTTTCAGAATTCCCCTCCCACTCTTTTTTCTTTCTTTCATTTTTTTTTTCCCCTCTGGCTGAAACTATTCAGATCACCCTGAATTTGCAAGGAATTTCATCTTCCAAAATCTTTGATTTCTGGCATATTTGCTGCTAGCAAAAAAAAACCCAAATAAAAACAAACAAAAAATGCCCTGTGCTACCTGTGAGCACCCGTTCTGGATGCTGCTGTGACATGGATGAGGGAGGGAAGAGCAACTGGGTAGCTCTGGGATGGATTTTCTGTTGGCTCAGGACACGGGCAGTAGATAGCCCTGCCTTTAAAAACTCTGTTGCAGTAATTACATCAAGACAGCTTTTCCCCGCTCTGGGAGGTGAGTGCCAAATTGATGTTGCCGTCCTGTCCCCCTCCTCAGCTGTCCAATTCTCCAGCAAACCTGGTGGGGGAAGGCGACTTCGTCACTAGCTCAACATGAGGAGCTCCCAGGGTGATGCAGTTGGTGAGATCGTTGCTTGGTATCACTAAGAAGTTCTTGATGAGTAGCAGCTCCAGCGGGTTTGTTGGTGCGATACATTTACACCTCGAGTTTTGTTGACTGTTTGCAGAAGGCGGGGTCATTCCAGCAGAGCCAGCTGCTGTGTGGCAGAAGGTGCTGCATGGTTTGCAACCCAGCACAACGTGCACTTCATCAACACCAGCCATGGCCCCAGGTACAGGTGGGAGGTATTGGTGGTTTGATATTAATTGCAAGAAGCATGCTGCTGGTGGCAGATGTAGGACAAGTGAGGTTGTGATAATTATGTTTAACACTCTTCCACAAGTCTTGTGGCCCTCAGACCTTGCTGTGCAATCTGCTTGGAGCTGATCCTGGCCATTTGGCCTTGCTGTGCGGCCAAATGCATCTTGCGGGTAAAAGGCCCTGGGATGTCACCACCTTGGAAAGTGCAGTCCAGGATGCTTGTGAGCATCACAGGAAGCTTCACCATGCCCTGAGGGGTGGCAACCCTGGGTTACATGTCTCTAAACAGGGCAGCCTCTCCTGGCAACACCCAAAATGGAGAGAAAAGAAGAAAGAGGAGGAGAAGGAGAAGGAGCATGACCCTCGGTGAGATCACTGTCTCATATCATACAGGCTACAAGAGAAAAAAGCCAGCTTTGAAGATTACTGCTTTCACTCGTGCCCAGCTGCTGGTCAGACCTTTCTCTCCTCTGTGCTGGTATTGCCCCTGCTCTGTTCTTGCCCACAGGACGAATGACATGAAATATGAGAGGGAGAACAGTAAAAACAAGTGTTTTTTTCTTTGAATAAAGCCACGAAGTAGCCAACAAATTGGTTCTTTGAAACTGATGGGGTGGAAGGAGTCAACTGGAAATAATTTTTCCTATATAGCCTTAAGACCTTTTCCCTGGCAAGCAAGTAATATATTTTCTTTTGCATTTATAAACACCAAGTTGCCTTTTTATTTCTGTAAGTTTGGGCAAGTAAGAACAGATTAGTTTGTTGGGCAATGGGTGGTGGTGGCGAGGGGCGGGGTGTAAGCATAGTTACTTTTTTTTGACTCTGGTGTGAGAGAGAGAGCCCAGTGAACACAGGGGCCAGTGTGATGGGGAGGGATGAGGTTGTGTTGTGTGCGATGGCACCGTGTGCCCCTCACATGTATGGAGAAACTAGATGTCCATGGTCCTTGCTTGTTTGCAGGGACACCCCAACTGTCAGCCACTCCCCCAGGAAAATTTTGAGGCTGCATCCTTGTTGCTGTCTGATTTTCACTTTTCATCTCTGTATTCATAGACAACAGCATCTTTTGCCACAGTAAGTTCAAAGTTCGGCTACAAACTCTGGTGTGCCCCTGTTGCTGGGGTATCTGACTGCTGTGATGGCTGTCAGCATGCAATGTGACCACGAGGACAGGGAATGGGATTTCATCCCTGAGAGAGAGTTACAGCTCCACAGAGGCATTTAAGGGGCAGCAAGTGGGAAGATGCATGGCTCAGCCATGGCTCGGGTGCTTCACGGTCTACCAGCCCCATGCATCCACCTTCACCGGCAATTTGGACCTCTGGACCTCTGCCAGAGCCCTACCATCCCACCTTCGGCCAAAATTAAGTGACTCAACCAGGATCACGCAGGAAGTTTGTGGCAAGGGGGTGAGCCCAGAACCTTTCTCCATCCTGCCCCTCCTTTCCTAACCACAGTACTGGTCCTTTCTCTTTAATCTGCTGATTCTCACCCAGAACAGTGGCGCACACATGCATACCACAGGAGGATACAAGGAAGAAATTCGGTTTCAGTAGCATTTTACACCCACTTCACACCACTTGGAATAACTGCATGCAGTGCAGAGCAGTGGAGAAATAGGTTCCCTTACTATGGGACTATTATATTACATATCCCATAAAACAAGCCCTTCATTTTTCTCATTAAAATCAGGCATGCTTGTTTGTTGGAGTTCGACTGTACAGTATTTCTTTTATTTGTGGATTTAGCTATAAAACCAAAAGAAAACTTTTCTTACGGTTCATTTTCCTTTTAATTGCTCATAGTGGAGTCCTTCTGACTCCAGACCATTTCTATAATTACTGGACCACATTCTTCCCCCTGTACCTCTTTTATAGGGTAGGAGCATTATTTACCTCCCCTGCGTCCAGAATCCTTGTTGAGAAGAAGCTGTGGAAATGTAACTACAAATTAAGGCTGTCAGCTCTCATACTTGTGTGTTTGTTATTCCTGTTGCCAAGTTGAAAGCAGCCTTTTCTTTTTTTTTTCTCCAGAAATAAAATAAAATTAAAAAAAAATCCAATCAATCCAACTTTCTTGCAATCTGGGTCTGCAGTCAGGCAAAAAGGCTCTGCTGCCGTTGCAGCGAGAGGATGGGGACTCCAAAGCAGAGGGCTGAGAGTCGTGCCTTGGCCACCAAGTTACCTCGTGGCCCGTGGCTGGTCACAGCAGGCACGGCTTCATGGCAGAGAACAGTGATGCTCAGCACACTGGCCTCCCCAGTCTCCCCTTCCCAGCAGAGCTGCTTCTCTGTCCTGCTCGAGGCCATAAGCCCTGGCTGCATTGGCAAACCATCTGAGCAGTGTTCCACAGTTCTTTGTAGTTCAGTGACACCAAGCTGGTTTTCAGGGTCAGTTGGAGGTGATGTGTCCTCTTTAGAGCAGGCGAAGGACATCGTAGGAAGGTAGTATTGAGAGGTTTTTAGTCTGCGCCTCCATTGCAAAAGGAAAGCAGCATCTCAGCTCCAACCCCGGTTGGCCATGCCTCTGTTTCTCATCAACCTCCTTCCCCCTTTTTGGGCTGTTGGTGCCTCAAGTCATTTTTTCTGTGCCCGTGTGCCAGAGGCCAATCTTTGCTGAGAGCTGTGCTCACTACAGCTATGCACAGTATAAGGAAAAATTGAATTTCACTCTCCACCCAGTGCCTTCATCTTTCCAAATGTGATCTCAAGGCTTGACTTCAAGACTGGATTAAGCCAACCTGCAGGACCTGCACCCTAATTTTGATCAGTCCAAACTGCACTGAACCAAATTCCCCTTGGTTTGGCTGAAGTTCAGTAACTGCTGCCAGCAAGGTGGCAAAGGAGTCCCAGGACTGATGAATTCCTGCCATGGCTTAGATCAGCCATGAGCAAGCGTGACTGACAGTAACTTGGGTGAAATGAGTTGATGAGCCCAGATTGGCTCCTACTTCTACATTGATCTGCCCCTGTAAATACTGGAAATGAGCAGATTTGCCACAATGGCATAGCAGGTGTCCAGTAAAAAAACTCCATGAGGACAGACTCTCTGAAAGCATGCAGGGGGACCTCAGCTTCTGCTCATGTTATGACAGCATCTAGGGATGCCAGTCTGGACCCCTGTGGGATTCAAACCTGGAGGAACTGTGGACAACATCTTTCCAAGAAAGCACATCGAGCCTCCATGGGCAGTTTTCTGCAGAGAGGCAGTGGAAGGGGCAGAGACATTACAGCTGAGCGTTTCACGTGCATTTGCCCCAGCCAGAAGCAGCCCAGATGTGGCTGATCATGGTGAAAAGGATGTGGTGGCCATGCTGGTTGGGTTGGAGATAGGTGTTTCTGGTCGCCCGGTGGTGGGGACCCACATGGCTGTGCAGGGGCACCACCCAGGCTGCACATTAGAGTCCTTGGGCAGCAGCAGCTGAAAAACCCATCTCACACCCAGCCGGGAGGGGTTGCAACTCCTCTAAGGGCACGACACCGGGAGAGGTCTCCAGTGGTTCCCATTTTTTGCCTTGGTCGGCTGTGTGTCTGTTCTCAGCTGTGGATCTCGAACCTCGCTGCTTGCACTTTCACCATATGCCTCCAAGCTTGTGACAGCTTGGTTTGTGCTCCAAGGTAATGCTTATTTACTGGCAGTAGGTTCAGTAGTTGCTGGGGTAGGCAAGTTATTTACAGAGTTCCTATTTCCTAATAGTCTTATAATGCAGCCCACTGTTGACAGTTTGTTTGAAAAGTCACTTTTCATATATAAACATGTACCAGTCAGTTATTATTTGCTTTTCTAACTCCTGTTATCAATAGAATTTATTTTATTTGTGTGTCTCCAGATGATAAATATTGAGATTTCTGCTTTTTATATTTGTGAAAGGGCAATTCATTTATTCAAGCACTCAACTTTTGACCTGATCTTTGGAGTAGTCACTTCTGCTGGTTGAATTATTCATTGTGAATAAATTATACCATGAATTTATCCCCCCTGCCTTTTTTTTTTCCCCCCTGTTTGTGAAGCGTATGCTGAGCGATCCTGATTTCTGAGAACAGAACCATCATTTGCGAGAATTCGCTGAATAGTTGCATACCCGATGCTTTCCATGGTGGCTGCGGTCTGATTGCCTCCTTCCCTGGCTGCTTTCCTGGAGACAGCCACGCGGCTCCGTAGACCTGCAATGGAGGGAGAAGATTCAATCCAAGACCCCCTTCTTGGGGGGACCAAGACCACCTTACCTGCACACAACTGGTTGTAGGGGCTGGGTTTGCAACCTGCAGCTGGTGGAGCAAATCCTGTATCCCACCACCCTTCCCTTCGCCTGCAGCTGGTCTACCTCTGCATTTGGCCCAATGTGTATAACTGAAATCCTAAGGATGGGGGAAAAAAAAGAAAAAGAGCGCAAACCCCAGATATAAATCCGTTCTGCAGACAGCCACTCTTTCAAGAGAGGTCCTAAGGAATGTTTTTCGTCACTCCCAGTGAAACTCTAGGACTTTCACCTCTATAAATGCTTGCAGAGCTGCAGATGAAAGGCTCCTGACTGGAAGCACTTGAAGCTTAGCTTTTGATCTCCGCCTTGCCTGCACGCTTGGCCAAGGAGCGCTGCTGCAGCCCCGCGTCCCTCTTCCGAAAGACAACAAGTTGTTTCTTTCCCTCTCCCCGTTTAATATTACTGCAGTTTGCCCAAGGGATGGACGTTCCTATTTTCTGAGGGTCAAATATTATGACAGCTTTGGATATCAATGTTCTCACAGTACCTCCGGCAGTTGTCTTCCAAAATAACTTCACTGGTCCTTTTTAAGAAATAAGCTTTCCTGGGTGGTTCAGCTTTGATTCTTGCTGGGGTTTGGGGAGGGTTTTTCTCCAAGGGGTGGGGAGAGGAGCTTTATTTATTTTTTCAGAGGAAAACTCTGGCTGTTGCGAGAGGGCTCTTAAATGAAACACAGAGCCTTGCCAGCCCCTGTGGGAGACAAACGACCTGGGAGATGCAAAGCTATCACTTACTACTGGAAATGTGAGGGTTGAGGATTAAAAAAGTGAAGTAACCAGCATTTGCAAGGAAAATCGTGTGTGGGTATATAAATTTCACTGCTAGGAACAACCTGGCAAATGGGGGCTGCTCCATGTCTTAGAGGTCTTGCAGGTAAAATTAGGCAGAGAGGAGCCGATTTTCCGCTGTTGTATGATAGCCTTTACTGCCACAGAAAAGGAATGTAAAATGCTGCCGCCGCAGGAGTCTCTGCTCAGGGCTTGGTACTGATTTGCACCCACTTAGCACTCAATTTGTGCTGGTATAAATGTCTGTGTAAGGCAGTGGCAAATCAGGATTGTTTTGTGGTAGTCCTGGATCGAGTAGTAGTGTAATTAAGAGTAGTGACCGTGGAGGAAATGTCTTTTTTTGTACCCGTGCTTACTCTTCCTCCTTGGTGGGAAGGGAATTATTGTGAGGAAGGACCAGCGGGTGCTGGGCGCTTGCTGGCACAGGGCATCCCCCCAGCACAGCGGTGCTCTCCCACCTCCGACGGCCAAACACATTCATCATCCCACACTCTGCTGGGAATTAAATCCCTTCGTAAAACAGTGTCTTGGACCCGCTGCCTGTAAAAAACTGTGACCCCAAGGCAACTCGAATGCAGCAAGCTGATTTAAATGAAAAGGAAAAGTGTATTTTAAAAACATTTCAGCTAATGCATCCTAAAGCCTCCTGTAGAGGGGACAAGTTATATTATCACACCTGCTGCGTTACTGAAGGGTTGCTCTGATCAGCTGATGTTAATACACAGCTTTTACCTGGGTTAATTAGGACTTTTGGCAATCTTCGCTAATATATTAAATGCATTTTTAAGCCCTGTTTAGTCAGACCCTGTGTCACCAGCAGTGGGAGTAAAATTGGTTATAGGTGAGCTAGGACATAAGAGAAAACACTGCAGTGCCATGACATGAATCTCTGGATAACCACTTTGCAAAGTGTTTAAAGGAAAAAGGGGTAACTCCAGTCTTGCATTAGTTGTGCCGTTTCTGGGACCATGCTGGGACCCCACCTACTCATTCCTACAGGGGCTCCCACTGATGGACCACCATCCCAGGTTGTCTCTGCCCTACTGAGCCTTGCCAGCTTTTCTCTTTATGCTTATGTCGGGGCTTCTTCCAGGCTTCCCTGAAGCCCCTGCAAGGGCCTCGGACATTCACTAGTCTCCAGAAGAGCCAGTGAGTGAAATACTGTAGAGTCCTCATGGATGTACTGCTCCAGCCATGAGCACCTTGTGTAGGGTGCATGGAAAGGGCTGTGCCCATCCCATGTCTCCCATCTCATGCTGAACCCAAATTTTGGCCCACCTTTGTTTTCCCTCTTTGCTGCAGGTTCCTCAGCACAGCCTTGGGCAGCCCAGTCCTTCTCCCTCTGTTTTGCGAGGCCAGCAGTGCCGTGCCTCCCTTGGGGGCTGCAAGGATGCCCCAGGAGCACTGAGATGCTGCCATTACGGCACCCGTGCAACTCCTTGCACCTTCTGTGCACTGAAGGCCTGGGATAATTTTGCAGAGGCAAGATATCATTCCAGAAATTAATCACATCAAGTGCTGTGGAATTTTGATTAAACTCCCCTTTCAGATTTATAAGCCTGACAAATATAATTTTTTTTCACAGCTTGCTGGCCATCTGCTGATCCTCTATAAATATAGCTGATTTAGTGCTTTGTCTTAAAAAGGACGGAGACACACATTTACACACGCAACCCCTAGGAGTGTGATGCCAATGAAAGGTATTAGGAAATGTCATAGCTGGCCAGGAAGAGTAGCATGGCTAGGTATATGCATGTGTTTAATTTACTCTGCCAGGGGCTGAGCATGCTTCCAAGACAGCCCATCTCACTCATCAAGGGCCGTGCTGGTGACATTCCTTAGGTGTCTCTCCAGATGGGACTCAGCATCTCTTACTGAGAGTGGGTTCACCCAACCCAGCTTTCACCTTTCCAGTGGGACAGAAAGGCTCCATGTGGCTGGAGGTCTGTGCCCCAGGTCAAAAAAAAGGAGTGAGAAAGAAAAAGAGGAGGAGGAGGAAGGCAGGAAGGCAGGCAGGAAGGAAGGAAGGAAGGGAGGAAGGAAAGAAGGAAGGAAACCCTTAGCAGGTGAAGGGTATGAGCCCTATGAAACAGGACAAGAAGGTGTTACATATGTTTTCCTAGAGGTTGCTACATGTTTCATAAATTTGTATGCTCATGGGAGATGTCTCTTCTCTGCAGAGATAAGTGTTCCAACACGCTGTGTTTTAAAACGGCCCATCAGCTGGAAGCAGCCCTGTCACCATGTAGGTGCAGATAGAGAGCTGGAACACCTCTCCTATGAGGATGGGCTGAGAGAGTTGGGGTTGTTCAGCCTGGAGAAGAGAAAACTCTGGGGAGACCTTATGGTGGCCTTTCAGTACTTAAAGGGGGCTTATAAGAAAGACGGGGATAGACTTTTTAGCCGGGCCTGTTGTGATAGAACAAGGGGTAATGGTTTTAAACTGAAAGAGGGTAGATTTAGGCTAGATATAAGGAAGAAATTTTTTATGACAAGGGTGGTGAAACACTGGTACAGCTTGCCCAGAGAGGTGGTAGATGCCCCATCCCTGAAAACATTCAGGGTCAGGCTGGATGGGGCTGTGAGCAACCTGGTCTGGTTGAAGATGTCCCTGCTCATTGCAGGGGGGTTGGGCTAGATGGCCTCTAAAGGTCCCTTCCAATCCAAAGCACTCTATGATTCTATGGTACCCCCATGCCCCTGCTCCTCCTCACCCCAGGCTGCACACAGAATACATTATCCCTGGGCAGCCCGCGAGCCCTTAGCGTAGAGATGTGTATTCCTTTTCCATGGCTTACAACTAGGAGCTGCAATTTTTGGATATGAACATCTCTTCCTCTGCCTCTGGCCACTGAAGCTCTGAATGCATTTGCTCTTGTTTTTTGTAATAAAGGGGGTTCCTGGCATTTTATTTTCCCTCCCTGCCTTGTAAATCAACTTCTTGGCTTCTGGGGAGTCCCTGCAGGCAGACCCAGGGGATCACCTCCCCAGGGCATGAAGACGTGGCCCTTGGCTGGTTTTGTAGCCTGGAAAGTCCTGGCCAGACCATGGCAGAGGGTGGGAAGGACGGGATGGGTTTTTCTCTGGGGAGTTGGGGCTGCGAACACAGCCTGATGGCGCTGGGCTGGAGTGTTTCAGGGCAGCTTCTCTCCCCAGGACCTGCCCGAGCCAAGTGGGCTGAGTGACAGGTTCCTCCTCTGAGGCCAGTAAGGAAAAAACTCTTCCATTGCTGCAAAGCAGGCTCAGGAGAGCAGCTCCCTGGCTGCTCCTCCAGCCTGGACCAGCAACCTTTGCAGCTCTTTCATGCCTCTGTGTGAAGGTCAACACGGGTGTCCCCGATCGGGGAGGATCCCTCGCCCCCGACCTGCCCTCTCCCCTCGCCTGCCCTCTCTGTGTAAGCCCCTAAAGTGTGCGAGTGGCTGAGCAGATGCTGGTGGCTCCTAGGGTGCCCTGCAGCATCCCGAAACCCCGCCGGCAGGGCCCCGCGTGCCCATGGAGGGGGAGACATGGCCCATTGTGCATTGACAAGGGCTGGAAGACGGTAAACAAATAAATCAAAAATAATTGAAATGACACCATGGGAAATAACTCCTTGGGGCTTGCAAGCAGACAACTTCTTCCCAAGGAAAGTTACTGGGGATGCTGCCGTGGAGATGTCAATGTAATGAAAACAAAAACAAAACCCACCCCAACCCGGGGAGTGTTTTACTTTACTAACGGGTCCCTTTCAAGTGTAGGATATTGACATTGTGTTTGAATAGGGGCACCGTAGGAGCCCAAACTTGCCATACATGTATTTCCAAACCTACCACCTTCTGTAGAAACATCAAGGGAATACATTTGAATGGAAATAAATTCAGCTAACGCCTATTGATGCAAATGGGTAATTTCAAGTGCATTAAAGAAAGCAGCCAGAGAGCTTCAGCAAACAATCCAGATCATGTCTTAATTAAGGTATTCTCTTTCTTTGTCTTTCTTTTTTCTTTCTTCCTTTTTTCCTCCCCTCCATTTGTGTGCACAATAGCAAAGAATCCTCTCAGTCCCTGAGAAGACAAAATTACACCTAAAAACCAAGGCCATCTAAAAACATGTGCTTTGATAAACATATATGGACATGAATTTAATTGTGCCCGTGTGCTTTCACTCTGCAAAGGTGACAGCTGAGCCAATCAGCTAACTAATTAACATACACTGCAAACGAGATACCTCTTTTCTCAGGCCCGGGACAGATGGCCTATGCCACTCAGCCAGCTTCCTGCGCCTAATCCCCCGCTCCTATTTGCTCCAGTGGCTGCAGATATTTGCATTCCCTCCACAATAACCCATTGAAACAAATCACTCCCTTTTTTCTTGCCACCTCCAAGAAAGCACTGCATGCCACTGCCAGTGTGGAAATGCTGCCACAAAGGAACCAATTATTATTTACAGAAAAATACCAGAAAAGAGAAAAAAAAAAAACAGGATTGCTGCTAAAAATAAAACCAAGCCCTTAAAAAAAAGGAGAAAGAAATAAAATGACATCTCTGAAACAGTCCGGTCCATGAGGGCTGCATTCAGAGTGCCTGGAGCAGGTTTCATATTTTTTTGCCTGCTCCTGTTGCCATTGAATCTGATAGCGTGCTTTGCTTGTTAACAAGTTTTATGCTTTATTTTGGACAATCATTTTATGCCTTGGCCAGCAATACAGATTCAGGTTTGTTTTCTAACAGTCCCTTTTCCAATGGCCCACCTGTTGCCAAGAATAAAAAAGGTTGTAAACCCGGATTTACTTTCAGCAATATCTTTTATCTAAACACATCCCTAGATGCCCCATGGAGAAACCCAGGGTGCAAATGGGCAGCCTGAGGCTACATTTTGTATGTTGGAAGATGCTGGTGCTGCAACATCCCCAGGTGCTTCCCAGCAACTGTTGCTGTCCCCAAGGGGTCCCAGCTGGGCTCTTGGGAGTGGTTTGTAAAGGATGTACAGCCCTGGGAGTGGGGTAATGCAGGTGCCTTCGCTCATGCTGATGGTATTGGGCACCCCTCTCCGATCCATCCTGCAAACCAGCATTGCAGAGGTCTTCCCTGGTTTCTCAGAAATCAGGCTGCAATGGGGTTTTTTTTGGATCCCATGGAAAGAGAGGTTTTAAAAATACCGTTGCCTGTACTGTGATGCTCTGCGGTGTGTTTGCTGAGATACAGAGGCTTTGCCGTCAGCACAGTCCTCATCCAAGCACTGGAAGGAGGCAGCTCCCAGAGCCCTTTGGCAGTACGGAGCAAAGAAGGGGCAGCAATGGGGAGGAAAAAAGTAAAACCAGCTGGGGATTTGGGAGATCAAAGGAGAAAGTCTTTTGGAAAATTCCTCCAAACTTCATTGATACAGTGTAAGGAAAAGATGCATCCAGAAGGGCTTTTTCAGTCAATCATTACAGCTTGGGTCCAAACCAAGACTGCAGCAAACAAATGTAGGACTGGTAGGTCCCAACAACACCCCATGTTGTTATCTCAGTGTTGTTAAAAAACATTTCTAGCTGCTTGGATCAGGTATGAAAGGTTTGCTTTGTTTTTTTGCAAATACAGAGAAGATTCAAAATATCTTACATCGAAAATCCTTCTCTGTGTGCATCATTTTTGGTATAATTTCAATCAGTTCCATTACATTTATACTGTACTTTATCTCAGCTGACTGAGAAGATACCAGCCACTGCTTCAAGTGTTGACTGATGTGACCATGTAATCGAATCTTCTTCCCCGGGTTGTGAGAAACGGCTAGATCTGAAAAAGTCTGCTCTTGGAGAGTTGCATAGCTGGTTACTCGGCTTCATGTTTAGCTCTTGGTGCCTTGGGTCAGCCTCATTAAAATAGTAAATAATAATCATACTCAGGGAGGAGCATGCAGTGACAAACTGAATAGCCCCCTCTCCCTCTTGCTGTCCTGGTGCAGTAGAAACACTTGCATGGGTTCTGGGGTATTACAAAACTCAGAACCTAATAAAGCCACAGGAAAATAGTATTTCAGATGCCATTCCAGACCAAGAACTGGTGGGGAAACTCTGCAGCAAATAATTCTAGATCCATCAAAAGAACTGAACACATGAAAGTTTCCTTCTAGTTTGAGAAAATCCTTGCATGCGTCTTGTGTCCAGACACTCAAGTACTTTGCTGGAGAAATGAGGATTTGCAAAGATGTGCACAGCCTGTCCTTGTGGGCAGGTAGGTCCAGAGACCAAGACAACCTTGCCCCTTGAAGGTGCACCAGGAGTGCCTTTGTAACACAAGGCAGAGCTTCTCAGAGACCCAAAACCCCAGCCACTTTTACTTGTTTTCCCAAGATTTATATTTTCTCTCTGTCTGTTGCCAGATTCACACGGAGAGGCCAAAGTAGAATAGGAGAGACTCTTCTCCATATATCTCCAGTTCAACCAGAGCGATGACAAGCAGCCAACTAACATCTGAGCGGGCTGTGATGAAACTTCCTGCTCGGCTGCTCAGCCTTTCTCCTTTCACGTCGACAGCCAACGCTACAGGGTCCTCATTTGACCTGCAACTCCACAACCTCAATCCTCAAAGGTTGGGCGGCCTAATTAAAACCAACAGAAAACAAGGATGCAATTTTGCATGCCGCGTTTCAGCCTGCAAGTTGATTTGACCACTCCTAATACCTTCTCCACATCCATCCAGCACAGGAATGGTTACAGGAACATTGCTAAGAAGCCCATTTTGGGGGTGGTGGGCCCACTTGTTGTTCCCTCTTATCTATTCCCTCTTATCTTTCCACCAGATCCAGCCCCTACAGAGGCAGGAATCCAGCCCAGCTTTTTTCCCCTGGAGCAGTCTCCTCCTCTAGGCATGGAAATGAATATGCAAGGTGGAAAAGATTGCCCGCCTGGTAAAAAGCTGTGCTCTCCTTTGCATCTGAAATGACCACTGATCTCTCTGTAAAAATAACTTCTCAGAGGAGTACGCAAATTCACTAGCTGGTTTGCATGCAATCAAAAGGAACCCAACAACAACAATAAAATTCCCTGTATTTTCGAGACAAAGTTATTTTTCATAGCAGAGCCTTAAAAGTCCTTATAAATGTAAGATGCCAGTGGTTTCTCATGCAAACAAAAGATTTCGGGGCTTAGCTCTCTGCTGAGAGCAGAGGAAGCGCCAGGGTAGGAATGATGGAACATTCAACCGGGCTCCTTTCTGACAGCTTTATAGCCCAGATACAATGGGCAGAGCCTCTGTACCGATGAGTCTAATTTAGGCAGCTCTGGCACCCGCCCCCCATGGCTCTACTGCGCATTGCTGCTGTCTTCTTCAGTTCTTCTCCCCGGCCCTACCGAACAAATCGGCGTATCGGTCACAGGGCCCCACGCACCAGGGCCCCGCACACCTTTGTGATACTCCCTGCAGAAAAAGCTGCTGCTTAGCAAAACAAAAGGAGTCTCATAATCTACTTATTGTGCCTCATTAGGATTGCGGGCGCCCTCTTCTAATGGGAAAGTTATAGGATCAGGCAGCCAGTGCACTTCAAGGTTACCATTCTGGGTAATAAAGACATTTTTTTCCCTGTTCGTGTCCAAGCATGACAAGACACAGCGGCTCACTCCCAAGAACTGCTTGACATCTTCATTGTTCTACCTTCGCCACTAAACATTTTTTTTTTTTGCACTGTTTCTTGGGGTGGGCATCATGAAACCAAGTGTGGCTTTTCCAGGGAGAGAGGTGTTTTGATGTGGTTTTTATTCCGCAGGCTCCCAGCTGCAGAAGCAAACCCGCCTGGGTAGGATCTCTGCACATTTTCAAAGGAGGGTCCTGGGCAGATGTTATCAGGGATAGTTTATATAAATCTGAGCCTAGGTTAATTCAGAAAATATGTAGTTTCTGCAGCAGCTGTGAACCACACAATGTTATCCTGCGCCTGATATGTGGGCGCTTAGATAATGTGACAGTCCCTAGGTGATAGGGTTGTATCAACCTTTGATGCTGAAACACATGCAAATTCCCTTTGGAGCTGGAAATGCAGTGCTTCTGGGGGCTGTTTAGAGAAGACATCGTTCAGATAGTGTTTCTCACCGAAGCTGCAGCTTCTTATTTCCAAAGGAGAGGAGCCAGCTCTGTTGGGTATTACAGAAGTCCCTTAGAAACATTTGAGAGAGAGCTTAAAAATAACCATTATAGCTCAGTTTAAATGGATTTATGGAACATGAACAAAACAACACAAAAACTTGGCTTGTTTAAGAATCTGTAGAGTCAAAGATCTGATGTGTTCAGTAAATGCAGCAGCCAGAGTCATGCTGCAGAAAATGTTTGTGAAATACTCTGAGCATTTGACTTTTACTTCATATGTAATTTAACTCTAAGGGACCATGTTGTGTCATCAGTTTTGAAG
Source organism: Gorsachius magnificus (assembly GCA_034008185.1). Lineage (NCBI taxonomy): Eukaryota > Metazoa > Chordata > Aves > Pelecaniformes > Ardeidae > Gorsachius > Gorsachius magnificus. The sequence goes on from CM067084.1 coordinate 73,863,608, forward strand.
TGAGAGTCCTTGATGAAGTCTTCAGGGAAAGGGCTTAAAAAAAAAAGTGACACGGTAAGGACACAAGGATTTCAAAGCCCTTCAGCAACCTGAAAAGGTCTCAGTCCCAAGCACTTTATTTAGGCAAAACACAGACGTTCTCAGCGTCAGAATTCAGCCTAATCACACAGATTGTTTTGACCAACATTTAAAAGCAGATCTCCCTCGTAGGAAGCACATCTATTATTTAATGGTTCACAACAGCGCTGCATTTCAATTTACTATCAGTGTGGAGGACTATCACACCAGGGGGAAACCGGGGAGGGAATTTCGGGAGGGGCAAGGTCATTCCCTCCTTTGCCTGAGATAAACCTCCCCCTTCCAAACTGCCCTAATCTTTCCCTGATACCCCAGTGCTTACAGAAAGTCACTATGGCCTCCTTAAGACAATGAATGGTCAACATTTGGTTCTACTCAAAGATAAATTCCAGTTTATAACCTCATCTGAAGAGGGTCCATCTCCCTGGAGGTAAAATAAAATGAAGTATTAGAGCAAGGTACTACTGATATTGCCAGTGTGGTAATATTGGGGTGAATTTCACATTTGTTTTTTCACACCTCTCTGAAACACCCCTCGCACACACGGTCACTAGCCGTGGGTGTGATAGGATTTCGATGAGGAGCTACAGTACCGGGTGAGCTTTGTTGTGGGTGACGAAGAGCCCAGGTCTCTGAGCCCCAGTAGCCCTGCTGCCAGGTGACACACAACCCAGCTCCTCCAAACCCGTGCAAATGTTTGCTCTCCAGCAAGTCTAATTTCAAACGCAGGCAGTGCTTACATGCACGAAGTGCATCAAACCTTAGAGCAAAAGTACCGTACCCAGCAGATATGGCCTTCCCAGGAACGCAAGGAGGAATGAAGTACAGTTGCTGCTTTTTTGGAAGGATTTACTGACACAGCCCAGCTGGGAGAGCAATAGCTGGAGAGGAACTGCCAGGGAGCGTAACCTGGGAAGACGCTGCCCTTTCGGACAAAGCAGATGTATTTTGCAGGGCTCCAGGCAATGACAAGTCTTGGAAAGTCGTAGCTAATGTTTCACCCAGTAGCCTGCGAGGAGACCAAATTTCTTGGAAATAAAGCATTTCTCATGGGTGTCTCATAAACAAATTATTCTGGCCACATTCACCAAGCCATCCCTTTCTAGGAAAGCAAATAGACGACGAATCCCAACCAAAAATGAAGCCAAGCTACCCTGGCACTGAAAGAGCGATGCATGGGCTGAACCTGGAGTTATGCCATCTTCCTTCATCTGTTTGTAGGGAGGTAACAAATATCCAGTTTCTCTTGCATATCAACGGCTTTGAGGCCTCTTTGTAAGCAGAGCTAAAGTCAAGTGCATCTGTAATGCCTGTTATTGTGGCAGACACCACAGAGAGAGCGTTAGGAGCTCCCTCCTCGCCCGGGGAACACAAACCAGGGTGTGTTTATAGCCCAATAATTGCTTGTTTGTGTAAAGTAATGATGTCCCTGTTTGGCTTTTAGGCCAATTAGTAGAATAAAGGTGGTAAAAACACCAACATAATTAGTTGAATGACTATAAAACACGGACACCAAGTGTAAAATCTCTAGCCTTTTTGACACTCCGGTTTTATAGTGCAATATAAGGAGGGCAGTAACATTCGGATGTGGAGGAGTTCCTCTGCTTTTGTAGCTGACTTTGAATGCCCCTGCACCATCAGATGTGTTTGGATCGCCTGGGGTGGCCGACTGTGGTCTCATATTAAAAGAAAGTTGCCTCTGCTAATTATTTCTTGCACTGCTTTTCCCTTTGCTAATTAAGAGTGGCAGAAAGATTTGATTATCATTTTTTTTTCCCCTAGTAGTTAAAAAAAGACAAAATCAAACCCCAACCCACCCCAGATCCCCAGGCTGAAGAAAATACTGTTCCTCGCGTCCTGGGTTTCAGTACTTTATCAATACGCTGAGATTGCTGGGGACTTGATACGAGCAGTCAAAGGCACCAAAAATCAGTCTTTTAGTGTCAGCCTCAATGCCAGGGCTGTGCTTGGTGGGTGAACAGAAGGAGAGTTATCCAGAAAACATGAACAGCTTCATTGTGGCACTGCTGCTCCCGTCCCCGTGTAGTTAAAAAGGGACCGTCAAGATTGGGAAGGCCAAGATTCAACCTAGGATAATCATTCACCCGGAGGCTCTCTTCAAAAAAGCAATGCAGTTCCTCTTGAGGGTTTCTCCTGCTGGCATGAAAGCCCCTTCGGTTAACTGATGGTTGTTCTTTCAGTGCAGGAGCCAAGCCTGTGCTGGGAGGGCTGTGCTACACCATTGATGTGCGTTGCACTTATGGCAGAAAAACTGCTATTGCTGAATCCATCCTTCTCTAGCGAGCTGATTTCTAAAATCCACTTTTCAGTGCACAAGAACAGAACAGCTGGGGGACCTTGCAGCATTGCCTGATGACACTGTGTGCTCAGAGCAACGAGGTTGTCCCATGTACCTGCCACAAGAATTTAGCCCGGTGGCTGAGACTGGACAGACTTCATCACAGTGCACATTTCACAGCATACAGGGATTTTCGGATGTGTTTTTCAGTGTTCTGGCTGATCACAGGCTGGGACAGTCTGTGGTTATCTCAATTTTCCTCATGAGTGTGGGGAACAAAGAGGCATTGCAACCTCAGCCTCTCTCTCAAAGCCCCTAAATTTGCCCATAATGTCGTGGACATACTTAGCCATATGACCCCTGCTTTTGCCCCACTCTCACCCCACAACACCTGCCCTGTGATTCCTAGCACAGGTCACTGAAGAAGGAGGCTCTTGCATATGTTTAAGGCCATGGGGAGAAACTAGTTGTTCCATTTCAGCCCTACTGGAGCCTATAAGAGAGATGGGGACAATCTTTATAGCAGGGCTAGTTGTGACAGAACAAGGGGTAATTGTTTTAAACTAAGCCAGGGTAGGTTTAGACTAGATATAAGGAAGAAATTCTTTACAATGAGGGTGGTGAAACACTGGAACGGGTTGCCCAGAGAGGTGGTGGAGGCCCCATCCCTGGAAACATTCAAGGCCAGGTTGGACGGGGCTGTGAGCAACCTGATCTGCTTGGAGATGTCCCCGCTCACTGCAGGGGCGTTGGGCTGGATGGCCTCTAAAGGTCCCTTCCAACCCAAAGCATTCTATGATTCTATGAACATCTGCAAACAGCAGAGAGCTTAAAAGCCAGCCTGAATTCCCAGATGTTGGCTACTGCATCCGCTGCTGGTTCTGCCACCCAACAAACCTGCCAGCAAGGTTCAGTTTCCTCCTGATCCATCAGAAAAGGTGGTCTGCTGCTGCCTTTGCACAGGAGCAGACTAATGAGTGCTCACACTGCCTTTCCCTCAGGGGATCAGGGCCGTGCTGCAGGGACAGGAGCTGAGGGCAAGAGCATCCTAAATTGCTCTGGTGAGAAAGGCAGGAGAGTCCTCCATCATGCCTCCACTCTGAGAGTCCTTAAAAACCGCACAGACCAATCATCCAGGACCTTTCATGTGGCAAATGATGTAGTGATGCTTAAGAGGCAATTTTTTTTTCTAAGGACGCAGATCATATAAAAGAATTAGGGGTGGTAGCATTTTGACCTTAAGTTTGAACTTCTTCCCAATGTTTGGGACTCCAGGCAGAGCTCTGTAATTCCCTGAATTCAGGCTAGTTTTGCTGGATTTTTTTAGCATTTTTTTTCATGGTTTCGACATATGTAAAAAAACAAATCTTGTTGAATTAAAGATGACAGCAGAGAAGCTATCTCCTGCCCAGGAAGCTCAGCTTTGGGGTTTTGAAGCATTTATCTTTTAGCAAGAGGTCCCTCTTTCTTCCAGCCTCTGCTGAAGCTCAGCCTTCGTGCTCTGGACTGCTCTCTTTCCACGGGTTATCTGAAAAAGGTTCTGCCTTCCTTCACTCTTCTCAGATCAAAGGGAACATTATCAGTTTACAAAGCATCCCTCGTGGCTTCTCGTCTCCCAGCACCTCTGTCTCACAAACCGTTTCACCAGGGGCAAGGGATTGGGACCCACGCTGCTGGGCAGCACTGGGTCCCTGGGCAAGGGTGGCTATGGAGGCCTTCTGTGCTGTGAATCAGAAAATCACCGTGCCTAAGTGTCCTGGTCCCAGGAAAAGCTGTGTAGTCTGATGATTTGGGCCAGCAAACATTTCTGGCCGAACACCACTGAATGTGGGGAGTTCCTGAAGGGATCAATTTGACGCCCTGTCCTTGATTTGCACTTTGGGGAAGAAAGGAATAAAAGGCATAAAAATGTAACTTAAAGACAGAGTGTCACCCTTTGCTTTGAATTTCCTGCCTTTTGTCAGGCTAAAGTGCTCAATGCTATTTAAATGCAAGTTTTCTATAGGAGAATCCTCCCCCAGCCAGGCTTTCATGGCAAGGTTTGCAATGCCCACTGCTTTCAAGGATGCAGGTTTGCAGACAGTTCATCCAAAATCTCCTGCCATCAGAGAGCTCAGTCCATCTCCAGGTTACGCTACAGCAGGGTGATGCTCCCTTCAGCATCAGAGGAAAGAGAGGAGGAGCACTTCTGCCTCTACCACTGACTGATTTTGTCCTACAGTAGTGTCACCTAATCACCTTCTACCTCAGCTTACCTGTCAGTTCAGTGGTTATAACAGTGCTGGTGTTGTGGAGACATTACAAATCCATAACATTTCCAAGTGCCTGAACATGCCTTGTGGGTGGCACTGAGGTTGGAACAGCTTCTTCAGACTCTTTTGCTAATGGTGCATCTTTTCTTCTTGCCAAGATGGCCAGATGGCTCTTAGTTAAAAAAATAAAATTAATACATTTTTTTTTGCTAGACTCTTATTACAGTATGTTGCTGATAGAGCACTTGCTTCTTAAATATTTTCTCCCTTCTATCTACCCCGCCCCTGTCTTGCCCCTAAACAGATTCTCAATTAACCATGGGAACAGATTCTCAATTAGAAATGGGCAAACCTTGCAAGATCATTTTAATGTATTTATATGGTTGGTCAATGCTTTTTTTTTCTGTCTCAGATGATATTTCTGATTGGTTTTCAATTAAATAAAAGCATCTGCTCACTGGAAAAACGTTTCAGCATAACTGAAGCTACAAACCAGTCTTGTTCTTGGGTAAAATATGTGTTAAGTCTTTTTTTTTTTTTTTTCCCCTGCTGATTTAGTAAGGTATGAGATAAGTAGCCTCTCTAAAAGCTAAACAAGTGAAACTAAGTGAGGATGCAGTTACTCAAGTGTAGGCTTGCCTGCTTCTGAATCCTGCCTTGATCGGCCATACCATGGTGTTATACCTGGTGAATACACAGGTTCTCCTTCGGCTTTTGTGCTTTGGTGGAAACCCAGAATGACTCCATCAGACCAATGGAGCTGTACCCCAGGAGGCCACAGGACCGTATGGCTGAAATGCTTGCCTGAGCAAACCACCGTGAATCGTGCCGTGACTTGGAAATGTAGTGGAAGCATCCGATGTGCTGAAGACCAGGTTATCCCAGAAATACCCCCAAATGGCCTCCATATCAGTCACTCATTCTTTCTAGTTGTGGCCCTGAACACAGCCTGGGAAGGACAGAGAGGGATTAATTCATCTTCAGCATTGCTGAGCTCATGCAGACCCCAGGACAAACTTGGTTTCTTTGGAAGCTCAGACAAAAGAAAAATCATGTGTCTGCCCAGGTGAGGCCATCTTTCCTGCCGTATTTTCATATTTGAAAACAGAGCCCTGGCCTAAAGCCTCATTTCAGTGTTTCGGGCAGCAAAACCCAAGTCACCCCTGGAGCACCATGAAGGTGGGACAGTCTGTCCCTCTGTGCCGGGATCTGCGGCTGGTTTAAGCACCGGATTAGCCACAGAATAGCTAAGCTCTTATAAGGCTTGGGAAAACATGCTGCCCTTCCATGCTTAGTGGGTTTGCCAGGCTCTCCTGTCACTTAGAATGAATGGGGAGAGAAATCATTATTTAATTATCTGGGAAGCCCTTTAAAAGACTAATCAGCAAGGAATTTCACTCCAGTAGTAACAGCTGGCTCTCACACTATGAGTCACAAAGAGAGATATTAAAAGGCTGTGTTTTTCTCAGTTAGTGAACTTATTAACTGTGCTCTCCTCTTTTATAAAAATGCTGCATTGTTCTCTAACAATGGTCCCCAGCCCCAAGAAACACGACAGTACGCTGGAGGGGATGGGGCCTTACTGTAAGCTGGGGTTTACCTAGTCCGGGATCTCACGCTTCAAACCCCAGTTTTGCCTTTTTGGGGTTCAGGTGAGGCTCTTCCCTGCAGCCAGGTGGCAAAGGGGTCTGAAATGAGAGGTGTCAAATGGAGGAAGCGCCGGGACGGGGCACAGAGATTTGTGCCGTGACAGCCAGTGATTCACTTCCCCGCCATCCTTGCAGCTGGAGAAAAGCGCATCCCAGCCGGCTTCCCCTTGGAGAGGCAGCAGTTTGCCTTGGCGCTGCAGGAACGGCGGAATGGAGCTGAGCCCAAAGCATTGGGTTGGGCAGGATGAGCTGAAAGGTGTCTTCCTGAAGGAGACCTAGAGGTCAAGGAGAGAAAGGGAAGAGGTGTCCTCTCCAGGACAGTAGTTCTCGGTGGATGCTGCTGCTGCTCAGGGTTGTGAATTGTGGCTAAGGCGGGGAGACCTGACCCAGCTCTGCCGTCAGATCCCACCCGAGAGCCTCTGCACCAATTCCCCTCATGCCAGTGCCTGACAGTGGAGTCAGGAATGATAACAGCCATGGGACACCTATTAAACTTAAGTGCAAGGAAAGAGCTTTAAGCTCAAGTGGCAGCTTAAGTGAAATTAAATGAGGGAAGCTATGTCTCAGTAATTCCAGGCTACCTGTCGCCATCTCTGGGTTTACCCTGCTTGAGCAGCAGTTTTGCTCTCTCCTGCAATCTGCAGCTATGGAACAAACACTTCAAAACTCAGCAGACCCCATCAGCCCCTCCAGGTCTATCAGCCAGACCCTTGGCCTTATCAGAGCTCTGCAGAGGGAACAGCCACCTTCCTCCTCCGGGCTTGTCATCTCTCAGATGTTTTAAACACATAGCTCTCCAAACACAACTGGTTCCACAGCACAATCTAATCTCTGTGGGAGCATGGGGATGGGGAGCAGATCCCTCTGGCAAAGAGGGGCACAAATGGCTGGGGAGATGCTGGTTGTGCGGGAGAGCAGCCGGGCAGGGGCTGGGTATCTGCTTGGCTCTCGTGGGGACCAGAGGTGTTGGGGGGTATGTGTGTGTGTGCGCGCATCTCTGTGGAGGGGAGGAAGGACAGGAGGGGTATGGGATTACAGTTTGCTGAAAACCCATTGCCCATATGCACAGTGACTTGCTGCTTTCAATCTTCCTCAAGAAATCCTTTTCTCTCTGTGTGTATATAAATTTCAGCCCCCTGAAAGAGTGTTTCCCCCTGCCCAAGGTCAAACATTTAACTGTGAAAGATATTTACAGGCTCAAACTAAATTCCTAGTATTTAAACCAGCGTCTCAGCACAACAGAGCGGAGGCATCTCTGTCCAAGCGGTGCTGGGCTCTCTGCCGCAGGGGAGAACATGCAGTAATATTTACCCGGCACAGACAAAACTGGTACGAACACAACCGTCCTCTCCTCTTCAGGGGCCCTTGCTGAAGACAGACGGCTCAGCAGTCTGGCAGTAATGGATAAATCTCAAAGGGCAATATTTCAGCTTATATAAGGGGATGAGGCTCCCTGCCAAGAGAGCTTCTACAATTTACATCAGGGAGGATTTGGCTGGAGATAAATCAGGTAATCATTCCCCCGGAGGAGCTGCGGTACCAGCAGCACTCACCTGTCTGCCCAGCATCAGAGCCAAGCCTGTCCCCCCTCGGGCAGCTCCAGGTATGAATTGCGCATTTGGGGTGCCCTGGGAGAGGGAGGCACTGATGGTGATGAGACACAAACTCAGGCGTGCATTAACACTGGAAAAAGTTGTTCAACTGGAGTGCTTCCCTTACAGAGGAGAAGGACAGTCTCCTGCCAGGGGGGTGAATTGCCCCAAGGGATCTGCGTTCAGCTCCCTGCTTTGCTGCTCTTTTTGTGTTGTCAGTCTCTGGGTCTTGGTCTGCTGCCACCCAGCACCCTGTTAAGTGTCCTGAGCTATAGGTCCAGAGGTGAGCAGGACCTCCCATGCTCGTCCTCTCCACGCAAGGAAAGGATGACAGGACGGTGAGCAGCGAGCAGTGACTTGGCTCCAGCTCCCCTTGCTCACATCCCCAGCTGCTGGGGGGGAACACGCACCATCATTTTGGCGCTGGTGCTGGCTTACTCTCCACTTCTGCTCCAGGACGAAGCTGGGAGGACGGGTGAGTCAGAGCTGTCTGAACCAGAGCTTGTCCTGGGGCTGCTCTGATGGAGCTGCTCACACACAGCCCTCTCGTACAGCCCTGCCTCCAGCTACAGCCCAGCCCGGCTGGTTTGGGAGCAGACGCACATTCCCAGCTCCTGTCTGTCTGCGTCTGTTCAGGATGGGTATTTGCTCCTGAGTTTCTGCCTACGCATCCATCCCTTGTCATAACGTGCAAGTGAGTAGAGCACAAGCTGCAGCACTCCGGTGCAAATGCAACCTGTGCTTCACCCCCTGTTCTTCCACTAACTGGACTCCAGAGCTTTAGCTGGGACTGCTGGATCAGGATGAAGCCCCACCAAGCTGAGAGCAGGGCAGGCTCTGCCTGATGCTCACGGGGAGGTCTTCGGCAGCTGGAGATGGAGCTTCCTTTGCCTCTGCCCTGCACGCCTATTAGCTTTGTTGCATAAATAAAAAGCAATTTGCTCTTGGTTGTTTGTATTTTGTTTTGGTACTCAGTGGGCTCACAGCATGCAGAGGAGATACACACATGGGGAGTTCACCAGCCTCCCAAGGAAGACCAATAAACCTTTAATCAGCGCACCAGGAAAGAGCTCCGCCCCAAGTTGCTTTCAGGATGTGTATTACAGAAGGATGTAATGGTACCCGCTTAGGAGAGAGCCCTGCTCTGGATCCCATCCCCAGATCTTGCAAGCTGTTTTAAAAAACAAGGAGGAAAAGGTATTTCAAGTTTTGAAGACTTCAACCTGATGCATGGGAGGATTAAGAGTTCAACCTGACCACCTTGGTCTGGTTATCTGTTGCCTCTAGACAAGACTGGGAGTATCTCAAACACCTGAAGGTGACAGAAGGGTTTGGGCCATCTGTGTCCTTCTGGAGGCTGGAGGGACACTGAAGGCCATGCCCAATGGCACCAGATGCCCATGCATAAGCAGCTGAATTCAGCCCCAGTAGGACATCTTAAATCAAGTCACTGTCAGAGGGAAGGACTGAGCCAAGATCTCCTGCCACAAAGGCTTGTGCCTGTTTCTTTACAGAGCACTCATGTTACTGGATACTGTACAATATCAAAGGGTTTCTGGCCTTGGCTGCTATGAAAGCTCCTTAACAGATAAGAAAATATGTCTTTATATTTGCTATTTGATTGTGAAAGGAGACATTTTAATCAGCATTTGTCAGCCTGTCTGATATATAACTAGTATTTTATTCTGTTACACTGCTCTTATCAGCATCCTACAGTCTGTTCGCTCACAAACAACAGTGATTATCTTTTCTATAGGAAATCGTGGCTTTCTTTTTCTTAATTGGTCAAAATTCCTACTAAAGTTCAGTTCTGTCAAAATGGATGGGTCCCAGCCCAGGTGGGTGTCCTGGAGGAAAGAAAGAAAAGGGAGGAGGCACAGAAGTTTGTTAGAAGCTAAATTCAGAAGCATGAGGACAGGGTGGCCTGCATAAGGGGCGCAGGAGGCAGCCACCGTGCAGGAGCTTCCCCAGGGGTTGGTGACCCCAAGGGCGTGAGCCTGGTCGGGCAGCCCTGGTGCAGCTCTGGGCCCAGGCTGAAGGGGCAGCTGCAGCAAAGAGGTGGGAGGTGATGGTACTTGTGAGATCCACAGGGAAGAAATAGCCCTGGAGAGTTGCTTTCAGCAAGCCTTTCCTCTCCCACCATCTGCTTTTGAACAGTGCAGCAAGTCAGTGCATCCCCCTGTCCTGTCCCAGCACCTTTGCCCATCTTGTCTGTGTCACTGGCACCTATGAACCCGATATCCACCAGGAAAAGTGGATGGACAGGCCTGCTGGCATCTGTAGAGGGCCAGCTGATGCTTTTTACACCCTAGGTAAATAGGTGTTTTGATGCAGGAGGGTATTTTGGGGGTATAGTGACCCCTAATAGATGCCGATCAATAATTAGCAGGAGGCAGCTGTGCTTGCTGGAGAGGTGATGTACCCCAGGATGTGTCCTCGCTGATTGTGTCCTAAAATAGTTCTGGTGATGGGGATCCAGCCAGGATCATGGGAGCGCTTTGTCTGCCCTGGGTCCCGCAGCATGGAGGGGCTGTTTGTACAACAAATTGCCGCATGTCCTTAAACTCAGACACACAAAATCTGCAATAGCTCAAGATAAAACCAGGTAAGTTCCAAACGTCTTTGTAGTTTGGCTTCCAGGTATAATCAATAGAGATTTATGATGTTCAGCTACATTGGTGCTGCCTATAAATTCCTCTCTGCTTTTCTTTTGGATATTTGCAGTGTGCCCAGGGCTGCTCCTGTGCTGCTGATGCTCAGGATGAACCTGGGTTGTGCTATGAAGTGTCGTAAGCAATGGGCATTTGCAGTTCAGCACTTCAGCACAGAGATATAAACCTTCCCCAGTCTGAGTGATTTCCAAATTCCGAGTGTGTGCCCGGTGGCCCCCATTTCTGCAAAACCAAAGCCAGACACCAAAGGCACCTGTTTAGGAGCATTCAAAGCCCAGTGCAAAATCTAAGGCTGTGGCCTGATGCTATTTCTACTCCTTCTGCAACAGCTCAGTTAAAAGGCATTTTTGCAGAGGAAAATGTGACACTTAAAAGGTAACATATTCTTTTCACCTTCCAGTTTCCAATTCAGTTTGTAACTTAGCCCCAAGAAGCGATCAGGGGCAGCTTTCCTTTCAGCCTAAAATCTCTTTTTCATGCACTGGATGTCAGCGCTCCCGAAAAGATTAAATAAGGCAGAGGTAATGTAGATTTAAAGGATTTTCCAGATGAAGTACCAGAGCACTTTGAACTGAAGAAGAAAGGGGTTGCTGTGTGGGGACTGGTTGGTACGGGGGGAAGGCGCCGTACAGAATTGCCCTGTGCAGTGCATGGGGGTAAACGTGCCATGTCCGTGGAGCCGCAGGCTCTGGGAGAGAACCATTAACCCTGCACTGTGGGGCACAGTGCGATGCTTGCAATGCCCAGGCAAAAAAATGCATAACGGGGCTGCGTGTCCAGTAATGGTCCTGGGGAATGGTTCTTCCAAAGAGGTATGAGGCCTGCTGTTCAGGATTGGGGAGCTCGGTCACTGAGTATGGTGGGTGTGCAATCTGGAGCAACGCTGATGGGGCATAGGGGGCCTCCATCACTCTTAGACTTTGCCCAGAGATTGAACTCTGCATCAAGAGCAAAACCTCTCCAAGGGGATGTGAGTATGGGAGGAAGAGCTGTGAGGCCACCACGTGTGCTCCCTGTGCCCATTCAGTGGCTGGCTCGGCTAGGGAACGGGCATCAGACATCACCAGCATCAAATGTTGCTGCTGCCACCAGAAAAAGAGGCATCAGGGGCAACTTCTCCTGCTCGTCCTCCAAGAGAGAGACTCCACCCTGCTTCAGCACTGAGGATGTCTGGGCAAGAATGTGAACTGCTGCAAAAGATAAATTACTTCTGTTATCTCCAGATGGATCAGGTCTCTGACAGCATCTGATACCAGCCCTTCAGGAGGAAAGTTCAAGGAGATTTGTGGAAGCACTCACTCTGTAATGCTCTCAGAAGGTGCAGAGTTACCTTCTGGCCACGGGCAGTGGGTGGAGGGAGAGGTAGGGGGAGGAACAAGGTTTAATAAAAATAATAATAATATTAAAAAAAAAATCCCCTTTGCATTTCAGTAGCAGCTCTTCCAATGTTCCCAGACCAAATTAACTAATGAAAAATTCCTGCAGGTTGGTATGAATTCCACAGATAGGTGAAAAGACATTTGGAGGTAGAGTGAATAAACAGCTTCAAGTCGTGCAAAAGGGCACTGGAGTGGGTAGAAAAAGAAGCCAGGAACCCAGCTCTGTCTCTCCTCTCTGGCTGTGTTTTCCTTGTGCCATCTGACCTTTGGGAGCACCGACTGTACTGGGAGTTTTTTACCTCTACTTGGGGCATCTTTAGTTAAAGAGCTGCAAAGCAGCATGGAGAGCGGTCAGGAGACTGAAGCAATTTAGGTGCCTAATGCCATTGAGCAGATACTCATCTCTGCCTGTTCAGGCTTGTTCACCCTTCAGGTTACATGCATGTGTATGTGTGGGGCAGTGTGGGATTATTTGGGAGCAGGAGGCAACATCAGAAATACAAGTCTTGACAACAACTCCAGGGCTGATTTTTGGGTGCTTTGTACCTGCAGTTGGCTTGCTGCTTTCAGAGCCCTTCGTCAGCCTCCTGGGCAAGCGTTCAGGGACTGCTGACGTGGTAAGCTCTGGTGAAAACCATTTGTTTGGAAATCTGACCACAGTTTGAATGGTGAGCTCTTGGGAAGTTAGAAACTTGATGTATAGCCAGATCAAATACAAAGCCACAGGGTGTGTGACAACAGATGCCCATATCCTGCTTCTGTAGACATGTGCAACATGGCTGTTGAGATATCTTGGATTCTTCTCATCAACAAAATTAGTGTGTCTGGTTTGGTTTTTTTTTTTAAATCAAGGGAGCATCCTGTGCTGTTTACTCCTTAGCGGCACTCTCTGTGCAGTATTTCTGGCTGTGCAGGGTCAGGCTTTTGCATTGTATTTGTACAGCTCCTAGCACATTGGTCCCAGTCTTTAGTGGAGTAAGCAGGATGGAGGCAGAACTGACATTAAGCATGTTGATGCTGAGCTCAGTCCTCCTCCACCACAGGCAGCTCTGCAACTCATGTCCTGTCCCAAAGCTGCCACTGAATAGCTATTCCACGTCTTCACCTCCATGGGACAAAAACCTGTGCCCCGCTCCCTGTAACAAACTTCAGACTTACAAAGACTCAAAGCTGCATTGTAGGATGCAGGAGAGCTCAAGGGCATCTTCAGTCATGATGGAGGAGAGAAGTCGGTAAGTAAAATTCCCCCTTGACTCTACAAAAAGGGTCACAGCCCTTACTGCAAACAAAAGGAAAGAGCCCCACGGCTCCTGCCAGTCTCATCTGGGGGAGACTGATTCCTGATCCCACATCTGGTGCCCGGTGTAGCCCTGAGTGTGGAATCCAAGATGATGTCCTGGGAGTGTTTAACACCTCCAGGAGGACCAGCCCTTACGTCCTTGCCTGCCTCCTCTTTCCAGCTCTTGTCAGTCTCAGGTGCCTCTGAGGAAGGTGAGGAAACCCCAGCAAAAAAGGAGGAAGAAAAGCTCCTCCTGGGTCCTGCAGGCTCCCATGAACAGCCCTGGGTGACGATCAGTCCCATGCGGACAGGGACATGACCCTGCCTGGTCACCTGACAGCCCTTCTTGATCACACCAAGAAATGGGGTATTCATGGATTTTTCATCATTTTGAGGCAGCAAGGGCCACATTTTGAGAGTGCTGAGCATCAGCACCCACCAAAACCTCAGCCCCAAACCCCCCCAAGGAATCACCACCCCTTCCCAAGTGCAAGGCGGGTAGCCTTGGGCAGGCAGCACAGGGGCCAAAGGCAGGGTGCTTTTCAGCTGTAGCCTTAAAAATTGCAGCACAGGTCGGATTTTACCATTCGCGTGGGGCATTGCACGTGTCCTTGGGTACCCAGGACCAGATGGCCGCATCCTGCTTTTGCTGTGTCTGCTCCCCAGACCTTCATAAACACAGATGTTCCTTCTCCTCTGACAAAAATCATTCATGAAAAATTCAATGGGACGCTTCTTCCCCCCTCTTTCTCCCTCTCGTTTTTGTTGTATTCTTGACAAGCTTGAACTCCATAGGGGGGGAAAAGAAAAGAGCAGCCCAGCCCCTGGTTCTTCCCGCATCCTGCAGCAGTGCCCATTTTACATGGTACAAAGGTCATTTAGCATAGCATGAAGCCCTCAGCAAGTCGCACAAGGCAATTTCATCTGATCCGTGATGGAATTCCACTCAGCCGAAGTCCTTATTATTATGCATTTTTTACACATTAGGATTTTCCTTTTGTTGGCAGCCAGATCTCTTCATGAGGTGTTAAAAAGTGCAGAGGGGGCTCTCTGCTCCACTTCGGGTAGCTAATCCTGCCTTTAAGGCTGGGATAACTGTTTCATTGCGGGACCGGCTCAGCTTTACAGCCACTGACGTTTGCTGACAAGGATCTCAGAAACCAGCACAAAACCTGTGGTGGAAGAAAACCCATCTCTGCTTCTTGCAGGACAGCCACATCCCAGCAAGGGCAACCAGACTGACTGTAATTTCTTCTCTCCCTCCTTTTTCTTTTTCTTTTTTTTTTTTTTTTTTTTTTTTTTTTTAAGTTCTAGCCCCTAATTTTCTAAATGTTTTCCAAGCTGGAAAACATGTGATGACTCATTTGCACCTGTGAAAAGCAATCCTCCCAATTTGATGGATGATATGGCAAACCTTAAAAAATAAAGGTTAACCAGCAGTGTTAAATAAATAGATTCTCCCCCAGCACTGAATGGAGCGATGTAGCAGGCAGAGCAAGCATCTGCTCCATGCCAGTCATGGCCACATGTCTCCTGGGTAGTCAGAACAGCCGCTTTATTAACTATTGTGGCCCTTCAAGTGCTAATTAGATTATACCTGAACCTAAAAAAGAAAAATGGCTAGCCTTTGTTCATATCTCTTATAATATTGAGCTCTATTACAATCCTTCTGGCTGGAAAAATAATCAAACCCAGTCCTTCAGTCAGTGAGCTATTTCAGTGACTTTAAACTGTTTTGACTTTATCGGGAAAGATGAATTCAAACAGGAACAGGTGCAGAGGAAAGCAACTAGGATGGAGCATAATCAGGCCCTGGAAAGCCTGGTTTATGAGAGAGGACTAAAAAAGATTGGCTTGTTAAGCCTAGGAAAATGAAGGGAACATGATTGCTGTCTATAAATACATCAGGGAAGTAAATACGAAGGAGGGAAAAGAGCTATTAAAGCAAAAGGCAGGGTTGGCACAAGAACAAATGGATATGAACTGGTCACTAATAAACATAGTCAGGAAATTAGAAGATGTTTTCCAGCCACCTGAGCAGCACAGCTCTGAAACTGGCTTCCAGCAGCAGCGGGAACGAGGGCTGGGCTCAGCTCGTACGGTGCTTGGGCAGTTCCTGGCAGGGATGGCACGTCCCGAGAGCAGGGGACAGAATTCAGAGCCCTGAGAGATCCCTGCTAGTCCCACCTTTGTCTGTCAATGCAAATATTTTGTAACAAGTGGTGGTGGAAAGAAAAAAGATGGAAAATTGTAACAATGCTGGCAGTTTGTTGGGAAAATGCTGCTTCGGAGGAAAATAATTTCTCAGGGAACAAAAATAACCAGTGAGAAAATTTCAGCCAGCAAGATAAGAAGAGATAATGCAATGTGTGGTAGCAGTGAAACGATTTTTCTGGTTAATAAAAGAAGCAGATAGCAGAACTGGGAATGACCCTAAACCTTATTTTGTGATGACAATATGATTTTTCTTCCCTGAAATGTAGCAAAAAACCAGAAAAGCTATATAGGACAAGACCCTGTAATTCTGGAAAGGGACCACCTCACTTGTTAGCAATAAGCAGACAGCATTTGGTAGGTTATGAAGGGATAAATTGAATTTAGTGCTCCCTTCCTCCTACCTTCCCCATGACCAAAATTGAAAACATGGGCAAAGACTTCCCTTTGACACGGGGCAGGGGTAAATTAGCACAGCTATTTAAATCCCTTCCTGAAAGTGCTTTTTTTTTTTTTTCTTTTGATTGAGACAAACTGAAAAGTTTAAGTGAATTCAGCAGTCTGGCACGGTCTCTCTGGCTGAAACTGGTCTGCTGCATGTGAAATCCTTAAACAGGCCTTGGCTCAACAGAAACACACTGTTTTTGTTTTGTGAGTAAACCTCAAGTGTTATTTGGAGTCATCCTCTCGCAAACGTAGGCGCGGGGCAGAGTGTTTTGGTCAAGCTGATTCTGTTCCCACCCGAGCAAAAGGCTTTTGGTTAATGGGTTTTTAAGTGATCTGATGTTCAGTCATCATCTTGTGAATGATGAGAGGGGAAAAAAAAAAAGATCTCTGGTTCTGGTTTTATTTACAGCCCAGGAAAACCTCTCGTACTCCATGGAAACACTGTGATACAGAGTGGAATAACTGGGAGGATGCCTTGTCCCATCCTCAGCAGCTCCTCTACCAAATCACCCGTGGCTCTCTGTAAGAGCAGTACGTTTCCCTCAAGACATTGTTCCCATCCTGTTGTTCTGATTTCTCAGGTACCTGTCCAACTCTTTTCTTTCCACAATTAAGAACATACTGGTCCCTCTTCAGTAATAATTAAGGCAAAGGAAGGTAATGCAAGTAGTTACCAAACTACCAAAAGGACTAAACAAAGCGTGACGCCTCTGAACAGTCAAGTAACCCCTGGCACTGCAACTGCAGCATATCAACGCAGGCACACATCGATATCGGTCAATACTGTACCATAAACCAATGCCACATGTACTGCAGCCACTCAGAAGCATCGCAGGCATCCACCCTGTTTACCCGAAGCACCACGCTCTCTCTTTCCCGCCCTGTGATTCAGTTGTTAACTTAGGTAATGCCATGGAGAAATTGCTCACACCCAAGATTAGTAACCAGGTAATAACCTGGCCCTAATGGTCCAAACGCAAGATCAAAGGTGGTTAGAAAGTCATGGGCAAGGGAGCTGCTGTGTTAAAACACAGTTACAGATGCACGACAACCCATTGCTAAGAGACATTTGCTGAGAGACATTTACTCAGAGACATTTATTGCACATATTAGCAGGGATAATGCAGAAGGGATAAATTCATTACCTGGGTAATGATTTTACATTAGTATTTGCCTTCAGTGGATTCACTCCAGAAATTATTTTTGCCCTGTCCATATGCACATGCTATTATTTGTCTCTGCTTGCATTTATGAAACTCAGATCTGCAGTGAAACTTGAGAAAAAGCTAGACGGAATATCGAGATGTGGTAATGGCCTTAAACTCTCTATTTGCTAAAAAGCGAGATGAAAAAGCACTCTAACATGCTTACAGACTGGGGAGCTATCGGGACGTAAAGAAGCACTAGTGTTGCAGGTCTGCAAGCTAGGTAAAACCGCACTGAGGTTTTGAGGATGAGGGGTTCAATGAAGGTGGGGTGATAAGAGTGGCAGGACAGTTGCTGCATCCCATCCCTCTCCTGAGCAATGCCTTGGAGTGAAAAAACCACCCATGGCTGTGCTCTGCAGAGGAGAACAACTGCCTGATTAGTGAGCTTCCTCTTGAATGGGTGCGCTGATAAAATGCCATGTGAATCAATTAATGATTAGACTGTTGCAGGAACACTTATTGATTTGGTTTGTAAAGTGCCTTTTCTTTTTGTCCCAGAAATGCCCTTGCTGCTTTTGTTCATCCTTTAAAGTGAAGTTCTTTCAGAGAGCGGAAACCCTCAAACTACTCTTGAACTTAGGCTGGTGACTTCATATTACTCAGAGTTTCTCTGACAATTAGCTTCCGAAGTGAAAAAAAAAAAGGCCATCATCTAGAAATGGGACAGGGTGTGCAATTTCATTTAGAAAGATGAAGGGAAGATGGGAAGGATGGGAGGGAAGAAGAAGGAAGAAAGGAGAAAGCTGGAGGGAAGGAAAATATGTAAGGATGGATCAAAAGCATCTAGTTATGATGCAGTTCCGGAGCCTGGTTGACACACGTGCCAGCCCTGCTTGGAATAACCGATTTTCATGGTATGAAGTTGATACATACTGAAATGAGGCTTTTGGGTTGATCACAGACCCAGAGCCCAGTGACAAAATGCAGATCAAGCTGCAAGTTTTGATTTCAGGAGTCCTCAGGTCTGGCTGTATTTAGATGTGCAGTTTGGCATCACATTGCCAATAGTGAGACACCTGAACCATCGTTCAGCCCCAGGTCTATACACCCTGTTCTGAGCTCCTGGAGAACAGGTCACTGTCCTCCTGAGAATGGAAGAGAGGGAACACTTTGCTGGCCAGGCTGTGCTTTGCAATCAAATCCTGTTGTACATTATTTTCACTACTGCCCGATGCCTATATAGACCTCCCTTTCTACCAACACCTTTTTTGACCTGTACTGAAGAAGGATGATCTTCCTTTTTCAGCCTTTATCCCATGGCCATTTCTCTGACTTGAAGCCAGAAGGAACCCATTGCAAAAAAGGACGTGTTACTAACACTGGTCTGGCTAGGCACCTATCGGTGGGTAGGTGATGATCCACGTATACCAAAGTGCATCTAAGCAGCTTTTTAAAAGCAGTGTTACAGCAAAGAACTTGGGCCCTTGACTTTAAGTTGAAGATGGCAGAAGTTTCATTGGCTTCAGCCCAGCTTTTTTTGCAGATCAATCCCTGGTAATCACTTGCGGGCTATTTTCCACCTTTCAGAGCAAGCCTCTTGGGCACGGAGGATCCTCACTGCACCAGTCTGGGACTTACTCCATGTGTGGGACATCCCACCTTGCAAAGGTTTGGGGCGAGTGCATCAGACAGAGCTGTGGCTACCTCCAGCTTTGCTGTTAGCCTATGGCCTATAGCCCACTGATATACCTGCCATGATGGTGTGTGACTGCTCTGTCTTATTTCTGGGCTGGCAACCTGTGTAGGCTGTCCAGGCTGGAAGTCAAATGGGAGAACAGGGTAATGCTGCTTTGGGATCTGCTCCCGTGAACTGCCAGACTTGCATGGCATAAATGTCACATAGCCACTGCAGTTACAGGGCTTCTTGCTTCAAGTTTCAGGGGTTCTCACTGTGCCCAACCTCCAGTACGAGAAATTGGTGTCTTCTGGTTTGGATCTGACCTGAAAGCAAAACCAGACGGTATGTTTGGATCAACAGAGCTCAGAGGGCTTCAGCTCTGAGACTCCGGTTTTGATCTTTTTATTATTTATTTTTTCCTCATACCCACTTAATCATTTCTACCAGATGTTAAAGACCCTTTGTGTCACCTGAAACTTACTGAAAACAAACTGAAACGTGGCTAATAAATACATATATGCATAGTATTGCATCCTGACTGCCTGCTCCTAGATGTTATTGCAGGGACCCCAAATTTCATGCTGCTGAAATGTATTTAAACATGAATATCAATTTGAGACTTCAGTTCTGATCATGCTAGATGACTCTTAACAACCATGACCAATCTCTCCTCAAATCATTACCATTCGTATAGCCACAAAAGGCAAACGATGAGAGAATGAGAAGCTAGTAGGGTCTCAGGCTAAGCATACAACAGTGGGATAGCTATAAATGAACCTTTTCAACCATAAATTACATGTGGCCAGTAATTCCCTTTTCTCCCTCTCTCCCTCCCTCCCCATCCTCCCCCTCCACTCTGAAAACCCTGGGACAAAGGCTTGCCTCTCTGAAGGATGCCTTTCTGGAGGATTAAGCAGCTTTTGTTGACAAAATACAAATTACAACTCCTTTGCTTGGTGTCCCGCCTTCTCAGCTGGGCTCCAGTCCCTGAGGGACAAGGCTCTATTACCCCTGCGTAGATGAAGAGCTCAGAATAGGCAGATGTAATTATTAACACCATTCAATGGGGTGTCTTTCTGAATTATCAATTAAAAATCTCTACTGTTTTTTCCTCACACTAAATAGAAAGCTGATGGCAGTTAATCTATTGTGCAGCAGAGCTTTATATGCATATTTAAACAGTGTGCTTCTCTGCTTTTTTATTCCAGGGGCAGTGTGGGGTGAGAGGGACTCCCATGAGGTAGCACAAAGACCCCTGTCATTTGATTGAGAGAAGAGACTTTGGAAAAATATTGTCGCCTTCCACCCTTGCAAACAGGTCCCGTGGAGATAGCCAAACAGGCCAGAGATGCCCGATATTGTGGGAGATGACAAACGAGCATTCCCTGCTCATACACCAACGTGCATCTAAACAGCTCTTTTGACGTGCTGCTATTAAAATGCAGAGTTCACGGGCAACAGACACATGAGCATGAAGTGAAAACAGAAATTAAGCAACGTGATTAAAACCAACAGCCACGCTGAGCTGGGCTGCCAAGAGCTGTCAGCTTTTGGCTGAGGGAGAAGGCCGATGCACCAGATTTTGGGGAAGGGGCTGCGAGGATGGCTCGGGAGCAGGAGTTCATGGGTAGAGTTCTGTTAAGTCTCCTGCTGACCTACAAGTATGTCTCCAGCTCTCACAAGAACAAACTTCCTTGCAAACTTCCCAAGACAGCTTGTTTCATCAACCCTACTGAGAGCTTCAGAATTTCCGTCAGCGGTACCAGGGTGTTGAGCTATCACTTCTATTTGGCAGCTCCAAAGCCCAGTCCTAACATTTCCAAAAATACTCATTTTATTCTCAGATCCCTTTTGTTTTCTTGTGAGCAACTTCTCTCCAGTCGTACAGTTGGGCCTATTGCTTGCACAGAGCAAATGCCTGATTTATGGGTAAATTATATCCAATTTTTTCCACCTTGTATGTGCTGTGTACATTCCCTTTTTTCATAGCTGGGATTTCCACCAAATCCACAAGTAGAGTGGGATATGTTTTTCAACATTGGAAAAGTGGCATTAAGCACAGCAGGAATGTCAGTTCAATAGGTTCAATTTCCAAAGTGGTGTCAACTAAAAAAGCACCCAAAGAAAGACAAAATAAGCAAAATTTGGGACTATCTCTGGGTTTGGGGAAGTGGAGTTAAAAAATGCTATATCAGACAGAAAAAAATAATAGCTTCTAAGGAACTGGAAAGCATTCAGGGCTGGACATGTGCCTTCAGCAGTTTAGGAGCTTATTTTATTAGCACTTAAGACCTAGAAGTAGCATTAAACTCTTGACATGTTGGATCACTTCCATCTATTGCCTAATACAACCCCTATTCTCTTTTCCTAGCTCTTCAGAGTCATGATTACCTAATAGCACGCAATACCTGGGATGTAATTTTTTTTTTTTTCCTTTTTCTTTTTAATGATTCAAGTCCCCTTGCCCGCAAAAGCTGGCTGACCATAATGGACCCTAACGCACACGCAAGTGTTTCCAAGCTGCACCGCTCTGCTCGAAAGCTTTTCTCCAAGATGAATAGCATTTGAACTTTGTCCAATTTTTCTTATGTGGTATGTGCCCTTTATTTACTCCGTCATGTATATCTCACTCCATTTAAAATATTCACAGTTTGTTTTCAGTGCTATCTGGCTGGCCTTCAGTCTGGGTTTAACAAATGTTAGACGTTATATTCACTTGCATATTTCAGGTTTTGTCATGAACCAGAAGGGACAAAAAAGAATTAAAAAAAAATTGCCTGCACCGTGATTTAAATAACATGTTCAGATCCCTTATTTTTTTGTTTTAAATGCCTTCCTCTCTTGGCCTTATAAGGTGCAGGCTGTCTCATGCTGAACTCTGTCTGGGTGGCCTCAGTCAGCCAACAGCCCCGCAAGCTCATCCCATTAAAGTCATTATGTTTACTTCTTATTTCAACAAACCAACCTGGATTTTGAGGCAGGAAAAACCGAGAGAAGAAATCCTAGGTCCACTTCAGAGTGAAAGGGTGTGAAGTTCAGTTGCCGATAGACTGCAAAATGGGAGCTTTCTGCATCTGCAGCTAGCAGTGCCTTTTTTGCAGCTGGCAAGGGCTGTTCCTTTCCCTGTGAAATCTAAGGAACCAGCCAGTTCATGGGCAAGAGAATAAAAAGAGGGATTGCTGGCAACCAGAGCAATTTCATATCTCAGCACCACCACCTAGAGTACCTCTTCACTGGACCTCTGGTCCCATGCTCATCAGGAGAGCATGTGCCCCCATGGATAACACTGATAACCTCACTGAAATGCTCTCATCGGTTGGGGAAACCGAGGCAGGGAACCTTACTTCAGCTTGCACAGAAAGTTGCTGGACGAGCCAGGAAGTAGACTCGTGTGAAGAACGATGGACTGGAGAAGGGCTGGAGGCCTATGTCCACCGATAAGAAGCATGACTCACGCTGGGAACACAGCTTCACCACATTGCACAGGGGATCCCTCTGGTGCCGTGTAGATGTAGCAAGACTGTGATCCTTCTCCCAGGAGTTTGTAATCTACAAATCAGCAAGAAAGGACAAGAAACTGAAGACGACAGACCTTGAGGTTAACGGTGCCAATGCAAAAGTGGTCAGCCATGTGAAGGGGAATGAAGTCATGAAAAAAAAAATGTAGGTTCGGGTAGAGTGCTTTGGTTACTGGGCTGGGCTCACAGTCCTCCCTCTGTGCCGTGGTGTCACTTCATTTCCATATGACACTGCCTACATGCTCTCTGGGGCAGGGATGAGTTCCCGAGGGAGTCACTGAAGAAAGGAGCACTCACCAGATGGTCCCCAGGATCTCCTGGCTTGCAAAGGGAAAACCATGAGCGAACGCTCCTGATGTGCTGGGGTAACCCCTGCAGAGCTGGACACAAGCCCCAGCTACCTGCGATTTCCCTGGGGTGGTAACCGTGTGTGCCAGATTTCCCTCCTGTCCCCCAGATAAATAGGACAATAAAAGGAAGATTGAACTATGAGTTGACTTGATGAAGTGTCCAAGTACATTCCAGAGATACCGGGCACTACAAGAGCTTTTCAAATTCAGCCAGCGAGCAGCACAACAAGAACCAGTAAGAAGAAGATCGGCCTGGAAGTTAAGGGCAGTCAAATTCACAAGGGAAATAAAGCATGTAAAAAATAATTAAAACAGCAAGGCTGATTAACCCGTAGCACAGACTACGGAGGGGGAGCAAGACATTTTCAAATCAATACTAAACGCCTTTCTGGAAGTCCTGTTTTGATCAAAATAAAAGTGATAAGGCTCAACAGAAGGAAGCCAGGATGAAATCCCTGGGGGGGGGGGGGGTGGGGTGTGATTTCCAGAAGGCTTCCCCAGCTGAGAAAATGGCTCTTCTCCAGTTTAAAAATCTCCCGATCTCTTTATTGGGGAGTTTTATTTTTATAAACTCAGTCCTATCAGTTGCATGGCAAGAAGTGTCAGCGCTCGCCCAGCAGTTCAGAAGAGGACTTTTACCCTTTTGTGTCTCCCAAATGTCTCTGTGCAGAGGGAGACAGAAAAGAGGGGAGGAGAGTGCTGGAGTGACTCACTCGCAGCGCTGGGGAAAAGTCCCAGTAACCGTCTGGTGGAAGGCTGCACTCTGCCAATGCTCACAGCCGCGAAGAATTGCTTAGCAAGCTCTTATGAGATGAAATAGCAAAGCAGCAAATGCAAATGGGTGAGCTGGATAAACAAAAACATCCCCTGAATAAAAATCTGGGAAAATGGGTTCAGGCTGTTCCATCCCGGGGCCGTTGACTGCATTCCTCCTCAGCAGCAGGATCTGGCCTCGCTGCTGGCAGGCCTGTGGCCGTGCAGGGAACTCCAGCCTGCGTTTGAAGAGGCTTTGCAGCCACGCTGTAGCTGGGAGGAATGTGCTCATGTACCGGCTCAAAGACAGCACAAGTCCCAGCACTTCTGCAGCCTGGAGTGAATATCGATGTGTTGTTCATAGCTGTGTTAAGAGCCATGACCTCATGCCTCTGCCCTGTGGAGGAGCTGCCTGCCCATCATTCACCCATTTGACATCTCAGTTAGCAGATAGTTTGCTTGAGGTCCTTGCGGGCAGACATAGGAGCTGAGCAAAGGTCTGACCCTCCATAGCCAGGCTCATCCATTTTGTCCCATGGCTTTCAGAAAGCATGGGCTGAATTTCCTGCCTCAGGAGCTTGGTGCTGGACTTTTCTTTTGGGGTTGGGCTACGTACCCATACTCATGCTGCATACAGACTGATGAATGTCTCTGTGATTGCCGCAGAAGAGCCAGTTCTTCAGCTTATGTTTGTAGATGGGGTGATGCCTGTTTCCTCTGTGCAGAGGTGCCGAGCAAAGGCATCCCTCCGGCTGTCCGCAGGTTGCTCACTGATATAGGGAAGCATATCCTGAATCACAGTGCTTGGTACCATATTGCATCCTGCAAGTAATGGGGTAAGCAAATATATGCCTGTGCCATCCTGCACTGGTGGGGACCCTGGGGACAGATGCTACCTGCACTGTAACTCAAGGAGCAAGTACTTACAGTGGAGAACGTGAAAGGCTGCAGGTTTAAACCCGGTTAGTGGCTCATACGAGTGGTAAAAGGAAGCAGATTTCTGAGATCTTGAAATCTTGGGTGTTTTATACACATCGCAAACCCTGACCTTTCATGTGCAAGGATGCAGTGCTAGCCTTCGGTTTATCGTTGCTGCTTTATCGTGCGCTCTTCCTTTAGGGCCTGGGCTTGGGACTCAGCTGTGGGGTGTGCATCAGAGGTGATTTTGTCTGGGTGCCTCTGGATGCTCTGAAAACACCAGAACTTGGCTTCCTACGGTCACCTTCCAAACAGCAAGGCTCACAGATGTAAACCATTGATCTCTCTCCAGGAGCAGGATGGCTCTGAGGGTGACACAATGAACAGCCAAACCTTTTCCTTGGGAGCACCACTTGGAGTCCAGACTGCTTTTTTTGGGATTGAATCCCACCTGCTAGGGCTTGAGGACCCTTCCCTTCATAGGAAGGGGAGTTTGCTGCAGCCCCACTCCTGCTGGGAACTTGCTCTATGTGCTGCTGTTTACACGGCAGCTTCAGGGTTCAGACTTCGCAGCTGCTTGAGATTAATCCAAGTTGTTCATTTCTTGATTGCAGCCGTTGTCTCTGAAGTTTGCAAGCCGAGAGCACCATTGCATCACACCATTGCTGTGGTGTAAGCAATTGGGGATGGAGTCGCTTCTCAGTGCTCCCAGAACTTGCTGCTGTTAACATATAGGTTTTTTTTTCAATATGCATATACAGGTCTGTGTTTATACAGTTCCTCCTGTAACAGAGGCACATGTACAAACTGGTGTCCTGCCTGTGTACCTAACTCCAGACCAGATCTTCCCCAGATCATCTGCATGCTTTGGAATACTGCTGACACCCCAGCCCCATGGTCTAACCCCCGAGCCAGGCCTTCATATGCAAGGGACTTGCTCGGAAATTGTGACATCTCACTGGGAAAGTCATGCCTTTGAGATCTGAATTACCGTCTGACTCTCAGCTTCCCACAGATGAAGATTTCTCTGTAAAGTTAATGCCTAGAAGTTCCTTTTTTTTTTTTTTTTTAACTGAAAGCGAATTTTCATATACGTCTCTTTATTCTAGCTGGGGAACCTCTAGCAAAAACACAGAACATTGCGAGACCTGTAGTAAGACGGTGAATTTTTGTCTGTATGTATCTGGGTAAGTGTCTGACTAAACCAAAATCACCAGCCTCTATGAATTTTTTATGACTGTTTTCCTATGGGCAACTACACAAGAATTCACCTTTTAATGAAAACAAAAATACAAGCAGCTGTTGCAAAGAAGAGGCTGAGAATATGAGCCATGATACTTTAATCTTTAGAATTCAAATTGGTAAAAATCTGCTGCTAATTTTTCAAACATCTCATGCTTTTTTAAGACGATCTCATGATTTTGAAGAGCTTTATATATGATTTTTCAACTATGGAGCGGGCAACTTCTGAACCCTGGCAGTACCCAGGTTATGACAGCACCCAAGTTAGCACATGAAACATATTTTCTTGCTATTGCATTCAATGGTTTCCTTTGCGTACACACATATTTTTTTTTTTCAAAATCAGACCATTCATGTCAAAGAGATTGGAGACAGAAAACAACTTTCAGCATGGGTGATGGAAAAATGACTATGCTAACACTGCCAGCATTTGCCACTTCTGTTTCCAAGTGACTGAGACTTTCCAGAGACAGAGAGTACCCTCGCACTGCGGAGAAACAGCTTCTTTATCCCGGCAGTTTATGTGGTAAATTGAAAAGAACAGTTACATTGCCTAGAAGGCTGCAGATCAAGTGACACAGGCCTTGACTGTGCAGCTCCTCTCCCATCTACTGTCCCATCCAGGACCTGAAATGATATTTTCCTCCTCATAAACAGTTTGCTATTTCACCAGCGCTCATGTGTCTACAACTGAACACAGGCGACCTTGTGATCGTGGAGTGTCGCATTCGGGAACCGCACTCCTCCATCAGCTTGGCTTTTCATTTGGAGGACAGGCTGTTTTATTTATGATTTACCCTCAGCAATTTCCAAACTCTTCAGTGTCCTGAACTCTTCCTAGGGGCACTTTGCATGATATTTACTGAAGCAGATTGGCCAAGGTCAGGCAAACATTATTAGTGTAGCTGCATTCGCCTATTTTTCATTAGAAAAGAAAAATATCTGCTTTCTTTTCCTATCATTATATAAATCTCACATGATTACATGTTGATAATCTCTTGGCTGGATTGGGTGTTTGCCAAGTATCATTTCATGCTAGTTTTTAATAGTTTGGGCAATATGACACAGTGAACTTTTGTCTAACCCTCTACTGGCAGAGTGGGGCAAGGAAGGGTGAGAGGTTGGTTCAGCCTCCTGTGACTCCTCCAAAACATCTTGGCATCACAAAGAACGTAGGGCTTTTCAAAATTCAGGGCTGACTGTTGCAGTCCTGTGGAAGTGAAGCTACGTGGTTTCAACAGGGCTTTTGTCTTTCCAGTTTCTTAGGTTGAGTTAAGGTTACACTCCAGAAACCAAGTTGTGCATAGAAGTGTAGAACCATTGGGATGCCCTTAGTTCAGGCTCACACTGTGTGAATCAGATGGTACATGTTTGGAGTAAATTGCAGTAGCAGCAAAGACCCCACAGCACGAGCTTTGGGACTATGAACTCTTCTGGGACTGTGCTATTTCCTCACAATACCATTGCTAACGCCAGCGTCACCATATTGTCAGTGCTGTTGTTAACAGCCTGTCTTGATTGAGCTATCATGACTGCAGTCACACTCTTTTGCTGAGTAGACAGTCCCAAATTAACTTCCTTTGCGGATAAGACAGAAAGAATAGCTTATAAACACACATGGATCAGTGCTCCACCTAGAAGAAGAAACATCCTTTTTCCTGAAATTAATACAGCCTCATCACTCACACCGATTTACAGTTATTGCAGCATAGCATAAATAGTGCATTATAAAAGCACAAGAACATAAGAATGATTGTATAAAGACCCTGGTAGCCCACGGTCCTGTTTCCGAGCCTGGGCCAGTAGCAGAAGCCTAAGAAAGATCATAGAAAAAGGGTAAGAGTACAACACAATTCAACAGTTTGTGGTTCAGAGACTTCCTCAGCCCAGTTGCATCTTTGCAAATATATAATGCTAGAAAAGTCACAAATGGATGGTTGGGGGTGGGGGGGGGGGGAAGGGGATGGAATTCCAATTGCTTAAAAAAGTCAAAATGATTTTGACCCAGTGAGTCATGAGGTGAAGAAAATAGGTATAAAGTTGAAGAAAACCGAGGCGGGCTGTGGGTGTAGCTGGGGATCTGCAGCAGAGGCAGAACATTAACTGCACTGCTGGGAAGGGGAGATGACACTAAGGGAAGAGCTGCGGCCCAGCAGGACATCTCCCGCAGCCTTGGGAGACAGCTCTGCAAGGGAGTAAGGTCTAAGTGAACCAGTGGAAAGATTGTGTCATCTTTAATTTGAGTCTGACGGTCCTCCTCCTTTTCAAATCACCAGAGAGTACCAGATGAAGAACCTCGTCCATTTAGGCAAATGTAATTTAGTTGCTTCTTGGACTTGGTGATTTTCCACGTTAAGATTTTCAGCTTTAAACCCAAACATGTTAGCCCATTTTTTTAATTGCGTCTGTTGGGCCAGGCCTCCAGTCATTGTCTCTAAACAACATTACTAAGAGCTGGTAAAAAGCATTGATCCTCTCTGCTTGTCCGTAGCTCTAGCCATATATGATCAGATGAGCCAAAATAAACATAAACTGGGCAACTTTTCCAAGACTGAAAGCACCTCATTTGTTGAAAGTCCAGGTCTCAAAGGCGCTTTGTCCATTTTTACTTTAAACTTTCCAGAAAGAAAGGCCCGTTCTTCCAGAAGATCATGGATGTAAAATTCCAGATGGATTGTTGCAGACTTTGAAAATTAGGGAAAAAAATTGTCTGAGACTGGGAAAATACTGTAACATGAATACTGTTTTGGACTACTGTCTCTCCTCAAAATATTCCCCAATATAGCAGCAGTGGGCAATATGATGTATTTGGTAGCTTGAACAAACCTGCAAAGCGGTGGTATTTTCAGGATTTAAATGATACAAATTGCATTTCAGTGTAATAGAAACACTAAATGCATTATGGTACATTTAAATAAAACATTTTACTGAGTATTAAATGAGGAAGCATTCAGCTGGTTTTGGCTGGAGATTGAGAGGCATGCATTTAGAAAACCTGAGCTTTTTCACACACTATAATATTAGTTATTTGGCAAGAGACTCTCTAAACCCTCATTAGTAAGGTTGCTAATTTGGCAGCAAAGAAATGCATCTGTTTATGAGTACACCCTCACATTATCTTCCTCTGCTCTTCTTTTTTGCCCTTTTCCATGAAGCACTTCTCCCTGGAGCCATCCCACCACTGCTTTCCTTTGATAACCCATTGGCCCTTCTAAATGCAGGACTTCCTGCAGGTGACGAATGGCTCCTTCCAAAGGTCATTAGCTGTGCAAAGCTTTGAAACCAGCCATGCTAGGGTGCCTGTCTACTTTCCCTTGTTAGTGACTTAACGTTTCAGGCAACAGTCAAGCCAAGACTAGCATCTGACACTCGTGTGTGGGAGGAGGTTCTCCCCATGTATAAAATTTACTTGTTTTTTTTTTTTTTAGGTCTTGTAACAGACCATGTTCCTTATTGTGACAAAGGTTTCTGCTGAAGTTCGATGTTTGAGTTCTGTGTTCAGTAGTATAAAATGAGCTCTTATTTGCTTTGCCCACCTATGAGAGTACAGCATCAGGAAACTCACCCACACAAGAAATCTGGATGTCTTTGATGGCACTTGCTGTGGGTTCAGTCTTCCCTCCACTTCCCTCCACTCTGGTCCTATAAGCGGAAAGCTGGTAGAGGTGAAAGGTATCCATCAAAAAGTCTTTGAAAGGGATATTCTCCCTCCCGGAGCAACACTCTAGGATTCAAACGCGTGCAGTTTAGGAGCAGTTTACTCTTCCACACTGTGTGAAAACTATAAGGCTGCAAGAATAATTGATCGAGAAACTAAGTCTAGTCCATGCCAGCTAATGGGAATTAGCAGTCACTAATGCATGAATGTGGGAGGGGGCGAAAGCAAAGGTCATTTTGACCCATTGTACATCATAAGCTTGGAATCTGTTCAGAAAAACTCCTGGCTACCAAGACCCACTAAAAACAGTGCTTTGATCTCTGTACAATGCACTCAATTAGAGGGAGGGAATTCTCAAACAAAAGCTTTTTAAAATTTCCTTTAGAATGAATAATTTTGAGGGTGGTGGAGGATGGCGGCAACAATTGAAGGAAATCATCGCTCACTATTTGCCCAGATGTTTTGCTAAAACATAAAAAGCCATGAGGAAGCCCCTTTCAGAGGGGGTACAGGTATGGAACTGCTCACAGCATGCTGATGTCTGTGTGTGGTGCGGAAGATGATATGTAGCTATATGTGCGTGGCTTTACATGGCCCTTGTCTCAAAGTGTTTCACCCTATGGACGTTGCTTTCTCCAGCAAAGTTAAGGCATGGAAGAGGTGACCTCAGGTAGAAACCAGAGTAGTTCTTCCTCAAAATGCATTCGTCTACCATAAGTCTCCCATTAGCTACAAAGAGAGGCAAAGCCAGAAATGCAGATCACATCGCTGTCCATGGCATCATTTCCATAGGGAGAGCAGAGCAGAGCTCAGCCTGCTCTGGTGCCCTCAGCCCCAGGTCTGGGCTCAGCTGATCCTCTCCTAACATCGTGAGGAACTTCGCCTTGCAGCCTGGACTGTGGGACACACAGCAGACCTGGATTATCCTCACACCTCATCCTCGTTTTTCTTAATTCCTATTTATATGCTGCCTCACTCAGATTCTCTCATTTCAGCTATGCCAGTTCCAACACTCAGTTGACCACGGCCCTGTAGAAGTAAGATTTTCCTTTCTTTTATTCCTGTCTTTTGATAGTATCCAGTACTTTTGACAGGCCTAGATTACGTTAAGTACAAACCATGGGACTGTTGCCTGTCCAGTGTTGTCAGTTGGTGCAGGCGGGGTGACAGTAAAACACCACTCTCCTGCTTTGGCAGCATTTCACAGTAGGATAAAGGCTGGAACAGTGCTGGTGGTGGCAAAATCAGTCCATATGGGTTTAACAGCGTTTTCCATTCAGGAGATTGAAATCAACATGCTGAAACGGAGGGGGAAGCTCTTCAGAACTAGTGCACAGCGTTCAGATTAAGGCTTTGGCTGAAGAGTCTTGCATGCAAGTGAAATGATGCTATTTGTAGCAGATTACTGGAAACAAGCTTGGGACAGGAGTAAGCCTGTGGAGATACGTGGCATGCATGTCAAGTCTTTTCAGAGAGTGAGTTACAGATAGTCCTGTGGAAAATGTTTGGGTTTTTTTTTACGAGTAATTAAAATGCTTCCAGGGAAATGTAGGTCTTACAAATGCACCTACAGCTCATGCAAGGCATTGGAGTTCTGTGAGAATGTCTGGGTGTGAGGAGCAGCCTGGTGGTGGTGTTAATGGGGAACAGCATGACAGCTCTCCTTCCACCCAGCAGCTCACAAAGGGAAAGACATGACCTGGCACTTGCTGCATTGCAGGACATGAGAAGATTGTGAACACAAAACTCAGCCGGTATTACTTGCCGAGCTTTGTAGGGTTTTAAAACCAAATCTGAATGCAATCTGTAACTGGTTTACTGTACATTTGTAAGTCCTGCCACCTTTTGAAAGGTCCCTGCTCCCAGAGTGTGGTTAAACACGGTGCTTCTACTAAGTCAGGACAAGCACCAGAAGAGGACATGCAGATGGACTGCAGGTAGGGGTGGTTGTAAGCAAACTCATGAAGGACCTGCCTTGATGCCCCCCAACTCAAGACACTTGGCACTGGGAACCTCAGCTCTCCCTCCAACCACAGAGAAATTGTGGCACTTCCAGGGTCATGACCATGACATCTCAATTGGCCTCCAGGGGTATCTCCTTAGGTCAGTTTGCTGAGATGCTTGAAGCTAGCTGAGATGCATATGAGCCTTTGCTGCTGGGAGGAATGTTCCTAAGGGCAAAACTCCTCAAGCTGGAGAGATCCACGTAAGTGGTCATTGTATCAAGTGAGAAAGGAGGTAAGTACCAGAGAACGTGATAGAAATAAGTTGCTGGGAGACATCTTAAGGTGTTTCTCCAAACTCACAACACACAAGCACTATGGCTTGTGGAACTGGCATAAGTATAAAAGGCAACACCGTCTCCTGGTACCACACATGAAGGCACTCACTGCTGCAGGGACCTGCTCAGCCATATTCAAATACGTATATTCCTAGCAATAAAGAAGATACCCAGGTGTAAGTTACCACCATAGCAGCATGTACATTTGAAGGGCTAGCACGCCTTCTGGTTCAGAGCTGAAGTCATTCCTTAACTATTACAGTGCAGGATGGGTATTCTGAGAGAGCAGATTATTTCAAATTTGCCTGCAGTCATGATTTAGTGCAGTTATCTCAAGTATTTGCCACTGGCTACTGTCAGAGTCAAGACACTGGATTAGATCAGGTTTGGGTCTTTTCTAAAATGTCAGCTTCTGTATTCTGAGGATGGGGGAAGACAATCTGTAGATCTGTAGATGAGATATGCAGAAGATAAATACAATTTTCATGTCTTTCTCTTACGCCTCACTGACTTCTCTAATGTGGCATGAAGAACAAAGGGTATCCAAACCTAGATTCAGTGTTTCAAAGTCCAGCTGCCTCTGCTGTCTGAGCGGAGCTAAAGAAAGTTGTAGCCAGTATTTGCATCTTGTGCTTCTGTTGAGAGGCGATTTTACCAAGACAACATGTTTCAAAGCCAGAGACCATCTCGCTTCAAGTGGAATTTCATCCATTCCACCATGGTGTGGTCTGACCTCCACAGGCCCTCCTGGCACCCGTATCACACCCATGTCACCCATATTACCCAGGGAAGTGGGATGCTGGTACCTTCTACAAAGCCCTAATAAAGGCACACCATTTTCCCTAAAGACTTTGGTCCCTTAAGGTTTGTGCATCCATGAAAAGGCGCAAAATCACTAACTTTTATTTATATCCTCGAGCAGCTACCCAGCTCTTCAAGAGAGGCAAACGAAGGGCTCCAGCTCCACAGAGCTTACAGTCCCTGTTTTAATGATTTTCTTAGGCTTTGGATGAGGGGCACAATCAGCATCAAAATAAGATGTTAAAGAAACAAATACTAACAGGTTAAAACAACAACAACCCACAAGAACATAAACAAAACCCGACTGTTTTTTTTTTGAAGTGCAAGAGACTCAAATAATTTATAATGGATGGAGTTCTTTTGATCTCTGTACTATCCACTTAAACTTTTCCGTACAGTTGCTCAACCATGCAGGGCATAAGGTTAAAGGAAGAAGATTTCCATGGTCAGATGGAGGAACAAGTTTTGTTTTTTTTCTTTGAGCCTTAATTCTTTTTACATGAGTGTGATGACAGCAAGTATACAAAAATGCACCAGCTCATGTGTTTCCCTCTCCAATCTTTGATAGATGACATATGTGCATATATCCCAGCTGTTACTTAAATAAAGCTGCATGTATGCAATATGTCAGATACAACACAGGCCAAACTCTAGGATACAACTACTTAAGATACGTAGGCTAAAATCCGTAGTTTGTCTCCAGAAATCTTAAAACAAACTAAACTGACCCAACCCAGAACACAGCAGCCTCCTTCCACACCACAGGAAGATCAAGGTTCAGACTGACACTTCTGTTTCTTATGGGGCATCTGTTTCCCCAGTCCAGTCCCAGTACATTCTGGCACCCTAACTGGAAAGTGGGCTTTATGAGTGTCTTTCATCCCCAAGGGAAATATAACCCATGCAGTAATACTGTTTGTGCTTACATGTGCTGGATTTGGGACCTGTCCTTACCGTGGGACAAAGCAGAGTTATGAAGGTAGAATCACCTGTAACCCAGACAGGCTAGGGCATGCCAAAATTGCTCTTGGAGAACGAGATAGGGAGCAGCACAAAGGTTACCCGCTTACCGCGCCTGGGTTTAGCAGCCAGCCGGGGAGCTTCATGGCTCGGTGTGCATCCCTCTCTTCTGCCTGATCAGAGATGGGATGGTTCATCATTTCTTACCAGGAGAGAAGAAGTAAGCCGTCAGTCTACACATAGCTCACATACCTAACGAAGTATAATCCACCTAAAATTGCAAATTATTTGTGGCTAAGACACATGGCTGAGACCTGGGTTCTTAGATGTCCCACTGCCACCTTGTATGATCTTAGACAAATCACTGCGTATTCCCTGCCCTTGTTTCCATCGACTTCAACCTCTTCCCTTACTTTAAAAGGGTAAAATGCTACTCCGCCTTGCTAGTTAGTACATAAGACTTTCAGGGCACTGTCTCTTTCTTTTTGCAGACCAGGACCCTGTGTTTACTGCAGGCCTCCAGTGACCATCATTGTGGTATCTACATTAAATCAAGATGCCCTCTTTTCTACAGATACCAGCAACTCCACTTCATTAATCAATTAACCTGGGAGACCCAGGAATGCGGCAGCAAAACCAGCATGAAGATCCTGGCCTTTTACAGATGAAAGAGTTAACGAAGAACAACAACATTTTTGAACATACCAAGCCGTGATAAATGGATGTAGGCAAACACAGGTCTTGACACCCTCTGTCAGTGCACAAAAAGGGCCTCGCAGTGTTTTCTGATTCACAGACCTGGCTAATCTGCGACTCCACGCTGACCTCGAGTACGTGAAAATCCCTACTCACCCATCTGCTGTGAGAACATGTGTGTTGAGGGTTAGGCAGGTGAAACATCTCGTATCTGTCAGCAATGCCTGCGAACTGAGAGGGGAGGACTTTGTGAGCGATTTGCACAGAGTTTCTTGCTCAAATATTGTTGATATTCAAATGTCTGCAAGCAAGTTTTTGCTGCTGAAAAAAAAGAGCCACAGCAGGTAAGGAGTGAGAGTGGGAACTGCACATGGAACAGATCTTGAGTTGTGTCATGTCAAAACAAGAGCTGACATAATCCAGCAATAAGCACTGTCAAACCTGATAATGAGTCACCTGCAAGCGGAGTATCTCTGCTTTGCATCGTGCAGCCTTCTGCAAAACGGAACTGTCCCAATACTGGGCATAGATGAACGAAAAAACAACAGGAGAATCCTTTGCCAGTGATTTCAAACACAGCCCCAATCAAACCCTCTCAGGGAGGAGTTTTCCACATTCATCATCTGGCTTATCAATGCTGTCCTGAGCAAAACCTAGATGCAGGCTTTGTGAATGCCAGAGCACATGAACAATGGTGGAAGCCGGGAGGGTGATGATAAGAGGAGAGTGCAAAGCACATGTTTCAAGTTCTACCTTTTTAAGCAAGTGTTGGGGCCCAGGAAGCTGAGGTTGGGCTGAGTGCCAGCATTCCCTGCAATTTAATCCTAGCCCTTAGAGGAACAAGCTGTTATCCTCCCTCCATGCCAGTGTCTCCCCCTTATCTCACATTTGAAATTCTTTAACCACTTCAAAACAAAATATCTCCAAGGAACACTTCAGAAAATGTGTTTTCTTTTGTCTCCTGAAAACACTGATGAGAAGAAAAGCTCTTTTGTGTTTTGTGTAAGGAGCCTTTCAATGTCTGGGCTCTAAGTGCTCTCTTCTGTTCATTCACTTTCCCCTGAAAGTCTCACTCAGTGTAAGACGAATAGTCCTTTCCACATGGAAGGCTGAAAACCTGAGAGCTGTGCATTGAAGAAGAGGAAGCTTAGGCAATGGGCAGAGCATCAGGCATACAAAAAAACATTAAAGCAACACCAAGGGGCTAAGGAAGGCCCGCAAACGCGCTGCAGTGGAGCTGAGACACGCCTTGACGCTCCTTCCTTAAGACTTGCAACCAGCAGCTTGGGTGCTGAGATGGCTGTTTGCTTTGCAGGGCGATATTGTCCCCTTTCCAGCTGTAATGACGGCATTTGTCTCGTCTGGCTCACAGCGAAAAGGGATACTGCTGAACTAAACCACTAGGGAGTGATCAAGGAGATTTGTGTGCAGGGCTACTCAGAAAACCTGAAGGAGAACAGAGTGATGAGGAGCTTGGAAAGCCACAAAGGCTCAGGGAGTTAAGGGTGGACTAGAAAAGTGGGATTTGGCTTGAAGAAGGTCTCAAGGAGAGGGACTGAAGCCAGCTCCAAGGAGGGGCTCAGGGCTGCCTCCCTGTTGTTTTTATAGGCTTTCTTCTTGCAAAAACAGTGGGTGATTCGGCCCCACAGCAATCAGTGGGAGCCTTCCCTTGGCCTTCAGGGTGGGGATGTATCCATATCCAAACAACTCTGTACTCAGCCTACTTCACTTGCAGCCCTTCAAAGAATAATATGAGCAAAAAGAGAGAGGGTTAACCCACTACTGCAAACTTCTTACATGCCATACAGATGATGTCAGGCACAAAACTGAGAAAGCAAATATCACCAATGATAGCAGTTAGCCATAACACAACCTGGCCAACCCTCTTTTGACAAGGAACATTCTGCTGCAAGAGGACTTTGCTTTGGCTGCCTGTGCTCTAAGACAGTCATGCCCAAACTGCCAGATCTTTGCTCTAACCAAGGGGCTATAGGCACAGAGGAGCATTGGTCCATGTCCCTCCTCAGAGGCTTGGGGCTCTGTGGTTTGGCTGCCTTCAGTGCTCTCATGTGGGCTCTCACCCTGCCAAATTGTGTGCATGTTCTCTTGGAGTCTTAGTCCATCACACAGGACAATGAGGAAGACGAACAGTGAATTCTCATCTGTGCAATTTCTCAGCATAGTCTTTTCTTAATGATGTTTGAGAATAACAACTTCTTTTAAGATACTTGAGAATAACAATTCACCTGAATACTGTTCCTTTGCAACCACACCTTCCCCCGTGGCTTCAGTCAGCATCTGTGGACTACTTAGCTTCCTTGATTTCTCTCTCCTTACCTGAATTTTTCTAAATGTGGCAATAATTTGAGTTCCTACCCAGAGAAGCCACAGGAGAATCTTAAAGATTCTGCAATCTTTAAGATAAGCATAGATGTTGTGTTTGAAGCAGTTGGCATGGTTCAAATAAAAAAAGATAGATTCATTGCAGAAATTGTTAGGCAAGGGTGTCCAACTTCTGCTTCTTGTTGAGCTGGGAACAGATTTGCCAAATCATCGTCTTTGAGACTCCTGCTCAGTGCATTATGGAAGACTACTGCTAGTTCATATGGTTGGAAAGTGGTATCTGATGCTGGTTCAGAGGAGAACTGCTAGTATGATCTGAGGGCTGAGACTGCATTTTTGAACCACTAGAGCTTTGATACTTCAATGGCTTTACCAATAAAAAATAAAGTCTGATCAAATGTCAGTGCAATGTGATGTTTTTCTGCATGGAGTTTTCTATTCAATAAGATAGAAAATATAAACTACGCTGCAATATCCTGGTGCTTAGAGGTATCTACATGATTTTGAAATTTCCTAACCTTAAAAAGAAGGAAATGTTTCTCTCCTAGCTGAGGAGTTGTGTGCAAAGTTCCATCCGATGGTAAAATTTTTTGTCTCATTTATAAAAGCTGTACAAGACTGTGTTTATGGTTCAAGTGCTGACAAAGTCATAGCTCAGCATACAAGGTCCCTACCTGGAAAAATATACACAAGATGGCAAAGTTGCTAAAGTTTAATAATGTCTTTTGAGCACAAATTGGTTTTGCACTTTCCCCCCCCCCTAATGTTTTAAAAGTACTGGATTCACACCATGTGAGCAGCCCCTATTGTGCTCTGGCAGAGGAGTGCTTATCTCTCCAAAGGAGACATTGCGCTGACTGTTTACGAACAAACCGCACAAAACTTACAAAACTTGGCTAAATCTTAATGGGCCTATTGACGCAGTATCAGGGGTGAAGTAGACTTGGACCCCACAGCACGTTCAAATTACATGGCTTTAAGTGAATTTAGAGCTTGT
The DNA here is from genome assembly GCA_034008185.1 of Gorsachius magnificus. Taxonomy (NCBI): domain Eukaryota; kingdom Metazoa; phylum Chordata; class Aves; order Pelecaniformes; family Ardeidae; genus Gorsachius; species Gorsachius magnificus. Next base: position 73,900,812 of record CM067084.1, read on the forward strand.
CAAAGGAGCTAGTTTGACAGCCCAGGAGACTAAAATCCTCTGTTTACTTCCCGAACAGATATCACATGGACCACTCACAAGTCCCCCTCTGTGCTAATCTGCGGAGGACAGGAGTTGTTACAGCTCCCAGCTATGCAGCCTGGCTCTGAACCTCAGCCTGCAACAACCTGGGCTTTTAGCTCTGGAGGCATCTAGTTCAATCCCAGTGTGTCAGCCAAGACAGAGGCCATAACAAACTTCCCTAACGTGTTCCAGTCCTGCCCCAGAGCGCTCCTTCTGAGGACTGAACAACATTACTCTGTACCCAGTAAGTCAGATGCCACTATGGCACTAGTACGGAGAGGAAGCACTAATAAAAAGTTTAGGAATAGGATCTCCATGGGCAGAAAGAAAGAGAAAAGGGAATGAAAGACAGAAAAAAATAAAATGAAATAGCAGGAAAGGTTGGTCTGCCTCACACTTTCCAAAGCAAAGTTATGAAGGTAGCTGCATTCTGGACAGCTTTTTGTTATTAGATCTAGGAGATCTCTGCAGCTTCGCTTTCATTCATAGAAAAAATATGACTGAACTTTCAAGATCCCTTCAGTGATGGAATGGCCCCCCCTCCTCCTTCAATGAAAATCTCTATAAAGACCTTCTTCCCCGGGGTTTGGTTCTTCTGGAAACGGACTAAGTAATTCTGTGTTGGCTGGGAAAGGTAGAAAATTACCAGCCGTCTCTTCTGTTCAGAGGCGGGGGGGCAGTTTTGGCAATTCAGGCTAGAACCAGGACAGCTGTTAGGAAAAATGCTTGCTTTGGGGAAAAAAGGTGGATGTAAGGCAGTGGGGTATGCAGGGAGCTCACAGCCTCTTTGGGCTAGTAGGTATCTAGCTAACCACAAACAGAAAACACCCAGACAGCAGCCCTACATTTTACCATGTTATTACTGATGTTCAGGTCCAGTTGAGTTGTTGTCAGAGCAATGGAAGGATGCCTGCAGATTTCAATAGGGTTTGGGTTGGATACGTAAGGAAACCTGCTGCATCGTATGGTTTCCAAGCTGCCATTGCTTGTGCAAGTGCAGGTGTAGCTCTTTATTGCTTACTGAATGGTGGGGTGAGACTTTCATAAGGTTTGTGTGCAGCTCTCTTGTGTTGAATGGTTGGTGTTGCACTCCCTAATGAGATGTGGCTAGAGGCCCTCTCAAATGGGGGGAAATGTTTCTTTGTTTTGGCACTTCATTCCAGTTCACAAGCAGCCAATGGAACTTTCCTCTGGCTTTTTAAAAAATCCAAACTCACCTTTGATCAGAAATGAAACATGGAAAATTTCAGCAAAGGTGGCTGCGTTTTTTTGAAAGTTCCAAGTGGATTAAAGAACAAAAATGTATGGAGGTGGTTGGTAAAGCAAAGCATGCAAATGCAGGTGGGGGAAACGGGCATTGGCCCCCGTGCATTTGATGAGGCAGATTCATAGTTGTAAAAATGCAGGGCCCTTCACTGCTAGCGTAAGGGTGATGCTCACTTTGTGCAGGTCTGAGAAAGCAGGTCATTCAGCAGCTCCAGTTTCTAAGAGCTGGAAGGAGATAGCTGCTGTCGACTCTGAGCATCAGCCAGATTCTGTTTGCTCACTGTAGTGCTGGTTTCACAGCAGTCGGTGGAGCTTCGCCGGCAGAAGGAGTAGCAAACACAACGTGCTGTGACAGAGCTGTGCACAGAACCGAGCCCTATTTACTCCTATGGCAAGAATAAACATGAAGACTGGAATATTTTCACTTCCTGCTCTCTACCCCAGTTTAGTTTCTTCTTTGGGACTTTTTTTGTTTTCCCTGTGTTTGAACTGCAAATCGGAAGAGATAAAAATATGCTCACAGGAAAGCAGAGCGAAGCAAAGCAAAAGCACCTCTAAGGTCTTTTATTGCGCAGGTCTGATTCTGATCTCATGGCGTAAATCTGGAGTAACTCTACTCAAGTGAATGGATTCATTCTGGAAAGTCAGCCCTGAGTCCAGTCCTGTATGTTTTGTTTTGCTGGGGAGCAGTAGTAGGGCTTTATAGAGCAAGCATTACGCCCATTTGTTTAATGAAAACCCTCTTTCTTACGCAGTAATCATGGGCACTTCTCTTTTTTAATTGCTTTTAAAATGCAGAGTACTGGTGAACTGCAGTGGTAATTTTATATCCTGGCTCCGCTTGGCCTTGATTACATCAGTAGCAGGTAAGAAGGGAGGGCTGAATAGTGTTTTACTGTTTGGTAAAATAATTACTGCTCTGGCTCAAGATTTCAATTAATCCTTTCAGCGCTGCTGGAAAATGCTTGTGCCTGTGAGTCCTAACCACATATTCAGTGGAAGGGCCCTTCCTATTCATCCTCAGATGATTTTGTGCAGAGTCCTTCATGCAAGCTGAGATAGTGAGCGAGTAAAGAAATGAAGAAGAGAAAAAAAAAGTAATTCGATAGGTGTGGCCAATGGAGAAAAAGACTTTTGGAGGCATATCCTGAAAGTGGAGAACAGTATGCTACTTCACATTGCTGTGGCAGAGAAAAGGGCAGGTAATAGTGTCCTTTTAAAGACCTAGAGGTTCCCCACCTGGGCTCAGGCTTGGATCTGACAGGGTTGCCATTGGTCTTGAAATTCCCACAAAACTGCTTCCACTCCCTTACCCTGCGGCTCCTCAGTGGTCACAGCCTGGTGGGACAGGGGGTGAGGTGTAAAGACCCACGCTCTGGTGACTGGTGTGCAAGAAATACAAAAGCAAAGCCCCTAACCCCTCGGTCCCAGCCCATTGGTGGTAGTGTACGTAGGGCCTGACCCATGCAAGGGGCACCACACAAGGGTGTTAGTCCCAAACTACTCTCAGATGGACTTGTATTATGTGAACCTACTGCTTTCCTTGGCATTGAGGTCCTCCTCTGAGTACTGCTTTGCTTCTTGCTGGGCCAGGGCAGCCCACCCAGGTCCCCTCATTGCACTGGGGGTTTTGCAAATGCTGATGCTTTCCCAGCACGAGCCATGCAAGGCAGTAAGGCGCTTACCTTTTAGACAACAAGCAGCTTCTCATCACTGCAGAAAGCTTGAAATTGAGGACTGCGGGGCTCAGCTGTCAGCAAAGAAAAAAAATTCCAAAGACTAATTACTATTTTTTTTAATCTCATAGTTTTTAACCCTTTAATTTTTAGGCCTGGCTCAGTCTTCTTCAGTTCTGAGGGTTAGTCATATTACATAAATGAACTTATTCAGCAATAATTCGCTCCATTCAAGATAATTAACTAAGACAGGGCATAGGATCTAAACCATTGCAGTGAAATAAACAGCAGTGGTGCAGCACTGAGCCCCATGCCTGCCTGAAGTGAGGGGAAAGTGTTGGAAATAATCTAGGGATTTTATTATGTCTGTGTTTGTGACCTTTTCAGAGAATACTTGCTCTGGAGAAGCTGGAACATATGAAAGTTCACAGAGAAAAGTGACATTTGAGTCATCCGGGTTTTTTGAAAATGGTCTGAAATTAATTTGAGAAGAAATTAGAAAAAAAAAAGTAGCTCGTAAAATGTAGGACTTTTGATCAGAAACAGAAACTTCAGCACAATCTGGCTTCAGCCTCTTCCCTCCACAGCAATCTTGAAGGCACGTAAGAGAGCTGCTCAGCCTCTTTATGCTCCATATATAGTTTATGGAAACAGCAGCTTGTCCAGAGGACAGCCTCAGGTGGGAGAGATGAGTCCAGGAGAGAGTGTCCATGGGGACACTTCATCCTCTTGCCTGATAATGAAGAACCCTGTATCAGGAAGGTAACAATACAGAAGATGTGGCTCTGACATTGAGATGCTCAATAAGACATGGCAAGAACAATTTGGCTGTAGACTCCCTGTGTGACTTGGTATCGAGGGTCTGACCCTATTAACCTCAATTCCCCATGAGTAAGGTGGAGGAAGCGCATCCCCCGCTTCCCAGAGCTGCTGCAAGGATCAATTCATTGCTCCAGAGATGCAAATAGACAACAACCACAGATATGGGTCACCCTACAGACCGAGTATCACACCTTGAGTAATGAATATCTGTAACAAACAGTCCATGAGCCACCCTTGGGCTGAGCGTGTTCTCCTGAAACATTTCCTGGGTGACTTTAAAGAGAGAGCAAGGACAAAACCACAGAGCATTCACAGTTGATTTTTTTTTTTTTTTTTTTAATATCAGAGAACTGTCCTTCTACCACTCAATTTTCTGAGTCAATTGTTTGCTGTCAACTGTTCGCTCGGCTAATCCCAATACAAGGCAACATTCATATTGCGTTCACAAGAGCGTCAGCCTTGTTCGGAGCCTGTCAGCACAAGGGATTTCTGTTTGTGAACAAAAGTCTTTACACATTCTGGCTCCGAACGTGTGCGCTGTCCTTTCGAAGCCAAAAAGAGTCTCTCCCTGTGCCAGTTTGTGTTTCCAAAGTTGCTCTGCGTCCTCTCGTCATCAGCCAAGCTGTGCTGAGCTACTGGGCTACGTTTTTGGAATTACAAGGAGAGCTCGTCTGGAGGGGGAATGAGGACAAACTCCATGAGCTCTGGGCCAAATCCTTCCCAGGCGGTACGTGCCCGTGTCCACAGGGAAGGTGCTGCTGTGTGCAGATGGAGAAGGATCTCGGTTACCTTGGGTTTAAGGCACTGATGTGCTTCTCTGCTTCTGTCATACAGTTTTGGGTTTATTCTGGTAGAAATGAGAGCAGGAATTAGCTTGGCTGCTGCCCAGAAACCTTCCTTAACCCTCTGTGGGTGCTTCTCCCTGGGAATTCACAACGCTCTTTCCAGAGGAGCCCGGCACTCTGGCGTGCAACTTCTCAGAGGCGCGCAGACGTGAAGTTGCTTGTGGTTAGAGACACAAGCAAGGCCCCACATGTCTGATGTGTCGATGAGGTGAGAGCCCCCACCAGCTTCTGGATCAGGCTCCCTGAGGCAGCGGAACAGCAGACCTCACACTGGCACCCGCCACGTGGTGCCCATTTTGGGGATGTGCTTGGTAATTTGCATGGTCATCGACCTGACTAATAATTTTGTGGTTCACATAAAGATATATGTGTTGGTATAAAACACCTCGGTCATAGGATGAGCACTATATAGCATTATATTTTATGGAGGGAATGCGGCACTTTTCCAGCAACAGTCAATGAATCTAAATTCTGCTATTCCTGCATGACTGCCACAGAAATCTCTCTCCTGAGTATCATTTCTTATAAGGGATATAGATGCCAGTTGTGCTTCATAAACCAGTGTCCTTAAAAATTCTGCCATCTAGGAAAGCTGAGCACAGGGGGAAACTTGTGAGGTATGATATATATGAGATTTAAGTAGGAAAATACCAGGAACAGTTCTAAAAATATTTGGAACCGAGAAGCCTTAGTGAAACTGCTCATACACAAAAGGGCATTGAATGTCAGGACAGCGTAGCATGTATTTTTTTCGCCAGCAATCTTTTATCAGATAATTAATAAAGAGGCAGACAGCGTTACTGCTGTGCTGTCCTCCACCCCACATATATGCCTACTATCTCTGCTGGCATGCAGGTGTTAACCTCAGACTGGAATTACCGCAGTGATGTGAAGATAAATCAAATCGGTTTTACAGATATTTGTTTTGCACCTACCAAAATGACAGGGGTCCCTAGGATCCCTCAAAACCTATTTTTTTTCTCTCATGCATGCTGCTTTAGAATTTACCAATGCAGGAAAGATACAGAAATAATGAATAATCTCGTTTTTTCCCCTCTGTTCTTCCTATTACGTTTGAGAAATGCTGGGCTTCACTGTGGAAATTGGTAGCATTTTTAAGTAAGCATAATCTCTGCAGTTTAGAGTATTGCTTACACCAAAATTTTACAAGAGGTTCTGGAAGTTCTGGATTTCCCCAGTGAGATATTTTGGAGATGGCAAAAGGTAACACATCATTCCTATAGCCTAGAAAAGGACAGAGCAGGTCTCGCATATTTCTAAATGGGAAACCCTGGAAGAAAAAAGGGATTTATCTATGTACCAGTAACTTGGTGAAGAAGAAACGTAACAGATTTGCAGACAGGCCACTTGCCTATGACTTGCATGAAGTGTGCACTACCATTGCAAGTGCCAGCCTGACCATGTTGCTCCAAAGCCTGGGGATCTTTGACAAATGGTAAAATCCCTTTTTCTTTTTCTGCCCAGTTAAAATTTTCTGAGGAAAATACTGAACACGCATGTAGGAAAGCAGGTAAACGGGAACACTAACAAACTTAAACAAACTTGCAGAAAATATTGTACCCGACTGCTACACTGTGAAATGTGAGACCAGGGTCAGATGAAGAACCCTGTAATGTCTACTGCCTGAAATCATCTTGGTCTCTTCCTGAACCAGAGAAGGAATGTGGAAAAGCTGGTTCAAGTCCCTGCTCCTCCAAAAAGTATCTGTATGGCCCTGGGCAAGTCCATTCTCTGCTCTGTGCCATGGTTGGCTGTCTACAAGTGGAATCAAAAATACACTTACAGCCTCTCTGCACGTGACAGGATAACTGCACTGTGGATTCTGAGGTACTTAGATAGAAGAGGATAAAGAATTGATTGTTTTCATACCCAAAAAAGGGAAGATAGTTTTTTCAGGACAACACAAACCTGATTTTTGAGAATATTTAGTAAATTAGCTTATTTAGTTTTGGGGCACTTCTAATGAAGTCAAAGGGTGAGTTCACATAATCAATGTGAAATGGCAGTGATTAGAATCATTGCCTACACAATGGGAAACCCAGGTTCAAATCCCACTGTTGCTTGATGTGGAGCTGGTGTGAGACTGATGGTCCCGCACCCTTGCTGCCCATTCCTGCTGGGAGAGGAGAGCTTTCTGTGTGCGGGGGCGGCAGAAAGTCCTCAGCAGGAGGGAAGTTCTCTGGGGGAGGATGCCAGCCCCATTTCACAAAACCTTTTTTCTGAGGGTTTCTTCCGTCACCATAATAAATGTTTTACCTTTTGAAACATGAGAAAGAAAGAGGATTTCCCATCTTGCTTATCTGGCTTGTGGTTCAGGAACCACCAGGATACAAGAAGGTCCAGATTCAAGTTATTGTCTTCAACTCAAGCCTTCCCATCCCCAGTGACTTCTTTCCCATGCAATGGGAAAGTACCTCAGTCGCCTCCCATTAAGTTAGAAATTTTGCAAGTTTTCCTCTGTTCCTACATGTTTCTGACAAAAAAGAAGTTTTTTATTGATTCCATACCAGTTGCCCCTCTCACTATTGCCAGGTTGTCCCTGTTTCCTGCACAATGTGTCAAGAGAACTGTTGAGGATACCTTTTAATGGCAGCTCAGAATTCTCCTCCCAAAGAAACCATTTCCTCACTGAGCATGAGAAGAGGGGAAAAAAAAAGCCAGAATGGTATCAGTAACAATTGTGAAAATAACAGGCTGTTAGATTCTGTGAATTGTAATGATGAAATATCAATCCATGAGATGGAGGGAGTTTGCCTATCTTGTTTTCAGGGCTACTTATTTAATGGTGAGGATGTAAACATCCAGGCTTTCCTGCTGGGTTTCCTTTGGGAACCTCTGAGCATAGGACTGCCTCACCTGATTCAGGACCTGTGCGTGTGTGTCCTACAGATAGCTGAGTAGAGGGCCTCCTTGGTGGGCAATGCACCAGAAGGCCATCCTGGTTGGCACTGATATCTCATGTAGGGCCATATTCTTCCTGCTGATGCCCATCCTTACTCTGCTTCCAAAGGCACAGCTGTGAAGCTATGAAGGCCATTAGGCACCAAGGTGCCAGTGTCCACTGGTGGAGTCAGTCCTGACCCAAGAGGTTTTGGTGACCCTGGAGATGAAAGGGAATCTACAACGGTTCTCTAATGGCAGAGGTTTTTTCCCTAAAAAACTCAGGAAGTAGCAAATAAGAGCTGGGAAAAAAACTTAGAAACCCCCACAATTTAACTGGTGATAAACAGAGAGAGCAGAGGTGGAAAAGTCTTTCAGGAAACCGAGGAAGAGAATAAAAGTTCAGAGGATGAAAGAACACTGTGCTCAAGTGTGACATTTCAACATTAATGCCACTGCCACAGATTAGTTTTGTCATGTCTAAGAATTCAGCAAGAGGTTAGCGATGCCCACATGAATTATAATAATGTAGCTACATGCAAGTAGTTGTTTTTTATTATATATTCACCTGAATTTAATTTTCTCCTCTTCCGCAATCATCCAGTAGACTGTTCTCTAGGGGGATGTTTACATTTTGCTTTTGAATGTACAGGAATTTCAGCAGAGGTTTTTTTTTTTTAAAGTGTATTAAAAAAAAACATTTCATGATAAAACATGAGATTTCCTATATTTTCCAGCCACTGTGAGGTCTGCAGCCATTCTGGAGTGATAATGATCTCCAGGGACATTATAAACAGTGGTACTTTTCAGAATAACCTTTTTTCTTTTACAAGATTCTTCTGTGGAGACCAAGCTGTTAATTTAGGAGTTTATTCTCCAGAAATTGCACTTACAAAGGTGTCTGTGCCTTTTTATCAGTTACATAGCAAGTGGTCTCAAGCTGAGGTGGGTGGAAATTAAAACCAAATTACATGTATGGATGAATCGATGCAACAAGAGAGTCTACATTTCAGACTCTACAGCTAATGTCCTCTTAGACACTAATTGCTAACCCTCATCAGGTGCTTGGCATTCACTCATGCTTGGTGAAGATAAAACATAGCAGTAAAGGAAACTTCCATCACAGCGGTAGTACTCAGATTCTGGAGAACTGGATTCAGTTACCTGAACCAGCCTAAGATGACCTTGGTAGGACAGTGTGACCAAGCCCACTAAAGTGTTTAAATTCTCTTTGAAATCTCTGGTGTGGTCAGAGGTCTGTGATCTCATGTGTCATGACTATAGGCTGCTTCCAGATATATGTCTTAACTCCCATTTTTCTCAGGAAAATGGAAATAGCAGACACTCCCTTCTAGGCAATAAAAAATCCATCTTGACAAGCTGAATAAATAGTGATATCCATAGTTAGCGATAACTAATCTTACTCTGTAAACCCAAAACCGCAGCCTATACCTCAAATCAGCCAGTACCCTGTGAGAACGGAAACAAGGTAATGAGAAATGGAAACCTAACATTCTCAAATGAAAATCAATCCCTTTAGCTATCAGATGATCAAGCAGATATCATTCTTGATGCTGCAACAAAAAGAAGCATCTCAGTCACTTCCATGACCCCGGTCCCCCAGAGCCAGCTGTTGTAAATTTTAATCCAAGTGAGTCTTGCAATGTTCTGGTGAGGACAGCAAATACAGTAGGTACAGCTGAAGAACAAAACCACCAGAGGCTCAACTGCAATTGAAATGGAAATTAGAGCCTATGAGCTGTCCAGGTGCCCCTGGGGGAACCTTTCTCCAAAATTCAGATTCCTGCCAGTTGTCTGTTGCCTGTCCTGGAGGTGACTTTGGACACCTCGACCCCTCCTTTAGCATGTAGGAAAAACAGTTTTCACAGACATCTAATTCCAAGGTCACTTTTGAATTACTATTAATTAGATGACTCTCATTAGACCTATTCGTGTTTTACTAGTTTTATTAGACTTCTTCCTTACATTTTCTGAGAAAATGGCTTTCATTTTGGGTTTGCAGAACCATGAGCATTTGTGGAATATTTACATGAAAGACCATGAAACCAGTTAGCAAAAGAGGGTTTTCTGTTAGTCTGGAAATGACATGCTACAAATCAAGCTGTTTAGTTTATAGGTGAAACAGTCTTTCTAATAAATTGCTATAATTTAACTAGAATACAAATAATTTTTTTTTTTCTGATAAGATAATCGTTGGAATCCTTTCTACATTTCATAGGGCTTCTTTTATAAGCCGTAAGAGGAACAATTTATTTCACTTCATCATATCTTGCAAATACTTCACATTTTTGGAAATGGCTCAGTGACTTCTCTATTGATGTTGTGCAGCATTTCTGGAATCTATTAGTTTATTTTCGGGCTCTTTTCTCATTTTTGCTGTTGTATACTGAAGCGGAGCTGAAAGCAAGTTGTTAATTTAGGTTGGAAATGAAGCAAAGCAAGTTTGTCCAGATATATTAATGACTATTTTTCTCATAGAGGAAACAACAGCAGAATCACTGAGTGCTCTGCAGTACTCTTCCTTTATTTCTGGAACTCAGCCTGGACTAGAGCGATTTGTGAGACTCCCAGTTTGTCCTGGATTCCAGAAATGAGTTGTTCTAGCACCATTTCTAATCTCTCTGGAAGGCAGATGAACTGGAAAACTTACAAGAAAACCTCAGTGTAACAAAGTCAAGACTTTGGGAGGGTTTGCACATTTATTCAGGAGTTCTGTACTTGACCTAAGCCTAAAATCTGAAGGCAGTGAGTGCTCTGCTCATTGAGAGAGGTCAGCTAATCCTGAGTACAGCTCTGAAATTCCAGTGTTCAACCATTGATTTTCCTAATAAATAACTTCATTTTAGTTATTCTTTATCTCTTGCCAGAACCACACCAGATGAAGAAAGTAAAATTTCATCATCCTAGCAGTTCAGTGAATACAATTCCTGCATTTATCAAGTACCAGATAACTGACACCAAGGCAAACAAACAGGCAAATATGAGTCTGTTGCTATATCTTTCAGCTCCCTCCTTACACATCTCCCCAGGGGTAGAAAACTTATGAAAGCTAAAGTGTTCTCACAAGGTTTTCTTTTTAGCTCCATTAATAGCTCTTTAGAGGGCTCTTTCACCACAGGCTCCTTTGGACACCAATGTTTTGTTGAACTTGTCCACCCTTCCTCTGAAATGGAGGTTACTCGATAACCATTTACAACACTCAGTGCATTGATGTACAGGAGCGCAGAGCACCGGTCAGAGATTTCTGGAAGCGTACCCTCAGCCAAATCACAAACAAACTCCTGAGCAAATATCTATCAGCCTTTCTCTCTTACAAGCTTCACTTAAAAATTATCTGAGATTGTGAAAGGCTGCATTAAACCTCACAATTCTGGGCAGAGCCTCCCGCCGTGACGGCATTGAACTGTGCCACAGGTAGGGCTCATTTGTCACCCAGCCAACCTACCTTAGAGCTGGAATGACAGACATGGACGGATGGTGGGTACCCTGAATTTCTACATCGGTAGGTAATGCTGATGTTATACACATTGTATGACAGCTCCTCTGGGCAGCAGTGTTTTGGCTTGAAAGACAAAGTGGTTTTTATATTCAAAGGTGCAGCTTTAAAGTCTTTCTTCTTAGGTGATTTTTTTCTTACAAGTGCTTCTTGTGACTCATTTCCACCTCCCCCAGATGAAATTCATTGCTTTTCAGACACACCTCCTCACTGTTTGTGGGGGCTGTTCTGCTGAAATCTGTGTTTAAAAACTGTGCCCTTAAAAAGAGCAAGAGAGAAGTTACTTCTAACCCGTACACTGCACTAACAAGTGTAAAACAAGAGCCAAAAGGATGAGCAGAGGTGGCACATGAGTGGGAGTGAACATTAATGCCTTTATTTTTTGTCAGCCTCCTTATTTTCATGATAGGAGACCCTTATGGAAACTTTTAGCTTTGTATAGTTATGCAGAAAGTAAAGCAGCAATCCCCAGGGGGTGAAATCCTGGGAGCAGTACTGAGGCTGGAAACCCACTGAACTGGGTGGGAGAGTTGCTCCAGAAATAAGGAAGCTGCTGATGCGGAGATTGATTTGTTGTCTGTGTCCATGCCTGATAAAAAAGGATGGGCTTAAAGTGCAAAGATCCAGCTTAAACTTCCTTTTCCTAAGTTTTGGTGAAGTCAGTCGCCCAGCAAGGCAACAGTGTTCCCATTGCTTGAGCATCAAATATCGCTGTCACCATCTGCCTCATTGCAGCTATCTCCTTCCAGAGTAGTGAAGTGTTTTAGTACCAAGAAAGCAGCTAAAATGTTCCTTCAGGCAGGATACGAGAGAATGCTGAATTTAAAGAGTTACTGCGTGCTTTGCCGATGCCTGGAGGAAGGCTACTGAATTCACAGCTACAGACTTGCACCAAACTGCGCCAAGCTTGTTCTGCCACTTTCAAGAAATTCCTGACTTTTTTCTCAGCACCATTCTTCCAGATTCATTTCAAACTCTGACAGTTCCCTTTAGCCTTTGGAGTTCCTCCTCCTCTTTTTCTCACTCACCTATCTCAGGCTGCCTGAAGCTTTTAACTCTTGAACTGGCCACTCAGCCATATCCCTGTTGGATCAGCCCTACCGTCATTGCAAGTAAAAGTCACCTGCAGACTTCAACTGCACAGTAGCTTGCACCTCACCCTTTAAGCAAAAGCCCAAAGACAACAATATGGCATTCTCCTCACAAAAAAAAAACCCAACCCCAACGCCCCCCCCCCCATCTTTTTCAGGCTCCTTGGAGAAAACTTGAAAACTTAAGCTGAACAGGCACTTGCAGTTGGAGGAGATGTTCTCCAGCAAAATGGTGCGCTCTCCAACCACGCTGGGTCTCTGAACCAAGACCTGGGAACAAGGTCTCTGGATTGGGAACCCACAGGACATGGCAATGCATGACTTACCCTGCTGCCACTGGGCTGGAGATTCCCGAGGCCATGGGAGCATGGGAATGGGTGTCTATTTTGGCAGTTTCTGTTTGCATTGGCTGCTTGAGGCTGCTGGTAGCTAAGGTGTAGGAAAAGAATGGCTTGTCACACAGAAGTACCAGAACTGAGGAAGAGGATTAAAACCTCGTTTGAATGTTGGGGGTTTTTTTTTCCTGTAGAAAACTGCTCGGAGGCACAGGAAGCTAATGGCAGCAGACCCCGAGATGGCATCCTGGGCCAATCCCTTAAACACTCCTCAGACGTTCCGCAGGCCTTATGTTCAGGGAACAGAAACTTCTCCAGACTTACCTAGCAGTGAGCCAGTACAGTGGGGATCACAAATGGGAATGGCATTAAAACCCAATAATAACTAAAAACATTAAAAGAGCTTCTTTAAAAGATGCCAACTGCTTTCAATAACTAAATAAATCGCTGCAGTGCTATTATCTCTGCAGAAAAGGCATTTTGTATGGTAGTAAAGGCAAATGCAAGGAATTAATGCAGGTACTAAAGTAGCTTCATTTAGAGAGGTGAAACAGGCAATTCTTAAAGGAGCACTGCTCTATAGATTGTGAAAAAAGTCTGCTGTGAGAAGGAAGCATAAAATTGCATCCTGAAAATGAGAAGCACTCTGAAGGAGAAATTCATGGTAATGTAAACTGGAACTTTTCTTCAGAGAAACACTTAAAATGAAGCTGCTCCCTTCTCCTTCTTCTTCCTAAGCTGCTGACACGCATAAAAATGTGTGTTTGACCAGCAGCTTATTTGGAATGTTTTCTCCTTCCCTAACGAAAATGTGTTATTTCTCTAAACAATATGCCACTTAATACCAACAGAAGTCTCCTTAGCAGATAGGGCATAGTGGCAAGGCTTCAACCCATGCCAGGGTTTGGATCTAGGAAGAAAACCCTGCTAGACTCAAGTATTTACTTATTTGGTGATCCTTTCCAAGGTCATATTTTTAAGCTGTAGGGGAAACCATCCTGAAGAGTAAACCAAGTGACTGGGAAGTTGAAGTACAGAAGCTTGCTGTGACCAAGTTAGTAATGCTCTCTTTAAACAGTGGCCCCACTGAAGAATTGAACTTAAGTGCCTCGGCACAGTAAAGCCTATGTGTTGTCTTTGGGAAGCATTTCCAGCTTAATAGGGACGAAGTTTCCTTTATGCCTGATGCAGCAGCACATTTCATTTCACAAATTTCCTTTTCCACCCATTTAAGCAATTAACTTGGGATGAATGAGATGCCAGATGAATATTACTGCCTTAAGAATCAATAGCTGCTTCTGAGGTGGCTCTGGAGAAAAGAGGGGTCTATATGAGCCAGCTGTACGTTTTGACGTCTTGCCAAAGCCACGCCACCTCAGCAATTACCTCAGAAGCACTGTACCCGTGCCACTCTGTGCCCCATTTCAGCAGCAGTTTGTGCCCTCTTATTTTCCTCCTGCTCTGGGAGACGAATGGTCACCTTTTGGGATGAGGCAGCAGAGTGAAGGCTTTGCAGACTCTGTGCCTTACTCCCTGCCCATGGACGGGAGGTCCCATGGGGTGTGCAGGGTGCAGCCTGGGCACTTGCACCCTAAGCATGGGCAGATAACATGAGAAAAGATGGTGTTAACTACTCCTAGTGACATCAAACAGCTTACAAGTCCTAGTGGTGTCTTCTTACCTGGCAAAGCTGTCCCATGTGTAGTCACCAGCCACTTTGCTGCTTCCCACAGCTGGTGTGAAAAGAAAAGAGATTAAAAGTCCATTGTGGGTAGACAGTGGTCCCTCTCTATGGTGTCTTCTAGCAGTAGTGAGGGGAAGAACTGAATAAAGAATGATGTTTTGATGCTAGCAAATTGTTGGCCCTGCAGGCACAGAGCTGGAAACTCTTTTGCATCTCATCCTTCACAAAAAGCATTGTTAAATATCTTCCATTTTTAGGATATTTACTTCTGGAGATGCCTGACCTGAAAAGACAGGATCAGGTTAAACACGATGCACTTGGAACAAGGGGCTTCACTCCAAGGTGTTGTCCTCACCCAGGCAATAAGGGACAGATTGGAAGGAGAATCTTACTTGCCAGCTGAATATTTGCCAGCTGAAGAGTTAAGGCCATCAGATGCTGTGACAAAACAGCGAATCTCACCCCTCCCTGCTCCTGCAATCTGTTGAGGTTATCCTCAGCACAGGTCAGCACCTTCAGGCTGAATTTTCAAATGTGGATTCTGACACTGTTCTTGCAAGGCTTTTGCTTGCCCGCCTCAGGAAGCAGGCACTTATCGCTGTGGTTATGTGGTCTGCATGAGCAAAGCCTCGCGCGCGCAGGAGCAGGGATCCTGTGCACTTCTGACAGTCCACCTTATTCCACGGGAACAATTCCCTTCCAGGATGAAGTATATTGCCTTGTTCTTAGAAACTGGGCAAGGTGGTGCATGGGGTCCAGAGCGAGGGAAATCTGCAGTGAGATTTAGCTGGGGTGGCTGCTGCGATGACGTAGCTGCACAGTGCTCCAAAGCGGGGCCTGGCATCTACATCACTGGGCAAGTTCATGCAGATCCCCTGTCCCTTTGGGGAAGAAAGTGGGGATAATACCACCAGAAAAGCTTCCACTGCAGCATTGTTGAACACGGCCTATTTATGGTGAAATGGGTGGCTTGTTGAGCCCAGGGCTTTTGGATTTATAAACTATCATACAATAGTTGCTTAATCCAGGACGCAGCAATAGAAATGGGAATTGTGTGCATTTCAATTTAAGCATAAATCTATTTTTGCACTGGCTTCCTATTTTGACCTCTTAGGTTTGGCCGTCTGTCAGAAAGCACCACATCCGATCCTGCTAATTCCTTTCTTTATGTCCTTCCTGTCAGAGGGCTGATGTGGTCTTGCTGAATTCTTGCACAAATTTGCTTTGTACAGTTTGGCCCTCTGGTATTAACAGCAAGTTTCCTCCCTAACAAGGAAAACAACAGTGTTACAAACATATGCCTTCCTTACCAACAGGTACACTGACACCTAAAAGTCTGGATTTCGGTTCCTACATGAAAGCAGTTCTGGTTCTTGGAGGTGTTGAGAACACAGGCTCCTATGAAAAGGCTTGACTTCAGGCTTATAAGATTGAAAAAATTGGCATATTGAAGAGGAATAACATTTCATCATAGAAAGTGAGAGCCCTGAAACTCTCTGGAAGTAACCTTAAAGCCCTTGTTGCTTAAAACAACTCCCTTCATGTGGAGTTTTTCTTCTGGTACTGTCTGAAATACACCTAGTCTGGACTGAATTGCTTTTCCTCTTGAGGTTCAGACTTTTTTTGGTTTTCTCCTGGAGGTAATTATTCGAGCAACAGGGCTGAATAAAAGGCAAGTGTGCCAGGTTGGCTTCGGTTTTGTTTTAACAAACACTTCAGTTATGCTTAATTTTATGGTTTTTGCTTTGTCACTGTGATTTCTCAAACGCTACAAAGCTATATTCATTTTAAACAAGCACTAAAGCAAAGTGATCCAACAAGGATATACAGATGTGTTTATGATGGGAGCGATGTAAAATCAAGACTGACGCAGCACCAAGCAACATATAGGATGTACTGCATTTGAAGATCCTTTCCCACTCCCTCAGCCTATAAATTATTGCTGCCACTTCACTTCTGAGCAAACTCAGCTTCCCAGATCAGGTGTTTAGAAGCTGAAACCTGGGTACCTTTTAGGTCAAAGTATCTTTTGTATCAAAGTACAAAGCATATGTTAACAATGATTTTCATGTCCATAAGAAAAATAAATGCATGCATTGTTCTTAAGAGCTATGGGTTTAGGAACTAAAGAACTAATCTGAGAGGTACAAAGCTGAAAACTATTAGCAAGGGTATGAAATGATGTCCGTCAGAGTGAGGGCAGGCAGGAGCACAAGTTCATACCCCGTTCAGCAGCACTTCTGTTATCTAATCCTGGCCTTCTCTTGAGTACAGGTTCCCAGTCTCCCCAAACCAACTGCTAAGGTGGGAATTCACTAAGGGAGCAAATAATATTTAATGATTGGAGCTGCTAGAGAAAAAGACCTAGCATATGAACTTGTGGGACCTTGAGTCTGTCCCATACCACCAGCTTTCCTTTGAAGAGGAGAACCCCTCCACCTCCAGCCTGGACCCTAACATGCATGGGTGCTGACTTTGCTCCCGGTGATGTTTGCAAATATGTGTGCACATTTCTAGTGCATGATCAATGTGGGTTTTTTTTTCTTGAAAACCACTGCTAATTTGACCCTTTCTCAGGTAGAAATGTTAGGTGATGCTACTCTTTCTGCCAGGGAGACTTGTTATAAGGTAACGATTTCCAAAAGCAGCTCTGATGGTGAAGACGTATCATGGTGGAGAGATGTTTTAATTCATAAACAGCCATGAAATTCTATTTTCATATCATGGGGATAATCCATCCACGTTACATGATTCAAACTGTAACACAGTGGACTTCACTGAAGATTTAAAAAATATGAATGACTTTTTTGTCATTCCCAAAATCTCAGCAGGTTCTTCTTAAATCTCAGAGCTGGTACTGAAAAATGGAGATCCCTAAACCATCTTCCATCTTCCCCTTTTTTTGAGGAAGGGCTACTAGATGCACCTTATTTACAACACAAATAATGCCCTGCTTCTGGTACAGACCATTGGTTTCAAAAGGTTTTATAAAATAAAAAAATATAGAGCCTGTTTCTACCAATTGTGTGAGACACTGCAAAATGACCAGACAGCTTGTTTTACAAATGTGTAGGCTGATTAACATCCATGCTAAAGTGTAGTAAGCTTATAGTTTTAGGCATGAGTATGAAAACCAGATGTCCACATCTGTATTTACAATTCTGTATGAAACTTGTTATCTCCTGGTGGCCATCATTTTACATTTCATGGCTCCTATGCTTCATCCAACACGATGGATATGAGTATCTTCATCCACCACCGCTAACACCTGTTGGAGGAACCTAAACTTTCACACCAGAGTTTGTGCTCCTAAAACATGTAATAAAGCTCAGCTGAAACATAAATCCAGACTTTGGACAGATAGCTGCTTCCTATTAAAGTTTATTTTCCAGGAGTTTGCTGCAGACTTTCCATGGATACTCAAAAGAGTCATTTCTTGATATTATGATGTTAACCCATCAGTAATCTTCAGAGTTTCCATCTCACTTGCCAAACCCTATGAATCCATTTAGCCTCCTGTTGACCTATGTTTGTGAACATTACCAGGTGAATTTCATCACATTGCAAGGATTTACTATCCCCTGAGTTGTCCTATTTTAAAGCTACAAGATTCACTGACATTAAGAATAAACCCGACTGAAAAACTTTATAAGTAATTTATTCAAAACTCTTGAGAAATGTATCCACCTTCCCAAGTCACTTGATAACAAGATTTCTAGGCAGGATGATTTTGATAGAAACTTCTTTTTTTTTTTTTCATTTGAAAATGCTGGTTTGTCAGATTTGAAATTTTCCAATGTAAGTTCCAGCTACACTTTTCACTGGGCAGGGGATAAAAATTCTGAGTGAATGATGAGACCAGTACTTGTCTCCTCATCATGTTCCAGCACTGTCAATAGCACAAAAGCAGTCAAAGACCTCTCTTGCAATGACAGAGACCCAGGCCTTCAGTCTATCTAATTCAGATCAGGGTGTTAAGCCTAGACCATCTGTGTATCAGGTGACCATCAGCCTTTCCTCCTCAATCCTTCCTGTTGAAATTGTTCTGCTTTCTAAGATATAACTGAATATTCATTGAGTGGAAAGATACAGACAAAGGAACTCAGGAAAAAAAAGAAACAAATGAAATTATTTTTTTCAGCACCAAATACTGCTGACTCTTACTTCAGTGCCAACCTTGGGCCATGTTGCCCTTGCTTGGACATCTCTTTACATGGCATTTGGAAAAATAATGGGTTCAAATGTACTCTTAGATTTATTTATATGGTGATGTGGCATTGTGGTTCTGTCCGGAGGCACGAACAGGAGTGCATGGACTTGAGTCATCCTGGTGATTGACATCGCTGCGTAGATGTCTATTCAAACCTGCTGAGACCTTACCTGGATTTCAGAGGATTTGTCAGAAGCAGAGCTAAATGTCAACATAAGATTTATCAGCAATACAAGTCCTCACAGGTAGCTGAGTAGCTGAAGGAACTCAAATAAAAGCAACAAAAATGTAAAGACAGACTGACAAGTTAAAAGAATTACAAAAGCGCAATGGCTAGGAGACAACTGGTGAGGGACATGCTTGTTCCAGTTTATTCGAGGCATGCAACACCAGCTAGCGAAAAGATTATTTGAAGATGAAAGAAGTGTGAAGATTCCTTCTTAGAGACCAAAGAAACAAAATACAGGCTAGCTAAGCAACAGAATAAGAGAGGTGTATTCCTAAAAAAAGGTGAAGCTGTGTTCAAATGAAGAAAAAAAAAGAGAACAATCTCCGGTAGATGAAATATGGAGATGCAAAAAGACAAATTTAAAAAGGAGTTTGGGATCAACTTAAAAAAGGCATAAAAATTTAATAATAACTAATTACCTAACTGTATTATGAATGCCTTGCAGAGATGATGCAGACCAGTGGACAGTGAAGGTGTGAAAGTAGCAGTGAGAAAAGGTAACAGCATAAAAGAGAAATGACTTTTTATTTTCCATTTTTATTCACTGTGAGACCTTAACATGTACTTTGGCTGCCTCAACTTCAAGTGTCAAAAATAGAACAAATTGAGAAATATCAGGAGAAACAAATTGGCAGCATCACATATTGTTCATCGAAGGGTTTTAAAGAAAGGCAAGTTTGAAATAAAGGATCTCCTGGCTGTGGTGTGTGATCTCTCATTTAAACCAGCCTTTGTGTTAGAGGAACGGAAAGTTGTGAAGGTGAGGCCAATTTTTAATAAAATTCTCCAAGCAGAAAGTTAGAACACCAAAGTTAGAACTCCAAGCATAAGTTAGAAATGTGTGCCAAGCAAGTTGGTAGAGCTTAATAATAAAGAATAAGACCATGACACATGAATAAATAACATTTTTTTCATTTATGGGGGAATAATCCCAACCAGCTTTTGTGACAGGAAGATAAACTCACTGGTGTTCTTTTAAGGAGTCAATAAGCACATAGACAAGGGAGGATTGACTGATGAAGTCTAACTGGATTTCTTAAATGCAATCAGCAAAGTCCCTCACCAAAGCCTGTTACAGAACCTGCTGTGAGATAGGTAAGACCTTAAAATACATACCTAGCTAAAAGATAGGAAGCAATGAGTAGGAAATAATGGTCGGTTCCTGAATGTTTGCCAGTGGGCTTTCAAAGTAATCTCTGCTTGTGCTTGACCTGCACAGCATATATATAAATGACCTTGATGTCTAGTGAAAGTATGAAGCTTGCTCACCAGCCTAGACAGGACCACTCAGGGTAAAAGGGAAAGCTTGCTACAAAGATTTGCAGAGGCAATAAATCAGCTCTGTGATACTGACAAAAAATGCCAGATGGAATTCAGCGTTGATAAATCAGAGGTAATTCACCTAAGAAAAAAAGCCCCTCAATTAACATACATAATGATATGCTCTTCAGATGTGCTCTTAGCTATTACCCTTTAGGAAAGAGATCTTGGAAAGATGGCAGGCAGTTCTATAAAAAGCAACTCAATGTTCAGTAGCAGTCAAAAAAACCCCTTTGTTTGAATTTAAGAGCTATTTGGAGAGGAATAGTGAAAAAAAAGGGAAATGTCCTTATGCTACTTCATGAATCTGTGGTGCAAACACATCTTGATTAGTGTATACTGTTCCAGACTCTCCATCTTAAAAAAGTGAGGTAAAACTTCTACTGTATTTGCAAGTGGATGTGGATAAACAAGACCTGTAGATGGACATCTCTTATTAGACCAGCTAGAATTATAACAAGAACATCAACCCTCTCCAGATTAAAAAAAAAAAAAAAAGCAGCAAAGAGATGTTGTGATCCAAAAGCCAGTTTAGCATTTCTAGCTATGGAAGTAAGTCTAATTCAAAATATTAATTACAGCTGCCTAAAAACCTTGTCTTGCCTCGTGTAGAACTAGAAAAGGTATACAGAAGCTTCCAAGGTATGGTATGGCAACCATACAAGGGTGGAATAAACAGCTCTGATTTAGAAAATTGAGAGAGATGGGGAGAAGCCAATTAGGAAATGACAGCTCACTGTCTTTTCTAACACAAGATTTAATGAAGTCAGCCACGAAACCAGTAGGAGGCAGGTTTGAAACCAAGCGGAGGAGGCATTTCCTCATACGGCACTGAGTTAAGTTGTGGATCTTTTTGTCACAGGATGTTGTGGAGGCTAAAAGTCTACAAAGCTTCAAAAAGTGACTAGGCCAGATCGTAGAGGAAAAAACAACCAAATATTACAAGTAAGGGCAGCAGCCAGTGGCTTAGGAAATACGTAGGCTACAAAGCCCTGGAGCTCAAGGAACTTGCAGGAAGGTACAACAATTATTTATTTGGTCTTTATATGCTTCCCTAGGCATCCATTTTTAGCTACTAGTAGGGTGACAGGATGGGGGGTAAGGAAGATCATTGCCCTGACTCAGTAGTGCCTTTTGTATGTTCTCAGACACCCATCCTCAGCAGAATGCACCAAGATCAAGCTCAGGGAAGAGCCCTGACTTCCCAGGTGAAGCAGAAAGATGATTTAGTTCAGGCACTTTGGTGATTATGACATGGAGGGGTGTGTAGAGGAGGGACAGTGGCCTGGTAGGTTGTGGCCACCTTCATTCTGGTCCGAACTCAGAGGCAACTAAGCTGGGGTGTGAAGGTGGGTTAGGAAATGACGGTGGTCAGCCTGAAGGAGTCACAATGCCAATGTTAGGGATCACAATGTCATCGTTAGGTAATCCAGGTCAGACACTTGGTGGTTCTCCCATGCCTTGGGTTCAGCATATGGTGCAGCTTATGGACGGTCGAAGGACTCCATGCTGATGCCCCTGCTAACAAAGCCTGTGGTTCTGAAGAGCGACACACGAGCCCCACTACCAGACCTCTCTCATGGGAGGGATTTTATTCTTATTCAAGCACTGGTATAAAGCACAAGTGCTCTGGCTTTAGGAGGATTTCCTGATTGTCCTAATGATATATATTTTTTCAGAGAGCATTGCTCTTGAATGGAGTTCATTAAACTGAATCTGCAGGTAACTCTTCTGTTCAACTTTTTGACAAATGGCTGTAGCTCAATGTTTAACTCCAAAGGGGCCAGGAAATGAAAATATAGCCCCATTCCTCAATAATTATTAATTTCCTGTCACTATTTTCCTTACTTCAAGAGTTTGGAAAGTTCTAACAATCTTGTAAAGTTTATTAAAGAGTAATTTGGAAGCGGGATGGCGGGAGGGAGGTGAAGGAAAGGGAGAGAAGACTATTTCTGAACACTAAAAATAGTTTCAAATTCCCGCCAAGAAATGACAAATTGTTATATACACAGTCAGACACAGAGATGTATATTTTGTTTTAAATTCCAATTTCAAAATGTACTGCATAAAGAGAAACCACAAATTGAAACTCCGTGTGCTCATGTTGGCAGCAACGCCAAACTTAGTTTTTTTTCTAAATATAACCCTCCCCAAAACCCTACCTCAACCTTCCTCCACCTCCTGCCCCCTCTTTTATAAGTAAGAACACAGAGTGTTTTGGTTTCTCAGTGACTTTTTTCCTTTCCTTTGCATTACTAGTGGAGGGCTAAGCTCTCAGAACCTTACTCAGGTAACATTTCCATCGGTTTCAATGGGAGGTTTGCCCATGCGAGGTCTGCAGTATTTTTCCTGGTATTTATATGAAATTAAGGAATGTGTGACAGGAATGAGGAACAGTCTTGGCAAGAGAATGAGAAGAAAACGCCATTTTGTAAAGGAATGGAGAGTAGGGAAGGAGGATAATGATGTGAGGAGCACTATGTAAAACTTTACCCCTCTTCCATCTCTGTAATTTCTCCCTTTTAAACAGAAAGGCCTTTGAATTTGAGTCAAATATCTAAAGAAAATGAATTTTGAGGACTCAGTCCAGGTTGTAGGAAACAAGCCACATCAAAATCCCCCCAAAAAATCACCTCTAATTTAAGCAAAACTGTACCAGAGACTAAAGACAAACCAGTCCTTTCAGCTTTCAGAAGGGAAGTAAACATCAAAAGAAGAACCCAAAGTAGAAGCCTAGAAATGTAAATTTGTTGGTCTTTTCACACTCAAATTCTCACGCTTCTTCCATTTCCTTTCACAGAAGAAGAATGTGGTCAGACTTGGGGGAATGACTTAACAGCTTTTATTAAAGGGTAACGTAGTCCTCCTATGGATAATTGGAGAATCATTATTAAGAGAATTAAGCAGTCATGATCTGTCCCAGTCTGAATGCTGTGGCTTGGAAGATTTTACTCATGAGACATTACTTTCTCAGTCTGATTACATGAAAACGTATAAATATGAGCACTGATGAGGAAGAGAAGGATCCTGCTGAAAGCTGAGTGGTGTTGAGTTCCCTCCGCTTCTATGAGCAGCATAGGAAAAGAAGGCTCCTACCAAGTTAAGTGATATTGCACATAGTAGAAAGTGTCCAATATATGCAAAGCAGTGCTACCACCTCCACTTTACTAGGTATTGAGGTGGGGCACAGAGAAGTTAAATGACTTTGCTGTGAGGTCCTTGTGTGAGGATGGGTTTGGTCTACATTTGGTCCATCCAATGAAGGCAGAGGGGCTGAGGAGACTCAATGATGGGTGTGAAGTGTAAAAAGGTGGATAGTGGAAGTGCTGCCATGTTACATGACTGTGTGTAAAGAAGTCATGTCCATGTTCAAGTGGTCAACCTGGATGGCTTGGGGCCTGTCGAGACTAGAATCAAAGCAAGATGGGAATCAAACTGTGTTACAGGTAATTAGTTACTCTTCCGAAGGAAACAAGGAGCTTCCTGTCATTGTCCTCAAACAAGCATCAGAGAAGCACTAATTATTTGCAATAGCAACACTAAGGAAAGCGCCCCAAACCAGTGGAACAATACGATGTAGAATAACGTGAATTAATTGTTATGTTTAGTACCTCCATGAGAAATGTTCTGCTGACAGCTCTCTGAATCGCTCTGCCTGGAAACCACCTGAGCAGTGCCTTATTTCTAGACATCTGTCACCACAGTTATTCGCTGACAACATGCATAACATGAAAAATAATCATTCTATTTAGGGCAGGAACAATAACTAATTGACTGACATGAAATTGCATCAATATCATTATCTCCTGTTGACTTTCTGATAATCCGTTGAAGGACAGTTTGTGTTTTCTGGGGTGGAAAACTCTACTTGTTTCCTAGCAGGAACCCTGCACTGAGAAGTTTTCCCTAATGGCTACCTAATTTTGCTAATTTATGTTATAATGCTTTCCAAACACTGTTGACATTTCATTACCTCTGTTTTTTTTTCCAAGCTTCAATCTTCTGCAGAATGCAGACTGGTATATTCAGTATGGTAGTAGAATAACAGCTGGACACCTGAAATTCAGTTCACAGCCTTTCCAGCCAAATTTTGAAATGCTAGACTGTTAAAGGTATTTAGGCACCTAAAAGGTGCAAATAGCTGCTTGTTAGGTGTCTAATTTACACTGAAACTAATGGGAATTAGGTATCTTTCATGGACTTTTAAAAAATCATCTGGGACTCTGATAGCAACAGAATCTACAAAATAACTCTAAAATTCTGGCCTTTTCTGATGTAAGGCAGTCTCTCCCAAACCAGTCATTTTTATAACATAAGTTTTTCCCAAATATTCATTTTTGTGAGAGCCCTGTTACTCCCATCCTAGCTGAAGGACCTCCTTGTACAAAGTGTGTTAATGCCTCAAGCGTTGCTCTTCTGTGTTTGTGGGTCAAATACCACTCAAACACTTCATGGACCTCGGAAGCTTTCCTACATGATCAGAAGTGTGACATAGTCTAATGCTTGGGTGCACAATCTAGGAGACTTTCTTGCACTGCTAGCCCAATTTTCAGAAAGCCCCAAGTTGCTTCTGAATATGACATCTTTTTAAGGACTTAAAAATACCATCCAAGCACTTTTGAAAAAAAAATAATCTTTGGGAATGTGAGGGGATATGTGAATATTTTCAAAGTTGTAGTTCGACTAACTCCGCCGCTGCTTAGATCATCAAACAGGCATGTTTTTGGGACACAGAGACACTACAGTCCTGGTGCATTCAGCCCAGAATCCTCATGGTTATGTGAATAATTATCCCTTCATACCGGCCTAGAAATCTTGGACAGAATTAGCAATCACAGCAAGGGTGCTAAGAAATAATTTGTACTGTACATCTGTTAGTGTCCCTTAGCCCAGCTGGAACTTACATGCTTTCCTCCCTATCTTGGGTTTCTCAGATTGTGTTGATGTGTATTTAAGCTGCAGGAACATTCGAGACAGTCAGGCAGGGGGGAGTTGTAAACTTCCCTGGTATTTTGAATCCAAACTGTGATCTCTCTTATCAGGATGGGTACAGAAAGAAAGTGTCAAATGTCATTTGGTCTCCTGTTCTCAGCTTATCTGGCTAACTCAAGGTGTGGTGGGAGGGCCATGTGAGGGCAAGGCCATCACAAGTGTAGAAGAACTAGTAGACTGCTCAGACAAGCTGGCATTCCATAATAATACCTCATTTGGCTTATACTGGTGATATCCCAAGTGGACATGACTGATTTTTTTTAACTATAGGGAGGAGGGCTGTCAAGAAGGTGTCATTCAAAGACATTAGTCATAAAAATTTAAGAAGGGGAGGGCAGGACAAAGCACCTCCTATCTGTCCCTGCTTTAATCAGGAGGTTAGACTAGAGATCTCCTGATGTCCCTTCCAACCTGCAATAACCAATTATCCTGTAAGAGTGGGGAATAGCTTCAATAGTTTTCAAACCTATTTTATTATTGACTAAACAGTTTTCTTTTTTGGATGCACAGCATTCAGTTTAGCCTCTCACTTGACTTATGATCACATCATATTTAGGCTTAACATGCTTTTTCTCATTCACTCTTCCCCCCTCCTCTCCTTTACCCAAATGCCACAAACTCTTCCCACCCCATATATTTTTGTTTTACACCAGACTTATGCAATTCAGCTGGGATTCTCTTTGGACTGCTTCCAAATACACCCACACAACTGCTCTAAAATGATGAGGGTTTATCCAAAGATGGACTTGGCAAGTCTGTGTTTTGAAGGGCTACCAATCCAAAACGCTTCAGGAAGGGACTTTAAGACACACAAATAAACCTACAAAGCAATAAAATATGAGGTTGCAAACAGTTTCTGTATCTAAATGTTTAGAAGAGTTGAAGCAAGTAGCTAAAACAACTTGTCTGAACACGGCTACATCTCCACCAGCGAACCAATACCAGCCAGTTCTATGGCAACTGGCTGGGTACTCACAGGCTGTGACTATTCAGGGTTTCGTGGTGTTGAAGACCTGCTATGTTTTTTCTTCATAACAACATTGGAGTTGGGTGCAACAAGGTTACAGGAGGTCAAAGGGATCTTTAACGCACTGTTGATTAATTTTGTTCCATCTGTAGATGCATAAAACATCCTCTGGAGAGGCTGTGTTGTCCATGGGTAAGGCTATGAATCTAGAGGCCTGGTTTTAACCTTGACTCTCCTCTTGGCCTGCTCCACAGCCTTGACTGAGTTGCCTTTCTCCTCCATGCCTTAGTATATACAGTTCTAGAAAATGAGGGTCCACAGTACAGCCCTCCATTGTAGAAACAGTCAAAGAGGTACTGATGAGAACTGCAGTGTAATGACTGGGATTTTGTTTCTGCCAGCACGCTAATTCCAAAACCCACACCCAAACTCATGAAATTACCTTTTAAATGATGAGACAGAATCATTCTTTTTTTTTTTTTTGCAAGATATTCCCTGTATTTGTGTCCCTTGGGTAGCAACCATGGAAAGTACTGACAAGAAGAGCAGCCAGTAGACAAGGCCTTATTCGCCCAGGTTTGAGGGCTTCGCCTGTGTCAGTGATGTAAGGATACCAGTCTCCTTCCAGAGGTGTGGTTTATCAGTGGAGCTTTTGCAGTGTGTCGGATGTCAGGCTAATGCTCTCATATACAGATTCTGTAAGATGCCTTTCATTCATCCTGTCAAACAGGAGTTGTGCTTGTGATGCTTTCCCAAACTGAAGGGCATTGCTCCATGAATGCAAGCAATGTTAAAGCCTGAATAATGCACACAGTCTTCCATTTGCAAAATGCTTCCACCTCTCCCTTTTCCCTCCCCCACCATGTGGTTTAGCTTTTGGCGCTGCAATAGATACTCTGATTCAATGTTAGCTTTTTGAGAGCCTAACACCGAACACTGAAAGTCTGAGTCGAATCTAGCTGTGTTACAAGTCCATTGTTTGATTGTTGGTTGTTTTGGGCTTTTTTCCCCTGGAGTTTTATGACAGATGAACCAGGCCTTTTGGCAGCATTGCAAGCATGCCTATTTTTTCACTCTATGCCCTGAAGACGTGCATGTACTAATCAATCCAAATAGGAAGCCAAAAACTCTGTGAGAGAAGAGCATAGTTCAATGTATAAATTTGCCTCAGCTTTGTATATGTTTGCCTCAGCTTTGTATATGTTTACCTCAGCTTTAGCCCACAAAATGGTAAGCGCTTAGAAATGGAAAGATGAACAGACACTTATGCATCCAAATGATGTGAAAGGAGGAATACAGATACCCAGATCGCTGTATGTTAGCCTGGCTTCACTGAAGTCAATGTCTATGTGCCCACATCTGTGAAACAGCAATCTCCAAATCTCGAAATCCACTAACCCTACCTGAAGGGTCAACCTCAATCAGTATGTCCATTGGGTGCTACTCTGAAGTTTCAATTTACATTATTCTCAGGAAGGATGGGGATTTGCTCTGGCTTCAGTTCTTTCAAGCACAGAGCTGCTGAAGGCCACAAGAACCTTAAAAACCTCTATTGTTATCAAGACTTTCTCTGTGGTTATCTGAGAACTGTGGTCTTCCAAACTTTGTGTGCGTGGAGTAAAGAGGACCACACTACTTTGGTCTTACCTGACAGTGAAAGTCTATGTGATGTAGCTGTCCCCAGTCCAATCAAGTACTGGACTCACTCTTACTCTTCTGGTCCCAGAGAAAGCCCAGAAAGGTTCATCCAAGAGATGTCAGATGAAGTCAGCTGTGCTGCTTTAGGGAACAGAAGGACTTGTGGTTGATGGCTTACCATATCCAGTATTTTCTTAAACATGGTAGAGCTGTATGATTCTGTATGGTCCTCTCCACATCTCTGGTGCTCATTAGTTTTCGTACAAACATAGGACAAGAGCACAATGTCCACAATATTGCACTTTCAGTTGAAGAAATCAGTTGAAATCCATTCTCACACTAGCTGGAGATTGCAACGTGCTGTGAAACTCACTTTGAGTTTGGAATTCTCAAATTTCCTTTCTTCTTCTCATTCTACCATTCGAGGTCTCTCTGGTCCACCTTCATGTTTAATCAACTTCAAGGACTCCTTCAAAAATTCTAATCCCTTTTCACTCCATCTATACGCTCGTATTCCTTTCTTCCCATATATTTCCATGGGATCTTGGAGGCCTCTTTTTCACAGAATGGCAGGGGTTGGAAGGGACCTCAGGAGATCATCCAGTCCAATCCCCCTGCTAAAGCAGGGTCACCTAGAGCATGTTGCACAGGACATCATCCAGGTGGGTTTTGAATATCTCCAGAGAAGGAGACTCCACAGCCCCTCTGGGCAGCCTGTTCCAGTGCTCTGTCACCCTCAAAGTAAAGAAGTTCTTTCTCATGTTCAGCTGAAACCTCTTATGCTTCCGTTTGTGCCCATTGCCCCTTGTCCTGTTGCTGGGCACCTCTGTATTTTTAACATCTTTTAATTGTTTAATATCTTTTCTTCCACAGTGTCTTCATTGTCTTCATACTTTGCTCCATCCATCCATCCATCCATCCATCCATCCATCACCCAGAGTGTTAGCTCCAGCAGGGCCTGAGCAAAACTGAGGTGGAAGGAAAAGGAAATGCTTTCAGTAGGTATAAATGACTGTCATAAGACAGGGCATTGGCCTAGGGGCAACTGGGATGTGTTTATTCCATGAAGTGCCATGTAGAAATACCTGAGCTAGCTGGGAACATGCTAGTTCAGGTTACAGAAGCAAAGTGTACACACATTAGCAGAAATACTGGAATTACTTGGGTGTGGTTTTCAGAGATTATCCTGTTCCACCCAAATAGAGAAGTACTGTGAAGCTGATGTAGCCAAAAAAGTGATCACTTCATTACGTTTTTAAAGCCCAAAAGTTTTTTGAAAGTTTTGACTTCTTTTTGTGTCTTTAAAAAGTTATTCATTGCCAATAGCACATTTTGTACAATGAAACTTGCAGAACAGCCGTGAAGATGCCACTGCTATTACCACCCTCCATAGTGACCCCAAAGTATTGATGGCAGAGTTAGAGCAGAAGGAATAACAACAGAAGGGCTGAGTTGACTATTTCTGCTTGTCTGGTCACCAGGAAGAGTGGCTGGTGTAATAGAACAGAGGGGAATTAGGAAAAATAGTCTGCTGCTTCAAGTAGGCTATTGAGAATCAGGAGGCTTCATTGTGGGGCCTTCCTGTAAATCACGGGAGCCTACTTCTCTCTCATACTACTTTTGCGTTAGGGTTCCTTCCAATTTACATTTCTATAAAGAAGACGAAGATCAGGAACTTAATCTCTTCATGCACATCCATCTGGTTCTCTCTCAGAGGTGCTTATGTAGCCCCATTAACGTAGCTTTTTTCATGAGTGTTTTGCTCACTGCCCTAGAAGGCAAATTTGATGAAATTTCCACATTCCTTTTGGAAACAGCAGGAGTAGGAGACCTCGTAATTTGTCCAAGGAAGTCTGTGGAAGGAATTAAACTAAAGTCTCTCAAATCTCAAATTAGCACTTCAGCCCCTATATGATCCTCCTTCTCTACCTCAGTTTCCCCTGGACAGAGGAAATTGCCTCCATAGAGGAACCAACATAACTGCTGCAGACTCAGCTAGGATAAATTCATAAAGCAGTCACTCTGAAATAAGCACCTTTATTCTCAGATAATGCATCTTTCTAGGGTGGTGGTCAGGAAGCACTGTAGAGCACAGCTCAAAGTGTCAGTGATTTCCTCCAGTGGCTGAGACCTCCTCACTGCCTGCACGAGAAGCTCACCGACAGCCCATTGGCATGGAGATGCTGCATCTCCATCTTCAAAAGAGAGTTGGGCTTGTTCAGCCTGAAAAAGAGAAGACTGAGAGGAGACCTCATCAACACATACAAATATCTTAAGGGTGGAAGTCATGAGGATGGAGCCAGACTCTTTGCAGTGGTGTCCAGCGACAGGACAAGGGGCAATGGTACAAACTGAAACACAAGAGGTTTCAGTTGAATATGAGGAAAAACTTCTTTACTCTGAGGGTGATGGAGCACTGGAACAGGCTGCCCAGGGGGGTTGTGGAGTCTCCTCTGAAGATATTCAAACCCTGTCTGGACGAAGTCCTATGCAACATGCTCTAGGAGAACCTGCCTTAGCAGGAGGGTTGGACTAGATGTTCTCCCGAGGTCCCTTCCAACCCTTGCAATTCTGTGAAAACATCGAGAAGCAGGGGATACAGCTGGATTGTGCCGAGATGGGGAATCTACCTCAACAGGTATGATGTTAATTTGGGTGGTGAGCCAAGGTCACGCATCCTGATGCAGAACAAAGATGCCTGTCAGCTGCGCAGGCTGAGCCAATACCCCAGTGCCGGGATGCAGAGCATCCGTGCGTGGCAGCTGCTCATCCCCGCGCCAGGCTCGCCTCTTCCCGCAGCAGTTTGCACCTCGCTAGCAGCACAGGCATTAAAACCTCCTTTAGCTTCCAGAAAGAAGAGAAACATGGCTTTCAATGCAGATTAAAATACACATGCGCTTTTGAAACATGGTTGGTCATTCCTAATTCATGGCTGCTGTCCAGCAGGCAGAGAAAAACATTTCCCCTCGTAGGTTTAGCAACAAAACCAAGAAAAAAAATAATCAATGACTTATACTGTACACTAAAGCAGCTTAAAACACAAACATTTCCAGAGCACAATATTTCAAGCACTCTTGTAACTGGAGGAGTTATTTTTTAACTGGATTCCTACTTTTTACTACCAACAGCCTTGTCTTATTTGCAGAGGCTCTGCTAGCTGTCAGACATCCTGACTCCACTTAATAAACTCACTTAAAGCAGAACTTTTTAAAGTCACAGTGTAAGTACATAAATTAGTTGTTTCAGCGTTAGACCAACACACTTCTCTTTCTTCCCTCTCTCCTGAGCACTGAGCTACGACGAAGAAACTCAAGTCTCAAAAGAATCAACAGTTCATTAAGAAATGCTGCCATAACACGACATGCCTAATATACTCGCAGCTCCCATTGGCTTTGGTCAGAGTTGCAGGGCCGCTTATTTGTGGGCAAAACTGGGCAGAGTTTGGGTCCCTAGGTCTGGATCCGTAAATTTAGATCCTGCTTTTGAAATGCTCTGGCTTTGTGTGCAGTGATCTCAGTGAAGGAAAGGCAGAGGTGACACCAGGTCTCAGGCAGCTTTTGCATTAAGTGAAGCTTAACGCACCAGGAAGCTAAGAGACTCTCCAGCGTCTCACCAGATAAGAGGAGCAGGGCATATTTCATTAATGGGTGGATCTTAGTCTGGTTCCTTGTGAAAATGAAGCTCAAACAAACCCCATAGTCATGTCTCTGTCTCTGTCTGACCCTCCCTCGTAACTCCTCCGTCCATCGGCCAAATTTATTCACATTCGACAGAAAGAAATACATTGCAAAAGTAAATAAAACTGAAGGATATGGGCTGCCAAGTGGAAGAGAGATGCCAGGAGTCCTGCTGTCTCAGAGGAAGGCCACTTAACCTTTCAGTGTGTCCAAAAGGGGAAGGGTTTTTAGCAATGCGGGCTCACACCTTCACAGCAAAAAAAAAAAAAAAAAGAAGAAAAAGAAGACGCAAAGCTGAAAGGCACAGGCTCTGCTCATTGCTGTGCGTGCAACTGGTTATCTGTCGCTGTTGCTGCACAGAAGTCACTGCTGGGAAGCCTGGAGGGACCTGCAGTGTTAGGTGACCCTGCACTTAGGTCTGCTAGTCCTTCTCTAGGGAGGGGACATGCAGCATGGGAGCGACTTGCTCAATGGCCCCTTTATTGGGGAGGGATGAAGTGACTTTCCTTCTTGCCACGCCGATTCCCATCCAGAGACAGGGCTGGTCTGACCTCCCAGGGCAGAGGCAAGCAAGAGGAGCATCCCTTGCCATGGCTGGCCCCTGCGCCACCAGAACGGGGGACAAGCACCTGGAAAAGGCCCATCATGGGAGTGAGGTGGGTTTTGGGGACAGCATCTAATCCTGTTCTCTGGTCCTTTGCCCTGCTCCAGGTGTCCCCTGGGCAAACACAGGAGTGATGCCAGGCTGGTGACAAGCAGTAGCTGGCAAAGCTCAGCACTGCAAACATTGGGTTTCTCTCACCAGCTGCTACGTGTTGTACCTGGTGGCAGCTGCTATTTTTACATTAAAACTCATTTCTTGCAAATAATCTCCGTGTTACATCTTGAGAACCAGATCTAGCCCTCTGGTAATTTGATCTTAATTAAACAATTTAGCTGCTAATCCAGTCCCTTTCTGGTAACCCGTGTATTGCAATGTTTGGTGTTAGTCAAACACGACAGACATTTTATCAGCCCTGGTGTTGTAAATATAGCTCAATTTCTAAGCAGATGTCGATAGTAAAGTTTGCCTTGCCCTGCCCTACCTCTCCCACTAAGCTGAGTCATAATAATGCACAGGGTTAGCCCAACTCCATTGCATGGTGTAACGCTCAGCAAGATTTGGCAGATAGGAGGCCTCACTAATCTTGCGAATCTCATCTTTCATGCTGAAGCAGTTGGCTGGGATGCTTCTTTTTCTTTTTTTTTTTTTTTTTTTTGCGTGTGTGCTTAAGTTATTGTATAATAGTATCTTCCAAGTTACATAATGGTTTCTCTCTTCACTTGGTGTCATCCAAGCCCCGCACAGGAATGCGCACACATCGCCTCTGACAGCTTCTGACCACCAAGCAGTTTAGAAAGGGCAAGTGCCACAAATTCATACACACGTGTGCTTTCCAAAGAGCCGGCTTCACCTGTCTTGCAACACGTGCCATAACCTTTCAGAGAGTTTTTAGCAGGTTGTGCCAAATTGCAGCGAGGTTATCAGCAGAAAGAGCTATATTTTTCCCCCTCCTGAATTAACTGGAGTTGCCAAAGGTATCTGGTTACGCTCTCAGATGAAAAAGCCACATTCACTGCGGGAATCAAGCTCTCAGCCGTGGGGAATGACTGAAGTCCAGGAGCCCAGGGGTTGTGGCCCACTCCAAAAGGCAGAGGCAGTTTTTTGACTCAAGACAAATTCTTGTGCCTATGGAAAAAATATGCCCCTGCAGACAGGGGGGAGCAGATGGGAGGCAGATGCTTCCTTCACTGGGGTGGTTCAGCAATACTTTGAATAAGAGCTGGGTGTAGTGGCAGCTAGAAACCCTCTGATGGTTTGTTGCTCTCCAGATTCCAGTCATTTCGCCAAATTCGAGGTGGGTCATTGCTAAGCCCATGCTGGACTCCAGGCAGATGGTCCCCAGGTGGCAGATCTGGCAGGGCAGGGGCTGCCCATGGGGTGCAGACCACCAGCGCTTGCCCTGGCTTTACCAGTCTGCCTGCAAATGGGAGCCCCAGCCTGCCCGGCAGCGGGTGCCAGCAGCCTCTCTTCAAAAACATAACAATTACTCCTCACAAATAATTTTTCCAGACACAGAGCTACAAATTTTGTAGAGGGTGGTGAGTGGACTCAGTTCTATCTCAAATATTTTGTTTTTCCCTTTTTTGCCTCTATTTATTTTTCATTCTTTGCTGCAGTATTTCACTACTTTTTTTTTTCCAGTGGATGTTTTCTCTCCTCCCGTCTGCTTCATTTCTCACAGCCTCTCCTAACCCAGTGACATTTGTGTTCCAATGTTCAAACCTACCATGCTCAAGAGGGCTCAGGAGCAGGGTAAACAAGTTTGCCTGTGTGTTTAGCATACAGCTCAATTGTACATTTACAGTAGATATTCTACTTTAATTTGCTTTTAAACAGACCCTTCAAACAGCTCAGAGCTCTGGGCATTGTTCTCTTAGGTGCATTACAAAACCATAATTAATTAGCTGGGCTCCCCTGTGGATTTTCTCAGATTTTACCCAATCTTCCCGCCAATTTTAATGACCTTCCCAGTCAGGGGCTTTACATCTGTAAATGCTGAGTGCCATTCAGCACTTAGTAAACAAGGGGTATCTGAGTAAAATAGCTGGAGCTTGAAATCAAACAGTTTACTTGTTTATACTACAGGAGACACTGTCAGTCTGGGTGGCTCTTAGCACCTGCCATGCCATTTGATGACTGAATTTTGGCTTTCTGTCCTGTATTAAGAGAACTCAAGACTGATCTGTGTTACACTTCCATAAAGTTGGGATTGTGGGGAAATCTGCACGGCAGAGCCCTGTTATCCCACCCCCTCTTCTTTGCCCTTTTAAAGCAAGAAACGGCACTTTGTTCATTGTCCATGTAAAACTTGCCGAGAGCTCTCCGTAGAGAAATCAGCCAAGCAACTTTCAGCTGCTCCTTCTTTCTGCTGGCTCCAGGCCAACATTCCCGAGCAGGTGTCATATACCAGCAGATAAGAAGGAAGAGAAAGGAAAGAAAGAAAAATGAGCAACAGGAAAAGATTTGGTGGTCTATCATGTGGGCACAGCCCATCTACCACCTCATCCGTGCTCAATAGCTCTTCAGATTTTAGCACACATACTGCAAATACAACATGGATCTTCAGTCCATCTTGGAAGTCCACCTTATGTGGGCTATGGCTGCAAGGCAGTGGGTGCTCCCCATGCAGTGGAGGGCATATTTGTCTGGAAAGCAGCAGCCAGCTGGTGGCTGCACGGTAGGAATGGAAATATTCTTTTTGTTTTGGTCAAAGTTGGACTTTAGGTAGTTCTTCTTCAGGCAGAAGGGTGGCCCAGTGTGTTGTGTACGTGGCTGGAATACAGCAACTCAGGATCCAACTGCATTTTTTTGATGGATGTAGTATGTGAGCATAGGACAGGCACAGTTGCTTGGATCAAAGTTTGGCACAAGCTGCACCAGAAACAACTAGGCTCAAGAGTCGGGAAGGCTGGGTTAGAGCATTGGCTTCACATGAGTGCAAAGCCACGCCATGGAAATGTAAACAGAAGAGATGATTTTCCATGTGGTGTCAAAGTTACATGCCATAACATGGCAAGCAGATTTTCAATGCACACATTTTCAGAAAATATGAAACTGTAGCAAGAATTTCTTGTCTGGGAACAGAGGGTGCACAATCAAAAGAAGTGTTTTTTAATACTAATTAGAGGAGCCAAAGCAGAGCATGAAATAAAATTATCTCCCTGAGGTGTCCAACCTGTTCTCACCAATATTAATTAAAATTGCTCATGAACAAAGTGAACCAATGCCTGGTTTTAAATGGATCAGTTTTAGATTTGCGTACAGTTCCTGCATGTTCAGGGTCCCTGTAGTTGCACCTACATTAGCACAGCAAGAACCACAGTGATGCAGCCAGCCAGGCTTCTTGGTCTGCTGCTTCTCTGGCAACTCCACGGCCTTCGTGAGCCTTCGTGTAAGAGCAGCTGTTCAGAGGGCTGAATGCTGACTAAGATATAACCAGGAAAGCTCACTAATAAAAGAAAAGTGATTAGGCAACATTGCTCTGTCTGTGCCCTGGCTCTCCATCTGTAAAACAAGGATGATGGTATTGCCCTTATCTTGCAGGGGAGTTGTGAAGATATATCATATTAAAGGTGATTTAAGAGGTGCTCAGAGACTGGTGGGGAGATGAGCAACATAATTGCCTCAAAGAGCAAGATTTTCTCGCTGCAGTTAACTTTCAGATAGAGCAGAGCAAGAACTCATACAAACTGCTCCTTCAGGACTTTCCAATGGGAACAGCTTTGGGCCCCTTCGCTCCTCCGAGGGCTGATAGTAAGCTCATTGTTCAGGTTGTGGAGGCTGGAGGACCTCCTGGGAGATGTTGTGCAGCCCAGGTAATTGTCCAGAATGGCAGCAGATAGCAGGCACTGCTGAGAAAGACAAGGCAATGATCCCTGGGGATCCTTAGCCCTTCGCTGAGCATGCCATGGAAGAGCCCACGGACAGCACCATGATGGGCACGGTGGTCGCTGCGATGCAAGGGCCATAGTCAGGAGAGAGCACAGCTCCGCCTGGCGGCAGGTCACCCATGCTTCGGACCAGCCCTCACCTTCAAAAAAGATAGCATGAGGAAGAGAAACAAGTGACGAAAATTACTGGAGGTGTTGAATGCTATTGCATTGCCAGTGGTGTTTTCAAGAGAAGCCTCACAGGCCTTCACAAGCAATAAATGATTAAAAAAAGTGGAAAAAAGGGTGCTTTAACTAGTGCTTTTTCAGACTAACTAGACAAAGCCAATATCTATGTAAATAGAAGGCAGCACATGACCAACATATGGAAACTGCCTGTTATTATATAGTGCATAGCTGACTTGTGGAACTGCTTGCTGAAGGATGCTACTGCAGCTAAAAGCCAAGCAAGTTTCAAACAAAAGCCGGCGGCCTTCAAGAGCAAGTCCCTTATTCAGGCACAAAACAGGAGGCACTGATGCTGGGAGCTGCCAGCAGCTTGGATGCGAATGGGTGAGGAGCCAAGATAAGGACATGTGTATGGGGGAGCAGACTGTTCTCCTAGAGGGCAAAAGCAAGACAGTGGGCTTAATTATCTAAGAACCAGTGGATTTGTTGTTTTACAGAACAACACCTCCCAAAACAGGGCTTTCTATATCCATCTTCTCTGAGGTTCAGTGCACCTTCTTCTGAAGATTTTGAGCTGAGAAAGCAATCTGTAGTGTAGCTACTCTCCTCCATGGCCACCTTGGCAGTCCCTGAACAGAGGTTCATAGAAGTGTGTGCCAGTGGGGAGAGGACATCTGTAGCAATGACAAGTGCCATGAGGGCTAGCAGTTGGCATTTTGCCCTAGAGGGAAGAATTCCACACCTCTGTAACCCCTCCTTGCCTGGCTGATGGCACCTTTCTGAAGCACATATCCTTACTGGCATCATCTGAATTGCACTGCTCTAATTACCTTGTGACTGGCCTGAAAGAAATTAAAAAAGCTTTCCCCACAGATAGGATGTCTGATCTTGCAGCCTTTCCTTACAGGGGTAAGTATGGAGCAGCGTTTCAGAGAAAAAGAGTGGAACAAGCCAGGCATCAGCCCACAAAAGAGCCAAGGTGACTGTCCACATCCCACAACAAAAAGACTAAAGTTGTAGTCTGAGCATGGACACCAGACTGTTTCACATGCTGCTGTTGAAATCACCGCATCTCCCTGTGTATCCCTCAGAGGATCGCCATGACAATGCTTGGCTTTCTTTTACCAAGAGTTTGGAGATGAAGAGCTTTCAGCCCCTAATCTTCATTTTTGTTGACTGATTCCCCTAGAATGCATGATCCCTCAGGGCCAGAAGGATTTTGTAAGAGTAGTAGGAAGATGGATGAGCAGGAAATACAAAGTCCAGATTCAGCAAACATGAATGTGTCCTCTACTCCAAGTCAAGCATAGCCATTGGTGCTTTGGTACTCAAAGCTTGAGTAATCTCAGGCAAATATGAAGGCCAAAGATTGGGTTTTGTGGATTTGGAATTTGAGTCCATTCAGGGGCCTTGAAGAGGGAGAGGAGATGGATACAGATATCTGGCACTATGTCAAAAGAGTAGATAATGTAAATTTGTAAAGCGTATATGCCCAATCCTTTTTCTCTGAAGTGATGACTAAAAGGACTGGAAGTAGCAACTCCTACTTCATGCTTCCATGCAAACCTGACAAACTTCAAATGATACACAGTGTGAAATTAAGAGTGTCTTTTGGAGTACCTGAGAAGATACAGTGGGGGAAAAATCCAGAGGTTAGGAGATTTTGTCCACTTCTGTTCTCTGTATCCAAAGAGCAATTGTTTTTTCTAAGTGAGCTGAATTATTGATTTTGAGTTATGAAGATACATTCCAAGATTAACAGCAGGCTGGCTTTAGACAGTTATTTTCTTAATCAGTTGATACGGTGATTAAAACCCATGGGCTACCAGAGGATTGTTGTCTGAGGTCAGTCCATACAGTCTGCAGCTAATGAAGAGCTAATAAAGATACCTTTCAGCAGCTCTCAAATGCCAGAGCACCAAGGCTCTCTCCCCTGTGGGATTGTCTTGCCAGTAGTCACTTTTTCCCAGCTAGCCTGAGTGGTAGCCCCTTCACAGCAAGATGGGTATCTGTATTTCCCACAACTATATTTATTATTTTACCTTAGGACTGAGAAGAATCAAAATCTGCAGATATTTTATGTGACTGGAAACCTTGGTTGGGTCAGCATTCCTGGAACAGGTAGGAGATGTCTGGTGGGCAAAGCAATTAGCTGCTGGGCCAGACCATGATGCTGTGGCATTGCTGACCAAAGGGCCATGCTTGTTGCATGCCCACCGCACTAGCCCTCACCAGACCTGCACTATACTAAATGCCATGTTTTTTAGGATAAAAAGGTACTAGGGCTGGGTTGAGCTGCCTATGCACAACCACATTAACCCTGGTGGTGTGGGTGGAATCAGTGCAGACCTTGGTGTGGGAATTGGCCCATGCCAATGCTAAGCAGATCACAAGTTGGCCCAAGAAGAGACGGAGCTGCCCAACAATGTTGTGCAGAAGTGAACTGAAGAGGTTTCCAGAATGGGATTTTTAAGACAAAGACATAGAGGGTTTTGAGGTTTTATAAAGCCATTTCAGAGTGGTCAGAGCATTAACAAAGAATGACTAGAGGATGGCATGAGTTTGCAGGTCAGGCAACTGGAGAGCCCTTCATGCCCTGGCAGGTCTAACGCTGGCTAAGCCCAGGTGGGTGCAGACTCATTCTCCCCTTGATGTACATCCACATGTGGGGTCCTGCACGAGGCAGATTTTGCACATCATTACCACTGGTTCAGAAAACAGCTGCCACTCACGAACGTTTGCTATGGATATAACTCATCTCTTCGGAGCGGGCCAGTACCAGGGCTCTGTGCTGTTAAAGTCCCCTTCACACGTGAAATTTTGCTATGCAATTCTAGCAAATGGACACATGGAGTCTATTTTTAATTCTAAATACCCCACTTTGGTGTTGTTGCTTTTTCCTCTATTTCCTTTCATCACAGCAAGGCGCTTATTAAGAACTTGCTTCTGCAGCAGGGCAGACTCGTACAATATAGATTTTATTTGTTGAAGAATAACCATCTGTCAGCTACTGAGAAGGAGGAAAAGAATCTATCCCTGAAGACTTGGAGATCTGCGAGTCTTTAACTAACTCTCTGAACATGCCGTATCTAGGAACAGGAACTCAAGTACCTTGGGAAATCAAACAGGAAAATCAAGTAATAAAATGTTCAGAGAGGCGGTGTGTAAACGTGCAGCGTGAGGGTGGAAGCGCTTGTCCATAGAAAGCAAAGGGCCCGAGTTAATAATCAAAATGACCCCACACTAATAAATTAGGCAACAAAAGTGAAAGACGGAGAGGAAACTGCTCTTTAAATGCTCATTGTCAGGGAGCTGTTTAGCAGCTCTCAATGCAATCAGCAAGTGCTCCCTGGTGCAGGTCTCTGGTTACCTGTTATGTTTGTGGCAAGCTTGCTGACGGGTGTGTGGCAGAAACCTTCAGAAAGGTCACGGTCTGTACACATGTGGTGTGGTGGATATGTGAACTGCTCTGCATAATTACTCACCTTTTTTAATAAACTCCCCAGTCTCTGCTGAGACCTCCAGTGGCAGCACAAGAGGGACCTGCATCAATGTGCACCAGGAACGGTGGCTGCTTTTACAGGCTCAGAAGGCTCCTTCACTGATGTGTAACAGAGCTGTAGAGCCAAACATGCATTTGCACTGCCTCTTGGGCATGAGCCAGTCCCGCAGGCTGTCACGACCCACCCCTGCTGTTTGCAAAATTAGTCCTGTTCCACGCATGGCTGGGAGGTGACAAGAGATGGTAGGATGCAGCTTTAAATGCTGCTCTGTGGTTTCCCCAGAGTGCATGGCACTGGTCTCCAGATGCCACGTGCCTGTGGACAGGAGGAGTGGGAGACAATTTTGGGAAGTTCTTTGGTACCTGGGTGCCAGCAGTTTGCCAGCTGCCAATGGAGGCAATGCAAACTCCCTCAGGAGCACTTGCCTGTCCACAGGGGCTCCTGAGTCAGGGTCGTTTGTTTGGCTTCCTATTGCAACAACAGACACCCAAACCTGAACCAAAAGAGCTCTATTCATGCAGAAATGGTGAAGTTCCTTTTGCCCAGATCAAGGCCTATTGCTATAGAATCATACAATGGCTTGGGTTGGAAGGGACCTTTAAAGGTCATCCAGTTCAAATCCCCCTGCCATGGGCAGGGACACCTTCCACTAATCCAGGCTGCTCAAAGCCTCATCCAACCTGGCCTTGAACACTTCCAGGGAGGGGGCATCCACAGCTTTTTTGGGCAACCTGTTCCAGTGTCTCACCACCCTCACAGTAAAGAACTTCTTCCTAATATCTAACCTAAATCTACCCTCTTTCAGTTTAAAAACACTAACCCTCATCCTGTCACTATACTCCCAAGAGTCCCTCCCCATCTCTCCTGTGGCCCCCTTTAAGTACTGGAAGACCGCCATAATGTGTCCCTGGAGCCTTGTCTTCTCTAGGCTGAACAACCCCAACTCTGCCAGCCTGTACTCACAGAGCAGTTGTTCCATCCCTCTGATCATCTTTGTGGTCTTCTTCTGGATCTGCTCCAACAAGTTCATGTATTTCTTATGCTGGGGGCCCCAGAGCTGGACATAGTACTCTGGGTGGGGTCTCACGAGAGCGGAGTAGAGGGGCAGAATCACCTCCCTCGCCCTGCTGGCCACACTTCTCTTGATGAAGCCCAGGATATGGTTGGCTTTCTGGGCTGCCAGTGCACATTGCTGGATTATATACAGTTTTTCATCCACCAATACCACCAAGCCCTTCTTCGCTGCTCTCAATCCACTCATTGCCGAGCCTGTATCCATATTCAGGATTGCCCTCACCCAGATGCAGGACTTGGCTGTGTTGAACTTCATCAGACTATCTTCAAACTGTCAGTTTGAAGAGTTAGACATCCCCACACCCGCTGTGCGCTCTCCATCCTGATGTCTCCTGAGCCTTACCCACAGCCTTTAGTAGACACATAGGGTGCTGTGCTACTGCCCAGTTCACATCCCAGCCAGTGCAACCCAAATGTGCCTGTTTCTTTCTGTTATGGGGACCCTGTGCCCCCACCTGAGCCAATTCCTTGCCCTTGTCCTTGGAGTACCTCAAGCTGTTTGGGGGGGAATTGTCAAGCACACATGGTTGGAGGTTCAGCATCTGCTGCAGGAGCATGTCTGCTCTGGTCTCCAGGGCACCTGGTCCCTCTCCTCCAGCCGCTGTCCTGTTTTCCTCTGCAAGGGCCTTTTCCTCCCTCACCTCCCAGTGTAGCTGGGAAACCAGCTCATCATATTGAGCTGGTACAGCCAGCTGGAGCAGGAGGCAATGCCAGGCAGTTTAGCAGATTATCTACAAGTCCCTTCTTTAGCTCACTCAGTGTCACACTTGCCCTGTGCACCATGCTTACTGACAGCTTCTTGGAAACCCTCAGACACTGACCTTGCTTGGTGTTTGATTCAAAGATCACAAAATCTGTTCCCACCACACTTGGACCTTGAGGCAAGACCAGAGATCAATCCAGATCAATGCTGTGTATGCTCATGCAGTTTCTAGGAAGTCTGAAACCTCTGTAGGAAATCTGTCTCCTCAGTGGGTGCTGAAATGTTGGTGTTCTCCCTTGTGGAAAGTCAACCTCTCTTTGCCCTTGGGTCTCTCACTGTAAGAATAGCAACGGGCCTGTCTCACTTGTTTCAGACTCTCTACCACAAAGTTCAACCATTTACAGAGGGCCAGACCTGGGCAGGCTCACTCTCTTCTGCCTATGCAATTAATACATTCCCCATCATTGATTATTTGCCAAGCAGAGATGGGCTTAGAGGTCACTCCCTTGTAATCTAAATGGTATGGACAAAGGAGGGATTTCAGTTGGGGGGAACAATTAGTGCACCCAAGTCTGAGTAAGAGACAACTATGAAAAAGATCATGGGCTTGTAAGAAGCAATAAAATATCATGCCATGGAAAACAGAGGACCAGAAGCTGGGAGAGTACAGAAAAGGAGACATCAGTATAGGCTCATCTCCCTCCCACTTCTCTCTATTTATGAATATTCCATATGGCTACTGGGACACAGACCTTTGTCTGCTCTTATGTTCTACTAACTGCATTGGTGCCCCTCAAGAGTGAAATATGTTCCCTTGGACTAAATGCTACTAATGACATTCACCTTCCTATTGAAAGCCAATGTGAGCTGCAAACCCAAGATTTCCTGGAGAAACACGGGGGAGAACCCCCCAGCCC
The DNA here is from genome assembly GCA_034008185.1 of Gorsachius magnificus. Taxonomy (NCBI): domain Eukaryota; kingdom Metazoa; phylum Chordata; class Aves; order Pelecaniformes; family Ardeidae; genus Gorsachius; species Gorsachius magnificus. The sequence goes on from CM067084.1 coordinate 73,942,904, forward strand.
ATGTGATTTGCAGTAGCTATATGATTTCTTTTTTAATTTCCTCTTTTCCGTCCCATCTGAATTGTGCATACAGCAAGCCTAAGGAGGCTCAGCAAAACCTGAATTTGGAAAAGGAGGGAGATTAAGAGGATCAGGCGACTGGCTCATAAGTAGTGGAGAAACCTTGTGATGGGAGAGAAGGACCCACTAGGGAAATTTTGATGAGAAACAGGATTAAATTACATCAGTTTGCATAGCTGAGCTGTGTCAGAACCTTGCCCTATGTAACACACGGTGGACTAGAGAGCAATGCAAAGAGCTGCTATGTCACCTCTCTTTTCTTCTTCCCACAGCAAGTCTCACCTGTCAATCACCATAAATTGCCAGATTAGACCTTTACTATCTGTTGGGGTTAAATATATTACTTTCATGTGCTAGCTGGACACTCATAATTAGCTCACACCTTCTTAGAGACCAGCTTCATCTTCCTGTTGTTCTTACTTTTATAGCTGTTTTGCCTGCTGTAAATCTGTCTCCACTGGGGATGCCTCATTTACATCCATTTATTGCAAGAAAGACTGAATCAAATTAATGTTAATTAACTCCAGTTCTGAGAAGTTTTAGCCACCATTTCCCATAAAGAGCAAGAGAGTTTCTGACCATGTAGGTGCATGAACTGAAAGATGCTGTGCTAAATGCTGTCCTTTGGCAAGGCCATATCCACACAGAGTAATTTTTGTACTTTAGAGTGCAGTTGCTTCTATGTAAATTAGGGCAGAATCTACTCCACTGCTAAGCTTTTCCAACATCTAATTAGAAAGCTACATGCTAAAACAATTCCCTCCTGCTAGGAAACTTTGGATCCATTTGAAGTTTGGAAAATATCTTGCCTTTATGTCTGGACTCTCTAGGGTGGTTAACATGTCCTGGGGTTGCTGAAATGACTTTTCAATTCTGTACAACTGCACTGATTAATTAAATTGTAATTATCTGCCTTATTTTCCATGTTCATGTTACTTGCTCAATTTCTCACCGTCCTGCTGCTTTATATTCTGAAAATGTTGAAGTAGAGTGGAGAACTGGGTATGGCTCATTACTTGGATAACTCAGCTTTACTCCAGAGTTATCTATGAAATATATGCTAAGGGGTTTGGTCTATTTTTTTTTTAGCTTTTTAAGCAGGCTCTCAAGGGAACAGATTTTAGCCAATGTGTTCATGCATCTTGTTACTTGCAAGGGTATTGAGCGGGGGAATGCTCAAGGAACCGCTATCGGTAGTGTCTGACTCCTCTCTCGAGGTGTAGAGCAGCACCCTGCATCTTGCCAAGCACGCTTACTCATGTCTCTGGGCTGCTTTTTCCAATGCTCCTGCCATCCTTCCTCACAGCCATTTGCTGTCACCAACTGTTTAATAAACCTCAGCATAGGCTTTGTTCTAGTGCCTCTTGTAGGAGCCATGAGGCTACTGGAAAAGTCTCTCTTCATGTTCGGTTAGCACTGACACTGCCCTGAAGCCCACAGCACACAAAGGTCATATTTCTGGGGAAGACAGCAAGATGTGCCATATCCATTTCAGTGCTCTGTTGCTGACAGCCAGCGTGTTTCCAGGTTAAAAAGGGGCTGACAGTCCCAAATGCTCTGAGCACCTGCAAGGTGAGTGGGGCCATGGCTCTAATTGCCCAGTTAAGGAAGATCGTGATGGACACAGATGGGTGTATGGAGAATAGTAATGTGGCCAGATCCTTCACAGGGACAGATTTCATGTTTTGAAGCCTGTGAAGACTTTGACACATGAAGATTTTCCAACGTGCTCCAGTTTTATTTTAACCAGGGACTTTCTTATATTAGAGAGAGCCTTCAGAGCCTGGGTACAGGATCTTCATGAGTCTTCTCCAAAGTCCCATAACAAATGATTGTGGTGATGGGTATTTTGTTGAGCAGGCAGATCCTGGCAATAGATGGTGCACTGTAGGTAGTGTTTTCGGAAAATATGTGGCCTCTGCTTTTGGGGCAGTTTGCTATAAAGAGTAGAGAGCTGTCAGATCATGCTATTAATACACCTCAGAATTTTAAATCAAGGTATAAATGTCTTTCTCAATAACTGGGCATACCCAGTAACACACTCAGCCAAACAAACACACAGGCTAACAGATCCACCAACCTTTCATTGGGGAAGACTCTCCTGCAGAAAGATGATGCTTCAGTAAAAGTGAAAGCAGCGTTTTCTCATGGGAAAGCACTCTCCTCCTTGGGGAGTCAACTGGGATTTTTTTCCCTTGATTTGGGCTAGGGAGCAATGGATCTGGATGAAGACAGCAGTTGGTTCTTCCATCAGGTTGCTCTAAGCCCCATCCAACCTGACCCTGAACACAACTTCTCTGGGCAACCTGTTCCACCACCCTCATTATAAAGAATTTCCTCCTTATAACCAATCTAAATCTGTCTTCTTTCCATTTAAAACCATTGCCCCTTGTCCTGTCACTACAGGCCTTGGTAAAAAGTCTCTCTCCAACTTTCTTATAAGTCCCCTTTAAGTACTGAAAGGCCACCATAAGGTCTCCCCAGAGCCTTCTTTTCTCCAGGCTGAACAACCCCAACTCTCTCAGCCTGTCCTCACAGGAGAGGTGTTCCATCCCTCTGATCATTTTTGTGGCCCTCCTTTGGAACCATTTTTCTCCACTGCCTGCTGAAGGAGCATATGAAAAGCTGTTTAATTAAGCACACACAGGGCAACTGAAGTGGTAATAATGTCAAGGAGACACTCACATCTCATCTCCATGTGCTCTAAGTAGCTTGAAATGATACCTTAACCCCCCAACATCTGAAGTGAACATTCCCCCTCCATCCCAAACACAAAAAAGACAGAGAATATGAGTTTCCAAAAGAAAAAAAAGCTTTTCAAAAGAAAAAAAAAAAAAGAGATCTGCTTGGGCCAATACAAATATGTTACCATTTCCAAATTGTTTTGGTTTCAACCACTCTGTTGAAGAACAGAAAAAACCCACCACCCTACATTTATACTGAGTCAAAATAATTTTCTCATTTAAAAATCAGCCAAAGTTTTGGTTCAGAAAATATCTGAATAAAGTATTTCAATTATTTTTTATGGGCTTGAATTCATTGAAAGAGAATCCTTCCTGACAACATAAGTTCATTTTTGACAAATCAAAACTCAGATAAAGAAGTTAAATAAACTCTCTATATCCTCTGTCTGGCTCTTCTACCTACACTGTAAATTCTCTGGCACAGTTCATGTCTTGCAGCATCTATCAGAACTGGGCTAGACCATCCAAGCATTGCCAGAAATGCAAATCTCAAATTGCTTGTGTAGCTATGAATGTATTACAGCATGAAACTGAGGTGTTTGCTGTCCATCAGAAAGGAACAACCTGGACTTTTCAGGACATAGACAACCTAAGGACCTGACGCATGTGAGGTCAGTGGAGGTCCATCCACGCAACTGCATTGCTTGGGTGCAATCTGCATCTCTTCTGCCTTTTCCCTGGTATGGCCAGACAGGAACTGGCCCTGGATTTGAAGTAGCATTTCTAGGAGTGGACACTACTAATTCCCTTGAATTTCAAGCACAACCATTCCCAACTCAACCCCAATATAGTAAGCGGATTCCCTTTACACCAGAGGAAATGCATTTTTACCTCACAAAAGGAAGAAGAATTGGCTTTCCAGTTACAAGTATTTTGGACACTTGTTAGCTGTTCTCCCCAAAGAACCAATGCCAAGATTTTTATTTTTTTTAGGAGAAGAACAGCAGTTTTTTACACTCTTATGAACAGCTGTACAAAAATATAATTAACTGTTCCCTGAGCTGTTGACAGCTGGCAGCACAATTTCAGGGTGAAATATCAAAACTATAATAATTCTGTCTTGTAAAGGGCAGGTAACCTGTAACAATTAGGAGCTTTTAAAAAAGTTGTTCTCCTTTTTGGAGAGACTGAGTGTACAGTTTAATTTAACCCTGCAGAAGTTGCCCTGCCCTCTCTTGAAATAAGAAGGAAGATCAGCAACAGCACTCCACTTTCTAAAGCATTCACTGCCTGCATCCCATCATGGGGTATCATGGGATGGTAGTGGATTTCACAGCCAGCAGAAAGCTGAAGGACACTGCCTTTATTATCAGTTAGGGAGAACATCTGTCCCAGTTCTTTGCCTTGTCGGGGTAATTATTCCAATCATACAGGAAAAACAAACTCCCCCATTGAAAACAACTGGATAAGAAACTAAGAGGTGAAACAGAATTCTTTGTCTGCCACGTAGGACATCTGATATCCTGCTGCCTGAGAAAAGTCTCTCATAAAAAAAAAAAAAAAGAAGGGGAAAAGAACAACTTGGATTCTCCTCTTCTTTAGACTGGGTCAGCTGGGAGATGTTCTGGTGCAATCTTTCTCAGCAACTCTTTAAATGAAAAGATTTTCTGCTAGATACCAGAAAAGATAGATTTTTTTCAAACTGTGTTTCAAACTGAAACTGTGAAAACATGTGTTTTCCCATGTGCAAGCAGAAAACATACCTTGGGATATTGAAATCAGGTGGCTGAATGCACACTTGCTCAATTTGTGCAAACAAATTCCTGCCTGATGAATGTCTCCAGATGGCTCATCTAAGGTTAAGTAGGGGAAACGTGGTCCTTACTTCATTCATTTTATATGTATGGATAATCTCCATGCTCAGCCAGCACGTAGTAGTGTCTGAAGACAGGGCTGTGCACAACCCACCACCACTGCTGTTCCAGGTGGGATGTCCCAGGTCCCTGGATAGAGGAAGCAGTTTTTAATCCCTGACAGGGACCAGGGAGAGAGGGAAAGGTCATTTGAGGGAATCCCAGGAATTACCCCAAATCAGGTAAATCCAAGGAATGACTCAAGCAAGACCTTTTCATCCTTTTCTCATTACTCCCATCTGTTCCCCGGAAAAAAGCTTTACTCTGGACAGGAAACCACTGAGGGCTTCTCATATCCTCCACCTCCCATTTACACAACTGTGGAGCTTTACAAGCAATAAAACCTTTTGTCATCATAGGTGCACCCCATGATTTCTTTCCCAAGCATGCAAAGCTTGTGCTTTGCACCACCTGCAACTCTGTACACATGTAAGCAAGGAGAATCTTTCTGGGACAGAATAGGAACTGAGGCCAAACCAAGCCAAATGCTTAGGACAACACATTTCCTATTAGAGAGGAGATGAAGCAAGCTTTGTTAGCTAGGAAGATCCAGGTCCCTAGGTGCTGTGTGCAAGAGTTTCCGCATCTGTGCAGAGCAATGGGAGACAGGCATGGAGGGTCCAGGGAGTAGCCTTGGAGGATCAGGAAGACACAGGCTGTGTGTCCTCCTCTTCATGGGCTGCCTTCCCCACCTCTGACCAGCACCTGGCCTTCACGCCTCCCCAACAGCCTCACCATGCCATTGCTGGTGTCACACAGGTATCCCCAAATGCTTGTTCCAGTGCAACAGAGCTTTTTACAGCTTAGCTTGAGCCAAACCAGTAAAAAAAGGAACTTTATTTGAGACAGACGGGGAGTTTGCTCATTGGGAGGTCATCACCTTGTGCGACTTCCTTGTATAGAGAAGCTTTTGAGTATGTGCCAGCTTTCTCCTCCGTAAAGTGGGGCCAGGCAGGCTGCTTTAGCACACCGAGAAGAAATACATTTAAGACTGATGTAAATGTGATATATACTCAGACTACCATGGCTCTGAGATGAGACTGGGAAGGAGATGTCAGCTTTTCTCTAAGCTCACAAGTGTTTTGGTAGAGCACAGAGGATGGTACTGAATCCATGTAGTGCTGACTGGACCATAGAAGTATCCTCAAAATATTTTCATACTTGCCCTTTGTCTTCTCCTTCCTCAGATAAATTTAATCCCAAGACTCTTTGGGAGACTTTGCTGATCTCAGGCACCTTTCAGCAGTTTAAAAGTGTTGAACCATCGTGTCTTGTGCACACCAAGACTTCCTTCCAGCAGAGTGATGCCAATTGCTGCTGCAGTTTCCTGGTTGAATTTTAGATCATAAAAGAGGTTATTTATTTTTTTGAAAATGCCATTAGAAAGCTTTACCTTCATACCAGGCAAGTAAAGGTTGAAATCAGGTTAGACTGCATAATTTCACACTCATGTTCCTAATTGTGTTTTTGCAGTGTTTCACGTTACAGTTTTTCCTTGTCTCCTAAGCTTCTTTCACTTGATAAATATACTTGTATTATGAAACTGCCCACTTTCTACATTCTTTTTCACTTTCTTCTCTCACATCAAAGCCAATATAAATAAAGAATAAATTGTTGAGCTAACAAAACTGTTAAGAGAATACACTTTTTCCCCTGGAGCTGTAAAGATTTCCAATACCCTAGCAGAACTGTCTTAGATCAGTAATTGTTAATGGAATAAAACAGTGTCAAAAGGTAAACATGGTTGTTTGATAAGTCAGGTTGACTGTGCCTTTCTGGACCGTGTCTCTTGCCTGTCTGCTTTTGTTTTGTTAAGATTAGCTGTTCTCAGTTGAAGGGAGTAGCCAGAAAATGAATTTTGTATACACAGCTCTGTTTGCAACTTCCAACCCCTGCACTTTTTCACTTTAGCATGGCTAACACGTATCCTGCTTCAGAGCAGCTTTCACAATACGCCCTTGCACAATCTCTAAGTCACATACTGTGGGTACAACACTGAATGAACCTCAAAAGATGAGCTGGTGAAAGCCATGCAGCCAAAATATTTGAAAGGCATAAATAATTAGCACCTCAGCAATTCCAGCAGGTTGGACAACAAGTCTGACCTTTGCCATAAGGAAAACCAGGGAGATATCAAACAAACTTTTATGTTATTTTCTGTACTTGTCCATCTGACACCTATTTTCTCCCAGACTGTGGCCCTTGTAGGGGGGCCTGAGTCTGAGCTCCAAATAATCCAGCAGTCTCATTTTAAATACGAATTGGGGGCAACTAAAAGTTTGTGGCAAAAGCCACACAAAATACTAATCCAGGCTGCAGAAGGACCCTGACTACAATTTGTCTTTCCCAATATTCAAGAAGACAGATCTCATGAGATGACGTCAGAGGGTGGATTTGCTCCAAACTGGGATTAATGCTTTGCCAACCCAACACCTTTGCAGCCCAACACCTCCACAGCCTGTAGATACCTTGGTGTTGAGACAGATCCAGAGTAATAAATGGGCAGAAAAACATTAGGTATACCAACAGTTAAATGGGAATTAATAGACTTTTGAAGGTCTAAGTTTTGGCTCTGGGCACCTAAAATGCCTGTCACATCAAAGTCCCTTTGGAGTTTTCACCATTTTTCCACCTCTGTCTGATGCAGCTGATGGACAAATGTGATCTACGCTTGTCGGCACCAGTCAGGCTGCCATCATCATGCACCACTGCTGGGGTGGAGGGTGGTGGGAGCAAAGCAACCAGGACCTCAGGAACAGGCAGAGTACTGCATGTAAGGAGAAGTCAAGAAACAAATACATATTTCTTTCTTAAAGAAATTCAAATTAAAGACACGCGGGTAAGTATTCAGAGGGTTCACACAGGAGAATCAATATTCAATATTCAAGAAAACTCTGAAAGAATGGGATAAAATTAAGCAGGGGTAATTGCTGAGGTCAGTTTGGAAAGGTTTGCTGACTATGAAGGCTGTATTAAAACCCGTGCAGCATTTGCATAAAACTTATCTGCTGTGAAATATCCCTGTGTACATAGTTATACAGCACTGCTAGGGCTAGAAAACTTCCTAACCATATTCAACCCATGTAGCAGAATGGGGATCTCTCACAGGGAAATCCTGAAAGAATTGGAGGACATGTGTCTAGGTATTACACATACGATGCTTCTCTGGTTTTAGAACATTTGCTATCTCAAGAAAAACCTAAACAATGCTGGAATACGAGTATTGAGAGGATTTCCAGCCAACAATATTGGAGCTTGTCCACCCAACACTTGGTGGTCTCCATTGCCAAATTCATCCAACTCATTAAGGCAGGTCTGCAAGTGAGCACATGGCCTCTTTTACAATTCCCTTTGACTGACAATCTCTAGCTCTCCGGTTTTCTTCAAGATTTCTTTCTTTATGAGCAGACGTTACTTCAGCTATGCCTGATGCAACCCTCCAACAGCATATGAAATCTGCACTCATTCTGTGGTTTGTAGGTTGTTTTTTTGGTCCAGTTCTTCATTAGCTTTTGAAACAGCCAGAGGGAGTGGTTACATTTTAAAGGCATTTACTTCTCTGTCATGGTCAGTTAGAAGTTTGTTCTCTTCTACTTTTCTTTGATGGTGTGTCATGCTGTTTGCAGGCTGTTCATACATTTGCGAGAGCTATACCATCCCTGTGTGGAGCAGAGACTGGGATGTGAAGGCAATTCTCAGCTTGTGCAACACAAAGGCGATGGTTGCCTGGGTTGGGACTTCTTGGTATTGCTGAAAGAAGCTGCTATTGTGCTCTATGTAATCATGCCCTGTTGGGTGAATGCATGCCAGTCCTCATTAATGTTGTTACTGTTACATTATGCTAATTGTATCTTTGAAGCTCTGTAATTCTGATTTTTCTGAACAGCTCAATAAAAAAGTTAATTAAAAAAAGATGTTGTCTGAAAAGGCCAAGAGAGATGCTCTCTCAGGAGCTAGGGAGAGTAACAAAGGAAAATCTTCGTCTGTACTGTCTAATTGATCTTAGACATAAAGACAAGTTATTAATTAATTAATGCTCCTTCAGTTGATCTGAGAGTACACGAGCAGGAACTAGACTGTGGACAACAGGAGGTAGGAGATATGAGCAAGGCAGAGCAGAATTTCCCTCTTGGTTTCACCCACCTCAGCAATCCCCTAATTAGGAAAAATCACAAGTATATACTACCCAAGATTGCTTAGAGAACAGATTTCATAGTTTTCAAGAAGGTGATGATTTAAAGCTGTTGCAAGACATTACAAAAGGATGTCCAACACGGACGTGCTCTGCAGAGGTAAGGGGACACTGGGAGATTTCCACTTTCTTCTTCGGGATGGCATCTCTCAGGGGGAGTTCAGCCTTACCACAGATTTCTTGTGCAAGAGCGACCAAGTCTTTAAAGCCTATTTCTAGAAGGATATTTAGTCATACAAATAAGTTCTCTCATCTAGGTTTCAATCTTTCCCGCTGTCTCAAAACTCCGTAAAATGAGGCTTTTCCACGCCATTTATCTCATCACATCTATTTTGGCAACAATCTCTGGAGGGCAGGAATGGCCTTTCTATGCATATAACTGACTACTCAAGTAAATAATAACTCGATGGGAAAGTTAAGAAGTTACACAGAATACACTCTTTCTATTGTAAGATGCCTGAAACCTTTCCAGATTTTGCTTTTTGTTGCTGTTGGGTTTTTTTCTGAGTTGAGAAACGCTCTTCTTCCCACACGTTCGTTTTTATTCTTGGTCTGCAACTCTGAGTGCAGCTATGACGTCCGAATGGCTCTTGCTGGTCAGAGCCTATGGGGCTTCTGTCTTTCTGTCATTTCATGTGTTGTGCAGACAAATGAAACCCGCAGCAATAAAAACTTCACAGTACACCAAACCCCCATGTGGCTGATGTATGCCACATGGTGTATTCTGTTTGTTACTGGTCACACTTGGAATTTATTCAGTTTCTTTTTACCACCCAGTCCCATTGTATAAAGCAACTTTTTCCTGTTTGAAGTCCAGTGTGGTTTTGGGAAAAAAATGAGGCATTTTTCTTAGATGAGGTAACAAATATAATTAGAGAATATAACCAGATTTTGAAGAGATGCAGTTCTTATCTGCATCTGTGATTTTCCTCCTTTTTTTTAGGCTTTGAAACCTTAATGTTCATGGCCATTCGGACACACATAAAATAAGTAAAGCAAATCAACAGATACTGCTTGTCTTTAAGAATATTTTAAAGCTTTCAGTTAAAATCCAGTGATGTGCATGAAATTTTTCCACAGCTTAAGGGTCCACCACATACAAAAGTATTTATCATGTCTTTTGTACAAACTATCCTACACAGAATAGCTTGTAAGAACACACGTAAGAGTAAAATGTAGCTACTAGCTAACAGCTCTCAGGAGAGGGGCCAAAATATTTTCTGTTTGTTGGGTTGGTTTTTTTTTTTAGTTTTGACACAAACAGCAAATTTACTGAGCTGAGTCCAAATGTATTCTCAGCTGGGAAGAAAGGACTGATTGATGGTGGTGAAATATTAAACTGTTCAAGGTCCCTGCTTCACAGTATATAAACTCAGTCACATCAGCTCATGTTTCACTTTTTATGTCTTTTCTATGAAAAAAGACACAAAAAAATCCGATAAGCATAGGCCAAAGCTCCACCAAGCCGCCTGTATAACCAGCCTCCTCAGTGTGCAATTCCTTACACATTTATCACGAGAAAAAGACACTTTCAGATAACATGTAAGGGGTCAGAATGCAAATTGGGTGTGAATTTGCTCTAATGGTATGAAGCATGGCTCCTCCACAGCTCCACGCATTAAGGCAACGGGTGCTGAAATCTAATTGCATCAGCCGGCTTACGGCTTCTTGGGGCCAATCTAGTCACCAAAAATCATCAGGGGCTGTTTGGCTTCAAGCCTCGTTGACATGGGCACACTTCATGCTTATGGGTGAAGGCATGCACAGATGTGTCGGCTAAAAGCAAGACAGGTAGCTGAGGAGGTGCTGAGGATTGTAACTGAATTAAAGTTTAAATAATGATACTCTGCATTCCTGAGAGCTACTGCAGCTTTCTATTAACCTGGCTGCTCTCGGTTTCCCCGTCACTGAGAGACAGTAGGGGTAGAAGCAGGATCTCTGGCTCCAGTCTTACCTGGATAGGCTGGGCTTAGGAAACACTGTGCATTGACCGCTAGATTGTATGTGGGCTGTTTGGCCCTGAGGACTCATTCATGTCAGATTTGCTCTTTGCAAACCCTGCCAAGCTAAGCTCAGAGGTACTGATTCCTCCTTTCCTTCCCTATCAACCCAGGTGTATTTTGAATGCCAAGACAATAAAAGCATCTCTACTTTTGCAAAGATCCATCTGGGAAGGAGATTTCTCCCAGGCTGAACGCAATCACACTGTTTGCCTGGCTTGTGTCAGCAATGTTTCTGTGCTTGGGCCTGGCAGCCCAAGCAGCAAGGGATGCCAAAAGAGTTTTGACCACTATACTCAAAACCACCAAAGGACAATACTTCTCCACTGAGAACAATGGCCAGAGCCTGACAGCCATTACTGACAAAAGCTCCTGGGCTCTGGTACACCCAGAACTTGCTAGCGTTTTGCAGTAGTGCAGAGGCGTCAAGCTGCCCTCCTGTTTTTAGGGTCATGGTAAATTTAACAAGCCACAAATGAAGATGAACTCATAGAGGGCCTACCAAAATACTCGCCAGCAGCATTCCAGTCAGCATGTTTCATGCACCATGTTTAATACAACCTTACACCCTCATGGAAGCTACGGAGAGGGCACAGGCCCTGCCACATTAAGTTGCTCTTAGATGGGAATGGTCTGGTGGGTGGCTTCTCAGCCATGGCCCAGTAGTCCTGGAAGGTGGGCAGGTTGTGTGCAGCACTTCTTTTGTTGATGAGGACATTTGCAGCTGGGGAGAGTGAGATTAAGGTTACAAGATGCAAACATGGAATGGCAAGATGAAGTTCTCCAGCACACACTGCTTGAGGTCTTAAGAATTACAGGCTAGAAGGGTGATCTCGATAGCTGCAAATTGACAGTTTGCTAGACAAAGTGATGCTGGGATGTCACATATATCTGATAAAATGCACTCGACTTTGTCATTTCCCCTTTAGAAGACTGATAAGTGCTCATGACTTATTGTAACATATTACTTGAATTACCATAATTTTATCTGCAAAGCAGGATCCAATTGTGAAAGGCACAATTCAAGACCTATAATACCAGAACTGTTCTTATTCTCAAATGATTCACACTGTAAGTGTGAGGTTAATACAGATGGAAGAGAAAGGGCAAGGACAAATCCTCAGCAGGATCAGGAATGGTCTCTACCTTTCAGTAGTTCAACTGCAAAGATATGATGTGGCAGCTCCATGAATGTTTGTGGATCCCATCTCCCAGGTAGGAGTCCCCGGGGAGAACACGGTAAGGGACCTCTTGGAAAACTGTAGGCAGAGGTATTGGAAAGCAGAGGTATTTGGAAGCTGACAAATAGGCTTAATGCCTTCACACTGGAGCATCCTCACTCAAAATGGTGCATTTCTTGTGAAAGGATGCAGGTAACCACTTGCAACTGCCACCAGTTTGAGCTGAAATTGTTTTTTCCCTCAGCACTAAATGAAGATTAGGCCATTTTAGTGTTTTTCTTGGTTTATTTGTTTGGTTTTTCTTCTCTTAAATTCAGGCCAAAATTAATAGGTCAGATTAGAGCCAGAAATTAAACAGTCAGTCAGGTGTTCAGGCTGCCATGGAAATCCATTAAAGACTCCTGTCCCTGCTCTACCAGAAACCCAGTTCTGATGCAGGGATCAAGAAGAATTGTGTGCTTCTAACTTAAAAGCTTTGCTAATTATCCCCCTCTGTAAAGAGGAAAGGATATTAAAAAGGCCACTAACCATGCTCATGTACCTTGCTTACATAAACCTTAGAAATGGCAATGCCCAATTTCAGAAAACACAGAAAGGAAAGAACAGAAAACAACTGCTGTTTGTAAAGCAGGAAAGGATGACACAGCCCATGGACGTGTCTGTTGGAGCATGGGAGTGGAGGGCAATGTAATCCTTGCGGACAGGTGATGAAGGAAATCACACCTGCCTGCCCCCTGCATGAGCACAAACCCAATTCTGTTTGCCCTGCTTAGTAAGAGAAAAACAATTTTATCTGGAACACCAGAGAACTGCAATGGCATAGAGTAATTTCTCCCCAGGCATTTAGGGTAGATATTAGGAAAAGTTTAAATATGATTAAAATTAGAAGAAACAGGCTTGTGACATCTCCCTCTCTGGAACAGGTTGTATTTGTCAGGGATACAGGGAGATTTCACAGTGTTTCGTTCTTCCCTCAATTTCTAGGATCCCGTGATTTCAATAGTCATTCAAGTTTTGTAACGTCGTCTGAACTAGGCAACTGTTTTGAAAGTTTCCAATACAGAAATCACTTATGATTACAAAAGGACTGAGGGCTAGGAGAGAATTGCATCATCAAGGCTTGGCGTGCAACCATGGCACTGAGTCCTTAACAAAGAGTGGCGTTCTCCCAGCCAGCCTTAAATGGCTTGTGCTCGTACCCAAATTTGAGCTGACACCTTGGGCCAGAGCCTGCCTTGCTGCCTGATAGCAATAACACAGTGGCGAGCTGGATTCTTTGCCGTAGTGGAGCAAAGGCACCCATGCCTCAGGATGCACGCCAAGCACCAACCAGCAGCGCAGGAAAGAAAATTCTTCCATTCATTAACTGTTCTGAAATTGCCCAGTGGAGTGTTTCTTGTTCCTTTCTCCAAAGCCCCAGTGACATGCAGGCTGTTGGGAAGGAGAGTGACTGGGATGGCACAGCCAGGCACCTCTTGTATGCTACTGTGCCACTTGAAAGACATTTGGTGCATGGAGGTGATACGGGCCCATGGAAAGGGTTCAGATGACTCACAGCCCATTTAAAAAAGTTTTGCAACACACATGTGTTCCTGTTGCTAAAAGACATCATGTGCCAGCAAATAAGCACCCCAAAATAGAGAACACAGAGAAAATAAATCCTTTTTGCCCATGAGTGAGATGACACAGGCATGGGGCAAATGGTCCTTTGCAAGCGATGCTTATGGAAGTGCTGCACTGATGGTGTCCTCTGAGAGCTGTTTTCTTTAACAGAGATTTCAGAGCAGCTCATGGACCACCTGCCAAAGCAGCATCTCCAGTGTGGTCTCTGGTAACTGCAGACTCGGCCCAGCTGAGTCTCCAGAAAGTTTTCCTCTGTAACAGACAGACCTCTGGGTCAGTCATTTGAGCAGAAAAGTCAATTGCTGTCCTTGATCTTGAATTTCATTCCCATCTTCAGTGCAAGCTACACATATACTAAGGACAAGCTCCCTTTCCTACATTCTTTCAGAAGACAGAGGAAAATGTATTTTCCCTTCCCCAGACTCCATCTCCTCCTTTTCTCTTGCTTCAGCTGCTATTGGTTTTCTTTAATAGCTTCACTTTGCTATAAACTCAGCTGCCAAGCTGGTTGGGAGCACTGTAACCTTTAGTAGGTCAGGTAGGGGCAGAAGGTCTGCCCTGCTTCATGACATTAGCATTGTGGGCTGGGTTTTTTTTCCCCAAGAGTGTTTTTTGTGGGTTTTTCTTTTCCTAAACAATGAAGCAAACTATTCCCAGAGGTGGTGGTGACAGCCAGCTGGAAAACTGCCTGGTCATCACTTTAGTGCCCAGTTGATAGAAGAGCACATCACCTCGGCTTTGTAAGGGCAAGAGCTCATTGCATGTCTTCAGGCGGTGGCTGTCTTGCCTGCCTGGCTGGTGTTTCCCAGCGACAGATCTGACATATGTGGCCACAGGCAGCCAAACCCCGGTCTTCAGCACATGTTTGGTCTGGCAATCGCGAGGCTGGTCAGGTGAAGGAGTCCCGCTCTCTCATGCTTTCCTGTGTCACCACTTCATGTTGCATGGTCCCACAGAGGTGTTTTCTATCTCAGCACAGGTTTGGTGCAGCCTCATCTCTGCCAGAGTGGGCACCTGAATGCTCAAATCACCTTTCTTGTGCAAAAGTTCTTTGAAGTAGGGCTGTTCCCTACATGGCTGGTGCAAATGAGTGCCTTTACACCCACACAGGCTTTTTCCTGGATTAGGCAGGACCTGCTTTAAAATTGAGTGGGTTCCTGATTTGCTAACTGGCATGGAGGTGAACTCCAGCTTGCTAGCTGGCTGAGAGTAGGTGTATGCAATGGTGGTGCCCTACTTTTTGTATGCAGTGTTTATGTGAGCAAATAAGGAATTTTATTTGCTGTGCCTAGTCAGTCCTCAATCTATTTGTGATTTAGACTCTCACTCAGAAAGAATCCCATCAAGGCATCCAACTCCCCTGAAATGGGATGTAGGCAGGGTCCATTTAACTGCTCATACAGAAAAAACCAAGGTCACTCAAGCACAAATTCAGGGATAGCTTTCCAAGTGCTCAGCACCCACAGCTTGGGGTAACTTTTCAGAAGAGAACTGCACCCCTTACTATGCCAGTTTGGGCCAGGTTTTCTGCAGAGATCAGTCTCCGGTTTGCTGGCTCTCAACCCTGGCCAGTTGTTTTGCTGCTTAGATGAGAACTGAGCAGATCTGAAGATCTGGTCTTCAGCAAGCATTGAAAAATACCCCATTTCAGGGATTGCACGTTGTAGGCATCACAGTTGTCTGATGCTTGCCAGACTGTAAGTAATCATGCCAGCAGCTAGCAAGCTGTCAGTTACTAGCGTAAGCTGAAAATCCATCAGGAATTGTTTATATTTCACAAGGGGATGGATAGAGAGAAGATTCATTTTATTTCCCTTTAAAAAGTGTGTGTGTGTGTATGGCAGAGGGTCAAGATAATTTTAGAGACAGATTTCTCAGCGGGATCCCTTATGAAGGTAGTCCTGTCGGAGTTAACAGCCCCTCGCCTTGGCGTGGCTCCCGCTAGCATGGCCAGAGCTGCAGAGGAGGGCTCTTTCCCCAGGCTGAACCCCACGGTGGGTGCTCTGAGCTCTGCTCCAGTTACACAAACCTAATTCCCAGCACTGGGAACACTGCTGAGGCCTTATCTTCATCCCTCTGACATTTATGTGGCTCTGCTACACTTCTGGAAAACATGAGTCCTTTCCCATACCCCAAATCATAAGCCTGGGATACAGGTCCCATAAATACTCATCCAAACAGGGAATGCCAGGACTAGATCATATCCTTATCCAGCTCTGTTTTCACTGGACCTGATACCCAGGCATTAGTCTGTGTCATAAATTCAGACCCAATCTCACTTCCAAAGCATTGTCAACCAAAAGGGAAGGGCTCTGCGGGGTGTCTGGTGGCCAGGATCTGCACCAAGTCCCTCTCACTAGGTATCTATGGACATGCTGGATCCAGGCACACACTTCAATAACATGGTAGGGGAGCATTTTAGAGACCAAGGAGTCAAAATGATAATTTTTGTCATTCCTTCAGCAGTCAAGATCATTGGCAAGGATTCAGACAACTCATCAGTTCTTTGCTGCTGTGTGGTGGGCTTAAAAAATGCAAAGACATGCAATACACCTGGGCCAAAATATTCAAGCTTCCAGATCTGTAGGCAATGGTGTTTGTACACTTCCTTCTTCTCCCCAGGGCCAGGGGAAAAAGGCATTTTGGAAAAAATATGAGAATCTCATGGGAAACAACAGAGCGGGCAACAAGACTCATATGGCCTGTTGCAGAGTAATGACTGAGCTTTTTGGTTAGGGCTGCTGTTATCATTGCACACTGTTGCGCTGAGAAAGTTAAATCCATGGAGCTGGAGGGCTGCAGGGAGACTGGTCAGCAGTTTATTTTCTGCACTCTTCAGGAAAGTGAACTTGCTGCTTTTTACTTTTTCAGGGTGTAATGGAGAAAAAAAAGTGGAACTGGAAATATTTTTAAGCTTTTTCAAATCATACAGAGAGGTGCTTTTCACATGGGACACTGCACAATACTTAGGGCAGATCGACCATTTTTGGACTAGATATAAGGAGGAAATTCTTTACAATGAAGGTGGTGAAACACTGGAACAGGTTGCCCAGGGAGGTAGTGGAGGCCCCATCCCTGGAAACATTCAAGGCCAGGTTGGACGGGGCTGTGAGCAACCTGATCTGGTTAGCGGTGTCCCTGTTCACTGCAGGGGGGTTGGACTAGATGACCTCTAGGGGTCCCTTCCAACCCAAGACATTCTATGATTCTATGAATCTTGGGGTTTTGTGCAAGCTTGTGTTTTCAACAGCATGCAGGAGATTTTGTACTGATTCTTCCTTCCAGTTTTCAGCAAAGGCAGGAGGGGAAGAAAACCAACACACGTATAAAGCAAAAGCTTTTACTTCAACACTGATGCTGCAGCTGCAACCAGCAATGTTTTGCCCCAAATTGCCATCAGATGCCCCGTGGGAGTTGTAGGTCAGGTGTTCCAGACCACTTTTCTCCACCCGGGTTCAGGCTGCTGCTCCTCCTGCACACTTCAGCATCCCGCCCTCCCCTTGCCCAGAGGTGTCCTGCTCCTGCCAACATTTCGTAGCACTTTTTCCGAGCCCCAGACCCAGCTCTGATTTACACTCCAGTTGCTCTGCTCCAGGCTGATGGAGGGCAACACGAAACAGAGAAGTAACTGGGATAGAGAGCTGGCAGGCAGAATCGGGTCAATAATAATAAATGATTAAGACTGGAGCAACCCCCACTTGCTCAAGTTGGTTGTGCTGCCCAAACACTCACTGCCTGGCCTCAGGGCTCTCCCGTGTAAAGGCAGGCCAACGGGAGCCAGTGAGGCTGGTTCCTTTGATCCCAATTTCTCAGCAGCTGTGCAAGTCATGGCCTTTCCGTTGCTTGCTGCTGACTCACGGGGAATCACTGCATGCCGGTTCTATAAAGCCACCTTGGAGGGCAGAAATTAAGTTTGTGCTCACTTTAAGACCCTATTACGCCCTGGGAGCAGTGTGAAGAGGCCTTTGTACAACCAGGAGTCAGGTTCATTATATTTGCATCGTACTACAGTATAAATTAGCATTATTTGAGCATGGGCATTATTTGGAAGAAATGACAATAAATTAAGGTACCAAATTTGTAATTAAGGGCCAGCAAGCTAGTTAATTAATCTTATATCTAATTAGCCAAAAATAAATTACCCAAGCAGGACTATAAATCCATTCAGTGAGCTCCAACAACTGCGTGCATAAAGACATGACCCGTGCTGTTGGGAGCTCCCGATGCCGTTCGGCTGCTCTTTGTCTCCCCAACCGCCACCCGATGCTCCAACCTTCGGGGCTCCTGTTGGGTTGAAAGCTCCTTTGGGCAGAGATCATGTCTTTGAAGTGGCCTAGATCCTCCTAGCGCAAAGTTTGGGGCCTTCATGAAAGTAATCAATTTTACTGAAATTTAATGCAGGGTGAATAGTGTGTTTAGCCCTGTTGCCAGTCTCAGTAACAGCTTTAAAGCACCTTTTTCACATGGTGGTTAGTAACGTCATGCGCTAAAGAGCTGTGCAAGTGGCAAGGATGACCAGCTACTTGTATACAGGCAGATTGCACTCAGAAAATCATTGCAGAGCTGTTTTTTAACAGGTTGATGTCTCTTTCATTGGAATTACAGGCTCCATGGTATGCTACATAATGTAAATTGCAAGTTTCTGAATTTTTTTTTTTTTTAAGGCAAGCTATGCAGGGCTACATTTAGCAGGCAGGCAAGACCAGGCAACACAACGAAACATCACAGAGGAACAGTTTTTTTCAAGTAGCTCCTAAAGCTCATTTTCACAGGAGCTGCCAATACAAAGAGGGATTTGTGACTACAGTTGGGTTAAGGAGCATAAAAAGTACATGATGTCTCTATGAAAATTACAACGTCTTAGCTGTGGTTGGCTTAAGGGTTGGCTTTATACAAAATGCTGTACCACAGCCAAATTGTATCCTGAGGCTCTGTGTTAAAACACACACAGCAAACAATGAGAAGAGATAAAGCCTGTCCCGGGAGCTGCATGCATGACCACAAATGTGTTTTATGGCAGCTCAGAGATGGTGCTTTTGTTAACCTAATAAAGGCTGCAGGGTACATGTGGCCTAAAAGGAGGGCACACACCCACTTGGGTGAAGTCTTGGCTCTGGGAAAGCCAATGGGAGATTTGCCATTGGCTCCCACAAAGCTCTTGTCCATTACTGCATCCCTCTTCTGATGACTGTGGGCCAATGTCTCAGCTGGTGTAAAAGCTTCCCTGCATTTACTGGGCTTCACTGATTGATTCCAGTTGAGAATATGGTCTGCTGAACACCATCTTCCCTGGCAAAAACACGTGTGTACTAGCAAAACTCAAGGGTACAACCCTTAAAGTCTCCTCAAAGAGGGCTCACAGAAGCCAATAAATGATGTGGTTTATTAGGCAACTTTAGAAAAACCCAGACAAAGGGAGATTGCCTTTAGTTGGCCCACCCTCTGACCATCTAAGAGAAGGCTTAGTAACTACATCAACAGGCCAATCTCTTGGATGTTATTAATAGATGCATCTTCACTAACTTCAGTTTTCTCTGACAAAGAACTGGGGTCCTTACATCGAATGCACTTGAGGGCATTATCCATCTCACAATTTGCAAAGGTGTTCATGATTATTTATTTACAAAGCTTCTTTATCACAGAAGTCATCTGTAGAAGCAGAGCTTTGACAATGTCTAGCAAATCCCTGTACCAAAGTTTGCACAAGAGTAGTATAATACAGAGTAAACAAAGCATGGCATGAGGCCATGGAACTGAATGTTTCCAAAAGAGGTATCTTTGTGGGGAGACGTGGAATAAGATGCTATGAAAGAAGACGTAAAACTAGAGCAGCACAAGGAAGAAGAGCCAAAATTCTGCCTTGATTTACTCCCATTATTCCAAGCAGACATTTGGAATTGATGGAGTCCATCTGAAGATCATGAGATTAAAAATAATCCAGGTTCTTCATCTTTCTGAGACGGTATTTTCTGTTGTTTGTCTTCAGCCTGCTTTTAAACAAAACCTACGTCTTGCACAATGATGTGACTTCAGGGCAGACCTTTGAGAACAACATGAAATACCATGGAATAAGCCAGGGCATGGTGAAAACAGAGAACATGGATTACCTGTGAATGGCTCAGAGCAGAGCTAGTCACAGCAGAGAGGTCGGGAAGAAGCTGCAAAAGGAAGCCGAGAAGGAGCAAAAAGCAACAGAGCTTCCAAACAGAGGAAAACTTTTTTGAAAAAGTGTATTTTAGGCAGAAAGAAGAGTGGATGGAGCCCGGCAGAGACCTGCATTGCCACTGTCCTCTTCTAGGTCCTCTTATTGTGCCTGTCCTTAGCGATAGGAATGTTCAGAAAGCTTCTGCTGTGTTTTCAGGAGTAAATGAAAAGTACTTTTCGACAACGGATTTTGTGAGCAGCTCTTCTCACCTGTTGAATTAAAATCTGATTCCACCAACTATCATCAAAAAAATGAAGGCCAAAGTTCACCACTCTGAGATCCAACTGATAAGCAAAGTCTCCCTGAGGCCATCGGCTGTTGAGAGATTCTGAGAGTATCCTTTTCCCAAAACAACCATATCACTTCTTTGCCTGTTCTTAAAATTGTATGTGAACCAGCACTCTTAGAAATAGATGAGATGCTTGGTTATGCTTTGTTTACTGTCAAATTGGAAGAAAAAAACAGTGCAATGCAAGTGGAATCTTAGCTGAGACAAAAACACAGGGACTATACTGTCCCATTCATGGTTTTCAACCCCATTTGACAGACTCAAGGCATTCAGATAGATTTCTTGAAAAAAATCTGATACAAAACTAAAGCTAAAGTAAAGCCTCCCGGTCCCAGCACTTCAGTCCTGGGTTTCTCTTCTTAGGGTCAACCCTAATTCCTACACTCTCAGAGTCAACCCATTCCCATTCTGGCTCTCTGTCTAAGCCCTTCAACCCTCTTTGGGAATATCATACTTCTTCTCTGGGGCATGCATTGCTTACGGACAGTTTCTCTGACTAGTTAGAGGACTGTAACAAATGGAAACCTACATGTTGTTTTACTCTTTTAGGAGGCACAATTTATTTGCTTCCTTAAGAAAACAAATGCTGACATATCACTTCATTTATCCAGCGTTTGGAATGCTGAAATCTGCGGTAACCATTTTTTTTGCCCACTTTCAGAAATATTTTGCAATATGTACACCTACTCATTAGATTTTAAAAAAATTCGCCAAACTCACCCACTCTCTAGATAAAAAAAAAAGTCCATTTCAGTCCAAATCTACAACACGATAACAGGCTTTTAAACAAATAAGCACATTTCTTAAAAAGAATCCATATCTGCTAAATCGCTTGTACAGCAGTGCGGTAAATCAGCCCACAGACTAAGTGATACTTGATAGAACAGACTAGCTGGATAAAAAAGCTTAAGTTTCTCATATGCAGCCAGCACTAATGTTTGCAAAGCCAAAATTTGCTGTTTAATGTTTTGAATGTGCTCTCCAGTTTGACTTTCTCGCTGTTGCAAGCACCTCATGTCAGCATTCCTTGGAGTCTGTATAATGTACATATACGCTGATCTTTAACCTCTGTGTCATCACCCAGACCAAAATCAATAGAGGGATATGACACTGGTGGGACCATTTGCCCATAGTAGTTCAAACAGACAGATGGGCTGTTGTATGAATATGGGGGCCAAAGAAACTTGGAGTCGGTCGAGGGGGTTTTATTTTTTTGGAGTGTGAAATGAAGCTTCCAGAAACTAGATGCAGAAGGAGGTGGGTTCAGCTTCAGCGTCAGCAAAACCACTGCAGGTATTGTAATCTTTGCACCCTGAGGCATGGCAAGAAGGTTGCCTGCCTTTGGGCTTTGCTGTTTCCTGTCTTTTTATTGTACAGATTCCCCCCAGTTCCACATAAATGTCACTTTCTCTCTTGGACTAAACTAGCTCATGAATAATAAAAGAAAACAGCAGTTACCCTCCACGGTGCCTGTAAAGTTCCTCGTCCTTGTCCTAAGGGATTTGTGACCGTTTTCTTCCAGCTTTCCCTCCGCAGCATATGAAATGTGGTTGGACATCCAGAGCCTGGCAGCTGCTCACTTGCCACCCTTGCAGACTGGGATGGGGCAGCTATACACGGGATTATCTCAGATGATAGGTGGGTGGAGGTGACGTAAAATGGGGCTCCCAGTGACACAGGTGCAGGTGAGGTCATACATCAGTGTTTGGCTGCAGAAGGCACCTGCTTGCCAAAATTCAAGTCTTTGAGGTCCTCAAGCATTGTGAGAGAGAGATACCCAGGGTGAAGATGGGAGCCCCGGTGCTTGGGCGAGTGGAGGTGCTTGGAGGGACCAGCAGAGCCTGCGCAATGCCAGCCCCAGGGAACGGCAACTTCACTCCTCCTTGTACCTGGACAGTGCTGCAAAACTCCGTGCCTTTCTATGCTCTGGTTGTCCCAGCTCCAAGTTTCTGCTGGGTCTGAGCTCCGTGTTTATAGCAGTGCTCTTCCCCTTCTCTTAGTAGGGCGGTAGAGACCAAAGCACAAAGATGCACAAAGCAGCCTGGTGCATTAACGCTCAAAATGTTTTACAGCTGGAGCGCTACTGCCCTTTCCCTCTCTCTGTATTTCTTCTTTCATGCCCATAGCAGTCCATGACTGAAAATCAGGCAGATGCGTTCAACTGTAAAAATAAAAATATTTTTAGTTCACATTTTTGCAAATGCCTTTTTTTCCACCAAAACAGTGTATAAGTCTTTATAATACAGCCTAGTTAATATTACCCTTTCATTCTATACTAGCACAACACCTTAGAAAGATGGGATAAAAAAGGCAGACTGCACTTCAGGAACAGACCACTATTCCCAGGCAAACTGATCTTTAAAAATATATCATAATGAAATCAATATGTATTATTACATGTAATGAAGCAAATGTATATTTTTATATATTAACTCTATTTGCTTTTACTCTTTACATGTAGTCATAAAAATATTTATTTTTGTGCTTAGAATAACAAAATGAAAGCTCAGTGTTCAGGCTTTATCTGGCTGGCACTTATTATTCCCATATGTTAGGGCAACAACCAGATTGCTCTGCCAGTTAATTCTGTGACTCTTTCTCCACCTTTTCATCTGATCTATCAAAGATATTTTCTTTGCAGATATTATTGCAAAGAGGTGACTGATCGCCACTGGGCACAGAGTTAAAAAAGAAAGGATCAATTAAGTTTATGCTTCTTGTGAGAAAAAATGCACATTTGCTCAGAGCATGAAATTCCATCTGAGGAGCAGAGATGAAGAATAAAGATGCCTTCAGCTTTTTAAACAAGACTCCCTGTTTTCCACAGCAATGCTGTATTTGGACCTTCACTCTGGCAAGAAGTCCCACTCCCAGCTCTGCTCACTGAAAGTGATGGCAAAGCGTCCCATTGACTCTAATGGAGCAGGGATCAAAGACAATAGGGCAACCTGGAAAGACGAAGTTGATAAGATCAAGCTTTTTATCTCTGATATGTCAGAACCACCTACCATTTATGTGTGCAAGGTGGTTTTGTACTGTGTTTTGTCTGAATGCACCACTAATTTGTCTGTGGTGAGCTTTTGCAGGTGTACCACCAGCACCACACTCAAGATATTCAGTTGGAGCTGAAGCCAGAGAGCAGTTTAAGGAAGGAGGAAAACACAGTCAGTCATGATCTGAAATAAAGAGCACACTCCTCCTCCTCCCAAGGCACAGCATACCACACTGGGCCTCTGTCGGCATGCCTGCAACCCGTCAGGAACATACAACTGATACACTATCCATAAAAATGAGTAAGTGAGGGAATGGGTCTTCATCAACCCTTTGGGGGGGGTTGACTACAGCTAATAGGAGCTACAGGAGCATCTGTG
Organism: Gorsachius magnificus; assembly: GCA_034008185.1. Classification (NCBI taxonomy): domain Eukaryota; kingdom Metazoa; phylum Chordata; class Aves; order Pelecaniformes; family Ardeidae; genus Gorsachius; species Gorsachius magnificus. The sequence continues at coordinate 73,966,422 of CM067084.1, forward strand.
TAGCTCAGTCACAACCCCCTTCCTGGCAAGGTCAGTTAGTTTGCACTGAGCTCCGTGACTCTGCTTGGACACTTACCATGCCTCGTCCTGCCAGCGCAAGGCCAGCCCAGACGCTTCTACACCATGACAGTGGTAGTGTAGCCCTGACCAATATTTGAATCTGAAGTCTGAAGCCTGAAGCTTTCTTTTCTTCTCTTGGGACTTCTGAGATGTCCCTGCAGCAGGACCTGGAAATGCTTCTCAGCTTCCATCACCAGGAGCACCCACACTTGGCTTACTGCCTGGCGGGATGAGACATGGCTATGGACCCGTGTCCGCCACCATACTCTGGTCTATCCATGGGCCTGGAGGGATCCCTGGAGTATACTGGCCAGATCCCTGATCTGGCATGTGGGAGTCATGGCTACGGGACGTGTGGCTATGGGATTCATGGCTACAGGATAATACCTTACCCTCATGCCAGCTATCGTCCTGGGGACTCTGCTGGAGAGTTGGAGCAGGAAAATCAATAGGGTCAGTGTTGGTTATGGATGGAGGGGAAATATCAAGGTCAGGTTTCCCAGACATCCACCAACTCCTCCATGGAGCCCCCCTCTCAACATGTGCAGGTGGGCAGGAGCGGGGCATTGCAGCCCAGCTGTGCTGCAGGCAGCAAATGCAAGCAGAAATTGCCTCTTCATTTTCAGCAGCGCCTCCATAACACAACTACCGAGGGCATATGGAGAAAACTGAAGTCAGTGAGCAAGAAAAGGACAGAGGGAGTTCACGGGAAAGAGAGTAAGCAAAATGCTTCCCTTGGAAAGGTGTCATAGCCACCGTGATAATGAAGATGCAATGCTTCAGGTATCAACAGGATACCACGGGATCTCGAAAAAACTGCACAGAACTGTTCGTTCACAAAAATAGTTTTTCTTCCTGATAATCAGATTATTACAGATAGTTTCTGTACTGCTGGAGCTCCACTGACCAGCAGCGTGAGACTTCTCATAGCTGCAGCTGCTTAGGCAGAATCAAGTATCCTGACATAAAAGGACCTTATGTACAGATTTCATTGCCTTCCCCTGCTGGAGTAACTAGAGCAATATAAGCAACTTTATATTGACAGAATTCATCCCCATTGGGGGTGTTATATCATGTTAGAGAGATTTAGATGGTTAAGGTGATAAAACTTGTGAATAGAGAAGCTAGTAGGATCTTGACTTAGTTTTTTTACTCCTTGCACTCTACATGACTCACAGTAACCCAAGCTTGTAAGAATAACAGAGTATAAATTGGCCAGGACTAAGCCTCTTTGCCAGTACAGATCAGTTTTTAACTACCTGCATGCTCAAACCTTCCACAACCACAGGAATCTTGTACAAGGATAACAGGTTTGCTCCTAAGTAATGTATCATCTATTGCAAGCGCAGCATATATGCCAAACTTTCCAAAGGAAACCGGTGATTCTGGATTCCTTTATACCTAAATGCCAGTCCTGAGAAAACTCATAAGGTATCTCAAATGGGAACTGTTACATGTAAAGAAAAGAGCGATAAGGATGCAGTCTCTGAAAGATCCAGACTGTTCTGCAGAGGGCCATTCTCTTATCGTCAGGACATTCTTGGGGAAGAGAAAAGAGCAAAAAAAATTGCTGAGGAAGAAGGAAAGAGATCTAACAGCCAATAGGGAATGATGAGCAGAAAGGGTGGGAAAGGACAGTCTTGGAGAGGGGCTGGAAAGTAAAAGACAACAAAGGGGGGAAAAAACAGAGGAAGGTGAGGGGGAGGGGATGGGGAGAGGAGAATGTGTGAAACAAAGCTGGAAGAAAGGAAAGAAGAAATGAAAGTGAGAAGGGAAGAAAAGCTACGGTTGAGTGCTGAGATGAGTACCTTCAGTTCCTATTTTATTTATACATTTATATTCCAGGCAGTGTTTAGTAGGTGTCCCTAAAGGCTGTGATTTATTACAATTTTTCCTTTTCAGTCCTGTGGAGGAAGGGGCAAAGGCCAGGAGGGGGCTGGATTCTTTGCCTAGGGCACGGCTGCTCCTCAGGCTGGCCCTGAATTCAGAAAAGTGCTAATGCTCCCTGGAGCTGGAATGCAATTAATTTTCTATGGCACAATGTTCCAAACAGAGCCTATTTGGGGAGGCTCAGGTTTGTGATTCTAGGCTACCCTTAGCCTATCTGTGCAAATTGGAGCTGCAACACCATCTCTCCACACCAGGTTATTATTTTACTCTTGGGAAACCAGCACATCTGGGATTTTTGACGCAAAAATATTTGTTTGCATGACATTTCTTTAAGTGAAGAGGGCGAGCATCTCATTTTACCCACTTAAGTACTCCACTTGGCAGCCTGGCCAGAGTCCACTCGAGTCGGCAGCAAAATCTCCTCTGACTTATCTCCCACTACACTTTTTTATTTTTATTTAAACTTTGCAAAGGTCAAATTTGGGGGATCTTTTTTTAACAAACACTGAGCAGAGACGCTGGATGGTTGAGAATAATCAGTTTAGAACCACATGTGACACGTAGCTGTAGCAGCATACTTTTTCCATGACAGCTTGTTGTGTGTCACAGGAACATTTGTCACTGATCAGTCAATTATCCACAAATTACAGTTTAACTTCATTTACACCATTTCTTGGTAAAAATCAGGGCAGTCTCCCAAAGCCAATAGGCCCCGTCTCCCGTTGTAAAATTGCAATTGGTAGATATTGATAGCTGAGGAGAATTTAACCCACACTTATAAATGTCTTTGCTTTATGACACATTGCTCCTATCTTGCAGTGATGCCAATGTTTTTTTGGCTGCTATGCGCTTCAGAAAGCTTCAGAGTTTTCTCATAAGAAACCTGTTTTTTTTCATCAGTAGCCAGAATTTTCAAAGGGGAATTTTAAAAAACTTTCAGTTTTTTTTACCTGCCCCATTTAAGCTCTCTCTGAAGCCAGAAGTGGGTCTCCTACCTGCACGGCCTGTGCAGCTATTCCCCAGCTCCTGGGGGATGCATGGGCACACAGGAAGGCGACAGGGTTGCCCCAGGTAGTGCAGGAGTTACACCCAACTTATGTGTGGCAGCATTTTTGGGAAAGCCAGAGTTACAAGACACACAAGTGGGTTCAGGCTTTGCTTTGTGCTCGGATTAGAGCTTGCTTGAAACCTCGGGTACGTAAGCTGATATTTCCATAGCCTTTCTGCATCCTTTTTGACCACCTCGTGTTATAAATTAAAGAAACTAACTCAGACTTAAAATGTATGAAAAAGTGCAAGCATGCATCTTTTCCCCAGGGCAAGAGGGCAAGAAAACCCTCACACCTGATATTTTCAGCCTCTGAAGAAGGAACAATGCCATTATTTTGGGACCCTGGTCTGAAACCTTTCCAAAGCAGTAGCCAGTACCAGCGAAGGAGTTGTTACCCCTGGACACCTCTGCCACCTTTTGCTGAGTCAGTTAGAAAAAGAAGAAATGATTGACCATTGCAGGACTCAGCCCATTCCAGCCTCCATTGTGCAATAAATAATTGAAAATTGTTGCACCAGGGAAGCATGGCTTCACGGTGTTTGGATAAGATATGTTACCCAGTGGTGGCTGATGGCAAGAAGATAAAATATGCTGAATACTATATACTTAGACTATGGTTTGGTAGGTGAAATAATATTTCCTTGTGAGTCACTGGCTTTGCTTGTGGATCAGTACCGCGGTGCAGAGGCTATAACTTTGCACGTAACGCAGCTTCCCCTTGATTGACTCCTCAGGAGAGAGGATTTGAATAATCTCTTTGCTGGCACAAGTGCGCTGGCAAAAGCAGGGGCTCCCAAACCGTGCTCCCTGATCCACTGGTGACGCAAGCACTGCTGTGAGGAAGGTGTAGCAGAAGCCAGGGGTTTGGTTTGGGGAAGGGGCTGTGCACAGGGAGGATGGGAAGAGAATCTGGGAAATCAGAGGGTCCCTGGGGACAACCTCTGCTCCTTCTGCCACCAGATGTTGCCACGGCACATGCAGGGCTGAAGCCTCAGGCCTGGACTGTTGCCCTCTGCTATCTCTACTATAGCTGCTTAAATGGGGAACAGCAGAAATTGTCCCTCAAATCCAAATGGTGGGAGGCTTTGCAACTTGGGAAATCCAGCCTGGACCCTTCCTACCACCACTGCATTGCGGGAAGGCTGGGTGTTGGACGGAGATACCTTCCTATCTTCTCCCAGGCAGCTACAGCTGCCAAGATTGCAAAACCCTTTAGATGGCTGCTGGACCAGCAAACCTCTTTTTTTTTTTTTTTTTTTTTTCCTTAAGCCTACAAGATTGAGGCCAAAAGGCCAGTAGGTGAGCCAGCCTCAGCCCTCACTCTTTTCTCTATGGAGCAACAGTTTTTCCGTGCTGGCTTGTGGACCAGGCTATACCTTCTTCCAGCCCAGGGAGGGGGGTCAGCACCTTTTGATTGCAGTTGGCAGCAGGAGGGTTGGCAGCCTGGCGATGCCCATCGCTGCACCTGAGCACCTGGGCTGTTGCTGAGCTAAGGGGACTGCTCTGCTGAAAGCAAGTGATCCGGAGCGGAGGTTTGGGGCTGGCTGCAGGGAGAGTGGGGGGCTAAGTGCTGAGACACAGCTCTTTTCTCTGGCTCAGCTTGGGTTTTGGACCTGGAGGTGCACAGCGCATGGTGTCATCTGAAGGGTGAGCGCAAAAGCTTTGAAAGAAGCAAAGGAAGTCAGGCAGGGAGCCTCCATAAATCTATCAGAAAGTTAAATACTGTAAAATCTCCATGTTGTTTACCAGCTGTGCCTACAATGAAGACAGAAATAATCCTGGTAAAACATGACCTTTGATCAGCAAGGTGGAGAAATTAGGTCAAGCAGGTTTTTGCTTGGCTGAAACCATAAGCTGGGGATGGGCAGCTTCTCTTCCAAAAATGTATTAGTCTGAGGACTCCACAGAAAGCTGCTTCTCAGCAGCCTGCAGCCCAACTTGTGGCACTTGCAAACCTTCCATGCATTGAGCGCTGGATGCACAGGGCAGGGGAGGAAGCATGTGCACAGCATAGGAGCAATTGCCTGCTCCATGAGCTGGGTTTTGATGCTTAAATGACATTACAGAGCATGCTCTGGCAGGGCTTTCCTGTATGACCTTGGGAAAGCCCTTCTGGCTGTTCAGGCTCAGTTATCTCCACCTGAAAAACAGGGCACAGTCACTCCCGTGCTATGGGTGTGATACGAGGCATGCCCTGTTCATGTTTTGCAGGTGGGAGGGTGTTTTAGGGTGTCACTGCTGGCACATGCAGCTGCACACCTACCTGCCTGCCCTCTCTGCCTTCGCACGAGGGGTCATGGTATTGCAGTGGGACTCCTGAGCGTGGTCTCTGCACTGCAATGGCATCCAGGCAAAGCACAGGGCCAGAGCTCGCACCGTAGGCAGGGAGGGTGGGCACCCTGTGCTTTGGAGGGGAAAAGAGGTTAGCTCTATGAAAACAAGTCCCAGCTCTTTTTATTTACTGGCACCAGCCCATGTGTCCCATGGTGTCTCATCAGGATCCTGCACTCAGCCTGAGGTCGTGGTGCTGGGTCTTGGTGCCCTCCAAACCCCTGCAGAGGCTCAGGCTGGCCCAAGGGGGAACCAAGGCTGTGCGTGCTCATCTATAATTAATGGGTAAAAGGATCCTCAGAAGAACTTGTAATAAGGAAAAAATGCCACCACAGAAAATATGCTTAAATAGCTTGTCGGCAATTTTGGATGCGGCAGGCAGCCCCTGCCTTCACCCGCATCCTTGGGCCCATATGTGGGGGCCACTGACCTGAGCAAAGGCACCCCCGTCTGAAATAGGTGAAGAAGAGATCACACCCTCTCTGGATATTATGTCATGTTTGATGACCACACTTCCCAGCGAGCAGGCTTTCCTGCAAGCAGCCGTTCCGCAGGGTCCAGAGACGCGTGAGCACTCAGAGGGTTAAATCAGCAAATGGGTGACATGATTTTACGCCTGTGGGCGGTTTGTTCCAAAGATCAGCTGCTCTCAAAGCAAAAGTAAACTCACAGTGTTTATTATGAGTCACTTAAGCAAGAAAATTATTAGTAGAATCTGATCTGTGGCTATGCGAGTCGGGACCCAAGGTGAAGGTTAATTATTTTTTTTCCCCTTTTTAAATTAAAAAAAAAAAAAAAGAAGAAGAAAAAAAAAGAAGAAAAAAACTGGCTGCCAACCTCTGAGGTGCTTTAGCATCTGCCATAGGAAGATGCTGCCTGCACCTATCTGAGAGTTGCTCAGCCTGGGTGCTCCTGGAGCTCATGGTGCTGATGTGTTACGGAGGACGTGGAGCTGCCTTTGCACGCTGAGGGCTCAGCCCAAAGCCCGCTGACATCCCGGAGAGTCTTTTCATTAACTTCAAGGGGCCCTGAGTCGGGCTCGGTGTGAATGGCCGAGGTCTGCGGCGGGCAGTGATGGCCCCTGCACAATGCCTGCCCTCCCGCTGCCCTCCCGCTGCCCCTGACCTCCCGCCGGAGCTGAGGCACCACCGCCCCGCCGGTTCCACAGCCCCCTCCATCCAGTGGCATGGTTAGCCCATAATTGCTGTCAGTTTTTTCTCAGGACAGCACCTTGTACGTAACCGGTGCTGGGATGCTGGGGTCTGCTCAGGGACCAAGAGCACAAAAGCAGACAGGGAGCTGAGAGGGGACGGTGGGACATTTTCTTCCCTCCCTCCTGCGGTGAGTGTATTTTATCCCATGAGAGGGTCCTCTCTATTGAAAGGAAAGAAATAACCCCCTGAGGACCCAGCCTTTTCCCATCTGGTCCCTGACGAGGTTGGGGCTGCGGGAGCAGGGTGTGCTGGGCTCCTTCCTGCCACGAAGTCTTCCCTGCCTCCAGCCCCGAGCCACGGCTCATTTGGGTATCTCTGTTCTCACTGCAGACCCCAGCATGGCAGAATCCCGGTTCCTTTGAGCTGCTGTGGCAGCCAACAACTATTAAAGCTTGTCCTACTGCTGGCCTGACGTATGGGTGCTACACAGGCTCGAAACATGCTCCTGTGGGGTGAAGGTGGCACTGAGAGCAACCCCAGGGCTGCTCCAAGGTACTGGTGGCCTCTCAGCCGTCAGGATGACCAACATGGGTGGGGGCGAGGATGGTCTATGGGCAGAAGTGGTCTAGAGGGTCTGGACACCCCTCCAAGGGCTGGGGGGGACCTGACTCTCATCAGCCAGTCCGTTGGAGAGGCAGAGAGGCTGGGGCATTGGGCTGAGTTATGGTACCACAAGAGAGGGAAGAAGGAAGAGGCCACGTGAGCACATCCCGCTGCAGAAGAACTGAAGTTTGATAGATCTTTCCAGGCTGCACAAGTTTGCCCAGCACAGTGCTTACCCTCAGTGCTCAAAAAATAAACAACAATAAAACAATGTGGATGTTTTCTGCATAAGGTAATAGAGTATAGGTCTCTCGAGTCAAATCTGGAGGCAGTTTAACAAGGCTCCTTGGAGCAGTGGCTCTGTGTTGCTCTCTGTTTGTAGAGCACCATGGTGCTATTCACATGATTTTTAATGCAATAAAATTACACAATAATGCAATACAATAATAATAAATTAGAACAGAGACAGTTCTCAGCCATACCAAATGAGGAAAGGCAAGGTTTCACTCTTGCAATCCCAACTCATTCCATAGCCCTAGGCAAATTGCTAGATTTTTAAAAGCAGCCTTGCTGTTGTTTTGAGTTTTTTTCTTTCAGTGTGTCTTTTTAAGGCACCCTGGAATCACAGTGTTCTTTGGGAAAACAGCATCTCAGCATCCCTGTGCTTTGCTTCCCCCACTAGTGAGGGCTGCAGGGAGGATTCTAACTCCACCAACACGCAAGGGAGAATCAGACTCTATAATGATAAGTGTGGTATTAATTTGGGGCTTTTCAATTAATTGTCCTGAGGTCCAACAGGGACCACTCAGCAGGACATAGGTGCTAGCTCTGTCCTGAGAGACAAGGTAAGAGATGCGAGTTCCTGGGAGCACAAAGCTGGTGAGGAGGGAGCAAAAAGTACTTGCAGCCCAGCTACAGAGCAGCATGCAGCCCTTTGAGCAGCCCTCTCCTCTGCGTCCCAGGGAGTTACAGCTCTTTGCTTTTCCTGCTCGCTTGCTGCCAGCAGCGTAAATTCCTTGCTGCAATTGCTGGGAGCAGTGGGGAACCTGTCAGCTCCCGGCCCAGATACCATGGCCTTCACATTCAGAGAGACGCTTCCCCGCCCTCCCTCCTCTCCTGCTCCCTAAAATGTCTCTATCTCAGGAAAAGCGTTTTAGCACATCGCCAGTCATGTTCAAATTCCAAGGCTAAGCACGCAGCCTGGGAGAGAGAGAAGGGGGCAAAAAAAAAAATAAAAATCAGGTGCTTCTCAAAAACAATCAACCTGATTCACATGCAGCTCAGCAGCTTTTTTGATGGCTCAATTCCAGATTTCACAGCTATTCAATAGTTCTCTTGTGTAGCTGATCCTTGTCTTAGAATTCAGCACAACTCAATCCATTTTCCCTTTTCTTTCTATAAACACCCCCCCCCTCCTCCTCTTCCCCTCCCTTCATTTTCTTGATTTACATCTCTAGGGAGATGGGAATGTGAGGGAGAAGCTTGTAGCCTTCCTTCCTGGGGGGCCTTGAACTGGTGTCCCCTGTCTCAGGTTCCCATTATCCTCGCTGCGCAAGCCGCAGCCCCTCTGCACTCCAGCCCTACTCAATTGGAATTTAAATGCTTCATGATTGTTGTCTCACAGAATAGGAAAGTGCTGCATTAAAGAGTAAATTACAGCAGACAAGTAACTGCCTTGGGAAGGAACGTGAAAGGAGAGATGAGCCCAGCACAATGCTGTTTTGCAAAAGAGGCTTTTTCCAAAGATGATTCCAAACAATCTTCCTGGGACAGTCTCGTAAGGATAAATATGATGCGGACAGCGTGGCTATGGGGCTTTGTCTCAGAGGAGCAGTGCAGTGTGCTCAGCCTGGAGCAGGCCCACAGTGGGCAGCTTGGGCATGGATCTGAACTGTGTCCCGGAGCCAAGAGTGTGGCCGGATCTGGGCTTGGTGTTCGGTCTCTTACATGGGCTGGATCTGGGCAGTTCCGCTGGGATCCAAAGCACTAGGTAGCTTGCAAGGTAGTGAAAAGAAGAGGTTTCCTTATCTCTTTGCTTTTGCTGCTTTCTAAGCACAGGCAGAGTTTAGAGTTCACTCATGGTATCTCCCATCCATTCTGAGACCACCCCAGAGACCATCATCCTCCCTTTAACCCTTCTGTGGTGACAATCATTCGTTGTCTAAACACTCCAGTTGTGGCATTGGGACCCTTTCCCCCTTCCCTGAACTGTGAACTGTAGAAAAGCAGAATGGAAAATAAGTCCCCAAGATGTCTCGGTAGTTCTAGAGATGATTCTGTACACATTTATATGCCTTTATACACTTTAGGTCCAAGCCTGTGTTTTTCCACTCAAAACAGACCCACATGCATCAGCCCTGAAGCCCAAATGTTCTCGTGCTCTCTGAGAACAGCCATTGCTCCCCTTTCCTCCTGTTGCATGGCGTTGTATATGTCTCATGTTGGGGCAAAGAGAAACAAGCCACCTTCTCCAATACCAGAGCCAGGTATCTGCTTCTGCCTAGTCCTGTCTCCATGCTAATCATCTCTGGGCCAGCCACAGCAGATCCTGAGATTTTTTTTTTCCCCCGAGAGTTTTTCAGGTGAGATCTCTATGAGAATGACATGCTGAGCCAACTCAACATGGAGCTATCTATATACCCTTAGAAAAGACCTATTTTCTTGCCCGAAGGGCAAAATGTGCACTGGTGGTGGTGGAAAGCTCCCTGTGACTTATGAGCTATAAGCACCCTTCCAGCGCCATTGCTCATCTGTGTAAGATGGGGTTTCTCCAGCAGGAGAGGCAGAAGAGAAAGGCTTTGACATTTGAGGAAAGCACAGGAAACTTTTAAAATTATGGTTAACGTTCATCCAGAGCATCTGAGGGAGGAGCAAAATATGGATTAGTCTCAGTGCCAAGACCTGGAACAGAGACTAGTCATACAAAAAGGGAGCAAATTTCAAGTATTTACCCTTGAGAGATACTGATGGCATCTGTCTCCTTAACATTTTGGTCACCTTTGCAGAGCCTGTCATATTAATAGAAGAGTCATGAATTAAACCAGCCAGGTGGTGTAAAGCATAGGTCACAGAAACCCTAGGAAAAGCATCAAAAAATGGCATGTTCACTGGCATAAGAAGAAAAAAAAGATCAGGAGAGTTTCTCTCCCCTTTGCACAACAGCATATGCCTTTCAAACTGTTTGCTGAAGTAAGGTGCCATGGACACACAGGAAAATAATGCACAAATATGACTAGGAGAAATAAAAAAACAATGTGCACACATGTGGCAGGCACACAGTCCTTCCCCCTCCGAGATCACGGGCATACACTTTCCCCTGAGCTGGCTCTGAGTGGCTTCTGTTTAATTACTCCCCTGGAACCGCTGTAGCAAAGGCTGTGCCAACATTTTTTTTTTTTTCATTTGAAACTACATATGAGAAATGCCCCTTGGCTCAATGTTGACAATTAACGTCTCAGCGCTGAAATACATTTTTGTAAGGTTGCTGTATTTTTTTTTAATTTAGTGGCCATTCTGAAATGAGGTTTTTCAAATGGCCTTCACCAGGACTCTGCTACCTCACCTTGCCTTCCCATGTTGTGAACCCCAGTACCCCAATAAACCTGGTTCAAGGAATGAACACAGCTTGTTGTTCCCAGTGAGAATATTCTGTATTTCATTTGGAAGAGGGTCTACTTTTAGAGCCCACAACCAGGTCCTCTGCAAAGCACATCAGGATTTGGTGAAGTCCAATAACGTTTTGTCCTTCTAAACCCAACTCTACCCTTCACGTAAGTCCCCAGGCAGGGAATAACTTTAAAAATTTCCTTGTTCTAATCAGGTGCTTTAGTCCCCTTGACTTGCCAGGCTCAGCACTGTGTTGATTTAGGGCCTTGTGGCCCAAACGAAATGCCACTGAAGACAATAGGAAAACTGGGCTTTGGATCAACGCACGCACAATGCAAAATACTTTGGTCTGAGGGCTTCTGAGGACAGCCAGTGTGGTGTCATCAGAGCACTGGCATCCTACGGGAGGCCCGCAGCCATCTCGGGGTGTGCCAGCACCCCTCCGCCGCCACCCCGCAGACCCACTCCCTTGTCCCACAGCACATGGAACTCTGGTGCAAGGCCACAGGTGAGGAACATTTTCCAGGGATTTGGTGAGCCATGCAACTCCATGCCTCTCACGAGGAGATGTGGATCAGGAGAGGAACCAGCCAGGAGAACGTCTAGGGTGGGGACACAGTAGACAAGTTCTGCTTTCATTCTCTTCAGGCATTTTCTCTTGGCGTCTGCCAGAGACACAAAACCAGCCTTTGGGCTCGCCCTGAGTGGTGGGTCATGTTTTTTCAGCAGAACTGTGGCTGTATCCTTTGAGTAGGTGAGACCTGGCTGTGGGTCATGAGGTGACAGACAATGCACAGAGCTGGGGCAGGGAGGAAACACCAGCATGGTTATGAGCATCAAAATCCTTCTTCCACACATGACACAGGGGCCAAACTCTTCTGCTAAGAGAGCCTCCGGCCCCACGCACCCCTTCTCCTCACTCACTGCATGCAAGTGGGCCCTAAACTTCCCTCACCACCATAAAAAGTGCCGTCTCCTCCCAGGTGTGCCCTGCCTTCAGCACTTGCCCAGTTGCTCCAGTCCTGCAGGACTTCTGCCCGCTAAGGGCAAGCAATTAGCCCAGGTGTCATTTAAAACCATCTCTGCCTCCAGATCCCCGTCAGCACTGGGCACTGGCAAAGAGCTGCTGCATCTTCAGCTGTGTCTGCCTCTCCCTTGCAGGCAAATGCAAACACCAGGCTCCCAAGCATCAGCCTTCACTTTGAGTTTCTCTGCTCTGGCTGCTTGTCTTCCCACTCTTTAGCATGTCTTGACTGTGGCTTGTTGTCAGCTAATAAAGAAGAGAGCATTGCTCTCCAGCAATGGCAAGATCCCAGCTTTCGTGCCCTGCTGCAAAGCCAATTCCTGTCAGGGAAAGCAGCTATCACTGGAGGTTTTAAAAAACCAGCGCTCCCCCCCCCCCCAAACCATCCTGTTATATAATGCTCTCCTTCCCCTCCTTTTAATGAAAACAACCAAATAACTGGCTATTTTTACCGGGGGGGCCCGGGAAAATTGTGGGAGCTCTGCCTGCATGGGAAAGCGTGGCAGGACCATGCTCAGGAGTGAGTGGCAGGGTTTGGTGCTCCCCGCTTCTCTCTGAGAGGGGCCAGAAAAACACGGGCCACAGCGCAGTACACATTTTGCAAGCGACAGTTGGTGTTAGCCAAAATATACATCCATATGATGGAGGCATATAGTAAAAGGCACATTCCTTTACCACACTATTACTGTAATATCCCAGTGCCTCCGCATTAATTTATTCCCAGGAAATTCCATCATCACTATTTCAAGCCTGTGGCTGTTCAAGCCACTTAGGATGATGGGAAATTACCCTACTCAGGAAAATAGAATAATAAAAACAGTGATTAAATTTGCCTTCATTCTTAGTCTGCACACCATTATCAATCTCTGGCAAAATATTTTTTATTATAGAATGATTCCAATTATGTACTTAATAAAGTATGAAAAATCATCTGAAAGGGATGGTCTGGGGTTTTCCTACAAAGTCCAAAATAAGAGTGATACTGACCCCAAAGAAATTCCCACAACAAAATGTCTTTAAAAAAGTTGATTAAAAGGGATACTCTGCTCCAGAAGACCTGACCATATGCAGTGGAAACATTGCCAGACTGAATCAGACATGGTTGTGCTAGCCCAGTGGTCAGGTCTTCTGGCCATTGGGTCCAACAGCAACCAGCATTGACTGCTCCTAAAGAAAGCAATTGTGGGCTGAGCTGCTGTGGAAAGAATGTCCTTCCCAGCTTGGTAATTAGACCATTTTAAGCCTGAAGCTTCGTGTCTCTTCCAAAACACGTTGTGCGTCCAGACCTTACTGCTCCAGCAGTTGTGGATGACAACAGTCAAGGCCAATATATCTGTAAACATACATAAATAGACTTAAACTTAACACTGCATAGATCTCACTGTCAGTGATTTTGTATGGCAGTAGTTTCACAGTCGAATCAGTATGCCATTCTATAATACCTTTATTGATTACCAATCAAGCTACGATAAAGCTCAAACATATCTGAAAGTTGAAAGGCTTTACCTGCCACATCTATTTGAGTTTAGAACCAGAGAAAAACATGTTTAGCTTGGGTTTTGAGATGCAGCACCAAAATACGCAATGCTTTTGCTTAAATTCTCCAGTACTGGACTCTTCACTATGTATGAATAGGCTTGCAGTCCCCAAGGAGTAAGGGTCTCTGTCTTTTCTGCCCACCCTCTGGTGTGATGGGGACCTGCAGCTCAGTACAGCTGCCCAACTTCAGACAACTCTTTTTGTGCCATTTCTTGAAACTGCCCTGTGGCTGTGGGCAGCAATCTGCATCACCACGGGGCAGAGCTGTAGAGATAATCATGTTTGTAGTTGGGCTAGGGAGGGCTGGGATGGGGAGCTATCAATCTGGCAGGGCTGGCTCACAGTGAAAATCGTGCAGCGTGCCCAGGCCACAGCTCCTGACATTCACATCAGGCAGATGCACGTGTGTCTTGGATTTATGGAGAGCTGAGGCTTCCTCTCCAGAGGATTACAAGTTGGGAATGTCGCCATGAGCCGAGCAGCTTTGAGTAGCTTGCTGCCCATTTTAGGATTCACCTTAGACTAGTCTGAGCCACCTCTGGAAGTGCCTTTTTTCATCACCTGCCAAAAGAAGAAGCCCGAACAACTAGTTTAGATTAAGTGTGAACTTGTAGGTGGACACGTTTTATGGGAGGTAGGTCCCAGGCACGACGCCGCAGCCCTGTGCTAGCACCCTGTTCCAGCACGTGCCTTGGAGCATCCTCCCATCCCACCTGTCTCACCCACCTGCTGGGAAGATGTACAATGGAGGTTACCAAAGAGTCTGTTCTCACATGCCCTGTGTCAGTGTGCTTATATTTTGGTTTTTAAAAGTATGGCTATTTTTACATGGAAGAATAGAGCTGAAAACCCATTCTGCCTTTGCCAGCTGATGAGTGACTCTGACCCTTCATGAGCGGTTTTAATGATGCATTTGCCAGGGTCCTACCTTCACATGGAGCATCACGGACCCAGGAGACAGCTCTGAATGAAGGTGCCCAATGCACTCATCAGTCCTGCTGATGACTGTGCACAGAAAGCCTTGGCACACACACTAGGAGGCTGAGGATGACTATAGGAGTGTAAGGTTTGCAAGTCAACTGCATCTTTTTTCCTTCTAGGATATGTGTGTGTATCAGCATGTTACTATAAACCCTGGAAGAAGCAGTTGATGGCTGGGAAATGAGAGGCTGTAGTTAGATATTAAGAGGTTTTTAAATAAGAATGCTCATATCTGCTCAGTCAATGTTTCTTTGGCTTTTGCTTTGTGCCTGGAGTGGGCTGTGTGTGTTGTATCTCCAAAACTCCCACTGCCCTGCTCTGTACTGTTGTGCTGCCCCTATATTCCACTACAACAATGTTTGGGAAAACAACAGAGGAGGAGGAGAAATGGATTTATGAAGGGAATGCTAAATAAATCTGAAATACACAGAATTGGCTTCCTACTGTACTGCCAGTCCGTATGGCCCAAGAAGTCATCTGCTCATTACTGACACTAAGATGTCTATGGTTACATCTATAATTAAGACCGCCTGAATAGCTGCTTTTCTAGTGTGGCTGCAGAACTGAAAACTCAGAACATAAAATATAAGTTGGAGTCGTCCTGAAACAGAATGGGCTTTGTAGTTTTCAGATTGAAATGAAATACTTGAAAAAAAATGTTTGGATGAAATTCACTCCAAGCAGATTTGAACTGATTCAAAATCCAACCCTGAACTAAATGTTAATTTCCTGACATTATATTTAACCTTTAAAATAAAGGAAACACAGGTAGTCATCTAAATAACATTTTTCAACAGAGGCATTTTATTTTAAATATATCTGAACAACTATTTCTCAAATTTCCTTTTCCCAGCCAAGCTGTTCACTGATTCTTAACACACTGTGTTGACCTGAACTTGCAAATTTGGTCACCTAAGACAGCCAGCAACGCTTTTCTGCCCTACTGAGAGATTGCTTTGTTCAGCCATGCACAACCTTCCCTCTCTCACCTAGCGGTGGGTGAAGGGTGGACACCATTCCTGGCCAGGGAATGCTGTAAATGGAGAAGTAAAAGGGCACTGTGAACATGATATTTTTATGATTTAAGCCAAATTCTTCTGAATATAGTAGGAGTCTTTCCACTGATTTTGGTGTACTCTGCATCAGGCTGGTTTTTTTGAGGCTTCACCTTTGCTTTGCTAACGAACGTGATGGTAACAGCATCTCTGCAGCTCCTGCAAACGCATCTCCATGCAAACACTGCTTTCTAGCATGGGGGTTCAGACCTTTTATTTGTTTATTTTTTACATGGCTCCTCTGTACCTGCCTTTTTACCTTTCTTAGCAATCACTGCTTGAGCAGAGGCTACAGGAACCACCACCAGCAGATCCAGCCTCCCGGGTGATGGGCTCCCGTCTTGCCAGCCCCAGCCGTGGCTGCAGCCTTCCTCCCAGGCTCAGGCGAGACCGACGGTCCCACCAGCATTACAGGTGTCCCACATGTTTTACCCTGGTAAAGCCTTCCCAGGCTCAGACCATGCTTTTTCCCCCCTCTCATGCTCGTATTTCGCCTTGGTGCAGCAGCGTGCGGGTTAAAACTCCATTATCGCCACAGGTGCACAGCGTGAAAGGGAGCTGGGGTACAGAGGTTACACGGCTTGTCCGGGCTGATGAAGGAAGCTGCAATCAAAGACATGAATAATCGAGGTCAGCTTTCATATCAGTTTTTTATCACAAGCCCTGAGCATAGTTAGCCAGCCAGCCACAAGCTGGAGCTAAGTTATTGCCACTGTTCATTTTCTTGTGAGTTACTGTGTCATTTCTAATGCAAAATTCAACACTTGGAGAAAAAAAAAACAACACAAAGGAGTGGGTTTAGATGCACATTCTTACTTAAAGCTCTTTCCATCAACCTGCCACTAAATCCTCTTTGGTCAGTGCCGTCAATTGGTTATTTCAAGTCCTATATTACCTTTCTTTTTCATTTTTTTAATCCTTCTTCCTGTTTTCTGATTTATTGTCTTTAACCTTCACAGACCTTTTCTGCTTAACTTAGAATATTGTATGCCCTAAATCTAAGGGTTATAAAATGCTTGGAAGTGATTTAAGAATCTGACTTATTACTCATTTCATGGGGTAGAAAATTGGGTCTTTCTCTCTCTCCACATCAGAGGACATGCTGCTGGAGACAGACACCGAGCAGGGAGAGGAGACCCGTGTTTTAAGCAGGCCAGGGTCTCTGCTCTGCACAGTATATGCATTAATAACCACAAAGGCAACCCTGCACTACATAATGAACATGTGGAAGCAGTTTTACTACTTAGATAGGATCTCCGAGCCAAAGAAGAAGTTGTCTGATTTGTCAGCATCTGGGAAGCAGCTCCATTGAGACATGACTGCATTAGTCCTAGCTATGTACCCAGCCTTATTAAAGACTTATGCTTTAAGTCTGCCTCTAATAAAAATCTGATTTGGTAGGAGTTGGGCTTCCCTACTCTACACCAGTCACCTATTTTTAAGGGAGGATTAGTAGCATTTGCCACTGAACTGATAAAACACTTCAAGCTCTTAACTCGCCTGCTTCTTTTTCAAAGATGCCTCTGATCTTAGCTGAGTTTTCTGAAAAGCAAGCAGCTGTGGTCTCTGTCAGGAAGACCAAATGTAAATGACTGGCAAACCGTCGTGTGACCACAGTGCAGAGGTAGAGATGAGAGATCAGCGGTCCTCTCTGAAGTGGGACATATGACGAAAGCTCTTCCGAGGAGAAAGAACCCTGGAAGTTAGCTGGTATCCAAGACACTGGCATCCAAGACCCAGAGGGCTTTGTTAATTAGGTGCTTTGGGTATCTGACTCTCAGGCGGGTGCCTGCCTTCCCCAGCAGCATTTGAAGCCCATGGGCCATAGCCAGAGGCAGAAGCACTATGCAATGGTGGATGAAGCCACCTCTGATATCCTGGCTCGCTTTCCAGCTGGTGTGTAAAGCCCCTTATTTAAGTGGAGCTGCACTGATTTATATTTACTGGAAATACAATTTGAGGCTATTCAGTGGAAGCCAGGTCTGATACGTGTCGGTTTTGCTGAGAGTTATTATTCCTCTGACACGGCTTGCTGCCTGGATATAGTTCCCCCCAAAACTCACATGTTCTTCATTTATGTTTCATGGCCAACCTGGCCTCAATCTCTCAAGGCCAAACACAAGATTAGAAAGATTGACATCTGCTAATGGCTGCTCGGTGGTTCTTCTGGGGTGCTTTATCAACCCTGTCACAAGCAATAATAGGAAGGAGAAGAATCCTAAAGGTCTTGGAGATCCTGTGAACGTAATTCCTCTCTGCTGATGGCTGCAGCCATTTCCCCATGCCTCAATCACCTCTGCTGTGCCAAGGGCTGGCCTCTAAGTCCACTTTCCCCTCCCTGCTCTTGAGCAGCTCCTTCTGAGAGCCTAGAAGCTGCTGGAGCTCCAGTTCAGAGGCTGCTGATTAATGCCAGTTTCTCCGCCAACAAGCACGTGCCATTCACATTCAAATATTGCATTGCTCCTCAGCAGACAAGAGATGCGGGCTGGGGGAAACACTGAGGACCCTTGTGGCAGTGCCTGCCGGAGTCCTGTTTGTGTAAAGTTTGCCAACAACAGTGCTCGTGAGGACTCCAGTGCGCTTTCTTTGCTCTGGGGATTAGTTTGGAGATTCAGATGGGAAAACCGACCTCTCTCCCCTCCCTCCGTGTGATGCCCCTTGATTCTCAGAGACTTTTGCATGGTGTAAGGAGTTGTTATCTTCCAGCATGCTGGATTTGTTGAAATGTGTCTGGCAGGACAACAGAGCTAGTTTTCTTTGCTTGGAGAGGGATCCTCTGCATGGCAGGAGCTCAGCCAAAGTGGGTGGCCAGATATTGCACACTATGTCAAGGCAGGAGCCTAGAAGAAGAGATTTGGCTGCTAAGAGGACTTTTCAGTCAATTAAAAAGAGGACAAAGGCGAATACCACTCAGGAACCCTCAAATATACTTTTTCTCCTGAGGTCTCCACTTCTTTTCTCCCTTTCTCAGGCTTGCTTGTAGCCTGTTCTACCCAGTCAGCGGTTTAGGTTTTGAGAAGGGACGTCCTGCCCTCTGAGGACCATTGTGGCTCTCAAAATTACAGGGGTTCAAGGCTTAGTTCAAGGCTAAATGCAAACTCTGACACAGAGGTGGGTATCTGGGGGACATTTTGGTGGCCTGGGGCTCTCCCGGGGGCATCACCACCAGAGGGAGGCCCTGGAGCAGTCACAGGACACATGAACTAGGACCGTGACCCTTGGCCAATGGGGCCAGGCACCGAAAGGGACCTATCTGCTGGGGAAGAGGAAACACAGAGACTGTACAATAAAGGACCAGAAAAAAGAAGCTGGGTTGGGGGATGCTGCCTTCCCAGGGCGGTAGCATGGGGTAGGGACCTCCATCCCGGTGTCACCAGCAGGCTTTGGCCCCAGGGAGGCACACAGCAGCTCCCTGTGGCTGACCGATGTGATGTGCGACTGAACAAAGGCTGCTTTCTTCCCAGCTCCTTCTGCTTGTGACACTTAAATCAGAGAAGCAAAAATGAGCCTCTGTCTTTTAAGATAAAAGGGATATCAGATTTCATGGGCTTTTACTTCTATTGTCAGAAATCAGGTCAAGGGGCTGGCTTAAACAATTGCTGTCCAGCCTTTCCTCCAAGGTAAGTGCAACTTAACTCTCTTGGTTTTCACTGCACTGCCTTTTCTCAGGTTAATTTTCACAATGGGGAAGATACAGAAGCTGCTCGGCCATACTGGGTGATAGTTTATGTCTGCCTCGCACATTTATTTTAACTCTGACTTGGCACCCTGTCTCTGAGTTTTTATATTCCATGATGTCTATGATTCTATGATTCTATATCTCAGGTTAACACTGGGAGAAAATAATATCCAGATTTTTATAGTATGTAAATTACTTCTAATTCACAGGAGAGTTTCTATCCCTGTGAAGGATGTTATACCCAACTGTGAGGCTCACAGGAGCAAGGACAAGTCAAGACTGGCTCAAAAGACAAGATTACTGTTTAGCTTCACTGTATCCCCAGAATCCTGTTAACCTGGGTGAGATGAAATCCAGATCTGAGCCAGGCAGTCACCCCTCTCTGTAGGCTCAAGCCAGGCTCCTGAACCTTCTGTTGTTCAGAGAGGGAGAGCCTGAGATAAATCATTCTCATTTTTTTTTAATCTGCAAAAAGCTCATTCTGACCGAGATTCAGAAATGCAGGCACTCCTTCTGCAAATCTTCATCACTCATCCAAAATAGTCAGCAGCAAAGGTCCAGCCACAGGTTTGATGCCACATCACTGAATCCCACACGGAGATTTTCACTCTCAGGGCAGTTGCAGGGAGCACGAGCCCCAGACATCTGACTCACCCCCACTGCCCCAGCAAGATCCGCACTTGAGCAAAGCATCCAAGCCACTGTAGAGCGGGGGTACAAGTGCTGGGCTCAGCCCCTGTTTTTGTGAGAGGTATGGAACATACCAAGAGCCTGCAGGAAGCCACTAGTAAAGTGCAGGCTGCAGGAAACTCAGATTTGTTTTTGAATCCGATCTGTACCTGTCCATCTGGCAAGGCTGAAACTGATTCCAGCTCAGGGGATTATCCTGTCCCTGCTCCAGTGGTTTTCAGTGTTGTTTTGAACTCTGGTTTGAGTAGAAGAAAATTAAGAAGCAGAGAAGAGGAGGTGCTGCTGGAGGAAGAAATGAAATGTCATTCTTCCCAGCGTGATGCCTAGCTGGTCTGGATAAACAAAGCCCAAGATGTACATATTGAGATTACATTTGTCTTATCTGTGATCAGGCATTGCTGGAAACAGAACTTGTGAAACAACAGTGCGAGAATAACAATTTTCCCTGGTAGGGAACAAGCTGTTCCTGGAGTGTATAGGGGGTTTTGACAGTCTCATCAACAGCCAGGGCCTGTTATAAATGCTGCCCGATTCCTACTGCATACAGCCCCGACCTGCTCTGGGACCTGGCTCGAGTGCAGCGGGAGGGAAATGCCTCCACGTGCTTCACAACCCCACCAGATGCAAATCTGCATCTTCAGCCACCTAAATATCATTAATGATCTGGCTATGCCTCCCTCCATGCCTCATTTTCAAGTGTGATAAACCAAGCATCCTATCCCAGGGCTGCTGAAGGGAAAAATGCGCTGAAGGCCAGAAGATGTTCAGATGCTTTGGTGACAGTGACAGCCCCAATTGCCTTGTGTGGTGAGGAAGTCATCAAGGAGGGCTGGGTTTCTACTTTGGTCTTCTGAGAGGTGGGACAGACCCATCCATGTGCCCTGGTCTGTGCTCCATGGAAGGGGGCTGGGATGTGCATGCTGCATGCAGGGCACAAAACTGGGCCCAAGGAGACAACAGCAACACCAGAACCTCTCCCAAAATCCAGTACCGATCTCTGTGCCCCCCAACTCCCTCCTGTCTCACATATGAAGAGGGGAGAAACCCAAGGGGGCCGCAGGTGCTTTTCTGTGCCGTTGTACCACGCTGGAAGCACTGCCTGCTTGCCCAGAGCTGCAGCAGGATGTGCTCGGGGCTCTCTCCTCCCACCACTTCTGCCTTGCAGTGGGGAGCACAAGCCACATATTCCGCCTCCCCCCCCTGTCCCCACAGAGGGTGAAGGTAGAGACCTGGTTGTGCACAAGAGTCCCTGGAGCATCATTCGACTCCCTGTTAACTTTTATCTTGTCTGCTACTATACTGGGACCATTGCCTGGCTTGGTTTGAACCACGCTGCTGTTTTCTTGGATCACGTTAGTAGCAGCATTACCAAAGCCCTGCGTTACAAGAGGCTGAGCTGTCAGATGAGCCTGATTTGCATTCAGCACAACTCCGGACGGGCACAAGGCTACGCATGAGCAGATCCTATTGCAAAAGTGGGGTCTTGGAGTGTGCGAGTGTGTGTGTGCATAAGGGTTCATGTATTTAGAGAAATAATGTTTCCCCTCCATCCAAGGCCAAGAGACTGAAATCCAAGCAAGCCTAAACTTCTTTACCATTGACGCCATAACAACATTTGAGGTTTCGAAAAGGAGCGGAAAAAATGTGTTGCTGTAGTAAGGGAATTGTAATAAGATCTTAGCCTTGGAATAACGCACTCTTTAGTGAAGAAGCAAGCTCTGCAATGCTTCCGCCTCCTCGAGATTTGTGAGGAGAGATGTGCCCCAAAGAATGCTAGTTATTCTGAACGGGGCGAAAACACAGCTGAGGGTGAATGGAAAGACATCCAGGAAAAACAGAGAAGTGCTGCTGTTCTTTTCGCCTCTCAGCTTCCACCTCCCTCCCTCAGCTCAAGCAGAAGCGTAACTCAGCAGCCTGGTAGGGCTGCCGGTAAAGCAGTATGGGAGTTCATAGTGCTTAAAAAGAGTGAGGCTGTAGCACAGAGAGGAGAAGAAAGCGAGTTATGGGTTATGTGGGACCTGGCTGCAGAAGAGAGCCATGAGCCCCCACGGGGAGAGATGGAAGGCAGCTCTCTCCACGGCAGTGCTCCAGCAAAGCTGACCTGCAAAGTGTTGCACCTTGCACACAGACCTCTGCTTCTCTTTCCTTCGCAGCTGATGCAGTTATGTAGCCTATAAGCTTTGAGAGCTTCTACCCCTGACAGAAGGTTGTCCCAACCTGCACCCTCTTGTCTCTGGCCCGTAGGGACCAGAGTTGCATGTGGATGAAGCCAGGGCTGAGGTTGCTTTCCAGGGCTCAGCAACCACTGGGTCCATTGCAGTGCAACTCCAGGTGGAAGTCATGGAGTTAGAAGACATCAGAGGAGAATCCAACTAACTTTTCACTTTCTTCTCCATGTCTGGTCAGGGGGAATATCTCTTCCAGAACAGATTTCCTTTGATTACACTTCACAGCACAAAGGCTGCAGCTGTCCTTAGTACTCATGGAAAGCAATTAAAGGCAAGAAAGGGTCCTCCTCATATTTCCCATTCTTAAATAACCCTGTGTAGTCTCGGCTGTCATCCACAGACTCAGCATCATATAGTCAGTGCCGTCAAAGCTGACTTACAGCACAGGTATGATACCCAGGGTTATAAAGAGCTAGCTCAGTAAGAAACATCAGTTCAGTGCTTGATTATTATGGAAGGAATAGAGGACAGAAAAGAAAATATTATTTTTCCTTGATCAATCCATAGTGTGCCAACACCTTTGCACAGTCTTGATTTCCCTGTCTCATAAAAAAAACCATAGCAGAGCTGGAGAAGACACAGAGAGGGCAATAGATATTGTCAAAGGTCTGAACTAGTGCCTACACAAGGAATAATTCCAATAGGACTCTTCATCCAGAAAAGAAAAAATGGAGAGAGGATATGAAGTCAAAAGCGTGATGGAGAAGATAAGGAAACAACTGTCATCCACCCACCACAAGGGGACCACATGAAACCACCTGGGGCATGGTCGAAGCAGGCTGAGGTGGTGGTCCTTCATTCATGGAGTAGTTAAGCTCTGCAGTGTCAAAGGATAGTAGGTCTATGTGGGTTCAAGACCACTGGTCAATATTTTACTAGGCAGTACCATGGAAAAGAAATTGAGGACTATGAAAAGCCAAAAGACTTGCATTGCGTTCAGGAACCACTCATTGCTTGGAAAGCATTTGGAGTGAAGTATCACTATATTCTGATTTGTTCTTTTGCTTATTCACAGGCTTTTGTTGTCCAGTCCAGGACACTCTGCCAGATCAATCTCTGGTTTGACCGAGTAGCACAGTCCTTGTGTCAGGACACGGATATCTGCAAAACCCCTTGTGTGGTGTGGGGGTCACACATCTTGTTCCTAGTACAAGTGGACATTTCTGCCTTAATCTGATCTTGGTTTAAGTATTAAAAAAAAAAAAAAAAAAAAAAAAAAATTTTCTAGTCCTGATGGGTGTAGGGAAAAACCCAGATATGAAGGAATAGGAAAATGGAGGCAATGTCAGCTGCTTCTGTTGCAGAAAAACAGATACCTGGGGGATGGAGCCAGGCTGGTGGGAAACAGTAAATACCCATTCTGCGTGAATACATCAACAACGGAACAGTAAGTACTGTCAGATGGGGTAGTGACTCCATGGTTTTGCAGGCCAGCAGCCTGGCCATAGCAGTAATTCAGTGGATTCTTCTGAGGACCTAGCGATGCCCTGACTGCGTATGACCATGCTGTCTGGGAGCTGTGGGCTGGCATAAAGGTTGAGAAGGGGGAGATTTTGAGAGTTTAGCTCTAACTGGTGATTCTTCTGAAGTTTGGTAGAAGACCGTTCCTGAGATTATGTTACCTGTTTTAGGGATTTTAGTCCAGCTATCCATGCAGAACAGAGAATTAAGAGCTGGAGCCTCTTCTGGCTTGTCATTGGGATGTAACCAACACTCCAGGCACAACTCAACCAGAACCACAGTGTTGTTACTTGGAAATTGGCCAGGTTTGCAGCTGAGGCATTACCAAAATATGCTGCCTGTGAGCAAGATCAGCCTGAATCTTTGAGATTACAATGAAAGCTCAATATCAAACAGAGGTTAATCTGAATTTCATCACAAAGCCGTATGTTTCATTAGGACTAATCAAGGAGACAGGCTGAGACCTCAGCACTTGGGATCTTGACCGTGTGGGTAGCTACCATAGGACAGATATTCAACATACATACAGCAAGATCTGTATCAGCACAGCTCATCCCAGAATTCCAAGCCAAGATATTGATGGGAATTGCACTGCCTGCTGATAGAGCTGTCTCTGTGGTCAAAAATCCAGGAAAGGCTCAAGATATTGAATGGTCACTGAGCAGAAGTTTACTCTTGCCGCATGTTAACCATCTAAAATTTAGGTGCCTGGTCCTGGCTGCTCACCAAGGAGCCTTCTACAGTCAGAAAGGAACATTTCTGGGGAGTGATCATTTCACTTCTCTTTGACAGTTGTTTTAAGATGGAATTGTTCATCCTTTGGACACTGAGACATCCCAGACAACAAGTTTAGAACAGACTTTCAGATGATGAACATTAGATGAGATTAATTCCTCATGAGAGTTCTTGAATTTTAATTCTGGCTTCAAATCTGTTGCTGACAGCTCTAATATTTCCCTGCAAACTTTCCTTTCTCTACAGTTTAAGGGAAAAAAAGTTCACTGTTGTAACTTAGTGGAGACTTGAGTAGGTATGGATTTGTAGAGTAAATCCTTATTCAAGTTTCAATCAAATTTTAAATAAAGTGGCTAAAACCCGGCAGTGATAAAATGATGACAGACACCCTTCTTTTTGCCAGTCATGGGGTATTGCTGGTAATAGGACCTACTTTTTGTAAGTTCTTGCTCATTACAGTTATTGTATTATTAACTCTCTGTTCTTCTGGGATACAAGTGATAGAATCTAATGGCAATTCTGTAACAATCTCAGTTGCTAAATCTGAAAGAGAAGTCACTGTAACCGTGAGGGATGTGCTAACTGCTGGCCTGATCCTGCCACCCAGTGTGCATGATATTTACTTGCTTGCATGCTCCCATTAATCCCAGTGGAGTTAATTATATGCAGCAGCATTACAGGTTCACACCAGCCTTCAAAAACATGGTAGGTGTTTGATGCGTTCGGCCACTAATTCTGCAAAAGGAATTAGGACAGATCTTCTGATGGAGAATATGGATTATTTTTCAATACTTTGTTAATAAGTGTGTTCTCACACATTCATCATCCATGAAACTGTGTATAAATATATACCAAGGGGTAATTCCAATGGATAGTGAGATTTTTAATTAACATCTGGAAATAATTTTGAACATGACAGATATCCAATTTAGGAGAGAGGGCATAGGAGAAAAGCTGAATTTTATTCCCCTTCTTTATGTTTAATAAGAAAATTTTGTCTCTGAAACAAGTGGACCAGAAAATGAATCCTCAAACAGTAGATTTCCACTCATAGCCAACCAAATATGCTCATCTACTGGTAGATGTACAAAGTATCTATATTTTGTTTACTGGCCCCTTGCAGAAACTGGCCCTGCATGTCTGGAATAAAGAATTTGTATTTTCAAACATAACAAACTAGAAAGGCAATGTGCAGGATTTTATAAAACCCACTCTGTTGTACATGGGCAAACTTACAAGCTTTGCTGCTCTTGCAGGGGTGTAGCTGAGGACAGAAAGTTACCCTTTGAGTTTGGGCGGCTTCATGAAATATATTTGAAAAACCCCACAATATGCCTCCTAGAGTTGTAAGTCAGCGGCTGGGTGACTGGTTTGAATTAGGACAACGAACAAAGACAAACGAAACATAATCCTGCACGTCTGTACATTCTGGAGGCTTTCCTCTTCATTTGGTGTCAGTGCTGAACCAAAAGTATTTAGAGAGGCAATATTATTGAACACAACAAATAGGAAGCAAAGCATAATTTTTGTTAGGGGTAAGTCATCCCTTAGGCAGGAGCATTCCATCAGTCTTACTGCATTTCACTGCTCTGAACTATGGTTAATTTGTGGTCGGAAAAAATAGAGGCACTGTGGTTATTGAAAATTATATACCATGTTTCCAGTTTAAAGGGAAACAAAAGGCATGTGTTGTAAATATAAACATTTTTTTCTTTAATTTTAAAAACAAAAGTCCATTTGAATGCTCAGTTTGGGTTCCATTCGGCACCTATAGTAACTATGCTATTTCACTGCCCATTTAGGAAAAATTTCTCCATTGAGAAAGCAAAAATCAGTATGGTTGAAGAATTGGCATCCAGAAGTTAACTGTGTTCTTGTGTCGAGCTCTTTACAATGGTGGCAATATTTGCTCCCTGATGGTACCACTAGAAAAAGAACATTCTTCTTTTGAGCGATGACAATTATTAGCCATTAGAAGAAAATGCCAACACAAATGTTGGAATCTCCCATCATTTAGGGTCTTTAACTCAGGACCGTAGCTTTTTCCAGAGGATATATGCCAAACATTACAGTCTTGAGGCAGGAATTACTTGTTAAGGCTTATTTCTTAGGAGGTCAGGCTCAATGCTCAAAATTATGGTTTTGACCTTAAGATTTTTGGCTTTGGGACATGGTTTTTATAAAGTTGAGCCTCGACCATAGGAACTTCCTTAACAGAGATATGTAATGTTGATGGTGTTCTGTGTATATTTTGCTTTCAGAAGATCGCATTTTTCTGCAAATCACCGAGCCCTGAATATTGCCTCCTGTTCATCCAGGAGAGACAATCACGTGGTCAGAAATGAAAGATTCTCTCTCATTACTTATGCATTATTTTCAAAGGAGGAAAGCTTCATTTTCCAAGAGGGTGAACTGGCTGTTTCTAGCTTGAGTAACACACTAAGGACATCCAAACTCCAAGACCTGTGTTTCTGGGGACTGAACCAAGAAGAAGTCCTGGTAGCTTGGCAGTAGGGAAGGGAGAGGTCCTCGGTGGATGTAGGAGGGGCAACAGAGGACTTTGTACTGCTCATGTAACTGGCTGCTGGATTGCGATGGATGCTCTAAACAAGTGCAAAGCTTAATCTGCCTCTTCCTGCTGTCACAAATCTACACATCTAGTGGCTTTTGGGGGTAAAACGTCTCTGCTTCCAAAAGTGACCTTGAGGAAGAAATTTTGAACATGTCATAATCCTGTTTTGTCCAATTTTATGCAGCTTCTGGTTCCCCAGGGCTGTAATCAGTGTTTCAGTTTGCCTTGGGGAATGTGCTCGTATTATATTGATAGGCCTGCAGCTGGGTATTAATAACAGTGACTACTGGTTCAGCCAGGGCTGGAAACAATGGAAAAAAAATCTCATGATAAACTCTCAAAACTTGGCTGCAATTTTGCAAGCACAAGTAGTTTTGGAAACTTCAGATAAGTTTCCAAAGGTTTGGATCCAGGTCCAAACAAAACCCAAACTCTAAAATTATGAGGTTTGTGCATCTCTAGCACATACTCCTATATTTACTTCCATTAGGAAATACTAAACATTGTATGGATTTTTGCATGCCCCAGTTGTTTTTCTGTGCTGGCTGGGATTGCTATAGTCCCTCTGCCTTTGCAGCTATATAGACATCAATAAAGATGAATAAAGCTGGGCAGTCAGATTCTAATTTATGCTGATCATGTTGGATGGCTCAGGGCACTTCAGCACACATGCTTAGCCAGTGACCTTTCACACTCCCCGTCTAGATCAAAGCACTTTATTCGTCCACTTCCAAGAAAATCACAAAGACAAAATTCTCCTTCAGCACGCCTTTATTAATCTACAAAGGGCCAAATCCTGACGCCTTTAATCTGCTCCTAGTCGTCACTGTGATGATTTAAAGAGTAGAGCATTGCCTTCAGAGCTCTGGACCCAAAACCAACATGTAGAATGGCCAAATTCACGGTGGATATAGATGAAGGGGGGACCACTGTTTTCAGACAGGATTTCTGTATCGCTCAATATTCCCTTGAGGCTAAACCCTCTCTCTGTGAATTTGATAAATCCTGAGCAAAAGTTAAATTTCTCCCATCCATTTTTTTCCTTTGCTGTTTTCAGCTGTACACTCACAGTCTGAGTGTAAATTTGCCTGTGGTTTGGGCAATTATCACTGGGTGACCCCTGGAGAAGTGGACGGGGCTGAGCAGGTCCTCAGTGCTTGACAGGATCTAATTAGATAATTCCTAATCTAAGTTTCTGATAATACGGATTGCTTCAAAACTAACTGCGTTTAGAAAATTTCTACCAGTGTTCATGCAAGAGGATTTATTTGTTGCAATCTGTTCAGGTCTCTGAGTCTCGTTCGCGGGCTGTAACAGGCGAACTCCCACAAAACTCACTTCCCATTCGCAGCTGTGTCAATGAAAGGAGAACCAGGGCATCTGATACACACACACGAGAAGAAAAAGCATTTTCAGCAATTGTGGATTGGTCACAATTTCAATTTTCCTCCTTCTGATTAATTTCCATACTTCTAAAAAGACAAACTTCTGTTCACACCTTATGGTTTATGGTTGCTTGTGTTTGATACTATTTAAATGCATTTTAAAATATCAAGATAACTCAGTTTCCTTCTGGTACTGAGCTTCCTCTTCAAGCAATGTTCTCAGTCTGACTAAATCCCAATTAAAAAAATATGCACTTTACAACTATTTATTTTTATTTTTTTAATTTCTCATTAGTTCCAGCAGCAGTTAGTAATCACTGCAAGGATAAAAGTCTTGCTTAAAAACATTACATTTAATCTAGATCCCCCAAGAGAACATCTAGTTTTCTACTGAATATCTTTCCACAATGATCCCTGCTTTCCACAGAATTGTTTGTTTTAATTAAAAACCATAAATATGTATAAATGAAAATTGAAAACTAAATAGTACAGCTACTACTTGGGACAGCTGACAAACTTGATGTTTGAGTCCTGTTGAAAATATTAAGATTTTCCATAGCACGTATGTTTTTTAGGACAGCTCAAGGAATTTCTCTGTTATGAATGTTTCACCTGGCACACAATATGCCAGCTGAAAACCAATTAATAGTTAGTGATAATTATCCAAGATTGAAATTTCTGCCTATATTCATTTTTAATGATGGTTTTGAAATATTAAAAGCAAGGAAATGGGCAGATCAGATGACAGATTCATCACCCAGATGTGATGCCACAGACAGGTTTAATAAAGTGAAGATGAATACATGCTTTTAATGAGCTAGGACAGAGCTACTATGTTAATGAAACATCAGTTTTTAGACATCTGACCAGAGAGAAGTTCTTTCCTCCTGCTAGAGTTTGGATCAAAGTTCAGTTGCAGGTGTTTATCACACACTTTAGAGACTTAGATAACAAGAGGATCTGTTGGTCCACTTCTGCCATGTGTCCGTCTGGAGCAGTGACATTTTCCTGCAGACCTTCGAAGACCACCGACCTCAGCACGTGCTCGGGATGCTCCAAAGGTGGTCGTTTAGATGTTCAGAGCAATTCTAAGGGGCATGCAATGGCTCTGGGGGGTGGGAAAAAGAAAAATTTACTAGGCAGAAGCACACAGTAGTACGAATGGTGCAACATTAAATGTGCTAGAGTCACAGAGAGGCAACATATGCACAGGCACGGCGAGCTGAAAGGCTGTTATCTCATCTTCAGCTCACGTTCTTGTGCCTGGCTTTTGAAAACGCCCCCACTACATACAGGTTTGGGCACACACGGATTTCTGCGTCACTTCGCAGTCTCTGCAGCCCTTTGTCCTTTCACGGCCACAGTCACAGTTCTCCACATACGGTCTGTAGGATGACTGCTGGGCAGGGGTACACGCTCATCTGGATTTTGGGTACTTGCATCTTGAAAAATGACTTTTGGTAATACAAAATGTCCTTGAATCAGTAGACCCTGCTGCAATCCCATTCTACCCTTACAGCAACAGTCTCAAAAGCTGTTGTCTCAAACATGCAAGCCAAACAAAAGCCAATGTGATGTTCCAAGAGCTCTGGCCACTCTGAGAGTTTTGTAGGTGCAGTCACGGGCATTGAAAGCAGAAGGATATTCCTAACCCCCAGCTAATTGCATTACTTCACTATTTTCCTTGACTGGTCTATCTGTTTCCTCCAGCAAGAAGGGTACAGCAGTGCTAAGAATGAGTATTCCTGATGCAACCACCATGTATTTGCCATTCGGCCTTGAGAAACTCCTCCTTTAGCCTGGGTCCCGCTCAGGTTCACAGGGACTTGCTGAGATTTAACTCCAATTTCTGAACTGCTTTCAGCTCCTTGCTGCCAGATAGCTTGTTTCAGACAAGTGCTAAAAAGGATCCTGTTACTACCCCAGATCAGGCCAAAGCATTTGGCAGCGCAGTGAGTGAGTTTCAGCCCACTGGCCTGGCTCACGCCATTGGAGTGCAATTCAGCATCTCCTGGCAGGATGCTCACACTGTTGCCTGCCTGCGGGTTTGTGCCAGCTAGATGCTTCGTTCCTGCAGAGGATGAAAGGAGGACAGGTACCACCTAGATGTTTCATCTTTGAAAGCCTCCTGCTTTCTTTGTTTTACTTAGAATGACTTTCATGTTATGGCTCACTTGCCTGAAGGCCAGCATGACGATGCTAATCTCTTTGGGAATGATGCAGAAGAGTTCATTATTAGTGAGCTTCTGGAAACTAAGATCCACAGCACTTTGGTAAGCAGATGGCCATGAGAAACCTTGCAGTGAGTCAGCAATGGTTGTTCCTTACAAACAACTCCCTGGCCTCAGAAAAATGATGTGAGGCCCTGGAAACACAAAGGGGGTTGCAGGGACGAGGGTTGCCATTCTCTTCTGGGTCCCCTCCATCTAAAAAAAAAAAGCCAACTGCAAATAAAGCACCTGCAAGAGAGAAATCTGATTCCAGCAATTTACGCCCATGTTGCACTCTGTTAACAGCCATAAAGGCAATGGCATTTGTGCAGGGTATGGGGTAAAACTGTTACCTCCTAACCTCAATCGGCAAGCTGGAGCCTGCACGGGAATGCACAGCACTGACAAGCCCAAGACTCACGCTACACTGTCAGAGTCAGATGGTATTATCGGCCGGTGAGGTTCTCCCATGAATATCAGAGTTTTCCCAGCAGACAGTCAAAGGAGATGTCCTACAGGGAGGAAAAAGACTTTATGGTCTCCGGATTCAGGAAAGATGAACAGAGTAATTGGACGGATGCTGCCGTTACAGACATTTTTCCAGATTCTTTGTAATGTTCATATGTTTCAAAGATGTTGTGCACTCTGCAGGCAGGGACATATTGCTGTGAACCAGAGTGGAGGACACATGTCTCTGGGCTTTATCTAACATCTAACCTTGCTTTGATGTTATCTCAGAAGGGGAAGGTCAGGGAAAATTGCTATCTTTTCCCAACAAATTGAGCAGATAAGCAAAGTCCTGCAATACCAGTTGGCAAAGACGACTGCCTCTTTCAAGTCAGCCACTCGCATTGGCAGTGCTGCAAGCACCCAAGCAGATGAGGAGGTCTGGGTGGACAGCTCTGAGCGCCACAGAGCTGATAGGAGCTGAGGCCATGACCCATGCAGCTCAGTGGCAAATGTGAGGCAAAAGTGCCTTTTGGCCCATGCTGTGGGCTTTAGCCTTGGGGTTCAGCCTGGGCATGACAGCCAAGGCCAGCTGGCGGCATCACTGAAGCACTGGAGGACCCCTGAACCTGTAAATCAAAGAAAAGCAGATGAGAAGAGGGAAGGAGAGGGTCTTCACCTTCACCCCGAGGGTCTGATGGTTTCTTTCCAGCTCTTTGATGCCATGCAGCTGACACATCCATGGGGCTTGCTGTGCTGCAAGCCAGGACTATTTGTCCCTGGTCAGCGTGGTCATCTCACACCATGTCCTCTCCATCCCTCCCCTTCCTTGCATGACCTGACACTGATGGCACTGCGGCACCGCCGCTGGCAGGGTACACGCTCACATCATGTGAGGGGCACGCTGTGGGGCAAGCCTCGTTCACCCACACCAGAGGATCACCTGTTTTCAAAATCTGTAAGCACCCACAGTATGGCAAGCTAGGAGGGAAGATGCAGTAACATCACTATTAAAAATGCTAAGGAATCAGTAGGAGGTTAAATGAAAAGTGAGGAGCTAGCTAGCTTTCCAGGGAAAGTCAAAGAATAAGTGTGAGTGGATATATATATTTATATATACTTGTATGTATATATTTATTTACATCTATGTAGAAGATGAGGATGGTTTTAGAAAAAGATTTGCAAGCATCCTGTATTTCCTCTGGTATGTTATTTCCTCAGATAATGTGAGTGACTGATGTGTGGGGGTTGCTACACATCCATTTCCCATTGCAGACAGAGCTATTACTTAGGTAATCAATATTTAATCTCTATTAGGGGGAGTAATTTTTAAGCCTACTTTAAAAAGCACATCTGCAGCACTTGATATAAATCATGGCCATGCAGGGCTGTGCTGGACTCAATCTTCTGTATCTCAGGAGAGGAACAGGCCTTTGCATGGGGGCAAAAGGAAGGAAAGAAACCTATGAAACTTTAATAGCTCTATTTCAGGCAATGGAATGCATCCAAAATAGCACAGGCTTGATTCACACCCTGATTTTTGAGAGGGTGGTAGAGAACATGGGGTAAGGGTATCAGCATCTGTCCTGTGGTGAGTCAGAAGCTGCAGCCAGAGCTGCAACGATCCCTCTCTCCTCTGCTCCCAGAAAGAAGGCTTGGTCAAAGCTGAAACATTTTGCAGACATATGTCAGCTCATAGCTAGAAGGGCTGGGGCTGACAGAGGCAGGCTCAGCTGCTAGAGGCTGACGAGGAATTTGGAGAATCAGATCTAATCCTTTCCCTGCCTAATTTGGACTGATCCAGGATGAAGATTCTGGCCTGGGTCGAGTAGAGCAGGAATTTGAATCAGTTCTGGTTGGACCTTTCTTGTTTCTTATTCAAGGCATAGTTTCAAAACAGCCTCAGGAGCCCAAGTCACCAGATTTTTGCAGCATCCCCAGCATGCAGCATACCAAGGGATAAGATGGGAACTTCCCTGCTCCTGGGTCTCGGTGGTTGCCAATGGTCAGGCTGGTCCAAGCTCAGGGAGGGCTTACAGCGGTGTGAGCCCAGGGTGTTTCTCCCTGGCCTTCTACCTCCAGCACTGCTGGATTTGCAGTCCACCCCGGCTGCCTCGAGGGAGTACGAGGACTCCCAGCTTCTCCCCCCAAAAGACCTCCATCATCATATAGAAATACAGATTTTTATGCTAAAATGCCCTTTTTCAGCACTCAGAGATCTATAGTAGGCGAATTCAGTAGGAACTGGATGGTGTAACTGTCCTGGCTTTGAAGTGAAAGTTGTGCCAATTTTAACAATATTTGAATAAATTAAGAAAAAGGCAAGGGTGAATCATGTACCCGTGTGCCCAGCACTGAAATGTATCCGAAACACCAATTTTTCTACCTACAGCAATGAGATAAACTTGTGACTGCTCTCTCCGATCTGCTAACTGTTCTCACAGGATTAGGACACCTTTAACAGCAGAGATGTTGGATATTGTTTGGATGAGATATGGCTAAAGACTTTGAGAAAACATTTAGGTATTTGGCATAAAGAAAAGTGGGGGGGCTGAGGTTTATCAGAAATAAGCACTGAGCCAACACAGCTTCATTATTTGCAGTCCCGGTTCAAGGCCAGCAGAACGTACCAGGCACACAAAGGGCATGCTGGCCCAAGGCTGCTGAAAGTTAATATTGTGCAAGATTTCTGCAGATGTGGAATAGCAAACTATTCTGAAATCCAATGCTCCATTCAGCAGAGATCAAAATTGGCAGGGAGAATGAGCACAGAACGGCATCAGAAGGCAATGTGTAGTCCACTCATGCTAAAAAATAAAAGCATTTATACCCTTCGTTTCGGTTGCTTCCAGGTCTCTTCTTTCTCTCTGTCGCTGAATGCATTGTGGCTTGCTTCTGGGCTCCTGTTTGGAGAGGATCTCAGCACTTTCCAGAATAAAAAAAAAATGCTCAGTGAGACTGAGGGAATAGTTTATTCCAGGATCTGCTCCTTACAGACAGTGCAGATGTGCCAGGGTTGGCTCTGGTTTATAAACAGCAGGGACACAGGTTTTTCTTCTCCAAAGGCAGCTAACTCTGTAAGGCATTGACTGCTGTGGTCGCCCCATCTCCTGCCTGGCATGAGGATAGCATCTTGACTTATTTCAGACCTTACATACGCTTACTGGTTTGATCAGCCTGAAGTTCCAGTCCCGTATATTAATGAACCTGACTTCTGCCATGACAGTTCAAAGCCTGATAATGTCTGTGGAGTTGTCTTATGTCTGACAGCAGCTCCTTCCAGGAGCTGCAGGGGAAAAGGCAAGAAATGTACAGCAAATGCTCATGAAATAATTTATGCATAGGAAAAGCTTCGACTCTCTTTGCTAGTGGGAGTTTCTTGCTCACATTTGTCAGAGTTTGTATCCCCTCTGAAAAGGAATATTTTGGCTCTTGCATGCCGTGGATGTTCTCAATAATAATGGATATGTCTTTTTAAAAATTTGCCTGAAATAAGACAGGTTCACTTGTTTCTCCTGCTGGGGAGAGGATGTGAGAACAAAACATGCCCTGACAGAACTTAACCACCCTTTATAACGTTCTCCTGGAAAGCACTGGGATACTGAAGATGAGGTGGGTTTAAGAAAGTGATGAAACAAAATGTTTGAATAAAGCTGTGATGGCGGAAAACACTTGCAGGAGTAACGTAAAATGGGTGGAAACCAAAATCTTCGCTTGTTTTTTAGATTTTTCAATATCAAAGATTCCTTCTGTGTTTGGCTTCAGATTGAAGGCTCATTCATATTTCCTAAAGGATAGTTTGTGCCCACCTTCTTCATGCAGTTTGTTTTAAATTCAGAGCTCTGCGTTGGGACACTTTATTTACGGTTACAGTATCCAGATAGGTCTTGGCAACACCTCCTCCTACAAATGACAAATATTTGCAAAACGGTTTGAATTGTGTACACGGAGACACAAGACGGCAGAAGCTGAGCTTTTCCAGCGATGCCTGTACAGTAGTTTTGTGCTGTAACTCTGCGATGCACAGCCTTGCTCCAGAATTTACTGTTCCAGGCTTCTGCTCCAAGCAGGGCTGTAAATTACCATTTCAATGGCTTAGTTTTAATTAACCATTTTCCCAAGGAAGATTCCAAAAAAGTAAAAGCGCAGGCCATGGATATCCATTTCCAGGTTTTGTAGTACTATGTAGCTCTCTGCCTATTTTTGTGGGGTTTTATTATGTTTTCCAACTTTCCCTAATCCCATCTAAATGATCAATATTCTTTTTTCAGCCCTAACTCTTAAGTGACTGTCTCTAAAACCTATGTAATGCCCAATATGTTTTGTTCCCATTTGAAAGTTTACCTTATTTCAGACCAAAAAAAGCAATTTCAGTTAAGTTGAAATGTATGGGTTTGGTTTCAGGGCTACCTCTCTCTGACATAAAACTACTAAGCCTTTATTGAAATATATATGTTTCTACCATAAACACCCCCTTTATAGAATGCACCTGGTGAATATAATAGAAAACATATTTGTTTCTCATAAGAAACCGAGCAACTGTTCTGTAATAATATATAGTCTATTTGATATTTAAAAGGTCATAATTTTACACAAAGAAAAGAAAAATGCAGGCACAATAAAAAGTAACATTAAAAATGTAGCTGCACCTCTCCCACATCTGCTTTTGTCTTGCGCTGATAAGAGCAGCTGACTTGCATGCAGCATGCTCCAATAACAGAGAGACTGAAATAATATCTCTGTACCTCACTGGCCTCAGAGTTAGCATTTCCCAGTCCGTAACAATTCAACCTCCGAGCCCCTTGGGAGATAAGAATGCGATTCCCGTGTATTTAGGGCAGGGAGAGCTGAGGCACTGGATGGACAAACACATTTTCCACTGCCACACAGGAAGCCCGCAAGATTGCCGGAGTAAACTCTGGTTTGCTGAGTGTAAGATCAAGTTCTGAGTGCCTCGTCTGAAGGGTTGCACATAACATATGCAGAGTAGGACCTCCAGCAGACCATGCACCACCTGACCGTGCAGGAACATGGGCTACTCTATAGAAGAATACAAACCTACTCTACATAGAAAATGAAGCTCATGGGATGTAACATCTCCTGTGACCCTGGGAGAAATTCCTGACCATGGATGTGCAGCACCAACAAGGAGGAGCCAGGTCCTTTGCATTCCTGGAGCAGGTCTAGAGGATCACCCCTCCTTCCAGTCAAACCACCGCAACCTCTGAGATTTTCCTCACCTGATTTGCACTTAAAGAAATGCAGATCCTACATATACAACATGTATGACAGCTCTTACAGTACGACATGCACTCTGGCTGGGTTGCTGCCTTTTTGAGCCTCCTTTTATTAAGGGCAATGGTGAAATTCCCACAGATGAACTCAGACTTGCCCTTAAGTCTTAGAGGATAACCTATGCCAGATCCAAATCAAGGGATTCAGGAGCCACAACACTTAGTATTGAGAAACCAGTATATTCAGGGATGTTTGGCCTCTCAGCAGAGCCCAGTGTCTAAGCTCCAGTCCTGGGCTTCCTTGCACTGCTGAGGAAGGCTGGGTGCTCACAGCCCATCCTAGGAGACATCCCTGCCTTGGCAGGAGACTGTCCCACCATGCCAAAAAGCCACATGGCTCTAGAGGGAACAGGATTTTCTAGTGAGTAATGATGTTACTGACCTGAAATAAGATGGGCTGTATCTGTCTTTGAAGGGTTGTTTTAGTATTTTGTGTTGATCAGTGCTTGGAAAAAAGTCAAGAACTGTGGGAAGGTGCTCACACCCAGGTCTGGACAGCCATGCTCACTACCTGCTTTCTAGTCCAGCAAAACTTTCTTT
The DNA here is from genome assembly GCA_034008185.1 of Gorsachius magnificus. Lineage (NCBI taxonomy): Eukaryota > Metazoa > Chordata > Aves > Pelecaniformes > Ardeidae > Gorsachius > Gorsachius magnificus. The sequence continues at coordinate 74,002,957 of CM067084.1, forward strand.
TGAAGGCAGAGACATAATTTCAACAGATGGGACTAAAGTGTCTTCCCCAACCAAAACACGAGGGAAGGAAATATCTTCATATCTTGAAAAGACATCATGACAACTTGAAAAGCAAGAGAAGTGGGATGAATCCTCTAAGGATGGGGGGATCTGAATGTAGTACTGGACTGCCCTGCTCTGTAGGCACTGAGGGGAGCGGTAGGTGCTGGTATGCTCTTGGAGGAGAGCGATGCCATTAGTGTTCCCAGCACCTTCAGTGTTTAAATTGCTTCTCAAGTGTCTACATTAGCTTAATAACCCTTGATTCCTGATGCAAAGGACTGACTCAAAACCCTCTTTTACACCAGAGCTTGTATTTGAATAGGGAACTAATTTTTTTTTTTTGCAGAAGGAAGGAAGGAAAGAAGGGCAGTAGGAAGGATGTATGGACAGACCAATGAAGATACATGTGGTTTCTCATCTGTTTTTATCATCCCCAGAATCGTGCATACCAGCAATAGCAAACACTGCCTTCTTTGAGCTACTGACTGCAGGTGATCTGGATGCATGAGCAGAGACACCTTTTCATTATGGTTTTGCTCTCCTCTTTGAACTCTCTTGGTGCTTGCTCTCATCTTGAAAGTTTTTGGTTCCTTTTCTTTGTAAATCTTCCACATTTCTAAAAGCAGATTAACAAGAAAATTATACTCTTTGGACAAAAGTCTTTGCATATAGAAATGGCAGAAAGATATGAAAACAGCAGTCTGTGCTAGCAGTTGAAGCAGGATGAGATTGTCAGAGCTGGACTCCTGGGTTCAATATTTCAATGTTCGGCACTGTTGCTGTGTGAACTACTCAACAACTCTGTGCCTCGTTTTATTTCTCTGTGAATTCATGCATAAAATATTATTATTCCTTTCCCTCTCATTTTTTTCACTGAGCTTTGGCTGTGCTTTGCACCACACCAAGCACAATTCCTGCTCATGGGAAATGCGATCTGGAGAGCGGTATTGTTCATTTAGACAAAGCTCTGTGTATGCAGGTAATATAGTCTAGGGCAAGTGCTGCATCTTCCAGTTTCCTCTTTAAAGAGCACACTTTAGGAAATATAACAGTGAAGATATCACCATTGTCATCACGGTCTGGACCCGCTTGAGGAATATGTGCAGGTCCTGTTGGCATGGGACTGGGCTTCTCATGGTTGTTGGTGCTGACCTCCTCAAGACACCCCTAAGAGGTAAGAAAGCATTAGAAGCTGCAGGTAAGCACAGGGGCTGGGTTTCCCTAGGCTAAGGGACTTGCCCAAGGTTACCAAGAAAGTCTGTGGCAGAGCAGAGATTTAAACCCTCAAGTATAGGGTGCTGTGTTCACTCCCCTTGGGTGCAGGAGCTATACACTGTATAGGAGGAGGGGGTGGCTGAATGGAAGACAGCAGGCTGTTCATTGCACTGGGTTGTTAGATTTGCCACAAGACCTGAAAAAGTTTCAGGGTTGACAGCAGCGCTGCAAAATGAGAGCAGAGATGAGTGTCCCTCCCATGAAAGCTTCGTGGCACAGCATTATGGGGACGATGGCTCATGGGGTATGGGTAACACGCGGCATTGCCAGCTGCAAGCAATTTTTTGAGCAAGCTTTTTCCCATCCCTTTCCCATTTGTAATAATGGTGAACTTGGTTTAGCAAGGAAGAGATTGGTTTTCTCGTTTCTTTTTTTTTCTTTGTTTTAGTTTTTGGTGTCATTGCCTTTGACTGCAGAAGTGTAATAACCAGTGGTTTGCAATGGTGCATCAGATACACTGGGGTTGTTTGCAACTTTTACAGAAAAAATATTTTCTTTCAATCGAGTCACTTCCTTTTCTCAAAGAAAATAAACGGTAACTCCAGAGCCGAGCTCCCCAGCAAATGGTGTCTCCAGCAGCTGAGGGCTTAGTGGATAAAAGCTTGATGGGGACCACAAGGTGCCTGCACACTGCACAGGGCAGAGCTGCCCTCTGCTCACCGCGGGCAGGCTGCCCTGTGCTGCGGGCAGCTGGGGCATCCCCCTGCTCAGGCCCTGGCCCGATGGGCTCTTTGCCCCAGCTGCTCTTAATTTTCCTTCCCTCTTGCTAGCCGATTTATCTCCCTCCCCTCCTATCTCTGCCCCGTCCTTTGTTTTTCCTTTCAGCTAATCCCTTCCTGCTTTTCCCCTGGCCCCTTCTGTGTTACATGTACACACACACTTTTGTATCCAGGGAAGTTAATTTAGATTAAGGGAAGGGATGGATTTAAAAATGAATAGCTGTCCCTGAATAACTCCACGTGGAGATGCCCTAATTTTGGAATAAAAGCATTTTCCAATGAACACGATCCTTTGTATATAGCAAATTAAACCAATTCAGTTTGAAATCATTCCGCTAGGATTGCAAGTGCTCATCTGATTATACCCAGATTTAATTGGGAACATCTCCTCATGCCAAATTTGCCATAAAGACAAGATCCTGTTCCACTCCCGGGCGTGCATGGATACCCCTCCCAAACCATTCAAAGCAAGCAATACATCTGCCACCCAACCAACCATGAAGGAATCAGGGAGCTAACATAATATTTGCAAGCCAAACTCTGCTCACTCTTCTGCAGTACTCCTTTGTCTGCTTAGACTGCAAACTCCAGGGTGAGAAAACTTTCTCCCTCTGTTTTTTCTGTGGTGCCTGGCACAGAGAGATCCCAGCCTTCATTGTACGGTCATGGCACAGCAAACAAAGGAATCAGCAGAAAGGGTTGTGCTTTCACAAGTGCCTCCCGGTCCCACGCAAACTTAACTCCCTTTGACGGCTGCAGGGCAGCAGTTTTTACCTCATCCAAATTTAGGAACCAGACTTAGCCAGCTGGTCTCTGGAGACCTCCTCCACAGAAACCTGGGAAAACAGCTCCTCTAGAGAAGTGAGAGAAATGGTTTATCTCCCTGGTAGAGCTTCTCCCCAGTAAATTCAGGAGCTACAGGATCAACTACCTCATTTAAGTGCTTCAGGTTGGGTTTCTGAATACACCCATGGGCACTTCCCCCCAACACAGAGGAAATTTTATGAAGAACAATGAAAAGAGTAGGAAGGCAATGGGTAGAGAAGCAGTGGGAAGAGAACATGCCTAGAATATTTCATGGAGCAAAGGTGGGGAGAAGCACTAAAGTTGAACTGAAGAAAGATTAGTATCCAGCTGGACTGGGTAAGTCTGCAGGAAGTGAAGAGCCCCATGCTGCTCGGTGGCTCACAGAGTGGCTACTCCACATTTACAGTGGTGTTGGGATTCAGACTTTGGTCTTTCTACTCCAAAACTACGATTTTGTGCCACACACAAGCAGACAACCCCTGTGCAACACTGGGCACTACCACAGAGAGCTCCCAGTCCCGGCGTTAGAGCTGTCTCATGGAGATCTTGGGTTAATTAACATAAGAAGCGTTTGGAGATCCTAGGGGGACAGCTGCTGCTTCAATGGACTAGAGCTGCCCAGAGTTTTCTGGACATGGCTATTTTTGCCACTGTACTGGTTCAGTTGACCATGTGTTTTGAATGAGGAGTTATTCCCAGAAAATGGGTACTTGATTACAAAATGAAGTCAAGCTCCCCAAGTCTTCCATGGTCACTCATCATTGTGCTCCTTACACTGAGAAAACACGTGTGCATAATGGCCAGAGTCGACACCCAAGAACTGGAGACATGGCTCCAGTGTCCCTGGATGCCTGAACACCTTTAGAAGAGAATCCAGAGGCCAAGCTCAGCCTCTAAGGCGACGGCGTTGGAACACTCTTTGTCTTTTGTAGCAATCTGGCATTATGATCCCTGACATTAAGATTTCCAGCTAACAGAGTTTTGTTTGTATATTTGAGAATAAGGCCAGCAAACTCTGATTTGCCTATCCACAGATGACATTTGCTGCTTGCTATGTAGGAAACATCCCATGCAAATAGCAGCCTGTTCTCCTTCTCCTGTAAATTTATTTTCTGAACTTTTGCATGATATGGGTTACAGCCTGTTTCAAAACTTCCCTCCAATGCTCACAAGAATGCTACTAAGCCTGAAAAGCTGGCTGGAAAGCTGGCCAGACCTCTCTTTACCATTGGGAAATCCACTGAAGTTCCAGATTTAAGGGGGGAGACAGGAAATGACCTGTAGCATCAACAACCATTGACATTAATTTCAGCTGAAAGGAGACACCAGCAGCCGAATACCCGAACAAGCTCATTTCCTCTCCTCCAGCTGTCTCAGGCTCCAGTTCAGCTGAACTGGAGATCAGGGCTGTGGTGAGACATGTTGGTCACATCTATGCTTGTAAAGTAAACAAGAGCTCAGTTCAGTCTGCACTCAGTTTCTAGCCCACTTTATTCTTTGGCCCAGGCACAGTGGCCAGAGCCAGGGGGAAGATATCAGCTCGGTTTCTCCAGGGTTTCTTGGGACCAGTGGCTCCTCAGCAGCCTCAGCTATGATGGTTGGTGGCCCTGGAGGGCCACACATCCCTCTTCTCTCCCTTGCATTCACCCATCTGCTTTCTGAACCATCCCAATCTGTTACAGTATGCTAAGCCAATGTCACCCATGAGCTCATGGACGTATGTCCATTCATACATTGGTGGCCTCAAGTGAGACTGACCTCAGAGTCTCAAAGCTCAATCCTAAAGGCAGTGGACTTGTCCTGTGCAACTGAAGAAAAATCAATCCAATATTTTATGGAAAAAAAAAAATCCATGCAAACACAACACGTTCAGAAATAGGATTGTGGATGCCCAGAACTCGGAAGCTGTGTGCCATGTCCTGCGCTCATTACCTGCTGCTGTTAAGACAGGGAGATCTGTGAGCAATTGAGATGCAATTCTGAATAGTGCCCTGGTTTATTGTGGGTGTTAAATGACCAATCCAGCTCATCTGCCTATAGCTTGACCATCCCCTTATTTTTTTAGCTAAGGAGCTTTCAAGCAAGAAAATGATCAACCTGGAAGAGGCAGGAACCTCAGGCAGTTGCATCTGAGATAAGGAAGCTGTGAGAGTTTCCTCACAGCTAGCCACGAAGCCCACAAACTCCACCAGTCCTTCCTCATACAATAGGCACTGGGATCTCTTGACTTGGCCCAAAAGGACCCTACAGATGTCTGCTGATGTCTTTTCTCTTGGTCTAGGCTCTCATAAAACTTCCACAGATGTTTGCCTTGGGGTTGAAGCCTCTTCTCAAGGAACTCAGTGCAAGCAGCTCCTGCAGCACATTGCCAGAGCAGGCTGCTCTGCTGAACTGACAGAAAGTTTCTCTGGATATTTTCATTATTCAGAGGGTGATTTTTCTCATGAATTAAAATATATGACTGAACTTGTTTATGTTACATAGTGGAGGAGGATAAAAACAACTATGCAATTTCTCCTGCTCTATTACATATAGGTACCCAGCAGGAGCTTTGGAAAATCCCACCCTGAAACCGGAGCTATAAAGTTAACAGTTAATCTCAGGGGACTAATCTTCAGCTGGTGTCAGTCAGCATCACCTTGACGTGTGCTGGCTCAGGATCTGGCCCCAGGACAGGGGGGTTGCTGAGCAGCAGAAGACCAGAAAAGGGCCCAGAAAAGGCAACACCGCTGCCACAGGGACCCTCTGAGCTGCTGGGGGGGCTGGCAAGTCCCATGCCAGGCCTGGAGCTGGGTGGAAATCAGGTGCTTTTTTATTGCTGAAAGTATTTGAGGGGCAAAAAAATGAAAATCTCAATGCTGTTTCTTCTCTGGATGGCAGCGTCTGCTTCATCTCCCCAGAACAGCCCAGCGGTTTCTGGGGTTGCCTTCCCTTTTGCTGTGCCCATCAGTAGCGTGTGTTTTCTGTTGGGAAAGAGTAAGAAATGAGAGAGGCTGGTCTGGGGTGGGGGAGGTCACTCATTGAAGAGCTGCTTTTAATCCCTTTTCTGCTGCAGACTTCCTGCGTGTCTGTAAAAGCAGATCTGACCAAGAAGCATGGCACCCCTGATATTATCCCTTAGCAAATGATGTCTCAGTTGCCCCTCTGTGAGATGGGTGAGACCTCTCAAACCTCCTGTGCCTGCAGTGAGGAAGGCAAAAGTAGAGGCATCTGAGTTTCAAAGCATTTCTGCACATGTGGTTTTTTCCCCTGATATTTCAGGTAGAAGGGCGTTAAAAAAGAAGCTTTGTTTTCCACACAGTTTCACACTTTAAATTTCCACTTTTTTTTTCTCAGTAGGCTTAAATTAGCAGCAGTTTTCTCTAAGGGTTCGGAAATCTTTTGCAACCTTTTCTCAGGAGCAGGCAGAGGAGGATGAGGGAGTAATGAGCAGAAAAAAGTGGAGAAATCAGAAAGGAAGGAAGGAAAGGAGGAAGGAAATTAGAAAGGGAAGAAAAAATCTTAACTAATTCAAAATGGCTTTTCAAAAAGTCTCACCTTTTTAAAAAAATTAAAAACATAATTGACAAATATTTTTCTGCAAAATACTTCATTATTGGTGAATCACACCTGAAGTATTCTTGTAGGCAAAGCCATTTGTTTCCATCCTTATTTATTTCTCCATCAAATAAAAGTGAGCTGAGGCATGGGATATCACTTTGATGGAAGGTATTTTCTGAAATCTGTGTATTGCTTAAATTCCAATCCAGATCTGTTTTAGACTTACCCAGATTGAATGAAACCTGAAAAAGTGTTTTAATTTCACCTGTCACTGCCATTAATTCCTCTTTTCTTCCGCTCACAAAAGAATAAAGGTTTGGTCTTGTGTCCCTGGGAGGCATCAGAGGGACAAACCCACTCCTCATCCCAGTTTTAATTTTTTCGAGAAGATTCAGCCCCCAAGATGCTCAGGTATTGCTGGCTGGACTTTCTGAAGGACTCTGAGCACGTGGAGGTATGTGCTTTCCCTTCCAGCCGCAGGCAGCATCTATGCTGCTCATAGCCTTTTTGACTGCGATTTAAAATATTAATTTTAAATTGTTTCGGTGAGATGCAGACGCTGGCCACAAGCCCGTCCGACCCTCCATCCCGAGGCAGACCTGGCCTGTCCCCTGCTGCAGATGCCGAGGTGTGAGTGGGACCAGCACACAGCGACGTCCCCCGCTGCGCTCGCTCATCACCAGCCACATGGGCTCTGCCCTGAGCCGGGGGAGGGAGGCATTTTTGTCTTCAATAGCCCTTAAATAATTTTTCTTCTGTGAATGTGCCTGGTAGCCCTATGGCAAAGAGTTCCCCCTCTTAACTACACGCTGGGGAAAACGGCTCTTCTTTTGTTTCTTTTTTTCTCTGAACTTGCCACTAACTAGTTTCATCTGACATCCCCTAGCTCTTGCATTGGAAGAGACAGCAAACAGTCATCTTCTATTCATATTTTCCAGCCTACTCGTGATCTCTATCATATCGCCTTCAGCGGTGTCTTTCCCAGCCTGAAGAATCTGAGCCCATGTAATTGCACTCCTAGTCTGTTTGAGAGCTGAATTAATCTAATTATCTGTTTAGTCTATTCTTAACCTATTGTTAGGGTTTGATGGCCAGGAGCCACCCTGGTGTCTGGTCTGTGCTAGACTGCTTTATAGGACCCACCAAGAAGGAGATCGTCTGGACACAGGCACAGCAGAGCCTGGATTCATCCTATGGCATTTTGGATGCCAAAGCCCACTCTGAACTGCTGTCTAAGGGTGCCAGTCCCATTCATTGACTTGACAGGCAGGCTAAAATGGCTGTTTTCTTCATTCAGTCTGATAATAAGAATGTCAAAAATCATGAGTCCAGGCCCATGGGACACCTCTGCCCCATCAAATGGGAGTGGGCAGTGAAAAACAACTTTGTGGAGAGATGTGGCCCTCAGACTACAGCAGATCAGGGAGCAGACCCAAGCAGAATGCCCTTCCCTTGCTCTCTGGTCATCATCCTTTGGTTATTTTTACCCCAACCTTGTGCATCCCTCTAGGGTCAACATTCCATGATCCTACAGGTGACTCTGGCGCTGGGGTGACTCCTTGCTGGTGAAGAGCTGTGAGCCTGCTTACAGTACACAGCACCAGGCCACACTGCTACTTGTTTTTTTCTTTCCTAACTCTAATTAATTCGGTCTCATTCATTTATAATCTCATTAAATGCCATGCAATGATAAACAGCGGAGGAAAGCCTTGCTGGAGTGGAGGGAGGAGGGCTCAGCACCCAACAGAAGCTTTGCAGGATCAAGCCTCTAAGCAGTTGCATTTCAGTGACGATCCAGCTTATTCAACCCATGAAATGTGCTGCAGAAACACATGCCTGCAGAAGTCTCTCATACACACCGCCTCACCGGTCATCATAAAAAACTGCGATGATTTCTTTTCATCTATACTAGATGGTGGCTGTGACACCGGGGGCCTGTCTTTTTTCCATGCCATCCACGCAGACCTTGACAGAGTGAAGAAGAAAGGTACTTCTACCTTGGGTAGATCTGCCAAACCCACCCTGAAGACCCCACACCCTGCTCCCGCTAATTGCACCAACATTGTCTTGCAGCATGAACCGTTCCAGCTCTCTGTTTTCTTTCAAAGTATATTTGTTTTATATCTGACATGTTTATATATGTTAACTGTTTGCTATAGATATCTGTCAGCTTCAACTGGCAAAACCAAAAAAAAAAAAAAGCAAAGAAAAAGAGGGCTTGGCTCTATGCCAGAGGTATGTTTCTTAAAAGCACTTTGCTTTTTGTCACATGGTTTTGCATAGAAAGAGAAATGAGGAGTGGGAGGGTGGACTGGCAAGGGATATTATGCTTTAAAAACCATGAAAGAATTTCATACAAAAATGTACTCTACATTTCAGATATTAGCTTAAGAGCCATAAAAAGTTATTTTATAGTCCTAGAAATGATACACAAACATTGGTATACTGTTTGTCATAAAAACTGCTCTAAAGAGGGAATCGCGCATTATGCTTTTCGAGATATGACATTTATGAGCTGCCTTTGATTGTTAGCAGAATGTTTTTTAATGAAATAGAAAATGTGCGTGTGTGTACACGTGCACGTGTGTGGTGCGTGTGTGTTTGTACATACAATAAGGGGATGTGTCACTGAGAGAGAGATGTCTTCTAAAAAAATGTCCTTTACTCAGGCCAGAGGTTTTCAACTTTCTCCCTTTCAAAGAACAAAGACTATAACCCTTCCTGCCAGTGAGAGGAAAGGCAGAATTGTCCATTTCTTCATATTTGGGGAGAAATCAGTGCAATTCTCTGGGATTTTTTTTTCTTCCTTGCTTTGCTTTCAAGCAAGAATACGGGCTGGCATTGTGCAATATCCTCTTCCCTTTGAGATACAACTGGACCACCTCAGGATGAAAGTGGAGAGACATGAATCTCTCCCCATGCCAAAGATGTTGGCTCAGGTTTCTCTTAAAACAATGTAGAAGAAGGGCTTAAATTGGAATTACATGATGCTTATGCCTTCTGCTAGTCCTTACCCACCGTTCCTAATTGCTCACAGGGATGGGATTCATTGCCTCCCAGGCATTTTTTACTTTGTGAGGTGAACAGACTTGTCAGGATGACACACTTTTTTCTACTGGACCATTTCACCACCCTCCCTGCCCAAAAGCCGGGTGGGGATTTCAGCCAGTGCTCATCCTACTCACTCTTGCTTTTAAAAATGCCTGAAGTATTTCCAAAGAGGCAGCTTTGTCTCCATGAGAGCTAAGAGTCCCTGCATAATTTTCTGGAGCAGGCTGGTTTTCAGGTCTTTATTATTTTACTGCATGGGACTGCTCCTCACAGGGCAGAAAGCTGCCAAGCCTTTGCAGGCAAACTCAATCTTCATTTATGATCGGGGCAGGGCTGAGCCCAAGCTAATGACCCAAAATGAGACACAAGTTATTGCTGCTTGGGCACAGAAGCATATTAACGCAGCCTTGCAGTGTCTGACCCATTAGCAGCAGGTGCTTGAACTGAAATTGGATCTGTTTAAAAGAAATGATCGAAGACTTTGTGTCTGCAGTTACGGAGTGAGGGGTCCAGATGCCTGGGATCTGTTTGTGCCTGTTATATGCAGCTCAGTGATTTCTTAGCAGGACTCTGGACACAGACCATACTGGGCAACCCCTTCTTAGATCTCGGGCTACAGATAGCAGGGAAGGCAGACAGACTGTTTGCAAGGAAATCAAAAGCACTTTGAGTCTTAACTGCTGCATGAATCATCTCACAAAATGAATACGGTACAGCAAACTGATGCCCTACAGACAAATTTAATACAAAATGGCTGTATAAAGCACCAATGTTTATACACAAGGCTGATGTGGGTTGAAGGGCTGTTTGAAATGGCTGTGGCTAGTTGTGTAATTATTTGAGAACAGTAGAGCACAATGAGTGAATATAAACATTGAAGAAGACAGTATGAGTTCACTGGACGCTTACACGAATCCGTCATCTTTATTACAAATGCCTCTCTTCAAATATAAACCTGTACTCTGTGGCCAAGAAATCATAGGTGTCCAGTTATGGACAAAAGAATCATAGAATCACAGAATGTTTTGGGTTGGAAGGGTCCCCTAGAGGTCGTCTAGTCCAACCCCCAAAAGAAGATGGGTGCGCAGTGGGAAAATAACTAACCTGCATGTGGAAGGGCTGGTGGGCGTTTGGTGTTTGCCTGCTGCAAAGCCAGCTCTTTGGGCAATGCCTTGAGGTTGATCGGCTATCAGGTTTGCATCTGACTCTGCATACCTAGTTTATCCCAGCATGTAACATGAGCTCTCCAGCAACGTATGGAAATAATTGGTATGTGAGGTAGAAAGAGCTAGTAATGGACCTGTGGAGGTAATGGATGGGCGAACCACGTGGACTTCAAGAATTTCACAATGTCATCAAAATGAAAACCAGGCAATGCATCCTTATGGGTAACTGGTGACAGTAACTTATGTGACAAGTAGGTTGCTTTCTCCATTTAATGTGGTATCAACCAGAATGGCAGAAATTATTATGTGAAATCTTTTGGAAAGATAATGACGAAGAAAGATAATCTTGCGGTCAGCAAATCTGACTGCCTTCCCAGAGAGGGTTTCTTTTCAACCAGACATATTTCTGATAAAACACCCACTCTCTCACTGGTTTATTTCTCCATTAGTAAAATAAAGATATGTACTAAAAATATGGTTTTTTCTTACTGTTTTCTATACAGACTGAAAGTTCTACAGGGAGAAGCTCTGTGCTTTCACCTGACACATGGGGTCCTGTTTCACAGGAAGCCTCTGTGCTCAAAAGATCAACAAATGTATGTCACAATTTTCTTCTGTCCTCTCTCTAGCAAAAATCATGGGGGTTTATGCAAAAAATGAGTAATTTGGCTAAATAAAAAGTTTCCTTCCAAAGGCAGAACCTTTCTTTGTGTCTGCATGATACGCTATGTGTGAATGGGAGCCTGCCATTCAACAAAGCAAAGGGATATGGTTTAAATAATGATTGCAGCAGCATAGCTTCTCCTCTCTTCAAAATCAAGTACACTATAATCCAGAACTGGTGTAATTCCTGGCAGGTCTGAAACTACGTGAGAGTTGACATATGCCACTGAGTGCAAATAAAGCACAGTCAGGGTCTCTGCCTAGAAAATCAACTTAGGATTGGTATTTTCTAGACCAGGGCTTGCACTTGTCAGTGAGCTTATCTGTCCTAAACAATGAATGAAGCAGAGCAGTTGGAAGAAGAAAAACACAAGGAAGGAAAAAGAGGTGGTTTCAAGACTGATAAGGTGTTTTCTTTCTTTTTTATTTTTAATTTTTAATTTATTGTACAGTGCAGTTTCTCCCCCTACTAAATATAGAAACATGAGAAGAGTGGTATCTACATCAGCAAGCTGGTAATACCTGTAAAAGTTAAAAGTAAGGCTGGGAACTGGGGTCCCAACCTTCTTTGCCTGTGGTCACTGTGAAATTCAAGGTCACTGTGGCCTTACATTGTTAGAAGGAACTGGGTTATTCCCGAGGATTCCCAAGAAAAGTCACATCAGATATCCAACCTAGGAGAAAACATCCAGCTTGTTGTGTGTCTGGGGCTGAAGGCATCCAGGTTTATCTATACATCGCTGAGCTGCTGTTTTCAGAGTAGTAAGCGGCCACCTGACCTCCAGCAGCAATAATGAGGCTGTCTTTGCAGTCTGCACCACCGATGCAATCTCAGACCCTTCCCAGGCAAAAATGGCCTTGACATGACTTCGCCGTACGAAAAAGTTCAGAAGGTTTGGTTTTCACTCCGAGGCAGATCCAAAACACATTTGAAACCTTGAAAGTCGTCGTAAAATGGATTCATTGTCTTCCTGCCAGCTCAGTCAGCTGGTTGGGCTGCAGATTAAAAAAAGTGTTGAGTTGCTGTAAACCACCCAAAATAGAGGAGAGCACGATTTTGTTTGCAGTGACCCAAACTTCTAAAACTCTTCTTGAAATGAAAACCCACTAGGGACTGTTCTCAATTAGTGGGACATTTGTGAATGCAGCCACATGTAGGCAAGCCGGGGCTAGTCCTAGCCTGTGCTATAACGGGGCAGCTGCTTTGCATTCAGTTACGTTAAAGTGGCTGAAGGCAGAACTGGCCCTGCTGAGGGTGGAAATGCAAAGGTCCTACCATGCAGTTGGCACAAAGCCACAGAGACTGCTGCAAGTCATTCGGGAAGCTCAAGGAGTGAGGTTTGCCCCCGAAGGAGCCTTTGTCCTCCACCTGTGCCAGGGCATGGGAATGCAGTCTGCCCTGTGCAGAAGAACCTGCAGCAGGACAAGCACTTATTCATTCCCAGAAGGACATCCTCATCTAGAAGTAGTCCCTCCTCAAGGATTTTTTGAGGGAATATTTCAGTATCTTCATCCATTACTCAGCTCAGAGAGTTCAGAGATGCCCTTTGCCAGCCTTAACCTGTCTGTGATGTTGGTGCTTTCCCCCCAGCCTTCAAACTGGGAACTGAAAATGAAATTTAGGGAAGAACTGACCCCCATCACCCTTACAGTAGTTTTAATATGCTGGGATCTCAGTAGATTTCTCAAAGCTTTAAAGCAGCATTACTGAGAGCTACATAAATCCCTGGGAACAGAGCTGATGATTCTGCTGGAATGGTGAGCATTACCCTTATTTTAACATGGGTTTCTAAAACAAAGACAACCATATGCTTAAAGCTGAATGAGGCTGTTGTTACCCAGAAAGAGACCTTGCTTCCAAGGCTTACACCATGTTTTCTTAAATTTTCGAAGGACAAAACCCAGCTATTTTAATGAACCTAACTCAATAATTCCTAATCCTAAAGTTAAACACTAACAGTGAGGCTCAAAAACAGGCCTCCCAAGTTTCAAAACACAAGTCATGACCAGAACCCATTGGTAAACATTCCTGAAAATAAGTTTTGTTTTGTTTTCCCCCTCATGCTCTGCTGAATCTTGGAAAAACTAACTCACTCCTAATATTAATCCTAGTATAAACAGATTAGAAGCTCCCCTTCCCCCTGCCCTGCAAAAAATAATGCCTGCGAAAAGACATTTTTTTGCATCAGTGAAACCTGAACATTTGTCTATTTTATAGACCCCTTAAAAACAAATTATCTCTTATTTTCTTATTTTGAAGCCTGAGAAAAAAAGTTTCATGGGTATAAGAAAGGTGATTTGGGGGTTTTTTGTACCCTTTTGATTAGCAGAATTTGTGACTTTATAAAATGTAGCAGATCCAGTCCTTTTCCTGCTGAAATGAGGGGGTGCCAAGCATCCAGTCACAGCTCTCTCCCTGTTCCTTTTGCAGTAGCAGCATGTGATCGCTTCCCCAAGGAACGCTGGGGCAGAGTGGTTTCAGCCAGACATCTGAGCTGTGGTTTGATTCCTCATAATTCATTCACTTCAAGGTGTTATTTCAGCAGCTTCCACGGGCTCTGCATCTGGCATTTTTTCTGTGCTCTCCTGCCCTTGAGGCAACACTAATGCCAATGGAAAGAGGCAGCATTCATCCTTGCAGGTCTTGCACCAAAATTCTGGTGTTATACAGGGAGTCCCTTCCTATCCAAGTGCAGCTTGATTACTGTGGCCTTTAATGAATGTAATTCCTATGGCTTGGGCTTGGTACATTTACCCAAGGTACAAGGTGAGGTGCTACCCAAGGAAATAAAAAAATAACTTTATCACGTTGAAAATACTGGCAGAGAAAGTTTCTCAGAAGAAGCTGAAGTTGTTGGAGGGAGCACTGATTTGCCTGTGTTGATCAGATTCCCCCCAAGTTAGCTAACGCGCCTCCCTGTATCGCACATGACTGTTAGAAATCTCAGATAACAGCATGTGCTCCAGATTTACAGCCAAAAATGGACATCTTGGGGTATGGAGAACTGCAGTTTATGAACATTTGGTTTTATGTTGGGTCAGACAGAGTTAAAGACAGTCTTGGAGCATAGATAGGGCCATCTGTTATCAAGGGAATGGCTGATCAGAAAGTGTTTGTACTTTAACACTTCAGGCTCAACTCCTGCAAATGCCAAAGCTTGGAATTGACTTTATTTGTGCATGTGAAGATGTTGTTCACAGATATAAACTTTGGAAGTTGGGTGTCTTTGAATAAGAAAGGTGGCTAGGCAAGGCAAGGTGCTGAGGCAGGAAAAAGAAGGAAAGGAAGAAGGAAAAAGAAGGAAAGGAAGAAGGAAAAAGAAGGAAAGAAAGAAGGGCAAAGAAAAAAGCAAGAGAGAAAAATAAAAGAAAGAAAGATTAATAGAAAGAAGGATGGAAAGCTATCTATTATAGGGGGAAATGCTGCCAAGGCATTAGAAGTTTTGACAGATTCTGGGAGGTGCCAGACCAACCCCCAGGCCAATATTTGTGGGTCTCACCTCCTCCTCCTGAACCCACGTGCTGAGCGCAGTGACACCGTTTGCAGAAGAAGAACTCAATGTGCATGTGCATGTTGCAGTCCGACAGGGCTTACTCATTTCCTGAGTGCATTACATGTAGTTTCTTCAGAGTTATGGCATCAAGTGTAAAATCCTCCAGCACACAACAGCCGCCAAGGGAGGGGCAGTAACCCTCTGCTCTTCTGTAATGCTTGCAGCTCAAGCAGCTTCAAATGCTTTTGAAAAGAAGGTGAGGTTTGTTATGCCAGGAAGGTTATTGGGGGTAAAGGGAAGAAGGTAAATATGTAATTTAAAGAAGTGTCTCAACACAAATACCATTAAAGTTCCCGTCAGTAGATTTTCATAGCAGTCTTTCTGCTGGAGAACCAAGGACCAGGAGACAGCCTTCAAAAATCCCCCCTCCCTGCGTGGCCTGACTCTGATTCCCCTTATGTGATTTTTTTTCCTTTTTACTGTGCAATTCAGGACAGCACCATGCTCATCAAGAACATGTGCTTAAGTTTCTTAATATGTTTAAGAATCATACTAAGCAGAGATGGCTCTAATCACACTCGTGCTCTCATGCTGACAAGGGCTGCCACATGATTTTATGTAGTTTTACCCTTGCATTTACCCTTGCTAAATATTATGGCCCTAAGGTTTCCTTCTCCATAAAATGCTGCAGATTGCACAACAGTAATGACTGATGAAATTACTATTCAGCATCAATAAATTATAGTGCAACAAACAATATTATTAACCACATAGTAATCTACTCCTTGTCACTTTTACAAAGCCTCCATAGAGGATTTTCCACACTTCTCCATGTACCCTGGGATGTACATGAGTCGCTTCAGCATGGCATGTGGCAGATCCAGAGCCGGGAGATGCTGTTTCTGGTTGTGGTACCAGCCAAAGACCTTTCATTTCTGATACAGCATCAACAATCTCTATCCTTACCCTCACATTTGTGTGGAAAGTAGCTCCCCATATTTAACAGAAGTCCAAGCCTGGGCCTCTCCTTCCATTGGAAGCACCAGATCATGCTCTAAAAGGTACTCAAACTACTATTTGGCTTTCACTTTAAAAAATCCCATGGTTTCAGCATATAGGAAGAAACCACCCCAAAGGCCATTGGGAGACAGTTCCTCCTTCAACCATCTGTGTCTACTGGGCTTTAAACAGAGGCTCCTATTTTGATTTTTCCACGAGGTCTCTGCAGGACCACAGGACAGCCCTGTTTTCAAGGTTGATATGAGTCTCCCTCTTCAACTATGTGGACTGTTTCTAGGGGACCAATGAATATGTTGTCTAAACTCTGAGAACAGGAAAATAGCCAGTGACAGGAGTCCCTACTGATGTTCATTACTTGCTCCTTACTCAAAAAGAGTTAGAAATGTGCTTTAATCTCTTGGGTTACGTAAGGTAGCGGTCAAGTACCTGGCAGCTAGAGACATAAAAGTGACGATGGAAGCAGTTTTTAAGCAGAAAATTATTTAATAACCTCACCAAATTCTCTTTTCCATGTTCCATAAAGGAGTGGTGGGTGGGAGCTGAGCAAAGTCATGCTCACTGACAGGGAGTGAACAGAAGAGTGTGGACCTCTGACAAATTGAAGAGATATTTATTACTTTAATTTCTTAAAAATGTCTTTTAGCCTCCACTTTTCAGCTGTTCCAAAACATAAATTAGCTTGGATTTACATTTCTGACCAACCATGGAAGGGACTGGAATTAGCATCCTAAAGCAGTTTTAATTGTGGGGTTGTAGACCTTGCCTCTCTGCACAGCCCTGATCAAACACTGGTGATTAGAGGTTTGTAGGGGGTTTGTCAGCTGGGTGGGCACTTCATGGGGGCTGCTTAGCTCAATTCTGCAGGCCCTCATTTCTCTGCACAGGCTACAGTGCTAGTCAGCCTCCTAATTCAGCATCCTAAATGACCTCCAGAAGATGCTTACTTTTCACCGTTGGCATAAAATCCTAATTTTTGCATCCAAATTGGGCACCTCTGACCTTAAGTAGTCCCAAATCTGGAGCAGCTCCATAACTAGAACAGTGTACAACAGAGATTTATGCACACAAGCCTGGTTGGCTGGATATGATTTCTGTGCTTCAGCAGAACATTGAAGGAATATGGGATGTTCCCATTAAATGCTCATGCTCTATACTGCTACTGATTTGCTGCTGGCCAGAACTACAGGAGTCTCATCACAGTAAATCACCCTCTCTCCTTGCCTGCAGACTCAGCTGCATGGTCAGCTTTGGGATGACACCAGTAAAATATACCAGGCATTTCTAAAAAAAATATTAGATGACATGATGCCTAGTGAATCATAGTCTGGTGGGTGAAGAAGAGATGGTGACAAAGTGGAAAATGGGTGGCTCCATGGGTATAAGTGACCAAGGCCACTGCATGGGCAGATGAGATTCCTTAGCACTAATATACATATTTGGTATTTGCAAAAGGCCAACTTCGAGATCAGTCTGCTCTGAAGTGCAGTTTGCATGAATTTAGAGCTGAGGAGTAAGACATGCAATGAAGAGTGCTACAGCTAAAGATTAATGGCAAACCCTGCGCCAGCTGCACAGAAGCCTGTAATCAATGTCATCAAAACCCAGGAACTCTCCCCACCCTCTAGACCCCTGTGCATCGCCACGCTGTGCATGAGGCCTACAAAGACACCTTTGAGGTCATCCTCAACACAGCTGGTCAGTCGCTGAGTATGTAACAACCATTGTGAGTGCACGTGTGCGTGTGTGTGCAAGCACACATATGTTTGCATGTAAGGATCTGTAGGTGACCAGCTGTGTGCCTGCAGCTTCAGGAAGCTCAGGCTTTTGGGCAGTTAGAGCTCAAAATGCTCCCATCTGTAGTGTTGTCAGCCAGGTGGAGCCCAAAGGCTCCTCTCTTTGTTCACTGCAGACCCTGATGGCTTTCCCAGCCATTTTTTATCAACTCAGACGGTACCAAAAGCCACTGAGGTGTTTGCTCCAGGAGCCCCATCTCACCAGGACCTGAGGATGAGGGAGATGTTTGCCTTGGGACACAACCCAAAGGTGAGATCAAGTGGCTATGACTTTGCACCAAGTTTAGATGGTGGCAGCGTCTTGCTTTCGCATGTTAGACCCATGGTTAGAGGCTTCTCGGTAGGCAGGAGATATAGGTCTACCAAGCCGGCCCCAAACCACAAGGCTCCACAGCATTTGGGGAAGGGGATAAGGCTTGCTGGGGTGCAGCTCATGACTCTAGAAGGAAAGGGGGCCTGAAGGACCAGGCATGACTTCCACACGAGGCGAGACAAGGCAGAAGGGAGCAGGGAGCTGGGATCTAATTGCTCTACTTACAGGACCACTAATGCTTTAGGATTCACACTGAGGAAGACACTTACCCTGTCAGCACCTCTTTGCTTGCAGTCTCTGTTAGAGGCACTTCTGCCTCCTTACCATTATATTTATGCGTGAGGAAGATACGGCTAATATAACACTAAGCGTGCTAAAACTAAGAATGCCCTATTAAACCCTGTATCAGTTCTTTTAAAACTGGTTTACAGAACCAGCTTTAGGAAAGATATTTTAGATACCTATTTACAGGCTGAGGCTTTTTAAAGGTGTAAATGGTACCATAGCTTTCCTAGACGCACAAAAAAGACATTAAAATATTCCATGAAGATAAGAGGCTCTGCTGGCTTTGCATGCTGGATTAGCGTTTTTATGGTTTCCACACATCTTTTATCTGCTGTGCAGAGGCGTGAGTCATACTTTTTTATTAAAGTGGTGTAGTTCTATACTAAAAACACTTTCACACTTTCATGAGAGAATAGAGCATGGGAATGTGTAAGAAACTTTGATCCGAGCAGGTTTTATTTCCTCTGCTGAATAAGCTGCATCACAACCTCTAAAGGTTATGAGCTGGAGCTCCAATCAATAACAGGGCTGTTCCTTTGTCCTCTAGTCCATCCTTGTTTAACAAGATAGCAACTTTGCTCACATCCAACTTCATGGTCTCAGCATAGGAGCAGAGCATGCCTGGTCCAGGGTCATCACCTGAGCCATCAGCAGGCCAAGACTGTTCCCCTCATGATCCCAGTGCAGCAAAAGATGAGGAACTCCTAGAAAGAGTTCAGAGGAGAGCAACAAGGATGATAAAGGGACTGGAACATCTCCCCTATGAGGAAAGGCTGAGGGAGCTGGGCTTGTTCAGCCTGAAGAAGAGAAGACTGAGAGGGGACCTCATCAACACATACAACTATCTTAAGGGTGGATGTCATGAGGATGGAGCCAGACTCTTCGCAGTGGTGCCCAGCAACAGGACAAGGGGCAATGGGCACAAACTGAAACATAAGAGGTTTCAGTTGAATATGAGGAAAAACTTCTTTACTTTGAGGGTGACGGAGCACTGGAACAGGCTGCCCAGGGGGGTTGTGGAGTCTTCTTCTCTGGAGATATTCAAAGCCCACCTGGACAATGTCCTGTGTAACATGCTCTGGGTGACCCTGCTTTAGCAGGAGGGTTGGATTGGATGGTCTCCCGAGGTCTGTTCCAACCCCTGCCATTCTGTGATTCTGTGATTCTGTGACCCAGAGGAGGACACGCTGCTGTTTGTACGGCACATGAAACAGTGCCAGCCTTGCAGCCTATTTTCTTTCTTGTCCTCTGCCACCGCTGAGCTGCAGCCAGGAGTGCCCTTGAATTCCCATGTGCCTGTTACAGCCCTGCAAATAAACAGCCTTTGCTGGGAAGGGTGCTAACAGCCTGCCTACACTGTTAGATAACCATGCCCAAGGTTTGGCTACGATGGCATAATCCTGCAAGCCACGGTGTGAATCAGCTCACACTTCACTTCAGCTGTGTCCCTGAACAGGCTCTGCTCTGCACCGCTGTGCGTGATCCAGGGGCATGGTTAGAACACACCTCAGCCATCTGGGAGGAGGTGCATCCCAGGGTCACTGGGCTTCTCTCCCAGGAAAGTGTGAGCACTGCAGAGCTGGTGGGGATGAGAGTGGTGCCAGGGAAAATCCCCCGGATTGAAGCAACACGCTGCTGATGGTGGTGGTCACTCACAAAGTCCGGACCCCTCCGTGCCAGCAGTCTGGTCATCCCAAGCTGACTTCGGTCAACAATAGATTTAAGGTTTCTTTCTCAGCTCTGCTAATGTGCCAATGTGTCTCACACCTTCAGTCCCAGCAGGGTTGTAGGTGTCTGTTCAAGGAGATAAACTGGCTTGCCAGGACTCTCACCACTGTGAGGCAGACAGGATGACTCCAGGGTATCTGAGTTAATGGTGACTGTTGCACTGAAGCCATCAGTGGGCTGATGGCTCTGCTGGATGAGCTGCTGGGCCTTTGCAGCTCACCCACCCGTGCTGCGAAACCACTGCGTGCTCTGCACCAGCTCTACCCTCTCCCAAAAGACAGCTGCTGGACAGCAGGGGCTGAAGCAGTTTCTGTGGTTGGTTAAACACATTTAAAAGCAAGATAAAAAAATGACAGATCAGTGGAATGAAATTTGGGCTGGTGTTGCTCACAGGACCAAAGGCTAACAGCATAATCTCTGGAGGACCCGCTCTTTTGCCGATAGCTTTTAACTGACTGCAAGGGACATGTGAAGGGAGACAAGAAGTATTTGGGTCAAGGAGGGACTGCTGTGAAGCACAGCAAAGGTCCCATGAGAATCTGAAGTTCAAACAAAAACAGAGGGACAAAGCACCCCCTTCTCAGTTGGCTGTGACACCGGCACAGCCCTACTGACTCCAGCATCATTAGTCCTTATCCGCATTAATACAAAAGGTTCAGGACACAGGATTTCGGACCACCAAGTAGTTATATCCCATTGTCTGTGGTAACATGATATTTGTTTGAATACGAAAACGGGTCTTATAACATAGGAGATCTTATTGCTAAGACCGCTGACTGTGAATGAGGAAGATTGTGTAAATGAAATGGTAACCTTTTTACTCTCACTGCTTTCTTTGCTAAAATAGATAAACAACAGAATATTTCAGTCTCACGAACTTGTTTCTGAGCAAGACAGTTCTCTCGCAATGCCAGAGACATGAGGCTGGACCTGAGCCAGGGTTCAAGAGGTGAAAGGAGACATCACCTACAGCCATGCATGGCCCTTAACTGAACAAAGTATGAAGGGTTGTGCTCATCCAGACGTTGCTGATGCTACAGTGGCAGCCATTTCCCATTGATCCCAGGTGCAAGGCGTCTGTGCGGACCTCAGTTTGGTTGCCTTCTCTGAATTTTATTTTTATTTTAAATCAGTTTTAACAGGCATGAAGAGATTCACAAAAAAATTTGCCCTTAGGCTTGTTCATCTTCCCTGGGAGTCTTCTATCTTCCACCTCTGTTCCCCAGGGGAGCTGAGGGAGCATTTACATTTGTTTGGAAGAGAAATGGAGTACAGATTTTTTAAAGCAGTGTTTATCCCACCCTCACTCTAAGGGGAAACAAACACATGTATTAAACACATTGACGTTTGGATTTTCATCCTCTACAAAATGACTTTAAATGCTCTTCAACAGATGTGCTTATAATTAGTGAACACTGTGAAATGCCAAGACTAATTTAATATTGTGTAATACTGACAGTTGCTCAGCAGGAGACCCGCAGGTGTGCATGGAGAGTGGAGCTCTGATTTTGTGATAGAACTTTAAAGAAAGTCAAACCCTGAAAAAGTGAACTTGTCCTAAGTTCAAAACATCCCTTAGATTTCTTAAGACTCAAGCAGGCAGCAGGTGCTTTATTCATGCCCATGAATATCATGCAAAAACTTGAGGGCTTTTGCACAATTTTGACACCAGCTGCAGCCGAAGCTGGGCAGAAGCTCACTTCAGATCAAACTCTCCATCCCAAACTCAAGAGTTGCAACTCCACAGGTACCCCTAAGATTTCATGCTGTGGAGGAGTCCCCCAGAGCCAGGGATTAGCTCTGGAGAAACTTTAGGACGATCAACACTAGTGGCATGACCAGTCAACATGGGCAGTTATAAACTGTAGGAGAATATGCTGGTCGTGTTTCCTATTCCTGGAAGTGTCAGGTCTTAGATGAGGTTTTAAAAAATTTTAAAAAAATAATGGAACTGTCACTTGTTGGGTGGTTATTCTTACTGAGTGAAGACATCCAGACATACTTGTGCTGTCCAGAGATAACATAGGCATGGAACCAACGGTTCATTCCTGTTGGTCTCGGTACAGAGCTAGGTGCCCAAATAAGCATTGGGAGCCCAAGCTTTCTTTCAGATAAACTTCTAGTTTTTTTTTTTTTTTGGTACAGGAACAGCCAGATTTACACACTGCCCTGTACGTGTCTCTATCTAGGAAGCTCAACCTTTAACATCATATTCCTAATACCTCAGTAACATCTTCATTAAAAGTTTGGGAGAAAGGGAGGTATGTGCTTTATATCAGTTCCCTCATACCATTTTAAAGCCTAGTATATGACACCCTGGATAAATATATGTAAATGACCACCTTTGTATGCCTCTTACAAAGTCTTGCCCCAGCTTCAATGGCCTTTGCATGTGACACACAGGTGGAATTCAGTTGCTTAAATGTGCTAACCTAGTGCCTTTGAGATTCCTCCTGCAGCTCACCTGGCCTCCATCTGCCCCTCCAGAAGAGCATGGACTCCTGTAGGTCCTGTATGACACTGGCCAAGCCCATGTGGGTGTCTTAAAGATACTAAGCTGTCTCAAATGATGCTGGATGATTAAGTTTGGAAAATCAAGTTCACAACGTTCAGGGTTGCTCTATCATCCTTGAAGGGACAAGCTGCAACGAACAGTATTTGTTTGAACATATCTGTTCCCAGGCAGCATTAGCTGGATTTTATTTAGGTTGATGGTGCTTTGATGAAGTGAAAGAACACACACTGTTGATTAATGTCTTTTATCAACTGAAAATGCACTTTTTGGCGCTTAAAGGTCCTGCTTGTACACCCCAAAGCTTATCTATTTTTTTCCAGTTATACCAATTATTCTAGCAGGAGATACTACTAAAAATTTTGTTTTTCTTCTCATGGTGTGTTGAAATGACAAACTGATACTTTGCCCCCATGAAGCAGCTCAGGAAGATGAGATAGGGTTTAAACATTTTTAAAAATTTCAGGTCTTGCCTTGCAACAAAACATCTGAAAGAGAAGAAGGAACTCTTAAAGAATATAAAATAAATAATTCTTGAGAATAACTTTTTCTTTAAAATAATTTAAGATTTATACAAAGTTAGCTCCAACCAAGCTGAGATCTGGTTTAAAGCGTGAGAATTTGGCAAAGCAGATTTATCTGACAAGGATATATGCTTTTTAATTTTTTTTCCTGCTAGCAGAATCAGATTGTAGTTTCCTCAGATGCATTCTTTCATCAAGTAGCAGATTATTTTTTCCAGAATTGTCTTTTCAGAGTATTTTTTTGAGAAATTAACACTTGTTTCTCTCAGTGTCTTATCCTAATTTTAATTTTTTTTCCTGCTAGCAGAATCAGAGATGGCATCCTCCTTTCTTTTCTGTCCCTAACTGTGACTGTACCTACCTTGAATATTTGAATGTGGGGAATGACACGTCAGACCCACCAATCTGCATGTGTGGCTGTTTAGGGAAATGAACGTAAAAGAAGCATGGGCACTCTGGATTAAAAATACGTGGAACTTCATGCAGTTACGAGAGAAACTTGGTGTATTTTCCTGCCTCACCTGATCTTCCTCTAGCCTTTCTGAAGAACATTGTGGGCCAGGTCCCATTTTCTGGACAAAAAGATAGAGAAAAGAGTTCTAAATATGTTGGCTGTGAAATCTGAAATGATGTAAAATTTGCCTAGTCTTGAGTTTTCTTTGAAACTTAGCTCATTTTCCCTCAAGGATTTGCTCCAGTTCCCACCCTTTCTCCAAAAAATATGGTTGGGCCAATCTGTAGTGAACTTGGACAATTTATGGCTCTGCACCAGTTCTGTGCAGAACTCTGTGACTTCAGATGGTTTTGACATGAAACCAGATGACGAATTTGCTCTGTCCCAAAACTTAGCATGCAATTCAGAGCAGGAACCCATGTGGATTGAAATTAGAACAAATGGTTTTGTAATCCCCTTCAAAGAGAAACAACCAAGCAGAGCAGCGGTTCTGTTAATGGTTCAAGGAAGCTCTGTTGATTAATGATCTCAAACTATTTACAAACAAAAATATCTGGAAATGAGTTCAAAAGGGATGTCACATTCTGGTCACTCAGGGAATTTTGATTCAAATATGAACACGTTGACAATTGCATAACTTGGATATGAAGTTCTGTCATTGATTTTTGTATATTCCCATGCTGTTGCAAACAGGAATTATGCCACGTAGAGAAGCATTACAATGTCCTAATGAATTTTTCAGAACACAGCAATGACTCTAGGGGATGTTGTAGTACTTGAAAATATACAGTACTAGACTGGTACTAGTATTTTTATCTCACTTTGGCTTTTGCTTCCCAGAATTTACTTGGAAATGACCTTACCACTTCCGGCATTAGGATTTTTAAATGTGGTTTGTGGAATACCCAATAAAGAAATGCAATTAACCAATTACAGTGTTGAGCGCATGGCAAATCATGTAAGAAACCTTAGCCGCCCAGATAATACTAAGGAGTAATGTATGAGCAGTATGTTCACTTCTGGGAATCTCTAGTTCTGAAAGCAGTATATCTAGAACTGGTCCATGATATTTGCATTTCCAGCCATTTTTCTTCTTTTTGGATGCAACCTGGTATTTTTGAACTGCCATCAAAGCGAACGGATGGGTATCACTTTATGCCAAGGTGCAGCCTGGTCACTTTTGTGGCTAATGGAAGACCTTTTAGTGCTTTAACCTTCAGATCCATTCCTTGCTTTGTGCAACTCAAACGGGACCTTTCAAATAGGAGGTTTTAGGCAGAAATAGGAGAGAAGAAAAGTTCACTATAAACTGCAAAAAATAATCAAGGGATATTGGTGAAAGCAGAGAAGAGGGAAGAGGATGATTGTGTATGAATCTGAAATCTAAATAGACTTCAGTTCTGAAACACTGTCTGTGTTTCTTCTGGCTCTTTATCTCTTTGGAACAATATGTTCTGTAAACTCCATTTTTTTGTAATCTGTTGATCTTGGCAGAGAAATCTTGTCTTTGAGTAGTTTACATGAAAGTGGAGTTACTCATTATGCACAACCCTTCATACCTCCTATGAAGGTTTCATGAGCCATTATGGATTGCCAGTAATGAGGGAGCGGCATACCAAGAGCTTTTATGTGCTGCTGCTCAAGTTAGTGGCCGCTACCCTGAAGAAGTGACCAGCAGAAAGGGAAAACAGTGGGTTTTCTGCAAGCCTTCCCTTGTCCTGTGCCAAGCAGGAGCGGGGTGTTGATCTAGAACCCAGCCTGTGTGTGGCTGCCATTCGTTTGACAGCACTGACCAAAATTAAGTTTTTAATCTTTAAGGAAAAGCCCAAGCAAGACAAAATGACAGCAGCAAAAAGTACCTAACTAAGCAAAATGAGTCATAGCATAACAAAACAAAAGCCTGTGCTGTTAAATTTATTTTCCTGTTTCTGTCTGCATGGTATTTTAATTGCTTAAACTTTAAAATTTATGTACACATTGAATATTTGAGATCCAGTATTAAGCTACCTCAGCAATATAGCTCCAAATTCCCTGTGGTTTGATTTTTCTATTTAATATATGCATTTCTAGGATATTTTAAATTATTTTAGTTTGCTGATCAGGAAGAGATTAAGAGGTATCTTGGTCACGGGCCACAGCTGCTTGTGAAGGCAATGGGTATGCGAAGGTTCAGTCCTCTTTAATAATACAAACATAAGCACGACAAGGTCCACTGGTTGCAAACTGAAGTCAGGAAAAAGCTGACGAGGAAACAAAATGTAAATTATTTTACACTGAGCATAATTAGATATTGGAACTCTTTCCTGAGGGTGGAGGTAAATTCTCCCTTCTCATGACTCCAATTCTTTCTGAAAGAAATGCTGTGACTCAGCTCTCAGCTGCTGGCTCTAAGCGAGGAACCACACTACGACAAATTTCTGAATGGTTAGAGCTGCTTCTCCTCTGTTTTAATTTCAGTTTAACGTGTAATTCCTCTGCATGAAGATTACTACAAGATGAGGAAATGCCAGAGGCAATAGAAGGGAACCAAATTCGCACTTGGCTGCAACATTTCTCCTGGAGAGACTCATTCAGGAACAGCAATAAGGTACATCTGAATGTGCTGGTGGCAACAGAGAGGTGCTGCAAGTGAAAGTACCAGGAGAAGGTGAAACGGTGTGAGATAACCTGCACATCAGAGAGCAGAGGAGAGAAACCTCTGGAAGCCTCCGAAGAGGACATGAGAAAGAATCAGGGCTCCTGCTTCATATAGGGTATAAAATTAAAAGATGGGAACATTTCTCATTATGTGGCAATAATTTCACCATTTTTGTGGTTTATGAAGTCACCAGAGTTCTGTGGGAGTTTAACGCCTCATAATTCACAGATGCCTGTAGGATGTGCATGGGCCTGTGTGCATGTGTCTGTGCGATGCCGTTTTCCACGTGCAAGTTGCTCTGTCAGCCCATTTGGGTGGCAGCAGAGCAGAGCAGCTGGGAGATGCCTTTGGAGGTGGCTGTGCCATGGCCCATGGGGAACATGTCTTGCCCTGCCTCATCATTCACATCGAGGAGGAAAGGCTGGTCCGTAGTAGACCACATTGGCTCTTTGTCAACTGGTTGCATATCTCAGCAGCATCCGCTATTCCCTTGGCAATAGCTGAAGTTACATTACACATATGAACACCAGGCTTAAAACCACTTTTAGCTGTGCTGCTTGAAGTCCTGCCTTCTCTATGGCACCAGTGATGGTGACTCTACAAAGGTTTGGGGGCATGCACTGAAGGGTGAGAAGTCTACGTGAACTAAAATGGTGCTGGGAGCTCCTAGAAATCCAAAATTCCATGATGTTTCAGACATGACTCATTCCAGAAATGAAAGGGAAAATGAGAGCTCAAACACTGAGCCAGGGCCAGATCCAGAGGCTTATTCATCATTTGGCTTAGTGGCCAAAAGATAATCTCATGCTTTTGTAGATCCTGAGCTTTTTCCCATAATGCTTTAATTGCAGGCATGAAATGGAGTAGCCCAAGAGCTGCTCTGACATGCCCTGAGGGCAAAAGACCTCAGAAAGTTATCAAGCACAATGTTTTCTCGGACAGCAGGATACCCTGACCTTGCCCTGTAGGATGGGAAAAGGCTCAGGGACTCCTGAACTCCTGAGCATTAAGACTTTTCTAGCACCATAATGATTCTCCAGGAAACTTGGGGCAACTCTGAGAAACTGGGATAATACAAAGTTGCTTTAACCCACATAAGTGTCAGGTTTTCCTTTGGGTCAGAATTAATTTTTTTAATGCTTAATGACAGGAGGATTGCAGTCGTTTTTTCTACTCTCTTTATCATTCAAGCTGGCCAACTTTCAGTAAAAGCTTGTTAACTCATTTTGATAAGGGGAATTCCCACAGCCTTTATCTCACAAACAGAATAGCAATTCCCATTGATAAAGTGCTGTGGGATCGTATTCCTGACTGCTGCTTTTTAGCAGCTTTTGGAGTTGTCTGCACAACTGAGACAAAGAATTCATTTTAACTCCAAGGGTTGCCAACGTATTTCCGAGAAGGGTGTACAGTTCCATATTAAAACAGGAATAGGAATGTCAAAGCCACACTAAGTTGTCACCTTCTCTACCATTCTTATAAATTAATTACTAACTGAAATAGTGAGGGATCTGTGTTATCCATGCCTGATGTTCACTTAGGCCTGCAGGAAAGGAGGCAATGCATATTGCTATACACCAACTCGCTGATGACATTTTATGAGTCAAAATGAGAGGGCAAACATGTTTGGTGAGCTGCATCACTTGGGTGTTTACTGGTTTTTGGCTAACTGGCAGCCTCACATACTGTTTAGTGTAACTCTTCATGACCTGCATCTGTTTTGCCAAAAAAACCAACGGCTTCTTTCACTGGAAGTGTCTATTGATAAAGTCTAGGGTTTTAGTGACATTGGTAAATGTCACCTGAGCATCTTCTTTCTTGCTGGGATAGATGAATTAATTTGACCAACTTCAAACCCACCTGAAAACTAAGATGAGATGCCAGAGAGCATTTTACTGTGAAGGGATTGAAAATGGGGAGAAAAGAAAAATAAAAATGGGGTAAAAGACAGGGCAGAGAGAAAAAAGAGCATAAAAATAAATATTCCAGTGATAGGATGCAGCATATGTGAATGTGCATATGACATCTACTACTACTTCCTTACTGTTGGAGCAGTCGTCCTATTCCTAATTCAAAAGACAGCCTCCCATTTAGCAAGGAAAAAAATCACACACACCCTGCCAAGACATAAAAAAGCTTAAAACGTATAAGGAAAAAAAATAATGGTTAACTCCATTTAGAAGGATGAAGTAAAAATTCAAAAATACTCATATTCCTTGGGATTTGACCATTGCAGTATAGAAATAGTTTACATCTTAAGGCATGCATGTGTTTAATTTTAAGCGCATCCTGAGGGTCCTTACTTTGGGGCACAATAAGGAGAAAGGGACAAGTCTGAGCCAGACCCCTGGCAGATCCCGTCTGGGCAGCAAGCTTGCAGGTGTAAAGCAAGCGTGTTTTAATCTGATGTGCAAGTGTCCACCCAGCTCAGGTCTATTTGTTTCCCATCACATCATGAGGCTGCTGAATAGTCCATGGATACACTTGGGTACAAACCTCCAACTTCACACTCACTAAGAGAGCAGCTAGACACCTAATGTTTCTGCAAATGGGGACGTTTAAATGTGTGTCTGGCTATTGCAAGACACAGTGCTTTTTATTGCCTTGTTCTGAAGGTATTTCTCCGTGTTTGGGGTTTTGCTTCTTGAAGTGCTTTGCTAGCTGCACGTGCCTGAAGTTGCATACAGGCTTCCTTCTGCACATGCCAATGAAACCATTTCCCACTAGATTCAACTACTTCTTGTGACCACTTTTCATGGACTTCTCTGGAGCAAAGGTCGTTTTAGATCCTGTGGATCAAAATCCTAGATTAGTAGAGACTTTGCAGATTTATCATTTGCACTGCTCCTGGTGCTGCCTGTCCTGGTATGGACCAAACCATCTCTGGCTGTCTCTGCACCCAAGGGATGTAGCGTGGTTCGCAGGGCAGGTTGCAGCCCCTAATCCTTCTTTTCTTGCTCTTTACCATTGCTCTTAGTTCATTAGATGAAGGCCATTGGGAAATGTCCAGCGGCGTGGCGGTGGGTCGCAGCCCTTGTACACCGGCGCAAGCTGCAAGTGGTAGAGACCAGCTGAGTCTGACTGAGCTCCCCAGTGCCTGCGTTACTTCTTAAAATAAGATTTACTCTGCTAAGTCCTCTGGCAGCCTTTGAAAATGCTCCTCCAGTGCAGAGTGGGAGAACTGAAGAAAAATATAAGGGTTAGGAGTCAGACCAGTCGTAAAGAGAAAAAAAAAAAAAGGACTAAATGTCTTCAAAATGCATGAGAAAATTAAGCTTTCTAACCTTCAGATAAGGTGGGGAAGGAAGGAGTTCTTTGAAAATGCTCATGCTGTGAATAGACCATTTTCCTTGATTTCAGTTTCTTAGAAAAATAAAATATTTGGTGTTTATGTACTTTGTCATCTTTTTCTCCATTGTTAGCCTCTCTTTTTCCTTTCATCAGCCATGATAAGGCAGAAGGATAGGTATGGAAAGGTATTTGAAAACAGGGGGAAATGTGTATTTTCTTTATAGGAAAAGAAGAAAAAAGGAGAAAAATTGAAGAAAGGAAAATAAACATCAATATTTGATTTTGAGAACAATACAAGGTGAAGCCTTTGATTTCACATTCTTTTCAGGCTTTTTATCCAAGGAAAAGAAAAAAAGCACTACATTTCCCATGAAAAATTCTATCACAAGCATGAAGCTATTTTTCATTGAAAGCAGACATTGCTGATGAAAAATGTCCCAGCCAGCTCTGCAGAAAGCTGTGCTATAGTTGGCTTACACTTGCAGCACACAGCTTAGCTCCATTTCAGATCACATGCAGATTGTTGTCTGCCCAAAAACCCGTTTTTGCCCTGAAAACTTAATTGTTGTCTGCCCAAAAACCCGTTTTTGCCCTGAAAACTTAATTCCTAATCAATGGGAAGAGCGAGGGTGTTTGCAGAAAGCAGCCAGCTGGAGAGGAGCTCTGCTTCTGCTCATCTTCACCAAGTGATCGCTTCTGAAAACTCACCTGCTCCGCATTGAGGCCAAGTCTGCCACTTCTGGGCACGTGGGACCTGTTCCCCTTGTCCTCTGGGAGAGTAAAACTGTAATATCGAACAGGTTAATGAACTCCTTGTCTTCAGGCAAACACTCTTGGTTTCTATCATTCAAAGAACAAGGCGAGGTAAATGCAGTGTACTCATCCAGACTTTGATTTTAACCATGTCTTTGGGTTTCTGTGAATGGCTTTGAGAAGGCAGACTGTGGGTCTCATGGAGAAACACTCTGCTTTGAAGGTCTTCTGCTAGAACTTCAGAAAAGATGATCAGCTTCTGATCTGGATAGCTTTGAATCATAAAACCTCCTGAGAGTTTAGGCATAAGAATAAACTCTGGTCTTGCCTATAACCAGCCTCGCACTTCTCTGCCTCGGCTTCCCCACTCATGTAGCTGTCGCCACACAGAAAGTCAAGCTGAAAAGTGTTTCTGCTTTACCTTAAATAACTTTAACACCCTGTCTTTGGTCTTTATCAACTTTAAGGACCACA
Source organism: Gorsachius magnificus (assembly GCA_034008185.1). Classification (NCBI taxonomy): domain Eukaryota; kingdom Metazoa; phylum Chordata; class Aves; order Pelecaniformes; family Ardeidae; genus Gorsachius; species Gorsachius magnificus. Next base: position 74,033,499 of record CM067084.1, read on the forward strand.
GGGAATAGTATTATTTTGTCATCTGGAGAAATGGCAACTGAGTGAATGCGTATAGCAAGTTGGTTGGTTGCACAATGATTTCTTTTTCATTCATGTAATCCTGCCACAGATTCTCACAGGGAATTTATCCTGAAATTTTTCCTTCTTCTTTGAAGAATCTAGCCATTAACAATCATTGCCAAATTGCTTCAGACCTGCTTTTAACTGCTTTTGCATTCTCACTGGATTGCTTTTAGCTCTTCTTAAAGCAGCAGAGTGCTATGAGCGTGTAGGCAACACTGATGGATATGGGTGTCATGGTGTTTTCAAAAAGATGCAGATTTTTGTAGAATGTAAGTCCTGGAGTTCCCTGAAATGGGGATTCATGAGCTTTTGCTACCACTGAAACCCAAGGGCACCACAACGCTGTGCCAAATCCAGCACTCACCCCCTCCCTGGGTGCCAAGCACACCGCATGCTGGCCCAAGGAGACCAGCTGCCCTCCTGCCTTTGCGAGTCTTCTGAAATGCAGATTTTTCATACCCTCAGTGCACGATTCCCCCGAAAGGCCAGTGCATGACGGCTGAGCCATCTGACGGCCTGTCCACCAAGATGTTTGCAGACAGGCTGCAGCTGGGGTCTGGGCAGAGCCCTCCTGGGTGGGAGGCCACCACTGCCCCGAGGGAGCCTGCTTTGGGAGCAAGGACCTCTGCTTTCACCCTCCACTTTGTTTATCAGTTCCTAGCTAATGAGCCCTTCTCCTCACAAAAGAAACTTATCCAGAGTGATAGTAAAGATGAGAGCTGCAGTAAACCAAGGAGAGGGGAAACGTTTGAACTCGGGGTCTTCAGACCAGCTAAGTGGAGGGGAGAGTGTTGTTGCAGTGAAAGGACTATTAAAAATACAAAGTACAGACTCTCTGGGGCCTCAGATGTTGTTTTACCCCATGAAACATGATTTCTTATTTTTAAATAGCTGTCATGCTTGTTAGTTTAATTTATCCCTTCTCAGCTGCAAACTACAACATTTTATGAGCCTGACTGAGGACATTTTCACACAGGCTCTGTGGCTTTGTGCACAGCCCTGCCAGAGTCAGGCTGGGCTAAGCCAGGGTCATATTTTGTGCTCAGTTATACCCCTGCAGCCTGGCTTACACCAGCCCAGAGCCCAGCGCAAAGCCCATGAGGTTACTCTGCTCTTTAAGAAAGGTTTTGAAGAGGAAACACCTTGAAACCAGCCTGTGGTGTAGGTTCTCTTGTGGTATCAGGGACTCTAAGAGGATGATACTACTGGTTTTTTTTCTGATTTTGCCCAGCAATTTTGTTTTCTGCTAGATTTTTTGAGCAGTCAGATAACCAGGTCTGCTGTAAAAAATGACTGCAAACTCTGTTACCCACAAAGCTTGCATTGTCGGAGGGGGCAAAGGCAGGGAGATGCTCAGGGCTTGCGTCAGGAGCAGGCACACACCTTCTCACTTGGTTTCAGCTGGTGTCTAGCCACACGTGGACACTGCTAGGCCTATGTTAAGAATAGCAAAGCCAATTCTTAACACCGTTGTCACCAATGCAGAGACACAGTACCTGGGAGCAGAGCCAGGTGAGCTTGAAAGCTCCCCAAATATGTGCAGCTTGGCTCCTTTTTGTATGAACAGAGCTGCTTGGATCCAGACTAGAGGTTCCAGCTTCAGGGACCCAAGTTACAGGTATATTATTCTCTGCTCTGTGCTGTGCCCTAAACATTTTGTCCCAGATTGTGCAGGAGGACTGTGGCTGAGGCAGGAGCCTGAACTTTTGAGTCTTTCACATCCCAGCTCCTTGCCTGGATCCTTTCTTCTTGCTCCGTTCTCGCCATAGGTGTCTGCTTTCAAAGGGAGCCCACAAAACTGTCAGCAGTTATTCTGCTGAGCTTCCCTTCCAGCAGGCAGATGGGGGTGATGGGCAGAAGTACTCACTGCCTTGAACTTCCCCTGTGCAACGTGGGGGCCAGGTTTGCAAATGAGCTGAACCTGCGCTGCTTTGCTGCAGAACACTGGGCAGAGAAAAGCTTTTCTCAAGGAAGACTGATAGCTTGAGCTACAGAAATGATACAGGCTGTGACTGAGCCTAATTAGAAGGGCAAACAAAATGAGAAGTTCCTCCCTGCACTCTGCCTGGTTAAGGCCCATACGTCTGACCTTAGCTTTTCATCAGTTGCAGATTCATTCAACAAATCTAAAACCACTTTCCAGGGGGGAGCGTAGGATTAGACACCGAGGAGCCAGAATTGTTGGCTGTGATCAATAATCTGATTGTCAGTTCCTAGGTTTTCACAAAACATACGTTGCGTTATGTGAAGCAAAACCAGAAGCAGATCTTTTTGTAATACATGGGAGGGCTTTACAGGGAGCCTTCCTTGAGGCAGACACAGGCAGGAGGTATCTGGAAATCTGGAAGACATGAGAATGAAATGATGACTGATAGAGAAAGAGAGACCACAGAAGACATCTGTAAGCCTAACCACATGAGAGACCCAGAGGCAACTTCAAAACCGCTAGTACAGCCACTCTAGGACAGCTTCATTGAAGCAGCATGCTATAGAAATATCATTTGGGGCTTTGTATTGATACAGGATGATGACTGCAGTATGGGGAAAACAACCCATCTGGACTGAATGAAGTGATAAACAGAGCGGTTTGATTTGCTTATGGCACTGCCAAGGCTCTAGAGCCAACTCTCTGGGTTTCCATTGTTTTGATTGAATTCGGCCTTGGTCAAACCCCCCTTGCTCTTCTGCCATGAGGAAAGACACAGAGGATATAGGGAAAGGTAGGCAGTTCAACAGCTCTTGGATTGTGAGTGTACACTAATGCAAAGGTGAAAAGCCCTGAACATGTGAAGGCTGTTAAAATGTGGTTTGAACACAATGATGGCTTGGCATCGTTCTGGTGGAACAGAGATTTTCCACTCTTATTGGCAATAAGGTGTTTTAATGCAGCCCTTTGGAACTGGGGAAAAAAAAAAAAAGAAAAAGATTAAAAATTAGCACATAACTGGCTTTAGGAAAGAAATGTAAATCTTGGAGCATCCCCAAATTATTTAAATCTTCAGCTAAAGCTCGTAAGATCGATGAGGTTGTTTACCTCACCAGGTGAACCACCCTGAGGATCTCTGAGGAGGGAAAAGCCAGCACTCCCTCTAGCTTGCATCAGTTCCCAAGAGCTCAGTGGGAAGAGTAGGAAGTGAAAGCGTTTGTTAAGTAGCAATTCTCACTACGATGTCATTCACTCATCAGCAAGGAATAGCTAGCTGGAATGAGTGGCTTTAGATGAATCTTCCCTGCCTCCAAACAACAGGGGAGCAACACCGCACACTGCTGCATGCCAATGGCCCGTTTAATGGAGGCTGGGGCAATACCTGCAAGAAAGGGAGGTCCCTGATAAACCCAGTGCATCCGTATGAAGGACAGCCTCAGGGGCTGTGAATGTGGAAGATTTCACAAGAACTAATATGTATCTCAAAACACTTTCAAGTAATGCCTCACCCAAAGCCAATGAAAGGCAGTGAAAAATTTTCCATCCATCTTCATAGGTGATAGATGAAATCCTTGCACAACGGGAGGGATGGCTGCAGAAGAAAGCGTCGGTGAAATATGGCCCTGTTTCAGCCGAGATGAGGGCCAGCCAGGGTGTCTGCCCCAGTTCCATGGGCTCTGCAACAGGTCCCACGGCACCGCCTCGCCTCAGCAAAGCACTAAGTGGTCGTGATACCCTATATGTAACATCTGCTTAGCAGCCCTTTAGCATCACACAGTTACTAATAGGGTCTGTCTTGTAAGTAAGGGATGGCTGTGCCGAGCGTGTAGCCGGTCAATAGTTTTCCTAAACAGCCTGTCTCTCGGAAGAAGGCTACATAATGAACGAGTGTCAGTAGGTCACGAGTTAGAAACAGATTTTGTCTTGCTGGGAAAAGTTATGTTTACCAATCATTCATTAGGTGTCCCAGATGGATGCCGCCGGGCAGAAGGATGGGGAGGGAGATCACTACAGCACTATCCCAAGTGACCGTAAAAGAGCAGAAATATTAGCAATTTGTTATTGCTTTTTATTCCTTTGTTTTATATCTGACTGGGTATATTCCAGTAAAAAATGCCATGCTCTCCCTTGTAAAAATGGTAATGATTTTTACTGTGACTTTAATTTATGCATCCTGCAGCTCGTATTTTTTGGATGGTCGATGCGATAACCCCAGCTGGGTAGCGCCTCATGACCTTTTCAGCATGGTCAGTTGGGATATAAAACATACCCGGCCCATGATGAAAATTTTTTATTTCCTTTCTAGCTCAACCCTGGGGCTCCTTGCAGTTCTAAAATGCTTTCACCTACTCACTTATATGAACATTTTTCAGCCCAGAGCAAACCACAAAATTAAAAGGAGAGACTTCTCCAGAGCGATTAGAGCTGGGTTTATGAACCACAGTGTTCATTTGCTGTGGATTATGGGTAAGATGATGCAAAGGAAACTTCCACAAGGTACGGTTCAGAAAAAAAAAACCCACACATTTGAATTTTTACAGAATTCAAACACATCTTTTACTAATCTGCGGAGTGTTTTGCTCAGGAAAAAAATGTGACAACTGGGGAGCATGTGGGGTGAAGCAACCCACTCTGTATGGTGGCAAGACGCAATGTAGCAGCAACAAAGGGGTATGTGGGCTAACACAGGAGTTCACCCAACTGCTTCTGGAGGAACTGTCTTTTCTTCCCTTCAGATTTTGTGGTAATAAATAATACCAGTCCCTTTTCGTGCATCTCTTTGTGCCTGTGGTTAGTCCCTTGTCCATCACAAGTGGGGAGGTTGGGCCAACATGTGGACAGAGCTCACAGATATGACAGTGAGCACAGTGGGAGGCAGGCCAGGTTTGTTCTGATGGTTTGCAGGTGGAGGATGCCAAGTGAGATGTCAGGTCCTCAACACCCTCATAAGCATAGGCTGGGCTCTGCAGGGAGCTCTGGTGTCTTCCCTAGGGTTCTCCTCCCAGCAGCCAGGGCAGGAGTCATTTGGCCATGGTGTAGCTTCAAGCTCATCTGCAGGTCCATTCAGACCCAAAGCAGAAGAAAAAGGTATTTCCAGGGCAAGGTGAAATGGACACCTGAAATAGGCATAAATGCCCATTTCTCCACATCAGGTACAAAGGCAGTCTAGAGCTGTTACATCATGTATATACATTTATATTTCCCATAGCTAAAGTTAGGCATGACAAATCCCTCTCTCATGGCTCAGTCTCATAAAGGACTGAAGTAGCTGAAATTTAAACAGACATTTTGCCTAAGGTCTGCTTGAAGTGTTTATTTTCTTCTTCCTCTCCTGGGAATCTAATCCTAGATGCCCATTGACTCAACTAATTCCCACCTTGACAAGGAAAGGCTATATACCTTCCTCAACTGGAGTCAAAGTAGTTAATTATCTGTAGGATTGGCCCACTCTTAGTTATATTGGCTCCACTGGATGTAGACAGGAAATTTTGGGGGCGAATAGACAGAAGAAAGAACACCACCTCTACAGTGCTGTCCCTTCAGACTGTGATGTCTCAGAAGTCCCAGTGCTTGGATGGCAGGAGACAGCAGAGAAATGTGGTAGAAGCTCCTTTCCATAGCTTAGTCCTACTTCTTTACAAATATATGCCAGAAGGCAATGAACCCTAGTTCAGGGCACAGTCCTGAATGTGGGTAGGTGGGTGCAGCTGTCATGAAGAGTCACCGTGGAGACACTGGTAGTGTCTTATGTTGTCCCAGAGTGGAGTGTGAAGGGTCTGAGGAACCCGAGATAGGCAAAGCTGAACAGGTTTCCCTGGAAAATGTATTTTGTCTTAGCTCACTGTCCATCCTTGCAGTACAGAAGAGAGTCAACTTTGTGGACAGTTCAAAATAAATGCTGGATGTTGCCAGCTAGTTTGACCCTCATTTTTTAAGCTGGTAAGATCACCTCCAAAAATTGTGCTAGGAGAGCTCCGGGATTGCTAACGTGGCTGTGTCTACCAGATCCTTACAAAAGTCCCATGCTTTTTCATTCCCACAGTATTTTGCTGCTGTTTTCTCCATTTTATAGGTGGAAAATAGAGATTTATGACAACTGAGTGTGAAATTCATTTGTGCCCGAGTGGCAGGCACTATGGCGGGGGGAAAGCCTGTGCTGGAATATGATGCTGACGGCAGGGGTTTGATGCTCATGCCAATGCCCACCAGACTGCCCGTCTGCCGTTGGCCTTAAGAAAATCCTCAGTGAGTAACAAATTCACTCTGCGTGTCACCATAAAACATATTGGCCCCAGATGAGTGGAGCTTTGCTAAGCCAGGCGTGTGTTTGACTCTTCGTCCTCATCCCTCCCTGCTGCGAGAGCAAGTGGAGGGCAGGGAAGGGAGCGGGGAGTCAGAGCTCAGAGTGGACGAGGCAAGGCGACGCTCTCCAGGTTATTATTGTTCTAGTAATTAGAGCTATAGGAATCCCCATTATTCCCAGGATGCTTGCACAGAAGCTGTTTGTATTCCACAGACCTCCCCAGGTACTCAGAGTGGATTTACCTAGTGCAAGGTAATTTGTAACCCTGTCGTCTGTGTATTTACTATGGGGCACGCACGCTCTAAATGGGAGCAAAAAATCTCAGGGATGGGGGAGATGAAGGAGGAAGGATTCTTTGCCCTGATGAATTGAAGTGTTGTTTGAAAGAGGCAGACAGGATTCCTGATATTGCTTCGAGTTTGGAGGCCACAGCCAGGAGGGGGAGGGGGAAAGGACAAGTCCTTTAATGAGAAAGGCTTGGGGTTTTTTTCTTAGCCCCCCCTCCCCCTTTTTTTTTTTGCTAGCAATTTTAATTATCACTAAAACCTCCAGCCCATTCAGGCTCCTGAGAATACAGTTGGGCTCTCAGCTGAGGTCTGCATTTATTAAAATCCCCCTGTTAGGCTGGGAATGCAGGCTGGTTTCTGTAGTGGTGTCACCGCCGGTGTTACGGGTCTCCTGGTTCTCACATTACGCACCACGGACTCCACCACTCCGCATTAGCGAGGCCCAATTAAACCAAGCAGTTGATTAAACAAGCCAATCAGGGTAATTAGTTTAATCAGATTCCCTTGGTAGCCAGCACTGAACTGCTTGTAAAAGGCAGTTGAAGAATGAAGTGCACCTACTTAAGCTCCTATTTTATTTTATTTTTTATGCCCGAGGTAATTAGAATTACCCATGGTGAGCCGAAAATCCAAAGGCCCAAATGGGGAGCGGGGAGGACGATTAATGAAGGCGATGATGTGTGAAGCAAACAGAAAGGAAGACAGGATGTGTGGTAAACAAATGGAGAGGAGGCAGCCCTCTGGAAAGGGGCATAATGCGTGGCCCCTCCGCTCCACGGCTCTGTCTGAAGTGGCCAGAGACGCCAGGGTTTTGGGGGGAGAAGGGCATGTTCCTTCTCTCTCCCCGGTGCCACTTCTGCTGCCGAGCCTTGCATGGGAAGGCTGGGATGAATGGGAGGGATTTTGCAGCTGGTTGCTGCTGGCGGGCATGCCACGCTGTCCCGTGTCATCTTCTTTTGCATCCTTTTTTGTGCAGAACCCGAGTGCTGCTGTGAGACAGGGGACCAATCCATGGGTTGGACAGGTCAGGCCCCTGGACCTTCTCCTCCTCCCAAGAAGGCTGGGCAGAGGGATGGGACACCCGGCTGCTCTATATTATGGGTCCACATTTCCAAGACTGCCTTTCTGCTTTGACGAGTGATACACCTCTCATTTCAGCTTGCTAATTTTACCTGCCTGTCAGATGTTGCAATTATGCAGAAAAAAGCTGAAGCTGAACATTTTTCAGTGTTTTTTGTCTCACTAAACGAAGCCCAGATTTTTGACTTCATGTCCCTGCTCAGGATAAAAGTAAATTTAATGGGCTCAGTTTGTCAGCTGCCCAGAGTCACCAGGGAAAACTCAGGAGATGGGGATTTCAGTTCTGTTTCTGCCACAGACCCACTCTTTGTCAGCAGCTGTAGAGGGTGCATAGGGAAGAGCAAAACTTCAGAATAAGATGCAGTGATGCTACCCCAGAACATCCTCCCCCCACCTCCAGCAGTCTGGGAGTTGGGATCTTGGGAGCTTTTTATTTAATGGTGGTATGTTCTTCTTGAATAGTCCTCATCGATTTTTTTCACCATATCAAAACACTTTTTAAATTCGCTTTCTGCACCCAGCACTCCTGCAGCAAGGGCTTCCACAACCGAACCACACGTAGGGCAAAGAGCTGTCTCCTTTAGCTCGTTCTGATCTGAGCAAACCTGAGACCTTTTTTTGTGACCTTAATCCCTGAAGAAAAGTCATTCTCTACCTCTGGCCATCTTTGTCCATACTTCTGCTATATCCTTTCTGAGGTGGACAGACCCAAACTGCTTACAGTATTAAAGGGGTGGGTGTTGCATGGATTTGTACAAATGAATGCTGTAATGATGCTTTCTGTTAGGTTCCTACTGATTTTTCTGAATGGAGCTATACTCAGCCTCAGTAATCTACTGAAGCAATGAATTTCACAAGTCAACTCAGCAGCGTGAACATGCTGATCATCTGTTACTACCTTCAGAAATTCAGAGATGGAACAAGAAGGTCTTATACTGTTGTTCAAAGCTGTGGATTGTAAGCAGTATGTTGCCATAAAGCATCCAAACCTGTCCAATCCATCTGTTTACGCTCAGGTCACTGTGTTGCAGTGTGCTAAATTAGCCCCAGCTGTCCTGGATGAAAAAGAAAAGAAAGAATATGACAATATACCCATAGCCTTGCTCTTTCCCTTGGTTTGCAGAAATCCCCGGGACCATCAATCTTGAATCGCTAACACACTTCTAAATGGATACTTTTTTCATTTAAAGCCCCATCCAATCTAATCTCACTCCACTTACAGCACCATGCATTTATGAAGCTTTTCCACTATATTTAATGAGTGGCCAGAGCCTACCACCCCCAAAAGGTTACAGAGAAACTTCTCTGAAATAGGCACTTTCTATTCTCCTAGCTCATTATTTCCTCACACAATAATTTTCAGAACTGTATCAAATACATTACCCAAAGATATTCTTGCAAAGCACTTACAGTAATTACTTTTACCTAATACACTGCAGCATAGCACTCAGAAGAGCTACTTTCCCCAGCAGCTCTTACCAATCAGCAGAGGAAAACAACCCGGCATCACCAGGCTGACTGCTGGAGTCTGATAAAATTGAATGATTAAATGTTCTTGTCTTGTTTTATCATGGAAGTGTTTTGGGTTGCTGCATTCTTTTAAAAACCTTTGTCTGCTTATGCCCTTCTGTTTATTGCAGGGAGAGAAGTGTTTGTAAAGGCTTCATCCAAGCCTTCCAAGAAGGAAACCAGACTTAGTTGTGGCGTAACAAGACAAATCTATCTTGCACGTTATGCCTGTCTCAGGCACATAAACTGCGCCCACACTTCTCACAAAGGACAACAGTCAGTCCTTGACCCTCAGACCAAGTGGCATGGGCAGCCCACCAGGGTGGTTCTTATGGCACGGGACATAAATGGGATCAGTCGTGAATACACAGCAGAGTGGCAGGGAACACTGAAGGTGCAAAGCCTGCTGAGATAGGTTTGCAGGACTGTGAAAAACAAAGGGAGCCAAATCTGAGGCATCAGATCGGTTCCTGGAGAGAGCCATTCCCAGAACTATGCCTTGGTTTGATTTCAGAGAGATCTGGCTGGAGCAGTCCAAACCGGACAGGGAGCAATCGAACAACAAGGCAAGGCTTCACAGACATCTGTTTATCAATGTAAATGCACCCAGACAAAATGCTCGAGGCATTGGGTAGAATGTAGGTAATGTAGGAAGACATAAAAAATGGGTCACAAGGGAAAGAAAAATGTTTTCCACTGGAAGTGATTTACTCTGACCAAATAGATCTCATCTCTGGATCTTTGGATGTATCCAAAGGTTGTTAATTTTTTTAATGAGCTGGGAAAGTAGAGGGCACCAGTAACACCATGAAAACAGATGACTTCATTAAGAGTTGGCTGAGTCGATGTTTTTTTTTCCCCCAGGAGGCCAATAGATTTCATTAGGAAGCAGGAAATGGCTCAGAGAGCAGCTATGAGGGTTTAATTCCAGGTGGAGGTGGAAAAGACCAAGAATGAGTGGTGGAGTTGGGGACACAGCCTCAAAAGACCATGAGATGTGGCTGGGAATGGGGATCACAGGCGGTCACAGCCTGACCGAGCTGAGACAGGGGCAATGTGCCTACAGCCTCAGCCCCACCATTTAAGTGTGCAACTCTTACAGGAGGGATGTCCTGGTAAAGCAGGTCCTCGAGGAGGAGCTCCTGTGGAGAGGTCTTGCAGACTCCCCTGTTACTGGACAGTTTAAGGTATTTTGCATGTAACTTTCAACATGTGGGTGGTATTTGAAGTTTTTTGGACTGACCTTTTAAACTCACCAGTTCTTAGGTGTGTTTGGCACCAGGTTTTTTCCTCTGGTGGTTATAGAAAAGGTGTTCAGAAAACCCATGAAATTTGAATCCAAGTCCTAATTCCTCGAACTGTCTTGGTCTAGGCTTTGGTTCTCTGTTTGAAATAAATTTTAAGTCTCCCAGCGCTCCCTTTGAAAACACACGCAAAATCTTCTGTCCCTGGAACAATGACAGGGGACCGGGAACATCTGCGCTGGAATGGCCATAGCAGGCATGCTGTACAGTGCCATGTGTCAGCGTTACACATTCCCATTAATCACACATCCGCGCTGGGTTTTACCCATATGAAGACAACCGCCTATGCAGCAACGCTAGCAAGCCGCTCCTGACCTCGTCCTTGTAACCCACAATGTAGACGAGATATCTGTGAAGCTGAGAGAATGAAACGCTTCAGTTTTACATGAAAAAAGGGTATTCAGGCTTCTAGGCCCAGGAGTACAAATTATTAATCACTCCTCACAAGGAATCCGCAGATGGATGTTTAGCACTATTCACCGCGACATAACTGCAAATCAATTAGTTCATTTTGTCCTACCCTGAGGCTGTCTGGCAGACAATGGCAATGTCTTGTGCAAACGCTTTTATAAAGAAGACACAGGGGGAAGGAACCACAAAGGCCATTGGTTCTAACGAGCAATTAGGAAAGTGTGCAGGGCTCGCTTTCTTTTTTTTCCTTCTTCCCCCTTTCTTTCTTCAATTCATTCCGAGGCTCTAATTCTGAAAATGATGCTTTTCTTCCCGACTTCCTGTTTGTCAAATGAAGTGCTAATCAGCGGCTTACAGCTCTCTAGCCAGCAAGGGGAGGATGAGGTAAGAAGGAGTTGCGAAAAGTGGAGAGCTGGGGGAACAATGCGGGGGAAACAATGCTCACTTATGCTCTTCAGGCCTTCTGGGCAATGGGGGCTGCATGCAACTCCCAGGAAAAATAACCTGGCCGAGACCACTTGGTGGTGATGCTCAGGGGAAGGAAGTCCCTTGCTCCAGGGAAGGCTGTGAGTGCTACCCAAGCGAGTCTGGTCCCCCATCAATCCAAATGCCTCAAATGCCTTCCCTTGGTCCCTGTGCAAGCAGTAGGGAAAGGGAGAAACCCTAGTCCAGACGGGGGTGACCCCATCTGCCCTCTGGAGGGAATGGAACCCCTTCCAGGACTGACAGAGCGGCTAAGGGAAAGACACTCCTAACACAGACAACTTGTTGCATGCCTAAAAACAGGAATGGTGAAGCTGGGCTGGGCCAAGCTACCTCCACCTTCAACTTTACTTAAGAAGAACTCAATGAGAAGGGCCCTGAGGTGTCTCCACTGAGGACAGGTCTTGCTCATGTACTGCAAGCAGCCCCCGCCTCTCAGGTAAAGATGGATGCAGAGCAAATACAGTACCACACCACAGATTTGCTTTTAAACTTTCATAAGACTATCAGACCCACCAGTGAATTAAAGGGAGAATTCCTGCTGGAATACACTTGAAGTATATGCCCTTCCCAGGAGATCAGCCTTCAGGGTTCCCTTCCCTTTGCCCTTAAGATCCCTCTCTGTCGCGGTGCTTGCAAAGTGCTCTCAACAGCAGACAGCAATGCCTCTGGGGGCAAACCTCCGTGATTTCCCATGCCCTTCCTTCTCTGCTCTCTTACATTTCACCTGCCTATGCTCTTTGAATTCAGGAATTGTGGGGGCAGGGGCAACTTGTAGAACCTAATAAAGTGGGACTGAACCTTGGCTGTGACATTTAGCTGTTATTGCAATATAAATCTCTGGAATAGTGGCAGGGCATTATTGATATACCCCGGGTGCCCAGAGACTGGCTGGGGTGGGCATCCCTCGCAGTGCATCCCTAGGGGATCCCTAGGCACATTTTCACCTCTAAGCATTGGACCGTGCTGGACTGGGGCCTAAAGGACTACAAACTGCGTCAGTCCTCTTTGCTCTGCTCGGACTAGAGATTGCTGATGCCTGCAATCAGATATCCACAAGCACTGAGTCATATAAACCCCACATATTTACTTGTGTGCTGCCAATCTTCTTTTTCTCCTTGCTTTCCGTAAGTGTTCCTTTGGGTAATGATTGGGATTTTCTGTACACAAGCAGTTAAACCCATGCAAATAGTATTTGCATGAAGTCTGAGCAATATATGCAGCCATCTGGAAAGTCTGTTCCAGACCAATTCCCGTTGGCATCACCTTGCTCTGAAGGTGTACGTGCTCTCCATGTGGCTGTCTAGTTAGAAGGTCTGGTTATTTGAGTTGTGGTTTCTGGACAGGTTTCTTAACACTACCTCTGCTTTTTCTTTTTCTTTTTTCCTTGCTACTGCTTGAACTTTTCTGCTTGTCAAGTGACTGCCTGGTGGCTTGTAGGAAATTTGTAGGAAACTTCAATGTCACTCCTTGTGCAGAAATACCTCCTCTCCAAAATCTGCTCTCACCAATCAATAAAAAGGCATCGCTACATCCAGGGCTTCAGCTGGCTGAAGCAGATGAACTGGGTGGAATTTGCCCTTTTCATGCGATACCCTGTCAGGCTCTAAGACTTTATTATCATCATTATTATTATTATTGTTGTTGTTGTTGTTGTTGTTGTTGTTATTTCCTCAGGGACACATTTTAGGGCACCTGTCTTTTTGGCTTCTACTGTGTGAGTCACACTTCTTAATGCATTTATTCTTGCAATCTCTGTGTCAGATAAGGACATCCTATTTTTCCATTTTACTAGAAGAAGAACTGTGAGAAAAGCTTTCAATAACTCTTATGAGTACGGCTGGGCAAAATTTTCTGCGCAAATATTTTGTTTGCCAAAAATGCATTTCTGATCAACTGAAGCTGTCTGTGCTCTTAAATCTCTTGGAGTAGAGGTGAATAATGTTTTGAGCCAAAAAGAAAAAAGAAAAGGAAAATTTCTGAGAAAAGTTTGACATTTATTAAAAATGGTGGATAATTTTGAAAAGGTCAGCTAACCTTATTTTTAAAAAAGGGGAAATAATAAAGACAGGCAGTTTTAGGAGCTTTTTGTCCTTCCCGCTGAGTTAATAGGACTACCTGGTGCCAGAAGGCATGGTCATGGTCACCTACACTGGCTAAGTCTTGTTGCTTCCCTTGTCTGATGCCAGCGCTCATCTGACCTCACTGCACACTCTACCTCCCAAAAATGCTAACCCTACCAAAGCTTCACCACCGGTAAATGGTTTGGGGCATGTGGGAACAAGTGGCAAGGGTTAGGCTGGAATAGAGCCATCCCTCTTGGTGGCATTGTGCAGCTGAACATACCTTTGGCTCCTCTGACAAAATCTTTCATTTTTACCTATCTGAAGACTGTAAAAATCTGTATGAACAAATCTCACCTAAATCACTTTTGAAATGCTTCAGTAGTAAGCCTAAAGACCCTGGTAGTTCAAGTCCTCTGTCCCCGGGGCACCTAAATACTCTGAAATGTTTCAGCTTTTTGTTCAAAGTAGCCAGAAGACCTTTGGCACAACAAGGTCTTAAATAATGAACTTCTAAATCTTGGATTGGTCCCCATACCACTGATTATCCTTTCTCCCTGTCAAACATTCACAGACTCTGGAGGTCTAAAGAGAAATTAAACAGGGTAGGGATGAAGGAATGCTCACTAAACTCTTCTCTATTTCACCCATCTCCTCAGATTTATGTCAGAAATGCTTTGTTAGAATGATAGAACGGAGGATGCCACCTTTAGTTTGCCACTGGTTAAAGACTATGTTCTTTTCAACAGGTGAGTGTTCATTTCTGTCAATAATATTTTAAGAGATAGACAGGAGTTACCTAGGAAAAAGAAGACCCTTTACATGAGTTTGATTTGCAAGCCGCTGAAGTCATACACCCTTCACTGAACTCTACCAGGCTTTGCGTCAAGTCTGAAGCAGATTCTGCTTCTTGCCATCGACAAGTGGAGTGCAACCACAGTCTGAAAGAGATGCAAGAGAAGTCTTTTTTGCATGGCCCACCTGCAGCGACCCCCCTGGGAGCCTGGCACCCTCCCAGAGCCAGGGTATCTGTGCTCTCAGTGCCTAGGGCTGCGACCAAGCAGAAGAGGTACAGAAAGCAAGTCCTCTACCATGTGTAGGTTTTTTACTGCTACCAGTGAGAAATTAAGGCTGATTGTGACAAAATATCTATTGCCCCAGAAGCTGCTGATTCACCCAGATTCAAGTGTGCTGTGGAGATGGCTGTTTCTGGATGGCTTTGCCAGCATCAGATCATGCTCCCGATGGAGCTGCACTTGCCAGGCAGGTTTCAACCCTTGCCTGGTGTCCTCAGTGGTTTGGCACCTTGGGCCTTCCAGATCTGGGAATTATAGAGGCACGGGTGCTCCTGAGCCTCCCAGGGAGCCAGACCCAGACCAGCCTGACAGGGGTCAGCAACTATGTCTGAAGCAGAGGGGGGGTCTCTGGCCCCATCTAGACTTGCTCAGGCCGTCCTCAAACTGAGAATGGCCAGCAGAGTTGAGCAGAGAAAAGTCATTTAATCTCATGGGGAATTTCAGAAAATCTGATTTTCATCCCACATCTGAAATAAAAAAAAAATCTTTGGAAAAAAAGACAGCTTTAGAAATCATGAATTCAATTTCCCTCTCAGTTCAAATA
Organism: Gorsachius magnificus; assembly: GCA_034008185.1. Classification (NCBI taxonomy): domain Eukaryota; kingdom Metazoa; phylum Chordata; class Aves; order Pelecaniformes; family Ardeidae; genus Gorsachius; species Gorsachius magnificus. The sequence goes on from CM067084.1 coordinate 74,048,549, forward strand.
AACAAATTATACCCAAAGAAGAAAGGGAAACACTACAAGAACATGAAGGGACAAAGAAAAAAAATGGGAGAAGTCAAATAAATGAGGCTTTCTCCAATTCCCCAAAACCATGAGCCAGCTCCATCTAGGAATCCATGATCCTTCTTGGAGAATTACTCCAGAGACCACATGTATTTGGCAGGACCAGAGCTGAATGAAATGCACAGGAGTCTCTGGGGGAGCATGCATTGACTCTCCTTTCCTTTGGAAGGAGGCCATGGCAACCCTACATCCTTGAGGTTCCCCATCTCAGTGGACGTCTACTAGACTTCCCGTCCTCCTGGATGCAGCCGAAGCCTGGGGCTTGTTCTCTCCCCTGTGGCAGAACGAGGTAGGGAGGTGTGAAGGAAGTCTGCCAGCATCAAGGAGAATGTCCATCCCCCCTTTTACCACTCCTAGCAGCTCTGAAGACCCTGCACCTCCTGTTTGCCTCCAGCAACCTGCTCCCTCCCAAGGTCAGGCTTGTTTCTCCACTGTCTCCCAGTTGGCAAATGGCTTGCATTCAGGCACAGTCAGTCTTAGTTAATCAGCACGTTTAATACATTAGCATGCACATATTAATCTGCATCCACTGAGCTTTGTAAGCTGCAACTCTTGTAGCTCAGGCTGGAAAATTAGTTTCACAGCTGCGGAGGGTAGCTGTTCATTTATTTACAGTCCTTGGAGACCTCGCTGAATGCAATGGCACAAAACAAAATGAGGCCTCTAATCCAAAAGCCAGGAAGCTTAAGCACCTGTAGAAACAGTTTTGCATTCCAAGGGGCAAATTATCTCTAATCTTGTTAAATGACTGCACTGCGAAACAATCGCAAAATGCTTTCTTCGATGGCCCATAACCAAACACGAGGGGTCCATTACTGCTCTGTGTGAGGGAGAGCCAGTAATCCTACAGGAGGACACAGCTGATCGCAAAATAAGGGCTGCAGTCAAAAATAAAGAAGAAACGAAATAAAGCTGGAACTGTTTGAGAACGGATGCTTCCAATTTTCTAAATTACAATAGCAACTTGTTGCCAAGCAATTACAGTGTTTCATCTGTTTTTTCCTGCTTTGCCCCCCACCTCATTTGTTTTTCTTCAGCAGATGCTGTTTCTGAACTTTGTCATTCATGTCCCTTTCTCCACCCCTTCTAATTTACAATTGATAATGACCACCACCCAGACACTGCCACCAAAAAAAAAAAAAAAAAAAGGAAAAGTGAGATGCCTTTGTGCTTGTTCTCACTCTGACCCAGCAGTAGCACCTTTGCCAGTTATTTTAAATCACTGCTTTTTTAAGCAGGCTGCTGGATTTTTTTTCTCCCTGTCCAGGACAGATGTTGCACGTAACATTGACAAACTATGGATAACTATTCATTGCACCAGTAAAAAAGAGAATGAAAAAATAGTAATTATGCTCTATGAAACTCCAATGGTAATTAAAGTCTGCAAATCTCCTACAAATTAAAATAAGTGCTTAATTCAAACAGGGCTTGCAGGAGCCAGGATCTCTGCGGGTATGCTGTTTTCTGTGAGGATGGAATTGGTTTTTGTGCAAGGGCAGGTAGCAAGGACAGCTCATTACTGCTAGAGTAAATTCAGATCTGGAGAGGGTGTGCTGGCATGTATCCAGCCCTGGGTGAGGGTGACGGCATGGGGGACACCCTGCCAGGGTATACCCAAGCCCAGTACCCTGCCCGTGAGTGGAATCTAGTCGTATAAGCTCAGCTCTGGCATAGCACTGAAATCAGAAAATCAGATTTTCAAAAACAAATTTCCCCTCCATGGAGGAGTCCCACTGACCACTTGATGCAGTAGGGACAGGGAACAGGGACCCACCTGGTGTTGACAGTGGGAAAGCTATGGCCTGCCAGTCTCCCTCTGGGCTTCTCTATCCAACCAGGCAGATGGCGAGCTTTGGGGATGGTGCCTTCTTCCACTTTTCTATACACGTCACCATCCCTTTAAGTGAGCATCCACACCTTGAAAACATGTAGGAACTCATGCTATGATGACTCACCGCTTCCCTGGAGAAGAGGTCCCTCATTGCTGGTGAATGGAAGAATACATCGGTAATGATCACACCCCGCTAAAGCTATGTTGGAAAGTTACTCACTTTCTGAACAAGCCAGCATTTTTCTCCCCTGTCCCCACACTGAGCACTAGCTCAGAAGTCCCATTAGTGGTACATCTATAATCTTGGGCAGGGTGCATAGGGAGACATGACTTCTCCTACAGCTCTTCAGCTCTGCCTGCTTGTACAAAATGAGGATCTGCACCCTTTTCCAGCTGCTAAAAGATCTAGCCTCAAGGACGGGTTTCTCTCGCTTTGGAGTCATTGCTCTTCCAACATTCCTGCAATGCAGGAACACTGAGAGCAGTTTCTGAGAAGAAATGAGCTAATGAGTCTAATGGTCTTCATATCTCTTGGAACTGGCTTGGCTGAGCCGGTGGAAATGAAATCAATGAAACTCCATTGATCTACATCATCTGGGGTTTGAATCCAAGAGCAACCATATACTCACATTACTAGCCTCCAAATTAGTGACAAGTGGGTTACATGGAGGGGATACGGCCCTTCTTGGTGAGCTGGTGGATGTTGGAGGCACCAGCAAGATGTGGCCATAAAGCAGGGCAGCTGGGCAGAGGAAGGGTATGAGGAAAGGAAACGATTATCTCCAGCACATCTGCTATGCAGCGCTTGAACTCACTTTCGGTTTTCAAACAGACTAAATTTGTACACACTCGCCCCACACAGCTGACTGTGTTTTAAGTCCATCCTTGCTTTAAGTGGAATAATGAGGTAGGTTTTAACCCCGTGTGGCCTCAGAGCCTCTGTTTAGCTCCTGGATCTCTTATCTCCAGCTCTGGGACTACTTTTACGCAGGATTGAGATTTCTATATAAAGTTCAAGAATGGATTAAATCATCTTTACAGGCATAGCTGGGGCAGCCTGCTAAACCCAGACCTCTGCCCTCCACAGCTTCCCAGAGCCTTCAGACTGGCCCTATGGCTCCTTCTACTTTTTCCTCCCCTTTGCTGCCTCTTTTCATGTTATTCCCCATTTTCTTAAAGGACCTGAGAGCTAATAGATCACTTCAAAATGAATGCAATTGCTCCCCAGCAGTGAGATGCTGCGTTTCCTCCACACCGAATCTATGCACTGTTCCACTAGATAAACAGCACCAAATGTCATCTGAGAATCACATCCTGCTTTCATTCTCTGCCCTCGCATTCGAGCTTTGTGTGAGAGTGATTCACTTTCTCACTGAATGCAGAGTGAAAGCCCATTTCCAGCACTCTCCCAACACCCATGCACAACCAGCTATTCATTTCCAATGATCATTTGTATTTCTTTTGGAAGACCTTAAACACCACAGGGGATAAAAGAAAAACCATTCAAGTGAAAATAAGACTGGCAAAGATAATACATTGCCCTGCTGTCACTGCTTAGCTAAAGATGAATACATATTAATACTGGGTTTTGCCTGATTTTGTAATGTGGTTGGGATTTGTATATGCTCTGTGTGTGTGTGTTTGCTGTTTTACCTAAATAACTGTTCAGCCATGTAGCCAATTTTAACTAAGTTTTTGAGGATCTCAAAGTTATTAAGCGTCTACAGGTTTTTGGAAAACAGATGTTTGAAGAGAAGAAAGAGACAGCAGTGACAGGAGAAGATACAGTGTGAGTAGAGCCCTTATTAAACACTCAAAATTCTGCACAGTAACTCATCCTTCAGACACTGAATCCAAACCCCAGGGTCAGGCTATCTAGAGACCAGATCTCTGCTGTTCAGAGGAAACTTTTTCTAATAGCACCATAACTGTGGTTCCAACCCAGGCCCTTAGGTATGAGCAGCACGTTACTTTGCTACTCAAGATACATAGATGAAACCAGATTTTAATTCCAAAAGCCACAGTGTGATCCCTGGTTCCCTCAATTACCCGAAGGAGGAAGTGAGCTTCCTCAGTTATTCCCATATGGCACACATGTTGGAGGAGAAAACAAAGCTCACCACGTTCCTTGCCCATGTACGTAATGCAGGGCAAAGTTGTTTATTCATACAGGCAGTGAAAGCCAACCCCTAGCAGGTCCTGAGTTCTATTTTTTGTCCGATCTAGGTAAAGTGATATTTCACACCAATTGCATCAGCCTAGGAGGAGGGACACTGTGTTAAACGCAAAATGCCAGGTGGGACACCGTGTTAAACACAAAATGCCAGGTGATGTTACCTTGCCCTGCAGAACCTTCATCATATGGTAGGAGTCATAAGAAAGGGAGTTTTTAATAGAAGGCTGAGCATGTTTGTCCCTTTTTCATTAAGAATGGGTTAGTGAAGCAGAAATACAAGTGACCCAATGACATGGTGTCATCAGTGAATGTATCTTAGTTTAGAAATACTGGGACATTTTATGTATGGTATTTGCCTTTCTCAAAGCAGAGGAGGTGGGAAATCTGGAGGTGTCATTGGAGACAACAATGGATTTCAGTGGGGGAACTTAAGGCTTGCTGGAGATACATGGAGCTTGCATAGACAGCTCAGGTCTTTCAGACATCTGCTGGACAAGGCACCTGGAAAGATAAACTATTGGTTGATTGCAACGACTTGTAGAAGTAAGGTTAAGAAGTGAGGTAGGGGAAAAGACTAGAAGAGGAGCAACAGGGCTGAGGAAGAAGTCCACTTCCTTAAAGGAAGGAGAAAACAGCAAGAAAGAGAAGAACAAGAAGTTTAACAAGAAAAGAAGACAAAATGGAGCTATCCAGGGACCTAGGAGAATACAAAGAGGTAAGAGGGTAAAACACAGGGGAGAAAGGATAGATGAGTATGCACACATCCACCCATCTGCAGGCAGGAGAAGGAGCGCAGCTGATTCATACCAGTCCCAGAAAGGCAGGAGACCGGAGGGTCCTTGCCAGAAAGAGCTGACTGACCTGTCATTGGAAAGGGTCCAGAGGAGAGCAGGGAGCACAACGTGGATTTGGAAGCTAAAGCAAGTCCCCAAAGGACGTGAGGGGGAATCAAGGATAATTATGGCCACTTAGGAGAGACATTCCAAGAAATGATTCTTGGATGAGTCTTTCAGCCTTTGGAAAGGGTAGGTGAAGTCATTACATGGAGGTCAGCAAGTGCCTCAAATATTCATCAGAAAGGATGGGTTTGAGACAGTTGATTATGGGGGATTACTAATGAAAAAGAGATTCAGTGGATTGATTTCACCTTTCAGTGGATTGATTTCACCTCAGTAAAGAGAGTGGTATTGTAGGATTAAAACTAGCATATATGAAGCTCTCATGAGAAATTGGAAATGAGGGAGCGAGTTTGGGAGACATCTATGTAGTCCTTACACCTGGATTCAGCACAGAGGAAGAGGAGATTCAGTGCATAAAGGAAAAAAATGTTGTGTACTGGGATGCGAGACAATGGAATGGATTCTCCAGAAAGGAAAAATTATTGCTGCAAGCACTAATCAAATAGGCAATTTTATAATAAGCAGGTGGAAAAATTATATTGGCCCATAAAAAGCATTGAAACGTTTGTCTAAAGAGACATTAGCAATAAAATGGAGGAACTTGAACTACGAATGCAGGATGTAAGACAGGATATTATATGGATAATAGAAATAAGGTGAAATAGCCATCGTATCTGGAATGCAGGAAATGAGGGATAGGTGCTGGTCAGGAGAGAAGGCAACAAGGATTGGAGAGAGAAGTAGTGCTGTATGGCAGCGGTAGGAGGGACTGCCAAGAAATAAGAACTATCTGTGTGGGCAGGGCAAAACACAGTTGGGTCAAGGTGGTACAGGGTAAGCTGGCTAAAGACATTGAAGTTGAGTCATACTAGGAATCTCCTACAGGTGCAGTTCTGTGAGATGGGGTGAGATGGTTTAAGAGATTACTTATCTCTGCCAGCAAGCAGAGGCTCTGCTATGCTTTCCCATCTCCCCACCGTGGGCATGCAGCCTCACCCCATGTCTTGCGCCAATTACTTAACCCACCAGTAAACTACCTGAGCAAACCATGTGGCTAGTTTTTCTGCCATTTTAGCAAGTTGAATCCACGCAGGAAAATGCTCTTCAAGTACCCAAGTTGGTGCCAGCGATGAGTGGGAGCATGGGGAGATGAGGGAGGAGAGAGGCAGGATCTTCCCCTTGCAGCCTGTGCAGTGTTGGACTGGCTCAGCTGCTTATGACAGCACCACCTTCGTTTTAATTAAGGACATGGGGCAAATTTGCAAGTGAAAGCAAATGAGGATGAGGCTATAGAAATGGGAATGACCACATAGGAGGAGGAAAGGAGACTTGAAGACAGATAGTCTCTGTCCCCAGATTCTGGAAGAAGAAGGATGTGAACTGGCTCGTCCAGTAGCAATGATGCATTCATTCAGTCATGGGTAGCTCATGTAACTGGAAAATAAGATTTGGCCTCCATGGTTAAATAAGAAAAGCAGGGAGAGGACAAGATGTTCTGGGCAACTACAGAGCCATTAGTTTGACCTCCATGTTATACAAGGCTTTATAATAATTTTTGAAGGAAGGAAAACTGAAAACATGGAAATTAATAGAAAATGGGATAAAAGGCAACCAGTTTATCACAAGTATGTTGTATCCTTTTTGCCTACTGTGTGAGCTGATCCTCTTTATTCAGTCCTAAAACAGAAGCCAGGAATTGGCTGGTTTTCTTCCGTCAGGATTGTTTTATTCATTGGCCATTCACCAAAAAAAAAAAAAAAAAAGAAATCCTATTTCAATAGCCTTGGGAAATGGATGTTCAGCAACATTCACTGTAGCTCACTGGGTTTCTAAGGGCCTTACAAGCAGTGGGTACAACAAAGTGATACAGCTCGGCAGTAGTGTGGTGGTGCTGCATGTGTCCTGTCAATATGCCCTGCAGCAGGATGCCTGCAAACCCTTGCAGAGCAAAAATCCCATCCCATCACTGCTGTGGCTTTCAAAATGTCCTTCAAAATACAGCAGAGCCCTTCAAACAACATCTAGAATTACATGCTCTTCCCTGGGCTCCCCTCGATTCTTTATTACTATTTTTGAAGGATTTTGCTCAGAAAGGTCTTTATACTCTGCAGGCACTGCTGAATTGGAACGGGAAGCAGGGTTTCTTCTCATTGTAAGGTAGGCAGGGCTGCCTTCCAGTTTCCCAGCTGCAGAGATTTATAGCCACTACCAGATTCACTAGGTGGCCAAGGTTTTATAACCCAATTGAACAGAATAAAACAATTTAGACTGAAGGCAATTTGATGCAGGACTCAATGACTTTCAGGAACTTGATGTATCACTGTGATCATGTAAGTTACAAATTATATAAACCCATATATATTTGACAGATAGTTTTCAAAAACAATGTAATTATTTGGAATTATTTAATTAGGGTTGACATGCTTGCAAAGCGTCCCTGGGAATGAAGCAGAAAATGTTGAAGTGTATGGAAGATTTTCAATCTGCATTAAATCCTGCTCCAAAGAGTGGGGTTTGGTATCCTTTCCAAGGCTTTAGACTCCACTGAATACAAATTCCCCTTGAGGATCTCCTGGGTTAGGCTTGTGCAGTCCATTCCTGGCTCAGTGACAGTGGCATTGCAGTTGAGACATCTACTTTCAACATCCTTGGCCAAATATTAGGGAGCCCAATGTTCTCAGGACAGTTGGATACCCCAGCAGCAATGGGAAAGAAGCAACTGGACACCCAAATGCCTCTCTTACAAGGGGAGATCTTGAGGTAAATGGGCTGGAGAATCCACTTTTCTGAAGTCAGAGAGCAGTCCTTTTCCAAACAACACAAATGAAGCTTGCCTATAGCTCGTGATGATGGTAGGCTTGGAGAACTTGCAAAAAGCTGAAGGGGAATGCATTTATATTCTGCACAGTATCAGATAAGCCTCCCTGACCATTACATCAGGCAAACCATCTGAAGGAGTTGTGTGTTCAGACAAGTAAGATGAGCTGTATTCATTCTTTTTACTTCAGCTACAAAAGTATGAAAAGCTAATTTGGGTGTAAATCCAAACAATAGCTTGCTGCAATCTTATTTGCACTCACAAGATGTGAATTTTCGGGGATGTTCCAGATTTTTTATTGCTGTTGCTCCATCTGCCTACCATTGTTTGATGGCCTTTCTGGAAATAATGGGATGCAGGCTCTGATACCCATGAATTTCAGAGGCCTTGTGCATCCACTTGTATCAAATATTTACAATTTTGTTGTGAATCAGACTCCAGGGAACGCTAATGGGGTGCTCTGTCAGTGAAACCAAAAGCATGATGTATCCATAATTAAAAAGAATGACAGAGATTTTTCTGAGTTAAGTTTAAGCAAACTGGGCTTAAGCACATTGCCAGGGTCTGTTTTTCTGGTAATTTTACTATGGCAATGGGTACCGGTCCCGCTGCCCTCATAGGATGGATTTTTCCAGAGTGTGTTATGAGTCTCCATCCTGCCAGCCTGTGCTGAGAACTGCCTCCCATGAGGAGGTCTGTGCATTGGTAGGAGGAAAATACATGTCCTTTTGCTACAGGAATGGAGATATTTGGAGTAGCTGTGAATGCTCGTTGTGGTGGTAGAAACTCCGGGCCTCCGACAAGCTTGCTGCTGCAAAATCATTTGGTAACAGGGAGAAGAGAGGAGTCTGGCATCCGAGAGCAATTGAATAGAAATGAAGATGAAAATTAGAGATCAAAAGCTATGAATGACAAGGAAATATCTCAACGGGAACCTTATCTCCAAGACTGGGATGTCTTTCAGGATAAAAATGGCTGCTAATGAATTCTCTCCATATAACCAAACACGTTGGCTGCTCCCACCCGGACGCCTGCAGCTTATGCTTCCCCACAGTTTTCATTTGCTTTATTGCTTTCAGATGCTGCTTGGTATTAGTTCCTCTGGTAGCTGTGTCATTGCCACCAGCACCGGGGGAATGCGGCTTCAGCTGACTGGGCTGCGAGGCGTCAGCCCTGCCTCTCCGGGGACTGTCTGACACTAGGGCAGAGCTGCCTAACTGCAGCCAGATAATTAAAACCAATCGATGTTATTAAGCGAACACAAGCCCCGACAGCTTCGGGTGTATTCTCATGTAGCAGGGTGTACTCAGGCATCGGTAGGGGAGGCTACTAATGAAGCAACTGGTGGGAATAACACCTACAAGGAGAGGTTTTGCTGTTGCATGCACTGCTCCTGCTGGGCATCCCTTTGATTTAGTGGGACAAGTTAGCTAAAACTCTGCATATCTTTTCCTTCTGGTTTGAAACACTCCTCCACATTCATTCTGCTCTTGCCCAGGCTCCTCAGAAATCTTTCCAGGGAAAATAATCCTGGATTTATTTACAGCACATCATTATTTATTTAAAGCAACCCTTTCGGGGAGAAGGTAAAGGGAGATCTGAGCTCTCCACTGAGGACCTCAGAACGAGCTCTGTGCTTTCAAGGTAGGGGCATTTTAACTGAAGGATTTACAGGGGAAGAAGAATGTGGACCCAGGGAGGGAGCCTGTTTCTCTCAATGCTTTCCATGTGCTGTGTTTCTGTAGTCCAAAATCCAGGAAGACCCCACAGAGAACTGTGAGCAAACTTGCTCTCCTTGGCAATGCTCCCACCCTGAAAGCAAAACCAGGTCAATATTTATTTATTTGTTTATTTATTTTCGTTCTCTGGAGTTGCCTCAGGTTATTTATTTTGTTTTCAAATCCCCCTACACACACACAGAGGCAAGTGCACTCTTGCTTTTTTTCTACCTTAGTTGAGAAATGCCAATGACTTTTAAAACGAGACTTTTGATGTCCCATGATATCCCATGGGAAGAGTTTTGCACTGAGCAATTTAAGGCTTATGCGGAGTGAAATAAACAGGGAGAGAGTAAAAAGGGTGCTACCTGTTTCTGTTGCCTCCTCCTGCCCTTTTTTCATTTGCAGTTAGGTATAGAGAATACTCAGTGAAAGACTGTCCCTGTCCCCAAATGGCTTTTAAAGTGACAGCATGCTGAAACTATGGAGTCAAAAGCATGCACTGGTGAAAGCCAATGCTCGGAAGCTCAATAGTCACTTGATTAACACTGGTTCTTCTCCTTTCCCCATACAAGTTATTTATCTGTTCTTCATCACAGCAGTACTTAGAAGCCTTGGCTGTGCTGCTGGCTGGTGCTTTAAGCCAAGGGTTTTCAAACTGCAAGTCAATACAACCTTCTGGACTTGTTAGCTTCTCTAAAAAGACCTGTGAAAATGAAAGTCTGTTGTCAGGAGACATAAGGTTTTGGTACTGGGGCCTGCAACTCTGTAAGAAAATGCATAGGGATCTTCAAATCAAATTTCTTGATTACCTGTATAGCAAGGTGTGACTTAACAAGGTCATCTGCACTAAAACTGGGGAGACACCCTAGGGTTGACATCCCTTTGCTATACTGCGCTGGTGGTATTTGCAATTTCTGACCTTCGCTAAGAGGCCCTTGCTGTCCTGAGGAATTTTACCCATTAGCCCAGCCAACCCTAGATCATCAAACGTGTACTCATTACTGGATGCACGCTCCCAATTCCCACTGCAATAGGTTTATTGCTTATGACAGCAGGGTTAAAGCCAAACAAGCATGCTGATTGATTTCTGCCCAAGAGAAGGCTGGGTTTCAAGAATGCTGTTTACACAAAGGGCTTGATTCTGATCTACCAACAGGGTAATTTTCATTTATATCAATATAAGACAGATCTGAATGAGGCTTTTGGCTTGCAAAATATTTTAAGGCTCTTTTGGGGAGAGGCAGCTTTGTAAAACCACAGATTACAAAGAGAACAATCACGGTTCTCAATTCAAAGGAAAACCATGGGAAGATGTGCCTTTGATGCTAATCTTCTGAAGTGCCTAACGCTGCCAGTGAGATGCAAACTGGATCTTCCCTGACAGCGTTCCAGTATGCCCTGGCTAGACCTCAGCTGTTGACAGTCATGGGGCTCCCTGTAGGTTGGTGGGACCGCCCAAAATTTGCACCAGCCTTTACCTCCCTGTTTAGTTTTGTCTGTGAATGCCTGAAGATCCTTTCATTTTAGAATACCTGTAATTTCCAGCCACTGTAGCTCAGCAGACCCCTATGGTGACTGAGTTCCTTGGGGTACAAAAGCTTTATAAAGGTGTAGAATGACAGAGCAGGAGTGGAAAAAAAAAAGAAAAGTTTTGCCTCTTTCTTGCAATCCACTGCCCACTATCCCTTCCTGATAGACAGCTCTCTTAAAGTATCCCAGTGCGTATAGACATGGATAGGATTTATAAAAGCATTCAGGTAGGCTGAGTTCATGCCCCTTAAAACTCCCGGACCTGTAAATCTCTTTGCCATGAACTTCATGCACGTAATGATAGTCACTGTAACCTGTGCAGCCATTCTGGCCTTTTTTTGTTTTCTTTTCTTTTTTAACTCATTGCTATGAAGATCTTAGGCCCTGTCCTGTTTGCTAATCAACATACTGTGATCAAAGGCAAAAGAGGGCTTTGAATTTGCCTGTGGTTTTGTGGGAGGACTATGGGAGAAAACCTCTAGGAGAGCAATAGCAAAATTATCAAGATAATGAGTGTGGGTTGAGGACGTATGATGCTTTTGGGAAAGCCAAACTGAAACCCACAAATTGATGAGAACTTTAAGAGTGGCCAAAACTTCAGGAAGATTCATGATTTTGAAAGATATAATCCCACCTCACTCTACTTCTACAAGGTAACTAGACTTACTGATACTCACATCAATGCTGTGGAATCTGCAGTAATGGAAGACTGTAAAAACTGGTTAGATAAACAAACACTAGGCTTCTTTTATGCAGGACTGATCCTTGCCTGGCAATGGACAATATGAGTTTGTGAATTCTCTTACAAACAGAACCACAGCAGTCCTATAATATCAAAAGTATTAAAGTCTACCCAAAAAATGTGGTTTTTAAAGAGAGAAGACAGAATCCAGAGTCCAGAAACTGCTGAAGTCAAGAGACAGATAGCTCATAGTCATTTTATCACAAGAAATCACCCACCATAGGAAAATTCCAATCACTGGGTCAGAACTGCAGTGACCCGAAATGGGTATATCTCCATTGACTCCATCTCAATGATATGCATTTATATCAGCTTAGAATCTGATTTATTTTCTGTTTTTAACATGATTGAAGAGCCTGTTCATCAGCAGCTCTGTCATGCAAAATCCTTTTAATTAACACTGCTCTTTTGGAATGAGAATGGAGAATAGAAGAGCCTGCATTTATAGATGAAAGCTATAAACTCCATATCTAAAAAAGGTCCCTGTCTAGCATAAAGTCTTCTTGATTTTCTTAACAGACCTAAAGACCACAGAATAAGCCTAAATTACCAGGTTCTGATACTTACATTGAAGAGACCTTACTCCACAGACTCCCACTGGAATCAGTGGGGATTCCTGGAGAAATGCAAGGCATGACCCAGTGGAAGTACAGCATCAAGAGCTTATGTCTTTAAAAATGTGTCTTTAAAGTCACTTTTCTAATGCATCACCTTAGAAATTGGTTATATTCTTCCCCAAAACATAGTACTCTCCTCCCATGGAAACTGCAGTAACTAATAAAGTTGATTTTGCATTCTGCTCTTCTGCTCTCTACTCCAGCATATCAGGAGGCACTTAAGAGAATTCTGAATGCCTCAGAATTAAATTACAGGTAAGAGCAACAAAGTCATAGCACTGAACAATCCAGCACTTAATGCAGTTTCTATTCAGAGCCATTTTGAAGTAGGGCTTCAGTCAGAAGGAAAAGAACAAAGGATTTGCTGCTCAGCTTCATGAGTGTGAACCAGGCCCACCACTGAAGGTTGAAGAAGTTTTACTGCAGATCCTGGGACAAGCAGGAGCCTTATTTTCAAAGCTTAATCCAAAGGTTGCTGAAATCGTGTGGGAACGTCACCCTTTATGCCTCCTTGGCCAACAGATAAGTTGGAGCTTTAGTTTGCACATTCTTTCCATGCAAATTCCATGCAATTTTACTCCATTTTTTCCAGTCCATTTGGTCAATGATCCTTCTGATTCCTCTTTGTGAGCAATATTTCAGTTGTCACTGGGGCCTGCTGCCATCAGGACAGCCTGCAGTACCGAGAGATCTTCAAGTGAAAATAAAACTGTCAAGCTCATCTGGTCCTCTCTAATGGATATAAATGAATCCAGCAATGCATGCCAAGCTTTTTATGAACTGTATGGTGTTATAAAAAACATGCTGCCAATGAGGTTAGAAACCCCATCCTTTATGCCTTGTGGTTTAGGATATATATACTGTACTGGAATGCTAGAAACAGCAAGATGTGTTAGTTTAGGCAGTTTAATAAGAACGTCTAGGTTTATGAATTGGCTTAATTTGAGTTCTTCTCAAGCAATATTAGTTCTCCCTGTCTTGAATTATTCTTTTTTGGTGGTTTAGATACCACTACTATTACTGGCTCCTGGCTGACTGCATACTTGACAAAGTTTGTCATGAGGTCATGATTTTCTGGCATCTCGAAAGAGGTGGTTATGGAGTGACTGCACAGAGAGCTTGCTGCCATCTCAGAACATGACATATTTTCCAGCCTTCCCGTGTTTCCACCAAATAAGTACAGTGTGAAGCCACCTGATAGAAACACCTAAGCAAGTGGAACAGTGGAAAACCCAAAATGCAGCATCATCTCCCACTGAAAATGGCCTTGTTCCTGCAGGTGATGGCTCAGCACTCGATATCACCTTCAGCCTGTCTTTGCCTTGGTTCCCATTTGTATAGTTATGGTAGCACTTACATGGGCTAGAAACTGCTGGTTTGGTTTTTTTCCTGGGTGAGGTGAACCTAAGGTCCCATTACTCTGAAGAGATAGCAGGTAGACTGAGAGAAGGAAAGGCCAACAAAGCTGCTCAGACTTGGGGAGTTTCAAAGAGCGCATGGGTGCAGAGTGGAGAGGGCTGTTGTGTGTCCAGCCAGGGGTGCTCCACCACAGACCTGCTAGATAGTCTGCTTATCTTCATGCTTGGACACTGATCTGGTATGTGTTTCCTTGTCTCTTTCATCCCCCAGGCTTTGAGCAGCACTGCTTGTCTTGGGTTTCAGGACTGGGACAGTGTTTTCATGATGGTTTTTGAACTTCAGAAGTTTATGTTTTTTCTTCAAATTTCAAAGCAGGTCCATTCTTGCCAGAACCTTGGGTCTTTGTAGTAAGTTAGTTCCAGGCCTAGATCTTAACTTTTACTTCATGTCTGTGCTGAATGATGTGAAATTACTTGTTTTATACTGGTTTAGTTCAGGAAGCTCCAGTGTTCCAGGAATGAGTAGTGCGAAATAACTTGAATTTGCTAATACCTGCTAATTCTTTGTTAGAGCTTGCTTCTGCACCTACACGTAGTTAAGCTGTACTGAGGATATATATCCCTCTCTATGTCCCATACCATTTGCTTGTGTAACAAAAGGGGTGATTACAGTGACAAAGGCTTGCTTTGGCTCTACAAGGGTGTGCGCTTTGGGTCTTGACAGTCCTTCCTTTGTGGTCAAGGGGATTACAAATCCAGAGGCTCGAAAGATCTTTTGTAAAGGACCAAAACCCAATCACTGGTTACTTTTGTGAGTTATACAGATGGATCAGCAATGTTGTGGCTGTGATGGTCTCAGTATCCATGAAAACCATGGTTTATAGGAAAAGAAAGTATTTTTATTAGTCCAAATTATAGAGAGGTGTGGAAAAAACCAGGAAAGATTTCAGGCATGTGAGAACTGAAGAAGAAACAGCTGAGAAATAACCTATGGGTGAATTTAAAGATTGAAGGAGTTTATCTTTTATTTACACTCCTTCACATTTCTAAGTCTTACTTACTCTGACACTAATAATGCTTGTTGGAGCTTGCAAATGAGGTGAAAGTTCTCTTTTTACTGTCCTCCTCCTGAATGGAAGGCATTTGTCTCTATGGGGAGACTATTCATTTCTCCAGTTTGTCCCTATTAAGTGTCCAGTCATCTCCGCAAGCAGATCTTTGCATAGGCTGCTGTCTGTAACGTGTGCACGCTGTGGGAGAGGGCCAAGGCTGCCGTGGGACCCAGCCATGAGCTACCTTGTGACTCTGGACACACTACAGGTTACGTTCTCTGGGGGATGTTCATGCTACCTGCTGTCCTTCTCTAAATTTGGGTGTCCAAATGAATAGTCTGAGCTCCTTAGACTCCATCTACAACCACTGGATAAGAAAGGGTCTTTTAGAGAGTATTTCAGAGCACCTAATTTAGGCTACACCCCTGAAGGAACCTCTGGAGGACTCAATTTTTCTCTGCTGTCTTTGCAGGATCTTAGGGAAACCAACGCCAGATGCACCCCACCAAACTTCCGTCTCCTACCTGAGGTACTGAAGTCCCCCTTTCCTCTAAATACTGACCCATCTGTGTGTTAAAGTTTGATAGCTGAAGCAGAGGAGTTGAATCCTCTCCCCTCTGTTTTAAGGGTGCTACAGGGACAGTTAGAGTGCGTTTTGCACTCCTTAGGGAAAAGGAGGAGGCTGTGAGGGCTTGCTGGCACATTATTATGCAGGGTGGACATATGGTCTGGGTGTCCCAGATAAGGTATTAGCTCCGTCAGTCCAGCTTCATTTCATTTCAAAGTTATGACTGCTCAACAAGTCACTATATTTGCTGGCTGCCCATCGTCTGATGCTGGAAAATGCTATTCCAACTTTTCAGCACGTCTGAAGAATGTTGTACTTAGGGACAAAATTTTGGTTTCCAGCTTCCAGACTGGAATGATGAAACGTTACCATAAAATAGAGATTTTAGATAACTTGCTGAGAGGTTTGAATGCCACATTTGTGCTAAAATAGGTAGATTATACCTTTGCTCACCAAATGAGTTGTCTGTAGCCTCCCAAGGACACCAGACTCTTATCTTTTTGCAACCAAAAAGATGACAGTCACCATTATGGCAGCTCCTATAAAACAGGCAGCCAACAATAAGTGACCAGCTGTATTAATAGAATACTTTTCCATACACCAACAACTGGAGATAAAGAGTTATGGACATTCCCCCACCCATGGTAGTGGTACACTTCTCATTAGGGCGGACTTGTGTGCAGAAACAGGTCCACATGCCCCGTCAAGGAAGACCTAAAGTTCTGGTCTGGTTCCTGCTAAAGCATCTAATGGATTAAAAGCATCACCTGTGTTTGATGATGCTGTTGGAGCTCCTGTAATCTACCATGACCCTTCTAATAGTGCTATTTATACCTAAACAAGATATTTACATGCCGTGCTCTTTTCCTCTCCACCTCATCTATTTCAGAATAAAACTTTCAATTCAAGACCCACCTCTGCTTCCAGAAAATATCTCAAACATCTTGAGCATAGCTGTAATTTAAATCATTAACAAGAATAGTAGTAAGTAGTAGCATACAACCAAATGCATCTCAAAAGACGTGGAGCTGATTTAATGAAGCAACAAAATAGGATTAATTTAATTTAAAAAATAAGATATAATTAATTTAATCTTCATCATTATTTTATTCAGATAAAATCTCTTCACTCCAAAACTCAGAGTCACCTGATTTGAATTACGAGCTGGGGAAGGTCCCTGGCACTTGCTGGGGAAGAGCATTTGAGTCCATACGTTGTCACCGTCCAGCTGAAAGAGTGAAGAGAACATGTAAATCCCCCAGCAAAACTCATAAGAACTTTGTCCCTGAAGGGGCCACCTGAATCACCAAGGCCCCCTTCTTGTTCATGCAGGTGATCTTGCAATACACAGTAGGCCCATACAGTCCATACCAATGTATACCAAAAAATGCCAGAGCTTCAGTGTTGGAATTTCTTCAAGCCTCTGGATCAATGGCATGCTGCGGGGGAACAGCGGAGATGTGTTGAGCCCTGGCAGTATCAGGGAATTCCCTAAATGAAAACACACGGATGAGGCTAGGAAGGGGACAGTCTTCCACTCCGCAAAGGAAGGCAAGAAATTGCTCCCAGACCCAGCACATGGCAGTGAGTTTAATCAGGTGTATATGATCCTCAGACGTGGTTTGGTATAGCTTGACACTTTCAGGCAATCTATGTGTCCCATCTCCAGCTGCGATCAAGCTCTTAATCTTCAGAGGAAGGTGAAACAAAGACAAAAAGGCCAGCCTAAAAGCCAAGTAAGGTCTCAAAGGGGGAACAACTACATCCTTCTTATTAAAATATTGCATAGCTTTAATACATGGACACTGTAATATTTTGCTTCATTTCCTGAGGAAATGAGGATTATGCAGCTGTGCTGCAGTTGTTTGTTTGTCTGTCAGAGTTACCCTCTGTTTAATAATGATTGAGGCTGTTGGCTGATTTCAGTGCAGTTTGATGGAAGGGGAAAGGCATCACATATTATGTTTTAAAATATTTGGGAAATTAGCAGTGGGGTACAGAACAAAGTTAGTGGGAAAGGTCACAGCGTGAGCTCAGCATAGTTATTTGACATGAGAGAATCCACATGGAAGGGAGCCACAGGAAGCCCAAGAAATATTCCCTAAGTCCCAATGTTTGAGGAACAACATGTTAACGCATTTTTTTTCTAACCCCATTAGAATTCTAATTAAACTGGACCATTCCCCAGGTTTCCTTTAAACTCCCTATTTTGTCTTCCAGCAACTCCACTTTTAGCTTAGCGCTTCCCCCCCAGTCTCATGCCACCTCCATCTACCTGCTGCTCCAGAACAAACCCTAGTTTTGACCTTGGAGACCACCTGAAAGGACAGCCCTCACTGCAACAACACGCTTGCCTTTACCCTGAGGTTGGTTCAGCAAGCAAGAAGGAAAAGAAAGAAAAAAATGATTTATTATATTTTGGGGAAATAATAGCTATTATTTGGGCTTGTTGACATTGACACTTTTTTTCCTTGCTGGAAAAATTGGTTCTAGGTGGTAATGAACAACATGACCAAAATTTCCACCCTCTGTCTGGGTAAAACAAGGCATCTGAGTCACTGCAATCATTCCACTCCTGGCAATCCTTTAGATCTGTCCAGATTGCCCTGCTTGGCTCCTGGAACTAAGGCAGTGACTCCTCACTGTGAAATAGTTGCATGCTTTAACAAGGGATATATAAGGTACCGAGTCACCAAAACGTGGTTTTCCCCTACGGACAACTTTTAATTGACTTCAAAACCAGGAGAGAAAGGTCTAACTGGGCAGACGTTCCTCAGTTATGTTTTGTAAGAGAAGTGAAGGCTGACAGGTCTCTATAGGAGTAAATCAGTTTTCACAGTGTGTGTGCACATACACACATGCCCACACATCCACTCATGTGGACAAAATGTTTCAGGAAAACACCTGAAGGGTGAAGACCTATTTGAAGCAACATTGACACAAGAAGAAAAGAGTATGAAATGGTCATAAATAAGCTTCTGTCTGGAAATTGGAAGAAGACTTTTAACCATCAGACCATTGAGGTTTCTCAATGGTGTCCCAGTGGAAGAAGCACAGGAAAACAGCTTGTGGCACTGTGGGGCTGTACGGTGGGATGGCAGTGAGAGTGGGAGCTGTGCCCACTCCGATGGGCTGAGGAAGCTGAATGGTAAAGGCGAGGAAAACTTAACTGGTGGCCAGTGTATTTGCCACTTGATCGAGAAAGTGTTAAGCCCTAATTTAGCCTCTGGGCAACTGAGCTTATATTTCATGTAAGTATATGGTTAATCCTGCTGACTGCATTTCATGCGGAGCTGAGGACACTCTGCACGGGTGGCCCTGGGCTTTCCCTGGGGTAGCTGGGGACACAGCTACCACTTCGGAAATCGCTTCCCTGTTAAAGAGCGCTGACATTTTTGCAGGAGGCAGAAGACCTTCCTCCACCGGGACAGAAAGCATTGAGGTGCATCTTCCTTTTCCTCCCACCTTGCTAACTTTATGGCGAACACAGTACAAAAAAAAAAAAGTTTCATCTTATCTCCCTGGTAGAGCAGAGCAAAAAAGGATCCATATAATTGAGAATATCCAAACCTTGCTGTAATGCAAAGCATGGCTCTGGCAGCAGCTTCTCCCTCTGCCAACAACAGGACCTAGATCAACTCTGCAGTGCGATTCACCCTGCCCAGCTGGAATTTAACCTGGCCACTGTTGTAAGGGATAATAAGAAAAGTTTTTATAAATATGTTAACAGCAAAAAGAGAGCCAGGGAGAACCTCCATCCTCTAGTGGATGCAAGGGGGAACATTGCCACTAAAGACGAGGAAAAGGCTGAGATACCCAACGCCTTCTTTGCCTTGGTCTTTAATGGCCCAACGAGTTATCCCCAGGGTACCCAGCCTCCTAAGATGGAAGATGGGGACAGAGAGTGGAATAAACCCCCCATAATCCAGGAGGAAGCAGTCTTTGACCTGCTATGCCACCTGAACATCCACAAGACTATGGGGCTGGATGGGATCCACCCAAGAGTGCTGAAGGAGTTGTCAGAGGAGCTTGCCAAGCCACTCTCTATCATTTTTCAGCAGTCCTGGAGAACACGGGAGGTCCCAGATGACTGGAGGTTGGCAAATGCGACACCTATCTTCAAGAAGGGCCGGAAGGAGGATCCAGGGAACTACAGACCAGTCAGCCTGACTTCAGTACCGGGGAAGATTATGGAGAGGTTCATCCTGAGTGTGCTCACCAGGCACGTGGAGGACAATCAGGGGATCAGGCCCAGTCAGCATGGGTTCATGAAAGGCAGGTCTTGCCTAACCAACCTGATTTCCTTCTATGACCAGGTGACCCGCCTGGTAGATGAGGGAAGGGCTGTGGATGTCGTCTACCTGGACTTCAGCAAAGCCTTTGACACAGTCTCCCATAGCATTCTCCTAGAGAAGCTGGCAGTTCATGGCCTAGATGGGTGTACTCTTTGCTGGGTTAAAAACTGGCTGGATGGCCGAGCCCAGAGAGTCGTGGTGAATGGAGCTAAATCCAGTTGGTGGCCGGTCACAAGTGGTGTCCCCCAGGGCTCAGTTTTAGGGCCGGTCTTGTTTAATATCTTTATCAATGACCTGGATGAAGGGATTGAGTGTGCCCTCAGCAAATTTGCAGACGACACCAAACTGGGTAGTAGTGTTGATCTGCTGGAGGGGAGGAGGACTCTGCAAAGGGACCTGGACAGGCTGGATCGATGGGCCGAGGCCAATTGTATGAGGTTCAACAAGGCCAAGTGCCGGGTCCTGCACTTTGGTCACAACAACGCCATGCAGCGCTACAGGCTTGGGGAAGAGTGGCTGGAAAGCTGCCTGGTGGAAAAAGACCTGGGGGTACTGATTGACAGCCGGCTGAATATGAGCCAGCAGTGTGCCCAGGTGGCCAAGAAGGCCAATGGCATCCTGGCTTGTATCAGGAACAGTGTGACCAGCAGGAGTAAAGTGATCGTGCCCCTGTACTCGGTGCTGGTGAGGCCTCACCTCGAAT
This sequence comes from Gorsachius magnificus, assembly GCA_034008185.1. Classification (NCBI taxonomy): domain Eukaryota; kingdom Metazoa; phylum Chordata; class Aves; order Pelecaniformes; family Ardeidae; genus Gorsachius; species Gorsachius magnificus. The sequence goes on from CM067084.1 coordinate 74,068,940, forward strand.
ACTGTGTTCAGTTTTGGGCCCCTCACTACAAGAAAGATGTTGCATTGCTGGAACAGGTCCAGAGGAGAGCAACCAAGCTGGTGAGGGGTCTGGAACACAAGTCATACGAGGAGCAGCTGAGGGACCTGGGGTTGTTTAGTCTGGAGAAGAGGAGGCTGAGGGGAGACCTGATCGCCCTCTACAACTACCTGAAAGGAGACTGTAGTGAGGTGGGGGTCGGCCTCTTCTCCCTGGTAACAGACGATAGGACGAGGGGGAATGGTTTGAAGCTGCGCCAGGGCAGGTTTAGGCTAGACATTAGGAAAAACTTCTTCACTGAGAGGGTTGTCAGGCTCTGGAATGGGCTGCCCAGGGAGGTGGTGGAGTCCTCATTCCTGGAGGTATTTAAAAGAAGGATAGATGAGGTGCTTAGGGACATGGTTTAGTGGTGGGATGGCAGTGCTAGGTTAACGGTTGGACTCGATGATCTTAAAGGTCTTTTCCAACCGAGGTGATTCTATGATTCTATGATTCTATGACTTCTGCCACACTGTACCTGCTGGCTGTCCCATGGAGAAGCTCTTCCTTTTATATTACTGCACCAGGAAAAGGGAGAATGGGCAGGGGAAGAACCCAAAGTACAACATAAGCTTACAGTGAAAAACACCCTCATCCTCTCTCCGCCAGGCAAGCGGGGCAGTGGAGCAGGACAGCTGTCTTTCAGTGCTTTCAAGATACATTTCAAGCTCTGCACAGCTGGAGCTATTCAGTAGCTCGCAAAGGAACTCTGTACCCTTGCCAAGGCTTCGCAGCTGCCAAATCTGCCTTTATTAGCAGCAGCATTTCTTGTCCTCCATAGCTGAATACAGAACAAGTCTGACATTATTTTTCATTCAACCTTCCCAAGTATGCTAAGAAAATCACAATAATCACTTAGTGAATGTATGCATGTTTTGTAAGTGTTTTCTTCTTCCTATATACGTGTACGCACACCCCCCCACACACACATGCACACTTATAATGGTCTGGATGCAGAGTCCCACTACAGCATTGAACATCTCTTTCCTGTTCTGGTCGATCAAATGTCCCAGTGTCGTAGTTCAACCCCAGTCAGCAACCAAGCACCACCCAGCCGCTCGCTCACCCTCCCCCCGCCAGTGGAATGGGGGAGAGAATCTGAAGAGCAAAAGTAAGAAAACTCATGGGTTGACATAAGAACAGTTTAATAATTGATATAAAATACTAATAATAAAAAGTTGTAATACAAAGGAAAACAAAGGGGAGGGGGGGAGAGAGAGGAACAAAACTCAGGAAAAGCAAGTGATGCAACCCCTCACAGCTTGTCAACCCATGCCCAGCCCATCACCGAGCAGCAGTCACTGCCCCCCGGCCAACTCCCCCCAGTTTCTATACTGAGCATGATGTCCTATGGTCTGGAATATCCCTTTGGTCAGCTTGGGTCAGCTGTCCTGGCTGTGCCTCCTCCCAGCTTCTTGTGCACCTCCTTGCTGGCAGAGCATGGGAAGCTGAAAAGTCCTTGGCTTAGTCTAAGCACTGCTTGGCAAGAACTAAACCATCATTGTGTTATCACATTATTCTCATGCTAAATCCAAAACACAGCACTATACCAGCTGCTAAGGAAGAAAATTAACTCTGTCCCAGATGAAACCAGGGCACTCTGCTACATTCAAACCTCTTGTCATTCATTATCTGTGGGCTCTCCCATGAACAGGTCTTTGTCCAGGCCATGCTGCTCTTTGTAGGTGGCATTCCCATCCATACGGATGGCTGGAACAGCCCTTAAATCCCACTGAAGTTCTATTTTAAGGCTGTGTTCTCAAGTGCTCTCTGCACCTCTCTGGAGTGAGCTGAACTTAAGCCTGTGCAAATACCTGCCCTGTAGAAGTGAGACAGGGTAGCTGTGTGTAAGTAAACTCAGTCTTTCTTCATTCTTCTCTGCTGCCCATTTGGGATTCATTGCTGGTCACCTACTGATGTTCATATTTTAAAGCGTATCTTCAGTCAAGGACCAGAAACAAAATGAGCTCGCTTAGAGGCCAGTCATGTACTCCAAATGATGGGAACTCCATTACATGTCTAATGACAGGTCTTGGCTTCATTTGGCACTTGAAACCTTTCAGACCAGGTTTCAAGCAGGTTTGAGGTAATGGAGCATGTGAAGGCATGAAAATCACTTCTTCTGGGTAACACAAATTTCACAGGCAACCCATAGCTTGTCCCAGGTTTCTAGGCAATACTTATAAGCACATTTTAGGGAATAATAACCCAATTGCCAACGGCCAAGTATTATTTCTAAAAACAGGTTTCAGTGTTCCTTTTACCATTTAATAGCTATTCATAATGTGTTTAAATATGTGTATGATATTAGTCCTCTAAGGACCTGAAGCACTTGGCAGACAATGATGGTGTACACTACAGAAATGTCACTGTGATTAGACGAATATCCTCATTTCCATTTTTCAGGTAGAAAAACTAAAGCAGAGAATTCCCATGGCTTTTCCATCCTTGTTGGAGAAGTCTGTCTAAGAACTGGGAACACAGGAAAGCTGTTTTACTCCTGTGAACTACGTAAATCTTATCACAGAGTCATGGAAGCAGGGTAATGTAAGTTGGAAGAGAATTTGAAAATCGCACAGACTGGCCACTTGCTCAAAAAAAGAGCCAGCTTAGATCAGGTTACTCAGGACTCACTGCAGCTGAGTTTTGAATATCCCCAAGGATGGATATTGCACAACATCACTAGGTAAATTGCTCAAATGTCTGACTACCCTCATCAGGAAATTTTTTTCCTAACAACTACCTGGAATTTCTACTCTTGCGAGTTGTCTCCGTGGCCTCTTGCCCACTGTGCACCTCTAAGAAGAGTCCAGCTCCATCTTCACTATATTGTCTTCTCATAAAAATGAATTATGACCACTTATTTCACCACCTCATAAGATTTTCAGCTTTATTACTACATTTATAATAGCTATAGTAAAGTTTTGATTTTCTTAAAGATTACTTGTGATCACACAGCTAAGTATGTTCCAGATACTGTAGAAGAAATTGTATTTGGTGTAGTCACTCACTTCACCCAGTGAAGTGGAAAATCAATGCAATACGTACATCTTGTTAGGCTCTACACTTGCTTATGAAAGTTTTCCTGATAAACTCTGACCATGCTAACACTTCAGTCCAAAAGAAGTTTCTCCTGGGATGCATCATCTGCGGACGCAAACTATCATCACCCAATTAAGTCAATGGGACCATGACGACTGCACTTGCCAAGCTGCATTGTATGAAACTTTACCAAAAAAAAGGCATGAAACCATATGAGAAGGGATGTCATGAACACCAGGGAACCTGAACAGTGTATATAGCTTTCTTTTGGTACAATGAACTCATGCCTGCTAGCTGTGGTGGGGTCTAATACAATATTTCATATTAAACTTGTATAGCTGTCAAGTGAGCATACTAATGCTGGCATAAAAATCTACTTACTTTCTGTTTCCCATGCTAACTCAATACTAATGGACAGTTACATACATATATGCATATGCTTACTGTAAGCAGGTAGATGTCTGTAAGCTATATAGAACATACCATGTATGTCTATGAGGAATACTTAGTTCATCTTTGGAGATGTAAAAATACCTTTTTGGATGAAAGGATGAACAGAAATTTGCAAAGGGCATTCCATTAGATTGTAATCATTCTCTTGTTAAAAAAAAGGCAAAAAAAGGATGTGCTTACTATAGTCACATAAAACAACAGTGACGCCCCAGATCTGGAAGCAACCAAAAGGAATTCACATCTTTCCTACTTTATGCAACAAATTTCAATGGAAAATTATGTCAGGGACTGGCTAATCTGGAGTGTCATTCCTGGAAACAGCATTTCTGTTGGGTTTGCTGGTGTACTGGGAGTGGCTGTATGGCAGAAGGACCATTCAAGCATCACTGGTGGTTTTCTGTAAGTCATGTGCTAGCAGGGGCATTAATACAAGCCAAGTTTGGCCCTCTGCCTTTTTAGCTCATCCTCCTAATACAGGGAATTATTCTGACAGCAAGTATTTCTGTGCCTGCTGTGGTGGTGTCCTCCAACTGCCTTTATCCTGCTGTTCAAAATTAGTGACACAGAGAGGAAGAATAACTGCAACAAGCTGAACAGTTTATAGGACAAGTTCCCTAGAGCAAATGCTCTAGAGCTGCTTTTAACGGCAGTTTCATTCCATCCATAAAAAGCTGAGCAAGCTAGACCCCTCTCAGATGCTTGCAGCATAGTTGCCCTTTGCTATTTAATTTTTGGAATAGGTTTTCTTTGGTCCAGGAGAGTCATTTATTGCAACTGATGTCCTTTGGAATAGGAATGAAGTTGCATCAGACTTCAAATGAACGCTAATTACATAGCAAATAGGTGGCAGGAGTGTTCCCAAGTTCAGCACTACAGCTCTGCAACCAGCCAAGGAGTGAGATGGATTTAATTTTAGTCCAAGTACAGATTGTTTGGAGTGTTTTTATTATTTTATTTTACAGCTATTTAAAAAAAAAAAGAAAGAAAGAAAAATTCATAACAGCAAACACATCTGTGCTACATATTTTCCCTGTGTGGCACGGCAACAGCTTCAGTCTACGAAAATTAATGGACTGTAACAATATGGTTGGAATTTACATGTGGAGTTGGCACCAGAATCAGGAAACGGACAACATTCCCTGATTGTAGAAATGTGCAGTTCACCTTTTCTCAGTTATACAACATTAAAAGGAAGCATATCCCTATCATTGTCCTATTTATATCATCAGCATTAAATCCATCCATCCAGTGCAGAGGCTCTGCTGCCTCTGCTAAGATGCACCAAACTGACCCCCTCCGATTATGACATGATTTTTCCTCAATTACGAAACATGAAAATTTGTCAAAGAGTGTAGCTTCCATGGAAGAGAGTTTGGCATAGAGAGAACTTCAACAGATTTTACTAATCCCAGTCATAAAGTGTGTGTAGCCGTCCCAGTGGTCTCATGCACGAGATATTGATCTCCGAAACTGCAATCACAGGTTCAGGTCCCACATGGGTAAGACTTTTTTCTCCCAATAAAAAAATGCAAGAAAAGTGTCTGCTTAACCTACAAAGAAGAGCAAAGATATACATTAAACAAGTGCTGTGCGAAGACATCATTTGTTGAGAAATGCAGCGGTGACTGACAAGCTGCGAATGTAAAGTAGGTCAATAAAGACTCGACATATCTTTTCAGGTTAAAATAGTCTTTCTAAGGAAGAGGACCGGATGCACTGGTCTGGGTTGCTCTGATAGCTTTATTTTGAAAATTGTATACATACATTAAAAGATTAATTTTTGATTGCTGCACAAGCTTGGTAATAAGTCACAGAGACACAAACTCTTACACCTGCCCCGGATAGAGTATTACTTGGTACAGGTGCACGTTCATTCTGATCCAGCCAGGTACAACAGCGCTCTCAGTGTGAATATCTAGAGGACAACAGGGCAAGATTAGCAGAATGAGGTGTTCGTTTTTATTAGAGCATATGGTACAGCTGGAAAAATTAAACAAGTGTTTGGGTGCACGAGCCCTCCCTCAAGTCTGAAATAGAAGCAGCAGACTTCAAAGTTAAACAGAAATGGGCAACACTTGCTTTACTGAATATATCATAGGCCATTTCTAGAAGAAAAGGTAGCAGGCACCCGTGGAGAAAAGATATATAGGGAAGGACCTTGAGGGACAGAGATGATAAGGTGGCTATCTCCTAGGAGCCAGGTGGAGAGCCCATGGTTATTGGTATCTATTGGAGCTGTGAATTTTAGCTGCCAGGTGCATCTTTGTCAGATATTTTTGTAGGTTCCCTTTGCAGCTCATGAAAAGTTTGAATGCCAGTCTTGAAGTTCCCGAAGCTGGGCTCGCAGGAGGCTGGAAAGAGTTTCTCAGCTTTGAAGTACTTTCTTCTTTCAAATCCAGGAGCTAGTGTCTGTTCCCCAAGTCAGAATCCAGAGAATCCTAAGACACTGGTGAAAACCCCAACCAAGTAGTCATGTCCAGTAGTAATAATCAGCAGAGCCGCTGCATCTTCCAAGCCACAGCATGTGAGCTGAGGCACGGCAGAGAGCCATGGCTGCTGTTAACCTACAGTGAAGGGGAGGTAAAACACATCAGCTTAAACCTCAGCAAGAGTCCTAAAGCAGTCTATTTAAGCTGTCATCTGCGGCAGCCTTAGAAAGCACACACGACCCATTACCATGGGTGCCTAGTTGGTGCCTAGTGACAGAATTGCATATCTAAACCTTAAAAAACATTTCAAACCCATCATGGGTGGAAGATATTTATCTTCGTGATCTTTAGTGTCTCCTTTCCACAGGGAAGGAGTGAGCAGAAGGCACAGCTCACTTCTCATAGGAAGTGACTGGATATGAGTTTGCAGGCTTGCCTGTGTTGATTAAACTTCCCTTCTTTTGACCTCAGAAAAAGGAAGAGCCTTGATGGTCCCAGATTCTCACATCCAAAGGAATAGGTGAGGCTCTGCCCATGGTGACGATGAAGTAGGAGAAGCCAGAGATGTGGAGTGAGAGAAGTGAAGACTAGGGGCTTACAAGTAACTTAGTCTTTTGGGACAGTCTGCTCATGGTCCAGGACACTTGCCATTACTTTTCCTAACTGAAATACCACAGATACTGGGAAGCACAATTTAATTCCTATCCATGTGAGTATCCAATACAAGTGGTCTAGCTCTGAGATTATTGTTCATTCTGCTTATTTTACCAATGCCTTGTCTTTGTTCTCTTTCGCAGACTTGCTAACCTCAGTCACCTGTAGTGTCCTGCCTAATTTGGAGATTCCTAGGACAGGCACCCAAGAACTGAGATTTGACAATTCTCCCATATGGATTTAATTCAGTGCATTTTATACAAATAAGTGCTTCCTGTCTGCAGATCTGGAGCCCAGCGGGCCACCAACTGCCATGAATAAGCTGGAAAAATGGCTCCAGAAAACTTGTGGGTGGGCAAGAATCACATTTTCCAAAACATTGCTAAAGTTTACAAGATGTCGATTATTTTGGTGCTTTTTCCAAGATAAGTTAATCAATAACCTTCCCATGTGCCATTTCACAGCTACGCCTCACACTCAGGCCTCTGGGAGCCCTTGGCTGCTGGACTCATTCGTTTGCGAGTATAACTGATGTCAATTTGTTGTTTCAGTGAGCAGGGAAGCCTGCCAGCTCCTTCTGTGGCAAACTGATTTTAATGCTATTAGATTCTCATTTCTGCTGCAGAGCATTAAGTACTTTATTGCTGAAATATGTGCAATGGCACTAATGATGGATTTACTGTTCCCCTGAGGTGTGCAAGTGGGGAAAAATACCCAGGCCTTGCCTGGCTGGAGAAACTCAGCATCTCCCCTCTAGCTGGGTACCTAAGCATTTTGTCCAGGAATGGTCCATTTCAGATCTGACCCTTTAGGTGCAAGAATGGCCCAAAGCACCAATCTGAGGTACTACAGGCAGTGAAGAGGGGCAGGTAGCTCTGAAAATAAAGGTAAAAGGGGGCAAGGTGTGTCACCTCAGGATAACATGTGTTTTGAACAATTTATCATATCCTGGACTTAAACATTGTTAGCTCCTCAGTCAACTGAGGATGCACAATAGCAGATGATATGCACACTTCAGGTCTCCTCCCCTGTGCAATGGGACATGGCAAGTATTTGTCTCATTATAACGATAGAGCAGAGGTTCATGGCTATGGCAAACCCTAAGTGGAGAGTGGTTGTTTTCAGGAGTGCCCCACATTTATGAATCGAAGGTGGGAAACTTGAAAAATATCAGTTATCCCAACCCCTACTGCCCCCTCTATATTCAATATTTCAAGGAAATATTTGTTTGTTTTTCTTTTCCTTTTGCTGGTGGTGTAGTGTGGGAGTAAATCTGCAGTCCCCTGATATTCACAGTTTTAATTTAAAAAAACTAGAAGCCCAGGCCCCTCACTGAGCCCTCCACTTTTGCTCAATTAGCAGTTTGGCATCTGCCATAATGAAACCTGGTTCTGCGTGGCTGAGTGATGAAGATACCAATCATCTGCAAGCAGGTGGTGGACCAAAGGGCATTTTTTTTAGGAAAGAATTTTAGCATGTGCTTAATTCCCAGTGAAGTGGAGCTAAGCACATGCTTAAAGGCTTTTCTGAATAAGGACGGACGTATGACCATGCTTAAGAGATTTCCTGAATCTTTCCATAAGGTGGCTTTTTACTGGGTTCAATAAGATTTGACTGGAAACCAGAAACCCCTTTCCTAAGTTTTTGCGGGTTGTATATTTGTTCAAACTTTGCCAACATAGGGGGGTAGAACAGCATTTAAACACAAAGAAAATGAATGAAACAAGATACCAATTGGAAACAGAGACTTCACCATGGAGAAAATGGTCATTTAATTTTTCCTTCATATGTTATTATGTTCAAAAAAGCAATAAAGTAATAAAACCACCCAATTTCATTAGGTGGTTGAAATAAGTGTATATCATCAATGGAGATATTAGGTTGCATGAGTGTCATCACCAAGCTCTTTTAATGGCCTTCGACTACTAAAGGGCTGAGTGTTTTGTTCTGGGTGTGTAGCCCCAGCTCCGTTTAATTTCAGTGGACACGTGCTCTCCATCTGTGTGTCTGGGATACTTCCTACCCATTGCTTCAAAAAGGAACATTTCCCACATGCGTTATTCTGAGCTGTCAGAAACAGCCCTATAATTTATTGATCTGACCTGATGAAGTTAAATGGGTTCAGCTCCAAGCAAAGAAGTTTTAATAAAAACTGGGTACAGTGCAGGAGAAAATGTGCGTGGAAGGCTCCTGAAATAAGGTGCAGAAGTGAAACGCTTCTGGCAATGTGTTCACACAGTTCCAAGCAAAGAGGACAGCGCAGCTCAATGAATTGCCGTCTGGGAGCTGGGCTGCGGTAAGTGACCATATGAGCACTCTTAGCCCGCTCCAGCTAACTGGACCGCTTGCAAAGGCATAAATGTTTCCAGACATTGAGATTTGCCTGGATGCAGGGTAACTGTGCTTTATGTGTATATTTGTACCACTTAAAAGAGAGCTAACTTAATACTTTCTGCAGTAAAAATCACACGTGGCAAGAGATTCACCCTGATGAAGAAGTTTGCAGCAGGGCGTAAGTGCTCTGCATAGTGGTCCTTTGTACGTGGGGTGAAGTCTCACTTTAGTTCATTTGTTACATCTCTGTGGGGAAAGGTAGTGTCATGACAAAGGACTGAATGTAGCAAGGATTTTCTAAAACTGTAAGGATTTATTTTTTATTTTTTTATAGTTATGTCGGTGATAAAAGGAAAATGTGGGCCCTCTCCAGAAGGTAACAGGAGACCTGGTTACCTGGTATACAGAGAAGGCTGAGTTACTCAAAGGCTTTCTTGCCTCAGTTTTCACCAGCAAGTGCTCAAGCCACACAGCCCAAGTCACAGAAGGCAAAGGCAGGGACTGAGAGAATAAAGATCCACCCGCTGTAGGAGAAGATCAGGTTCAAGACCATCTAAGGAACCTGGAGATGCACAAGTCCATGGGACCTGATGAGATGCATCCGTGGGTCCTGAGGGAACTGGTGGATGAAGTTGCTAAGCCACTATCCATCATATTTGAGAAGTCATGGCAGTCCAGTGAAGTTCCCACTGACTGGAAAAGGGGAAACGTAGCCCCCATTTTTAAAAAAGGGAAAAAAGGAAGACTTGGGGAACTACAGGCCAGTCAGTCTCACCTCTGTGTCCAGCAAAATCATGGAACAGATTCTCCTGGAAACTATGCTAAGGCACATGGAAAATAAAGAGATGATTTGTGACAGCCAACAAGGCTTCACTAAGGGCAAATCATGCCTGGCAAATTTCATGGCCTTCTAAGATGGGGTTACAGTGTTGATGGATAAGGGAAGAGCAACTGATGTCACCTACCTGGACTTGTGCAAAGCATTTGACACTGTCTTGTATGATATTCTGGTCTCTAAACTGGAGACACATGGATCTGATGGATGGACCACTCGGTGGATAAGGAATTTGCTGGATGGTTGCACTTAAAGAGTTGTGGTCAACAGCTTGATGTCCAAGTGGATACCAGTGACAAGTGGGGTTCCTCAGGGGTCCCTATTGGGACCAGCACTGTTTAACATCTTTGTCAGCAACATGGACAGTGGGACTGAGTACACCCTCAGCAAGTTTGCCAATGACACCAAGTTGTGTGGTGTGGTTGACATGCTGGAGGGATGGGATGCCATCCAGAGGGACCTTGACAGCCTTGAGAGGTGGTCCTGTGTGAACCTCATGAAGTTCAACAAGGCCAAGTGCAAGGTCCTGCACATGGGTCAGGGCAATCCCAAGCACAAATACAGGCTGGGCAGAGAATGGATTAAGAGAAGCCCTGAAGAGAAGGACTTAGCGGTGTTGGTGGATGAGAATCACAGAATCACAGAATCACAGAATCACAGAATCACAGAATGGCAAGGGTTGGAAGGGACCTCGGGAGATCATCTAGTCCAACCTTAAGTTCAACATGACCCAGCAATGTGTGCTTGCAGCCCAGAAGGCCAATGATACCGTGGCCTACATTCAAAAGAAGCATGGCCAGCAGGTCGAGGGAGGGGATTCTGTCCTTCTACTCCACTCTCATGAGACCCCACCTGGAGCCCTGCATCCAGCTCTGAGGCCCCAACATAAGAAGAATGTGAATCTGTTGGAGCTGAGAGAGTTGGGGTTGTTCAGCCTGGAGAAGAGAAGGTTCCAGGGACACCTTATAGCAGTCTTCCAGTACCTGAAGGGGGCCTACAAGAAAGCTGGAGAGGGACTTCTTACAAGGGCATGTAGTGATAGGACAAGGGGTAATGGCTTTAAACTGAAAGAGGGTAGGTTTAGCTTAGATACAAGGAAGAAATTCTTTATAATGAGGGTGGTGAGACACTGGCTGCCCAGAGCAGTGGTGGACTCCCTCCCTCCCGGAAGTGTTCAAGGCCAGGTTGGTTGGGGCATTGAGCAACCAGATCTAGTGGAAGGTGTCCCTGCCCATGGTAGGGGGGTTGGAACTAGATGATCTTTAAGGTCCCTTCCAACCCAAACCATTCTATGATTCTGTGATTCTTTGATTCTATGATTTGAGATGTACATATACATTACATATTTTCTGTTGTAGCACTGTACAATACAATGTCTCCATGGACATACCATAGCAATATCAATTTCTAATTATTTAATAATTTTCTTGGGAGCATTATACCCACAGCTTCTTTCCTGCCAGGTATGGAGCCTTAGGCATCTGTCTGGGACATCTGCCTGTTCATTTCTAGGTGCAGTTTTGGGAGTGGTGTTTTATTGTCTTTGAAGTTCAGACCTGACATAATCTTTATAAAGGTTTGGCTAAAAAATAAAATAAATTGGGAAGGAAAGGGATAAAATGTTATTAAGTGTTCGTGAAAATAAATTTTGCTTTTGTATTTCAAAAAGCCTGCAGACCTGATCTAAACCTGGTGCCTTCTCTGACTTGACTTTGGCAAAATTACTCTGGGATGACACCAACGTCACTCAGCATCATCTAGGAAATGGGTATTTCATGCACTCTGTCAGTAGCAAAAAGCCTCAGTCTTAGGAAAAGGATAAAGAAAATACAATGATCAAGAAAACATGGGCAGAGATAAGCAGCACGAGAGTGAGTGGTCTTAAGTTTTATAGTGTGTATTTGGAAATCTTCCTTGGCAAAGGTCCTTCTCAGGAGCCAGAATTTGACTGGCAGCAACCACAGCTCCAAGGAAAACTTACTGGAAAAGTATTATCTTCCCATTCTTGGAGATGAGGGGTAGGTCAGGGAGACCAACTATCTCCAGAAAAAGCATCAAAAATCCTGCCAGGTGCAGGGTGAGAGCCCCAAGCCCAGAAGAGAGAAATCAAGGATGGCAGCATTGTGTGCCGGGGGTATGAGGTGGATGAGCTGGTGGATGAGGTGGGATGTCAGAAAGGAGCATCCCCTGCCCCAGAGTCCCTCTGCTCTGAGGGTTACTGAGAAGCAAAGCAGCACTCACAAATGCTGCGCTTGTGTTGCTTGTGAGAATAAACCCCTCGTGTTTTGCAGCATGTGGTGCAAAGGAAAGTGTGTGTGTGAGGATACTGAAACTCCAAAAACAGTGAGCAAAAGCTCTGAGCTAATTCAGTGCCACCTAAGCCCTGCTCTTCCATGCACTTAGCAGCACTGAGCACCCTCATTGTGACTGCGTGCTCTGGCTTGCCCTCTGCAAGTCAGTCCTTTCAGGTTTGGCAGGAGCTTGGTGAAATACGTGCAGATAAATGAAGGAGTCTTGCTTGTTCTGGAACTTGAAGTTGATGACTTTATGAGGAAAGTCCCAAATTTCTTTATATATCTTACTGAAGTGCCTAGTGGAGTGATTAGGAGTTTGGTTACCCCACATGGACCCTCTGTAATTAAAAGAGAGATAGAGAGATGCATCTTCCAATATCAAATCCATCCTCTGCACTTTACTGTCTTCATCAACCACAGAAAAAGCCTAAGAATATTACTTATTAATGCAGACACCTCTACGTGGGTCAAAACCAGTTTAGCAATATGAAAAAAAGCCTTTATCAACATTTGAGATATGTTTTGGGACAGATTTGGCCCACTGAAGTCTGCAGAGAGCTGCTTTCAGGAAGTCAAGTCTATCACAAAATGATGAGGTTGTTGAATTTAATAATTTACCAGCAGACATATTTACATTCTAAGGGTTAGATTTATTTTTATTAATTAGTTCTCCCTACTGACCCCCGAGGAGAGGATTTTCCCTTTTATGTAGACACCAGTAAAAAATTCTGCACATAAACAGTCAACACGACCAGAATTGACAGGCAGTGGTTGGGAGGTGCAGTGCTGTAATTATATTAGAGATGATCTGATCTTGAATTATTGTTATTTTTTGCTATATGAATAGTCCATGAATATGATACTTATATTTACTCGGTGATCTCATGAAAGGATTATTGTTCCTTCATTCTGGCAGCGTTGCCAGTGTGCTCAGCCCTGTACAAAGATGAAGCAACGCACAGCTCTGGTTGCTGAAAGTAACATGGATTTCGAACACAACCCACATTTTAAACTTCCAAATTTGCTTTCACAAAATAGCTGAACATTTGCTGTCAACAAACTTTCATGCTAGTGTAGTTTGGCTGTTGAATATTCACAGAAAGTGACTGTGGTCAAGTCCCAATTCATTTTTAAACCTAAATGTTTAATGTAAAAGACTGTTTTTCCACCCTCCCCTGCCCTGCATATTCATGCGCTATGTGTTTAAGCAACACACTTCCTCATCCACCTAATTTCCACTGAGTTTCAGGTATGTGCTCATGTTGAACAACTACTTACATATGTTTTTCTTGAACGAGGGAGCAGAGCTTTGGCCCCAGAGGCGGGGACGGTGCAGTCTGGGTGGAATTCCCGAAGTTTTGCTGCCTACAAATGCAGTGGGCAGTCAGGGCTGGGCTCCCTGCAATACCAACAGAAAGAGATGAGCTCCCCAAAGACAGGTTCCTCACACGGCAGAGCATCTTCTGCCTCTTGCCATGCCTACAAAGGAACAAGCTGGGAATTGATACCTGCACTTTGAGGAACCTCGGGTCAGGGGGATGAACCCTCATCCATGCCTGGTTAGCACGCAGAGCAGAATAGACTGTAAGCAGTATTCCAACTCCAGCCTAGTTTGGGTTGCTACTCTATTTTTTCTGTTCATTTACTTAATGAGAAAATACCAAAGTTGTCATGCTTGTGTCTTACAGTATCATTCCTGGAAGAGAATACTGTATGCTGCAACTTCCAGAAATGGGTTATTTTAAAAACCTTTGATTATTCATGAAGCTTTTCATAGAAATGTACCATTTTATTTACCTGAGTTAAGTTCTGGATTCTGCCCAGGTTTTTCTCTTCAGCCTTGCTAACAGTGGGTTTCTGTCTGTTCCTACAACTCATCTGTGTTCTGCTCAGAGAAACGCCTTCCCAGAGCAAGCCCTGTGTTTATGGAAGATCTTGCCTTTGGAATAGGGGTCCGTGATTTCTCATGGTCAGGTTCGGTGATTAAGATGGCATCTACTTCAAATCCACCTGTGGAAACAAACAACGCTGCAGCTGTGGGTTTGCTATTGAAATGAAACACCACGCTCTCCAAATACGGGGTGGCAGGCTGGGATATTCACGATAACACTTGGGGAAGGTAGTTTCTTCTGCACAGGGAGTCCAAAACCCTTTCCAAGTACTCATTTACTGAACACACCCATGAGACATACACACGGGGAAATGTCATGAGCCTCTTGTTACACAGGCGGGGTGCAGGAAAATCAGAGTTTTCAAGTTATTTAGATGTTTAAGTGGAGATCCCTCACATATAACCCTAGATGCCTAAAGTGAGATATCTGATTTTGACCTAATCTAGCATAATTTACATCCCTTTTTAGGATTAAATTAATTACCATCTGAAGCTACCCATTTCTCTCCAATTAAGCATCATTTACTCAGGCTTAGGCTTTTATTTTTCACACGCCCTAAATATTTTCCCAATGGGGATACAGTCTTTTACAATGCCTACCACTTGTTACAGTCTGGGAACATTAATCAACCCCACACCAAGTCCCAGAAATTAAGAGCCATGGCTGGCTTGCTTATTTCTACAGCCGTGCCTCCTTGGTCTTGTCCATTATACACATGATTTCCCAGTGACCACAGTGCTCACCGCAATGGTATTTGTGGCCTGAGTAGACTTATGCCCTCGAGAGATTGTAGGCTCTGAGGGATTTTAAGGTTCCTTTTTCCCTTTGTGTATAAAACAGGGAGAGAGACGGACAGGAACAACATGTGGGACTGCAACATGGGTTGTTACGGGAGTCCTTGTTTTCTGGTTTTCCCCTCCAAGGTTGCTCTGGTTGCCCATGTCTGCTGTACTCCTCTGATTTTGAGTCACCGCCTGACACAGTGTCGTAGTAAAGTTCAGGTAATGGTCTTTGTTATGAAAATCAATTTTGTATTTTTGCCATTTCATTTACCTAATATGTGATATATGAAAGAGTAGGTACACTGTGTGGAGAAGACCTACCGTTATCCAGTTGGGCTTACTGAAGGCTTTAATAACATATTTTGCTTTTACCACATTGAACACCATAAGCACATCCAAATGACAAATAAAAGTCAACTTCTTCCATCCTTCTTCCAAGGTCCTGATGAAATACTCAAGCTGAGAAAAACAGTCTGTTTGGTGGCAGCTAGCTCTGGGTTAGCACATGATCACGTTCACGTTAGGATTTTACATCATGTCTCCTATGGTCTGAATTAGCTGATGCAGGATGAAATCAGTGAATACATGCATTTTGGCTCAGGTTAGCTGGTAAAGTCCAACACTTAATGGAACCCACGGCAAAAACCCAGAGCTGCCTTTTATTTACTGTGAATAAATGTGGCTTCACTGGCCCAGTTTGATAGCAAATGAGGGAAGATCAGTGTGGCCTGGGAATGCTCTTCTCATGTGACGAAGCTGAAAGTCAAGGAGCTAGAGGGTGCCCTGTTTGGCAAGAGAACAACTTCATTTTCTTTGGCTGGTAAATACAAAAATATAAACCCCCTACTCCTTGGAGGAAGGGCAGAATGCAGGGCTGCAAGAAAGCACCAGGATTAGCCCTGTTCAAAATTGGGCCCTTTTGTGCAAACTGGTTGAAAGTAAATAACTCTCTAGCTCATGTGTCTGAGCAAAATGATACAGGGCCAGAATTAATTAGTAAAAGGTATTGACTGTGGAAAATGGCTAAGTGGCATACTGAAGGCCTGAGTGAGAATACTTTGTTGGTCTGCTCTGAGATGCTCTGCACTTCAGGGTCGAGCCGAAACACACTGAGACCCAAAGATGTCCACAATGTTGGAACAGCTGCATCTTAACTCTTATTCTTAGGTTTACTTGAATAAATATCACCAGGGCTGAGACCTATCATAAAGGGCTTTAGAAAGCTGACAAAGTAACAAAGACGCCTCACAAAATAGGTCTCAGGCTGAATGCTGGGCTAATATTCTCTAATCCCAAAGGACTTTTCAAACAAACATATTCCCACTGAGGTCTATTTACTCAACAACTGGAATTTAAAGTAGGTATATTACCAAGATCCAGCATTCTGTGCCTCTGTTTATATTCTGAAAATCAATATCACAAGAAGAGGAAAAGGTCTTTGGCTGTTATTATCCTCCTGACTTCACAATTCCTTCCCTCCCCATTCCCTCCTGAGTTGTCTGTGAATAGCTAGGCACGAATAATGTCTTAATTGCCCATGAAAAGTATACTTAACGGCTAACTTAAATATATACTCAGAATGAGGACTTCAGGCTACAGAATGCCTTATTATTTAGGAACTGTAATTATTAACTAAGTGGGTAAATGAACTAACATTTTCTTGGTTTCTCAAATTTAAGATTGTATCAGATTGTTGATAGGAATAAAACAAATTTGACTTTGGTTTTAATTTATTTTTGTTTATCTCTTCCCTCTGATTCTCAACGTGCTTGTTAAATCAAAAAGAAAGATAATAAAAGGAAAATAAATATATACTGGTTTTCATTATATCAGCCATACACTGAGTCTTTGGAAGAAAAGCAACAAGTCCATAGATAAGTGTAAGAAAGAAATAACTAAGTCACCACAGGTTCTTCTTTTTACATTCCAGTCAAGGCTCAGGGGTTCATCTCACACAGTTTTAGACATTTCAAACTTTGGCTTTGAGTCTATGCTTGCCTACCTCTTTCTCTCTCAACATGTCTCCTGGCAGGACAGAACACCTCAGTGAGTGAGGGTGTACAAGATGGGGAGGTGTCCTGGTGCTATGCCCCAGGAGATGTTCCAGGGGACTTTGGCGCCTGCTCGTTCTTGCCATACACTTATCTTAGCTTCACAGAACATACTGTGATCAGGGGCAGTCATAGAATCATAGAATCATAGAATGTTTTGGGTTGGAAGGGACCCCTAGAGGTCATCTAGTCCAACCCCCCTGCAGTGAGCAGGGACACCACTAACTAGATCAGGTTGCTCAGTCAAACATGACTTTAGATCTACTTTTAGTGTCTGATGATGAGCACCAACAAGGCATCTCCATGCATCTTCTGACCTTCTTGGCACAGTCCTGTGGATATCAGCATTGCCCTGTTCATGAGGCAGCACCACTGATGCTGGTGCCCTACCGACCCATGGGCTGGCAAGCACTTTTCTGCACTTCTTCCCAGCTGCCTCTCTCTTGGAGAGTGTGCAGACACTAACTGCTCAGCAATCAGGTGGTCTGCCTGGGGGTGCCAGAACATGACTTTTCTCCAATGTAAGAAATGTATTTATAGGGGGTTTGTTTGTTTATATTTGTCGTACCCCGGGGATGTGTTTGAGCAACAAAGCTCATTGTAACCATGCTATCCACTATTATCTAGCTCTTCTTGGCAGCAGAGTTCAAAGGAACTCCCAGAGCTGGAAAGTATCGCTCCCCTTGGTTTTGGCCATATGGAAACTGAAGCGTGGAGATAACAGCGTTCATCTCAACAAACACCATCCCCAGTGCGACACCAGTTATCTTGCATAATCCTGCAGAAACCAACAGCAGTGTAAAAGGAAAACTCTTTATGAAAGGCTGCTGTAAAGTCCTCACTCAAATTATATGAGTATATAATGCACAAAGTATGAACACCTCAAAGGAGTCTTATTCCAACTGAAAACCCCACAGAGGAGCAGTGATCTTTTATGCTAGAGGAAGATCTGGTGCTGTCTGCCAGAGGAACTCTCTGCTCTTGCACATTTTCAGTCTTACCTAGTTTAAGGGCTAAATGAAGCCAAGGGAACATTACCAGTATGTTGCAGTGATGTTAAGAGTATAAGATGTCAAAGCAACTCTAGCAGTTTACTTGGCCAAGCCCCTGTATATGTGACCTGAATGCAAGGGAGAGGAACATGACAGAGAGAACCAAGATAATTCAAGAATGTCTTGATGCAGTAGCTGAAGGGACAGGCTTCTTAATGGTTGAGTTCAGAGTCAAAAGGCAGCATGGTGACAACTGGTTGCAGCCACCGAGCCCTAGAATCATAGAATCAGAATCATTTTGGTTGGAAAAGACCCTTAAGATCATCGAGTCCAACTGTAAACCTAGCACGGCCAAGTTTGCCACTAAACCATAACTTCAAGCCTGAGCTTGAGCACAAGATTTCAAAGGCAGCAGACACATGGTGAATATCTGCACACCAAGCCTGTAGCTTTTCACCTGTTGAAACCATTCTCCATGGTTTACGATAGCTCACAAGGCCACACAGATTGAGCTATGTACATACTGACAGCTTCATTACATGCAAAAATGTGTTGTTCTGGGCTTTCACTTCCAGATGTGGAAGACCTCTGTGTGCAGGAGCAACAGGAAGTTGACTCCAAGAGCAGCCTAATGTGGGGAACTAGCAGCCATATGAGCCATCTCTTCCTTGTCCAGGTGCATGCATGATTCCTTGTAACTCAAGACTATGAACTCATCTTCATACCATCTCCCCTCATAGTACTGAGGACTCTGTGGCTGCTAGCATCACAGGAGATGAAAAAATTGCAAAAATGTTGCCCCTTCATGTTGTTCCAAGGTGATGTTCCAAAATCTAACAGGAGGGTAAGTTCTGTTGTGTCTCGCAGTTTTGAAGAGTCTACAGTAAGGTTTTGATCTCCACTATATGGATTAGAAAAGTTCCCTGTAAATAAACAGTTCTCTGAAAACAGTATCCTTTCGGTTCAATTTATACAGCCAACTTATGCTGAGGGTGGGCCTGACTTCTCTGGCTGGACTAGACTTCCTCTCAAAATTAAATGTTGATGGGATAATTTCTTGCAGATACAGATCATCCAGTGCAAGCATTTAGCAAGCAAAATAATGCGAAGGACCTGGCACAACTACAGAAGAGAGAAACCCCCGAGTCAGATCACCCACCTCCACCTCTGCCCCACTGCAGCAGCGGATACAATAATGCTGATCATTTTTCTTAGAACTTCCTTTACCTTGGTAAAAAGTACAAAAAGGCAAACTAGCACATGAACATGCTGTCAATATTCAAATCTCCCTTGATATCACAGAATTTACAGAGTGGAAGTCACACACGGTTTTGTCTATAACTTTCCGATGCAAAGATCATTTCAAAAATCACAGACTAAAATAAGAAAGATTTGGAGAAGGTAAAAAATCACTCATTTTTAATATTTTCTCCAGTGGTAAAGAAAGGGAGAGGAATAATACATGAATAACAAAATAATTATTTAATTTCAAATAGTAATATTCCCTAGAATGATACAACAAAACTGCTTAATTGAAACTATTTTTTATTTTTTAATCTCAGATTGAAACTTTATGTTAAAAGTGTTACTGTTCAAAAAACATTCATTTTTTAATAAGACCCCTTGTCCAAGGAAAAATATCCACAATATCCTTCATGCAAGTAAAGAATATGTACCTGTTGTCATGTCCTTTGAAGCACCCTGTCACTTGGATATAGCTTTCTTTAATGTTTGCTTGCAGCCATGGAAACAACATGTGTTTCCCCTGTTGGCACCATAATGACTTTATCAAGACTCTAAAACTATGGAACTTCAGTGTTTAAAAAAAAAATGGAATTCAGCTGCTCTTGTGAGTCTTTTGTGCTATCTCTATAACAAGTCTAACACTCTTTGCTTCAGAGAAGTGAAAGCATCGGAATCTTTCTAATAATCACCAAAATTCAGTGAGTTCCCAGAGGAATGGAGGTACAGGCATCTCCCATGTTGCAGGAGAGGTGATCTCTCCTGGAGGTGGGTGGCAGCAAGGGCAGGGTGGTGGAGAGAGGTCACATCTTTTCTTAGACTTGGAAAGAAACAGAAAATTCCCAGACTAGGTTTTGAAGTGTTCAGGACCCAAAAGAAGAAAAGACTTGTTCTGACAAGCCTCGTCTCACAGGGCGATACTGTGTCCGTAAGCATGGGAAATACCTGAGCGTTTACAAAGTGACTGAAATACTGAGCGGGCCAAAGCCTGCAGAGGTGGTAGAGAAGTTTCTGATAGGAGAGGGATGACTGGAAGAAAACTTCTCAGGCTTTGCTGAAGGAAAGGAAGGGGAGGTTTCTGTGTTTTCATTCTGGGTTGTGCACCCACAAGGGACATTCCACATTTTGGAGGAAAGCCCAGACTAGCAGGATTTAAGACTGGTCATTGTTAATCTATGTCTGAGGTGACTCATTTCAATCTGTCACTGTATTTTGAACTTCCATGGAAGGAGAGTTGCTTTGGCTAACACTGAGGGGCTGGACAATATGTTCATGCAGTTGTTACAGGGTTAACATCAACAGAGAAAACTGTTAGCTTTACGGTTAAGGTCCAGATTCCTTAACTGAGCCTGGACCTCTTCCAATTGCCATTTTTGTGATACCGGCTTCCATCCGGAGGTTACTATCAAGAACAGCTTGCCATAGGCTTTAACCGCAGTCAGATGATCAGTAATTTTATTTTTCATTGTGAGCAATCTAGAGGATACAGCATGCAATCTCTTGCAGCACATACTGGAAAATTCAGACAAGGAAACAGAAATCCTCAAGCTTTGCGGCATTGTGCCACATCAAGCTCCTGCCTTTGGTGCACACAACTACTCCCAAGCCTGCTCCGAGGCAATAACTTGCTGTGTAGCAGCTTCCCAACCGCATCCTGGCAGGCTATACCATCCTCTTGGGATCTCTCTCCAAGGGCAGTGCAGATGCACCCAAAGCTACTGATGTGGATGCAGCAGCAGGCAGCTGAAGCAAAGCTACAAAGCCTGTTTCATCCGTCAGGGGTTTTGCCAGCAGCTCCTGGTGGGCAGCACTTCTGCTATCACTGAGAGCAGGGGGCGATACCCCCCTGCCGCGCTTCATCCTGCTTTTTCACGCAGAGCTGAACAGAGTCAGCAATGTGACTTGTCCAAGGCCACCCAGAATGAGCACAGGGCTTGGAATGAGATCCATGTCTCCTCGCTCCCAAGCTCAAGTGGGGGTTTGGCTTTTTTCTTTTCTTCTAAGAACGAGACCTTCCTTCCTGTAGGTTGCTGAGCACCCTGGCACCAGCCATAGCAAACAGTCCCGGCTTCGGCTCTATACAAGAATGAACTGGGCACAATTTCCAAGAGATCCGAGGGCTGTCTGCTGGGACACAGGGAGAAAGGCTTCCAATCCAAACAAAGCAGGGAAAGCATTATGCAAAATCACTTCTCCATCCCCTTCCTTCCCACTCTTCCTTCCCACTCACCGTGTTGACAGAGGATGTTTCTCCTGGCCATGGCCTGGCTGCTGGTACACCCTCCACATGGGCTTCTGCGGACCCCAGGGGTAAAAGTGCTGTTTCACAGAGAGGTTCAGGATTTCACAAACTGGCTTCATTTTACATGGGTATGAAACCCAGCCTTCTCTTAAATCCTCCGTAAATGAAATTCCCCACACACTCCCTTCAAATAAATATATATATGTAGAAATAAATAAATAAATATTTTTTCTTGGGCAATTCCAAATGGTTTGTTTCAAGGAAATGGATGTTTTTTTCTTTTAGACATTGAATGTTTCTACAGAGCCTGGCTGTGGGTGAAGGGGTTGGAGGGCCCTGTGCAACACCCACCTACTTCCACCTGCCCCAGGACTTCTCCCCAGTCATGTGTTGGAGATGTCATGGACAGCTTGATAATAAAGAATGTGGCACAGGAAAGAGAAAATTTAAATCCAAAGTTACATTCAAAAGAAAACCCAAAGCAAATTTAATTTCAAAATGTCAAAGTAGCACATTTTGCCACAGTCAGAACTTTTCCTCTCTTTTTCATCTGATTGTGCAAAACTTTTCAGTTGAGATGACACTCTGATCTCTGAGAGGAAAGACCTCCATCAAAGCTTTTCCAAATAGCCCCAGAGGAGACATTTAATTTCCTAACAAAATCCATTTTCTAATGGATTAAATATTATCCTTTTAGTTTTTAAAATGCAGTCCTGTGGAAGAGGACTAGGGAAAAGGGATGACTCCGGGTGCACGCAGCCCTGAATTCTGCTCACAGCTTTGCCACTTGTTCCATTGTTTTTAGGGATGTCCCTTGGCACAGCCAGTTTTTCCTGTGAAAAATAACAGAAGCACCTTTTGCAAGAGCCTGTTTATGGTACTGGCGGGAAGCACCAAGCCAGCCAAAAATACCTGCGTGCTGCAGGGGAGCAGCTCGCCCCTTAGCTGTGTCTGCAGTTGCGCTTGGCAGAGCATGGCCAGCGGTTCGGTTCTGCTCTGCTTTTCTACCACTGTTTTTTTGGAAATCAGAGAGCATGAATGACTAGAAATACCAGGGACTTGAGATGCACAGAAGATATTTGGCTTTTTGTAAGAGCTGCGCACCCATTCTCAAAAATCAGGACCTCCTCCAGGGTTTGAAATTTGGCATCGAAAGAGCAGACCACCGTAAATCATTAGGCACTTCTGGAAATCTCAGCCAATTCTGCAGAAAATGAGAAAACCTTCAGCTGGAAGTTAAAAGAACAATCCGTAAGTGGTTTTAAGAGCTACTGTGTGTCCCTGCTGTACTAAGTTATTTAACCTGAGACTAAGTTTCTTCCCAGGCTCCTAGCCCAACATGGCATGTTTTCTCGGCTGGAGATTCAGTTCTTGTACATCATGTAGTAAATATAAAAAAGGAGGTTTACAGCCCAGTGAATAGAGAAATCTCTTTCCAGGTCAATGCAAGAAATTATAGAGCATTGGAAAGCCCTAGTTTTATCTCCTGCCAAAGGAGGGATTAAGCTACAATGATTCCCAGGCCCAGGGTATTTTTTTTTTTTTTTTTTTTCCCTTTGCCTCTGCCTTCTTTGAGCGCAAATTGACAGAGACGAGTTTTCACTCCAAACAGCTGTCTGTTATTTGAATGGAGTCAGTTCCTAATCCCGCACATGACTGCCATCAGAGGCTGCTGTAGTGGAAATGTTTCTAGTATCAAAACAAAGCCTCTGGCACAAAGATCTGTTTGAGAGGGCTCTGCGCGTAACCTCTGCTTTCAAATACTATCTTTTCTCCGAAGGCACTGCTCTGCTGGCTACCAAACTAGTCATTACCCATTTAATTAAGAAAAGATGCGCTCTATTTTACGTAATTACAAAGGAGGAAAATCAATATAAGATGCTCAAATGAAAATCAGTTGTTGGAATCCTTCTATTTATATTTTCTTTTAATGTGTGTTTTCCCCTCCCTCAATTTTCATTTGGAAATCAGAACTTCAAGTGAAGTGGGCTGAAATAATGAATGGGATTGTTCTGAGAATTGTACTTCCCAAATATCAGTTGCTGGAAATACTCATACCAACCAGTAATACTAAAATGTCTAGAAGTTTAGGTAGAATAAACATTCTAGGTATTTCTCTAGTTACTTGCCAATCCATACTTGTTTTTCAAAAATTCAATAGGTCATGCACTGCTGATCTACATAACATTTAATTTAAAATATTGTTGCCTTTTTTTACCTCAAACTAGGGAGAAATATCCCAGCAGGTGCAATAATGCCACTCAGTTTGGGATGTCACGGAAGAGCTGAGTTTTCTTACCACTCCTGTTGAAAACTTCCTTCCTGAATGTTTACCCTATCTGTAAGACTATGAGAGCAACATTTTCTGTTGTTCAAAAAGTCTGTCCACTCATTCTGGCAGGAACTGCTTTTCACTATGTGTTCGTACAGCAGTGAGGACACTTCACGTCATCTTGGTCATGCTTATACCAAGAAGAGCTGCCATTGAGTTAAAAACACACAGAGGGACATTGACCTTTCATTAGTGCTGCACAAGACCAGCATGCCATGTTTCTGAATAGATGCTGAAACCAGGACTGAACTGGCCAAGTTTAAGTATCCAAATCTGTAAATTTTTGGTTAGGAGAGGGGATGAAATTTATGTCTCCACATCACAGAGCAAGGTTCAGGGTACTCCAGTGACTTGCTAAGAGCTGCAGAGAGACTCCACATCAGGAGTAGGGACAGGTGCACACCTGGGCTCCAAGTATGAGGCTGTCTTTTCTGCTAGAAAGCACAGGAGGAGTTGCATCCTCCACAGCCAGAACAAATCTGGTGGGCTACAGTGCCTTCACCTTCCTCAGAACATCCTTCACATCGAAATACAGCGGTGTGAGTCCCACCTCTCTCACTGCCAGAGTTGCTCTAGTTCAGAGCGGGTCAGTAAGATCGTCTCCATAGCCTCATAGAATCACAGAATCACAGAATGGCAGGGGTTGGAAGAGACCTCTGGAGATCATCCAGTCCAACCCTCCTGCTAAAAGCAGGGTCACCTAGTGCGTGTTACACAGGACATCGTCCAGGTGGGCTTTGAATATCTCCAGAGAAGGAGACTCCACAACCCCCCTGGGCAGCCTGTTCCAGTGCTCTGTCACCCTCAAAGTAAAGAAGTTTTTCCTCATATTCAACTGAAACCTCTTATGCTTCTGTTTGTGCCCATTGCCCCTTGTCCTGTTGCTGGGCACCACTGAGAAGAGCCTGGCTCCATCCTCGTGGCATCCACCCTTAAGATATTTGTATGTGTTGATGAGGTCCCCTCTCAGTCTTCTCTTCTTCAGGCTCTGTTTCAGCTGTGCTCCCTGAAAGATGATGAAGATGCAGAGCAAAGAAAAATGGCAAGGAACAGATTCTGTGGAGAGATATCCAGATTGGGGGAAAAAAAGGAGGTTATCTAGTTTGAGGGATGTTACTTCTTTTTAAGAACAGCTTCTTGTCTGAATGGCAGAATTTTAGAAATGAAAAGGATTGCTTCCCACTTACTCTGGATCCTTCTGAGCATGTCCAGGAAAGGTAAAGTGAGATGCTTTACAACCTCCAGGGAGAGGCACTACTGACATCAGGGTGCTGAGCTCTGGGAATGCCTTGATTCTCATGGGCAGCCAGAAGTGGGTGGTGGATTCCTCAGGACAGCTCACACAGCTGGGTGTCATCTCTGCCGCATCAGAGGCTGAGGAGAGGACAAGAAAAAGCAAATTCCACCTACTAATGTAGTGTTGTACTGAGGTGCTGGGAGGACAGAAGGGTGCGAGGTTGGTATCATCTTGAGGGATGGGTAGGTTTTGGGGAGGAGCAGTATCACTGCGAAGGAGGCAAGCAACCGTGCTGAGGACAGGCACTGCAGGGGAAAAAAGACCAGTGAGGGGAAAGTGGTACATGAATTGGCAAAACACATGCAATGGGAAGGGCTGGAGCTTGACAGACCTTGACAGTGCTAGCACAGCCCCTACAAAGGCATGTCAAGAGCATTAGATAATGAAAAGCTTGGTGCCAAAGCATGTCTCTAATTAATTACTGCATTTGGCACAGTAATCCCTCTCAAATTGACTTAATGCTCAGTTCAAGAAGCATTGGAAACTCTGGCAGGGTTGGGTTGCCCCGACGGTGGCTGCTATTGGGACGCTCCAAGGTGCCCAGCTGGCTCTCCCTGCCTTCTGGGGACAGACAGTGGAAGGTGCCAGTCGTACTGCTGTGGTGAAAGGGATGGTCTGTCAAAGCAAAGAGCACATAGAGACGGCTCGGAGAGGTTGGTCAGCAGAAGTGGCCTCCAGTAATGACACTGGCTTGCTGCTGTGGAGCACCCTCAATTTAAAAGTGATGTTCCTTTCCTTCATTCACCCCCAGCTCATGAACACACTGACCTCCTATTTGTCATAACAAGTCCCTTATGGGGAAACAGCAAAAACTAGACACAGTTTTCAATCCAAACTGAAAACCTGCTGTCAGGAGCCCAACAGCTAATGAGGGGCAATTTGGATCAGCCCCTTGGGAGGCTCCTGAAGGAGGTGGCAGCTGGATCAGAACCACAGACATCTTCTGTGAGCTGTGGTTTTGGTTTGCTATGGAGATGGAAGGGCAGCAGTGTGAGGACAGATCTGGATGATGGGCTCCAGAGTCTGTGCTTGGGCCAAGCCAGCAATGGAACCAAACCATCAATCTGTGGTGCAAGTCCAAGGAGAAAGCCCCTCAGGGGTGGTGGGACACAGAAGGCAGGGGGGTATGGGGAGGGATGTCTTCTGCATAGCCTGTGCTGTGGTTTTGTGCAAAGGCAGAGAGGCAATAAAACCAGAAATGTTTGCTTACTCGTTCTTGTAGGTAAATAGAAAATCCCCTTTTCATTGCTGAAATAACCGATCATCTTGGAGACAGGACCCATCCTGCTTTCAAAACTATCCAGGTGACTTCAGTCCAACACCTCTAAGGCCTTTGTCTGGAGGTAGGGGAACTTTACTCACATCTCTGTCCTGCATGACCTGAGATGGACCCCAAGGGTGCGAAAAGGCAGACTGAGAAGTTCCCATCACTTCCTGCACCTTGGACGTTCACCTCTGCTCCTGCCCCAACACTTACTGCCCCAGCACGTGGTAGGACCACTGTTTGGCCATGCGCCACAGCACCAGGGGTACAACACCTGTCTGTAGCTTTGTTCTGAAAGGATGTTTTTAACCCCATTTCAAGGACCTGCAGCATCTGCCCACAGATATCTGTCCTGACACACCCGGAGCGATGGCTAATGGTAGCACATGGGCAGGAAAAAAGTAGGATCGCTGGGGAATAGGGAAATCTCAGGCCACCCTCTCCACCAGATCTAGCATTTTATAAAACTGTCTTTTTTTTTTTTTTTAGCTTAGGGGACTCTCCGTCTTCCTGTGTAAAGTGCAAATAAAACCCTTCTGCTTTTTGACAGATTTTGTCTGGAGGGAGGTATTGATGTCTATCAATGGAGGCTGTTCAATTGCCTCAGGTAGGTGACACCATCTGGAAAAGGTTATTTACATCTGCATTTTCTCACAGTTTGGGACAAGGTGATAGTAATGGGAGCGAGTCCTTGGATAGCAATGGAAACTTCAGACTTTACTCGATATCACAGCTGTAGAAGTGGGGCATTATCTCTAACAAGTGCTTTTTTAACCAACAGGAAGTTTTTCTTTACAAGTAAGCAGCAATGTTCACTATGACAGTTTATCTTTGGGGTAAGCCTGGGAAGTTTTAGTTTTTAACATTTTTCAGAAATTTGAGGGGACATTTTTTCAAAAACAGCAAAAAAGTTTGAAGAAGAAATTTAAATGAAAAATCACTTTTTTACCTTTCTCCAACTCCTTCCCCAGAGAATACCAACCTTAATCCACAGTGTTTCCAGGTCAGAAACTGAATGACTTTTTGTATCATTTCAAAGAACAGAAAATGGTCAAAACCTTTTTGTGGAGTGCGTAGGCAGAGAAAAACTCATCTATAAGGTTTAAAGTCTAAATTTCACTGTCATAAGACAGTGAAGAAACATGGCCTATTCATCCAAGCAGTAGACTGAAAGATTGGTTTATTTTTTTATTTCCTTCCCAAGCAGTTTTGCTAGTCCGTAAACCCCTGTAACTGATACACGGGTCAGTTTGTGGAGCGACCCCCAGGCTCAATTGACAGTGCCATTATTTTGGGGGTTTTTGCCTTTCCTAGGCCTCGCCAGTAACAGATACGTGGAGACAGAGGGGATAGCATGAAATGCCTTAAACAAATGCTTTCATTAATGCACATCCCACAAGCCACAAATGCTCCAGGGGACTTTTGCCAAGGGTTGCTTAAACATCTTTTCCAAGAAACAGCCCCTCTTCATCATCATCCTGGCCCCTCACAGCCCAGCGGAGGGTTAGGAAGGTCTGGGAGACACTGTGCTCCTGAGGGCACTGGGAGGGAGGAAGATGAAGGACTGGAGATTCCTGCCTGGGACCTCAGGTGGTCGTGCATGACCATGGAGGGGTGGGAGGACCCCCCCTCCTCTCTGGGCATGCAGTATGATTGCACATGCAGAAGCACATGAGTGGGGCTGCTGGCAGGGATGTGCGGGAAAGCAGGTTTCTGCACCAGGATCCTTCAGATAAAAATGTCCCAGCTCTGCTTTCCCCCACGACTATCAACCTGCTTCTTGGCCATGAGCCTCTCCCTTGCTTTCCCTGCTTCGAAACAAAAGGTCTGTTCAGGGAATGTCAAAGTGCACCTGGATAAAAATGAAAAAAAGCCATCATCTTTCCCTCTGCTCCTCTTAGGGTGTCTGAAAGGGCATTCTCAGCATGCAAAAAAAAAAACCTGCTGACTTCACACTCTGCTAGAGAAGGCCATTTGAAACCAACAAAAATAATTGTCACTGTGTTTAGCCAGAGTCAATAAAAGCACTAAGGGCCTGGCAATGTCAAACCCGGGAGAAAATAAATTGCCAGTTCATGAGCACTCCCTACAATGTATCCTAAAAAGAAGTTTTCTTTCCTTTCTCCTCACAAAAAAAATGATGGGGAGGGAGAAGGAGAGAGCTGAGACGGGGGAGAGCCTGGCAACATATATTTCATGTCTAATGATATTGTTTTAGTGGTGAGCAATAAACTGTGGGGTCTTGAATGATAGCATAGGAAAGAATAAATAAAAGCACTGCTCACACTGATTGCCTCTTGGATCACATAGTAAATCTGAAGGAAAATGTCTTATTTGTAGGGACAGGCAAAAAAAGTTGCAAAAGCAATGGAGTGACATGACCTATCTTTTCCAAAATGCCTATGATTTTGGATGCCCAGCCTGAGACACAGTCAAGGGGCTTGACTGAAGAAAGGGGAAGAGCTCAGAACAATCTCCAAACTGCTGGTATGTTTTAGCCCTGAAAAATGAAGGTGCCTAGTGCTACACCTATGGAGGATCAGACTCGGGAGAATCAGACTCTCCATAATCATGCCTGGTTTTACTCCATAGCTCTGCCCATCTCACTAATAGCATTGCCCCCCCTTTACAAATCTTGCCTCACTTAAAGCCATCAGCCACTTTTGAAAACCAAAGCCAAAACCAGAGTTCTAATAGTTTCCAGAGGTCATGAGAGCATGAGGGAAATCCACGTCTAAGTGATCTTTTATTGAATGTTTTTACAAAATTAAACAGAATATGGTAGAATGTAGAGACGAAAAAGTCAGGCAGAAAATAAACAGTGCTGTTTGTGTTTCCTTTTCGGTGTTGTTTACCCTTACCCTGGTAACCTCCTTCTATTTTAGCCTTGTTTGTCTTAGCAGCATTAGGTTTACAACATGAAGGACTTCATTTTCAACCTGAAGCAATGTCTTGGATGTTGTTAGACACCCATACAGACCTTAGACATGCGTGGCGTTTATGGGCCCACCTCTGAACACCCTGCTCAGTGCATGAAAGACAGTGAATGTGCTTTAGCAGGGAGTTGGACTAGATGATCTCTGGAGGTCCCTCCCAAGCCTTGCCATTCCGTGATTCTGTGATTCTCTATGAAGGACACACTGCCCCAGTGATACTGACTGGTGTCATCTTTTAATTGTTTTAAGCAAAAAATACTCAGTGAGTCCAGAGTGATCTAGCAGCTAACCCAGAAAGCTGAGGAGCCCTGGAGGAAAATTGGCAGCACACAGAAGCAGGGGTGGGGTTGAAATGAGGCAGCCAGTGACCACTTCTTCTTTGGAAATATCCCAATAAATGGAAGGTGCTGGCCAGTAAGCAGGGAAGGGAGATGGATCTATGGTGTCACTTTGGCCCATCTGCCACAGAGACCTTGGTACCTCCAAGAAAGGAGAAACAACCCATTCAAACAAACAGAGGTAGAAATAACATCTTCTCTCTCCCAGGGCAAAAGGCCTACATTGCTTGGACAAGGTAGCCACCATTGCACCCTTGGGTCTGGGTCTGTTCAATCTTCTGCTGAAGAAGATTGAACAAAAAAGTTGTTTTTCTCTTGTTCACCTCTACCATTCCTTGGCTACCGACCCAAGTGGGTTTCACAGAGGCAAAATGAGTTTTCACAGAGAAAGGCAAAAGGCTGAATACACAGCTGCCCAGTGCTAGAAAATACCCACTGCTGCATGCAAAGCCTCGTACAACATTTTTAATTAGATGTGACAGCTCAGGGTTCAAGCATGTGAGGAATTCCAGGCTAGATGAAAAGGGACCGGGCAGAGATCAACAGGGATAAAGAGGCATCGATAAGGAGAAGGACCTGCTTAATCTTGTTTTTTTTCTCTGTTTATTTATCCTCTGTCAGCAGTGCTCTCCTGATCAAACACACAGGCATGTAGAATCCAGTGCACTTACTCCTTACAACACGATGATAACAACAGAGCCAGTGCTCACATCCCCATCCACCCCATCCCTTGGCAAACAGGGTCTTCTGCTGGCTGACACACAGCAATCGTTGCCCATGTTTGCTCTCTAGCGCTCATCAGCTCGTTGAGGCACTCAGTGTTGGCGTGTCTCCTTTCCCTTCCCTTGCAGCTGATAGCGAGTGTTGCTCCTCTCCCACACCTTCATGCTTGACAACTTGCATAGTGGCCAGGCTGGAGATCGGCAAGGCAAGTCCATGAGGTGCTGGAGAAAGGAGATGCTTGGCCCTTCGCCCTCGAGAAGCCCAATTATTCTCAAGTTATTTTTACTCCACGTCTCATTTTATCTTCTTGAGGTGTAGAAATCACAGTTTGCATTGCCTTTCAAAAAAGGCACTCTGCAGACAAGAATTCGAGGGTCCACAGGGCCTCGTGGAGCTCAACGGGGGAGCACTGCATGCAAGTCAAGACAGGGCTGGATGCTCATTCATTAGACCTCATTGTCAGGGTTAAGTGGGGATTTAATCTCTGATTTATACTCTTTCTGATGGCTCTGCTCTATGTCAACTCCAAATTTGGGCCCAAAATATATTTCTCTGCTCCTTGGGGTTTCACCAGCCTGTTTATACAAAGCGGGTGCGCTGGGCAGCCTCTTCAGTGGAGAGACTTGTAGGAAAATGTGGCTGGGATTTTCATGAGCCATGGGGCCCAATATTCCCATCTGTACCAGGGCCCTTTCCACTGCCTGAGTACACAATCAAACTAAGCCCCAGGGCGGTTGCTTGATTTGGAGCAGCTGAGGGTATAGCTGGATTTTTGGAGTGCACACATGCTGTGACTCCAGAGGAGAAACCAGCTTCTAAAGTACAGAAGATATGGCAGCCCATACTTAGCCATATATTCTCTGAGCTATTTCCACCCCCCCACCCCCGGCTTGTTGAATAAACCTAATTCAAGCAAGGCTATTTTAAAATATCATTGCATCTATTTCCAGGATGATTTGTCTGCCAAAAGTGTAACATGCCTTGCCTTCCATACAAGGCTTTTCTCCTGAAGATTGCATGAGGTAAAATATTTCCAGCATTGTCCTAATTACCAGCAATCCCTACCTGCAAATTAGCAATTTCTGTAAGGCTCTAGAAAATATTAGTCATCATAACTGCTAGCCGATCATAGGTTTAACTCCCAGTCTAGGTCAATGCAGAGGGAGTTGATGGCATATTTAAGCACTTGCATTGGCAGTGACACTTCTAAAGAGTAAATACAGCACTTTCATAAAGCCACATTCATTTCTTTCTAAAATTAGATATTTCATTGAAATACCCAAACTGAACTTAGTCCATTTAGACTGTTGCTGTAGTCTGCAGAGGCTGCCGGGGGAGTGAGCTGGTCAGTCTTGCATCTTCTGGTGGTGCCTCATCCTTTCTGCTGCCTAAGGAGGAGACCTTGAGTGACCGCATCCCTCGCTTAAATAACTATACTTGTAACAGATTGATCGGGCCAAGGCATTTTTACAAATGATTTGTTAACCCCCTCGGCACTTTTGAGATAAGCAGAGGCTGCACAGGTGTTCTATACCAAGAAAGAAATGCTGTTTGCTTTACACATTTCCCGGTGTCCACTGGAGACAGAAGGTGTCTCTGAGATGGTACAGCCAGGATGTCGTTGTTTATCTTCCCAAAATGGGTTAGGAAAATCTCCTGTCAGGATCACTAGCCAACAAACAGTAGTGCATTTGAACAATGTAGAGCTCCAAAGGTTGCTTTCATATATGAGGCTTGTGGTAGATGTGTCCTATTCACAGGTGGGAGGAAGGGTGACAAGGGTTGGCTGTAGCCTGGCTCCTGCATCAGCTGCAGGCAGATTGCAAATCCTCAGCTCCTTTGTGGGCATGGAGAAAAGCTGTGTCCTGAGGTTACCTCAGTAAGGATCTTCATAAGAAGAATATGTGAAAAAAAAAAAAGATGCCCAGGACTTACACATCTCTAGAAGATATTAAAGCTTCATTTTTTTGGCATACTTTCAAAGATTGTCCAAGCAATGGGAGGTAAAAATCCCCAAATTACTAATGGTTTTTCACCCATGTGTTCAGTTTCTTGTCAACAGGCTTTGACTTTTTTTATGAAGTGTTCACACTGGGAAAAAAGTCCACTGTCCCCTTCTGATCCTTCCCTAAACCTCACCCTTACCATGACCCTTGTTATAGCCCATGCAGCTATCAGAGAGCTGTTGACCACTTCTTATCATATCAGTCATAGTTATCTTATTATCACCTTGCTTCCCTTTGTCCAATTAGCTATCTCCATCTCCTGCAGATAGGCACAAGAATCAGATTTCTTAGATGCTACCCTGACACAGATAATAATAACAACTATTTTAAGTGCGTTTGGGGCTTGCAGGGGCTGCAGCAGTGAATGGGGTGAGGACTATTATACCAACCTGATGAGCTACCTGGGATCTAGATACACTTGGGATGAACCGGGGGATTTCGACACAGGCTATTCCTGACCAAGCTACCCTTCCTATCACCCAAAAAATCTCAGCAACTTTTAGTATTATTTAGCTCTGGTCAGAAGAGAAATACAAGAACCCCAAACAAGCTGGCACTGAACCCCAGCACACAGGATGAGGTCTACTTTGTGTTCCCCCACAGTCTGAGGATATTTGCATCCAGAGTTACCTGTTAGAAAAACAGAGCGGCAAGTTGTGAAATACGGATCTAAGTTGAGGTTCAGACCCAGAACTCTTGGTGTATTCAAATCCAAGAGATGCAGAAACCAGGAAAAAAAAAGGAAAGAGAAAATGAAGGAAAGGAAGGTGAAGAAGAAAAGGCAGGGGAAAAAAAAGTTTTGCTACATCCTGAAGAAGCAGGCAAAGCATTTTATTAAACGTTAATGATACATTAATTTTTGGCTGAATGTTTCTTCTGAATTTATCTTTCAACTCCTTTACCTGTATTATTCCTTTGTTCAATCTAGCTATC
The DNA here is from genome assembly GCA_034008185.1 of Gorsachius magnificus. Taxonomy (NCBI): domain Eukaryota; kingdom Metazoa; phylum Chordata; class Aves; order Pelecaniformes; family Ardeidae; genus Gorsachius; species Gorsachius magnificus. The sequence goes on from CM067084.1 coordinate 74,102,068, forward strand.
TCTTCATCTGCTAAAGAAATACAGCTTCCTGCTATTCTTTAAGTGTAAGGTGCAGCAAGCAATGCCTGCCAAGTATTTTTGCTCCTACCGGGGACTCCAATCTGGGCCCCTGTTAGCATTTTCTCCTCTCTGGGTCCTTATCCATGGCTGATACTTATGAATGTACCAAGTGAGAGAAGCATGTACTTTTGCTTACCCACATACACTGGCACTTCTTGTCCCAGACCCTCCGTGGCCATTTCTATTTTCTGATCTGGCATCTTTTCTGATCCCTTGGCCAGTTTGGAGCATGCAACGGCTTTTCATTACCAGCGAGTGGTGGTACAATGTGTTCAGCACAGACCAGAGCACAGAACAGGCAAGGCTGTACACAAATATCTCTCCCCTGGAACTGGAGCCAAACTGGACTAAGGAGGTCTTTTAAGAACTATGTTTGTATTACTGATCACAGAGTCACAGAATCGTTTAGGTTGGAAAAGACCTTGAAGATCATCAAGTCCATCTGTTAACCTAACACTGCCATCCCACCACTAAACCATGTCCCTGACGACCTTTTAGAAGAAATTACTGTTCTGTCCCATTTCTTCTACCGAATTTGGCCTGCCTTGCTGTGCACAGGCTTGATGAATGTGCAGCTGGCATGACTGCTTTGCACCCAGTGGCAGGAGAGCACTCACAAGCAAGAGGAGGAGCCTGATAGTCCACAGTTGCATATGGGTTTTGGAGAACTCATTTCCTTGTTTTCCTGAGAGGTCATGCTCTTTCCACTGCTTGCCTGTGTAAATGGAGTAAGGGATTTTTTTATTTTTTTTTTTAAAGACTGCTCTACTTACCTGATGCCCTCAATGAACTCAAAGTTTTATCAGCTGGTTTCTGAAAATCAGACCTGCTGATCCTCCATCAAGACTGGATTCACCTGCAGCAGTCAAAATGCCTCCAAGCACAGCCATGATTTCCATACTAGAAAGGGAGTGTCTGTGTTCACACTTGTGTGGATGGTCCACAGATGGTCCCATATGGGAAAGGTGAGGAGCTTGCGCATAAACCTGGTGTCTTCAATTTGACACCCAAAACAAGAAGAAACCTAAAGTAAGTGTATTATATTTTATATTTATATATATTTACATTAACATGTCAAAGTTTTGCCCAGATAATGCAGAGGTGAAAGCAGAAGCTTTCATTCTCATCCTTATGTGGGTGCTCTGAAGATTGACCCAGTTGCAAAGCACTTCACATTAAAATGGTTTGGGGGTTAGGAGACCTGGTTCTTTACTCATCACTGCCTTCCCACCATGTATATCTAAGAGTGTTCCTCCAAGACAGGTTCCCCCACATCCAGCTCCTAGACTTGGCAGTGTACTGTCTGGTGTTTCTTGGACAGGGATAGTGACCCTATGGCAGAAATCTTTCGTAAGGAGGAAAACCAATGTAATTTCAAGATGTGGCATATCTTAGTAAGCATGGTTCACCTGATGTCATGAGGCAATTTTGAAGATGCTCCAGATGTGTCCATGAACCATAACTCTAGCCAAGGATAACTAAGTAGCACATTAGGCACAGGTATTTCTAATGCAGGCATCTAGGGGAAAGCGAGATTATTCCCACGTCCTGAGCCCATGACTGTTACTCTGATGAAATACCTGATGATATTCAGACTTTAAACTCCCAGGATAGGGATTGCAGATGTGTTCTGTATCTACTTAGCATCAGCACCTGACAGGGATCAGATGTCTACAGGAGGATGCTAGATACAAATTACACAATATAAAGAATAAATAAAGGTATTGCTCAGACAGGTTAAGTTTTTTTAATTGCTCACTTTATTTTGAAATAGCTTTCTGATGAGTGAAGTGCCTTTGCCTTCTCTTGTCCTGTCTCTGAAACTGAAGGCAATATTTGAAAATACTGAAATTGAGGGACCAGGCTACCCAGACCTGTAAACTGGGCAGTGATAGCAGTGATGCCCCTGTGAACAGACTGATCTTGAGAAAGTGAACTGATGCAGAGTGAGTTTAAGAACTTTACAGTAGAGATGAGGAAGGATCTGCACGTTATTCAATAAATCTCAAACTCCTGGTGATCCAGATGGTCTCTTTGCTCTTTTACTGATGTGTGATCATTAGCAGAGATGTGTAGCCCATCAGTAAATCAACCTAAATACTTTGTTATAATAGTCCTCATTACAGAACATTGATAGATTAACTGTGCTCCATTTCAGTTTATGAGTAAAGCTCTTTGCTCTCCCTGGCAGTGTGATTAATGTGAGGTTCACATACTTAACATTAGAGACCAGTATTTATGGCCTTAAAAACATCAAGAAAAAAGCAAAATGTCTGCCGTGACAGCGTATATAGTACAAGTGTCAAATCTTATCAAGGATCCTCTCATCCATTATAGCTTCAAGAGGTGCTATCATTTACCAAGCTGACCTGGCAGACCTCAGAGTTTCATTGTAACATTCTTTGTATGGTAATCCAGTTAAGAGCAAAATGCAGGCTAAGCGAGACACTTTCATATACTCAGTAAAACCATTATTGGGAAAGAAATCATCAGCAAGCCAGCCAAAGTCATTCTTCTCCAAGGGGGAAGGATGGAGTCAAACTTTTCCTTAGCTGAGTGAAGTGATTTTTCTCCCTCTCTTGCTGTACAAACTAATTATGAGCAGTGGTGCCGCTACTAATGTGTAGGTGGTACAAATTTTGGGAGGGCACTGTGTGGTAAGTCTGGGGCATGGTCTGGGCCAAGCCATCACACCAACCTTTGCAACGATTAGAGTTGTTTTCAGTGATGCTGTTCTTTTATCAAGGGGGTTGAACCTTAGCGGTCTCTTGCAAGAGAGTTATAATGGGTTTGTCTGCAATGAAGCCTCAAAACTTCAGGGAGCTCAATTCCAGTTTATGTTAAACTGATTTCTCTTAAGGAGCTCAGAATCCAAAATCCTGAGCAAGGGAAACAGATGAAATAGTCTCCAGTTTGGTACTCCCTGTTGCGAGGTCAAACTTCTCAAACAGCCCTGGATTGCCCTCTGCCTCCCGCACACCAGGGTCGTGCCTGTAATACGCATGGTCTCCTAAAGGAGCTGCACTGCGCAGTGGTTGCCATCACAACATGTTTCATAGATGAGCTCAGAAATAGCTCGACCAGGTTGATTTATTAATATGTTCCTATAATAGGACAGGTGTTACCAAATGACTAATACCGGCCCTATTCAAGATATCAGTTAAGCACTCAAAGGCACTTAAACACACACATGATTACAGATACCCCTCAGTACCATTGGCTTCAAGGAGACACCAACATGCAGTTAGACTCAAGCACATGCTTAAGTACTTTCATGAATCAGGACCATTATTTGATTTGACTACTTGTGGTATTTGTGAAAACACTGACATATTGCAAAAGTTTTATTGACGTAGGGCTGAGTGATTATTTGTCCAGAAATGTGAAGGGCTATCATCCAGCTTTCTCTCTTTGTCGGAACTGGTTGAAGAGACACGTCTCCCATGTGCTAAAGGTGAGCAACTGCAAAAAGCTCCAGTGTGCTTTGGTTTCAGTGTACGTTTCAGTGGGTTTAAGGCACACAATGACAGGGAGGTTCAGTGATTGTCATTTCTGGGCGTGTTTTGTCATGTCTAAACCCAAAGAAACTATGTGCAGGTTCAGGCTGCGAACCAATAAAGTACAAACAACAGATAGGACTACGTTTGGAAGGAAACCATACTGCATTTAAAGATTCAAACAGCTTTATCCACAGGCCTGTCCACCAAATGAACAGGCTGTTTCTCAAAAGGAAGACTTTAACTGGCGCGATAATATACTACCCAACTTCCACCCAACAGTAGATCCCATGCAAGAGCCTGCAGGCAGTGCTGTTTCACATCACCCCCACAATTTGAGGGTTAAAATGCTATCCACCACTAGCTGGGAAAAAGGTTTGGCTACTTTCTGGTTTGGAAAAGTTTCTTTTTTATGATAAAGAGCTCTCAAATTCAGCTGTGAGTTGCAGTTAAATCACTGCCTCTAAATGCCTGGAGTCAGCATCAGCTTTCCTGAACTGTGCAGAGATGGGAGCTTGCAAAATGTCTCCATTTGATGTAAGGGGAGGGCTTGCAGAGGAGTCACATTTACCCAGAGATTTATTGGGGGAGAGGGCAGGCTTGTGCCAGACTTGAAAGAGAACATGCTTCTACGAGATAAATTCATTTTCATGTTTATTTATCTAGAGTAGAAAAACGGTCCTGCCTAGTAGAGCATATGCTGGGCGTAATGAAAGACAAACGTCAGCTTTTGAAGGAAAACACCCATTCATCAAAGGACACGGAAGAACAAACAACTTGTTCATTAAAACACAATTGAAAGGTGGCTTCCCCTCTCCACTCCACCTGCTTTCCCAAGTTGGGGGTTGCATGGGAAACTGCTGCTCTCCTCACTTTCTACTTACTCTCTGTCTTGGAGCAGATGAAAGGTTGTTCCCATCTCAGAGATGGGCAAAAAATCCCCCCAAACCTAGGTCCACAGTACTTCACCAGCTTTTTCTTCACTGTTTTGGAGAAGGCCACGTCTGCATTCAGTCCAAGTCTGTTGTGACAGATCCTGGCTGAAGGAATGACTCCCTACCTGGGCCAAATACTGGAAGGTGCCCTGTGCTCTCAGCGCGAGTGTTTTTGGTGGGCACTGGAAGCTGGTAATATGATACATCCCAAAGATCCCTCTGTATAGGAGGAAGCAATCAAAATCTAAATTTTCCCAGGATGGGAAAGCAATTTCCTCCTCCAGCTGTAAGAACAGGGCAGATTGAAAGGTCTCAGGGAAAGTAATTATTGCCCTTTGATGAGTCTATCAGGAAGCTGAGACTGGCTCATTGGTGTGAATAAACATTTTTGTCTTTGACCTAATCGTCTGTGTAAATCCAACAAAAAGAAATTGTCAACGGTGTGCCGAGTATCTATATCCTTGTATGCAATGCTGATTTGTTTTATGAAGTATCATGCAGGTATATGGACATAAATAAGTAATAAGTAAAAGAATAAGAACAAAAGGTAGGTATCCCAGAAAAATCCACTAAGGTCTGGGCTCTGACTGGTTTATATAGTTTCCCACTGTTCTGTTCATTCTCTATGATTTTTCTGGCCAGTCCTCTGTGAGACTTTTGATTATGTCTGTTTTAATATCAGTCGTCTGCATCTCTGGAAGCCATAATTAATTAATTTCGGTAAAACCATGAAATATGGCGGAGAAGTACAAGTGTTGCTATGGCTGTCCCTCAGACGGTCTCTTATTACAGCGTCACACATGAAAGCTCGAGATTAGAAAATGACTGAATCGCTGGTTGATTTTTGCACACTTTTAATATGAAGTCACAGTTCAGTTCAGTCCTTTAAAAAGGGGTCAGTTGAGCCCAAAAGATCATGTTTACAGTTCCCAGTTGTCAGCAATGACTCGCTGATTAAAAAAAAAAAAGGTGACTTTGAGACTCCTCTTTAAGTGTAGATTAGATATAAAAAGAAATGAGTGGAAGAGAGAAATTCTGCTTTGCACTTGAAATCTGCAAACTGGACCAGAGAAGGAACAATACAGCTTCAATCTGGGAACACCTTGTAAAAGCAAAGCTTTGAAAAATGTGGGTAGGTAAAATTACTCACTATCCTGATCGCAAAACATCAGTGTTGACGTTTCTTTGGATGTAACTGGAAACTTATTAACGATGATCCACTTTAGCTGGGATTTTCTTAACCTATAAAGTTCAAGTAGCTGTTTCTTCTCCCCAGACCGCTGATCTGGCTTTGCTGACTCTGAGACTAAATAGACCCCTTGTGCGAGTGACCTTATTGACAACGTTTGGCACATAGGCTTTTATTTTCAAAATGTTAGCAAGCAGACACCCAGGTTTAACTTGTGACCTATTAATATACCTAGCTGGGACACAGCAAGGCCACAGGCATCTCAAATTGTACATTTGTTTGTTTGAATAGCATACTGCTTTGTGCCCACGCACAACCAAGCCTGAGAGGTTTGCAGGCCAGGAGGGAGGGGCAGTGTAAGCCGAACTGCCTGGCGAAGAGCTGGGACACGAGGAGGCAGATTCCTCTTTTTTTCTGTTGGTTTGTTTTTTTCCTTTTTTTTTCTCTTTTTTTTTTTGTGTTCTCAATCTATGGAATAATAACCTGGGTGAACTCTCCAGCTGTACTGGCTCAGCTGTACTGGCCATTGTGTGCGGGGTGACAAGCTCATCCCTTCGCACCCGTACAGAAAAGAGTTGCAGCCCCTTCCTCCACCTCTCATCTGCTGACCGCCCAGAATGCTGTTAGGGAGAGGGGAGAAATAACGACCATTACATGGCTGATAGTAAGTGTGTTTATGCAAGAAAAAGTTACTCCACTCCCCTATTCCTTCCATGTCCCATAGCAGTTATATGGAGGGTGCACACCGAGGAGTACACCAGTCCGCTTTCATGCTGCTCACAAGTGTGCTGCCTTACATATCTGAGGCCTCATAAAGCCAGTTCAGAGAGTGACAGAGTGAGTGGGAAATATCTTGCCCAGCTTTAGCCATCAAAAAGGTTTGTTATTTGGTCTAACAAAGCTCCTCTCATCAGGACAGACACTTTACAATAAATAGTGATTTCCACCAATCTCAGCGTGGGAAGATGGTACTCATCTCCCCCTACTGAATAGAAAATACCAGAGATCAATACCCTTCCAAGAGAAGGGGTTTTTTTTTTTGTTTTGCATTTTATTGGCAAGCACACCAGGCTCAGCTATGTTGCTAGAAAATGTCCTCTCTCATAGTGGCTTCTACCAGCCCACTGCCAGGGGTAACCTTCCAGCCCCATTTGCAGAGCAGTTCATGTGAAAGCTCTGTTGGCCACCTCTAGGAAAATTAGCCAAGGCAGCTGATCCAGCCTTTTCAATTACTGGGCTTGGCTAACATGGCTGATCTTGCTGAAGTGTCATAGGCCATATTTGCATGCTCCAATTTGCTGGAAGATGCCAGGGTATGGCAACTGTACAGAGAAATGATGAGCTGGGGATTGGAACCACTTCCAGAGGCACAGCTGGGGCCAGAAAGTTGTGTATTGTGTAACAAGATAGGCTAAAAGACTTCCAGGTTTTCCTTCAGTTGATCAGAAACTAAAAGCTATTGGAAGATTTGAGGGCTAAATCTTGTCTGCTTCAGTAACTCTGTTCTGTTTTTCTTGTGCCAAACAAAATGAAAATGGCAATCCTAGAGACAGCCAAACAGCCAAGTTATTGAGGCTTCGAGATTTATGCATATGGACACATATCTAGTTTTTAAAGTAAGCCATGAAGTTCCACTCCTCGGAAAAAAGATTAGGAACATGTCGGGCAGAGCAGACACAGTGTTGGAGACAGCCACTTAAAGGCAAATAAATGAATGAGAAAGGTCCCAGGTAGCAGATAACACACTAAAAAAATCATCTAATTGCAAAGGAAGGGATATCAAAGGTCACTGTGTTTCTGCTAGTTGTCAGGAGTCCTGCACATGGAGCAAAGCACACAGTGCCGAGAGAGCTGAATGGTCCTTGCACCGCAGTGGAGTTGGACCCAGCTCTAGAGTGAACCCAGACGCCTGCTTAATTCCATGGGGATGAAGCTGCATTTGCTGAATTCTCTGTCAGCAGAATCAGTACAAGAAGCACCTTTTCACTCCCGTCCACAGCCACCCATCCCCTCTCTCTCCTCTTGCTGCAAGTTATCATCCTCTCTGTCATGCCTGCCATACTGGGTCAGTAAAGTCTGAGGGAATCAAGAACTGATCTCTTACCCCAAATACATGACATGATTTTTTGGAGGAAAGGGTCTGATTCATGTTCACCTTTCTGAACACCCTTGTTCCCTAGATGTCAACAGACTAGAGGAGATATTGTGAAATATTTCTTAAGCCATGTGGAGCAGAGTTGAAAGACAGGCAAGGTCACAGAATTTTAGATCAGGTTTCTCACTCACGATGAACTGCTGAGATCCAGCAATTATAGATAAAGAAGCAAATCTCCAAGGATTTATTTGGTGTTTTGGCAAGATAAGATCCCCTTGTCTTGAGAGGAGTGCTGTATGAGAGCATTTAGCTCACTTGGCAATACACGGCATGTCCCCTGCTGCTTCAGCCCCATAGAAGAGGTGACATGCCTCTCTTGAATCTGTTGCCCTCAGAGCATGGTTTTGATACTGTGATTCAGAGTGGTAGGCTCTCAATGCAGTGATTGCCTCACTGGCCAAGGACAAACTCATTACATGTGGGCATAGAGCAGGTTTGAACCAGCAGGTCCAGCCGGGCCAGGCTTGTTCCTATGGGATGCAGGAGATGCATCTCCACTGGAGAACCCAAACATGCCAGCCCCAGGGGTGGCTTGCAGGAGGCTTCCCTGCCCTGGAGGCCAGGAGAGAGGAGACTTGGGATGCCCTATGCCAGTTGGTGGTAGGGCCTGAAAACACTCCCAAACTCATCTAATCACCAAGTAGAAAAGCAAACAATGAGTGCAGAGCACTACTAGTTCCTCAAGCCAAGGTAGGCTACTGAAAGGCACAGATCTGTAGTTTAATTAATCCTTCTCCCCTTCATGATCAGTCTGACAGCTGTGGGATTCCAGCTGCTCAGGGCACAAGGACCACCATCTCTGCAGATTTTCCTTATCTGCCTTCCTCCTTGATAGGAAACAATTTAGCCTTACAGTAACTCATACAGGCGGATTTTTTCCACCAGGAGAGGGACTCAGCTTGAAAATTAAGAAAAAAAATATCTCCCCTTATATGGAGATCTACACAGAAGCTCTTTCTAATGTCCCATTGTAATTAATGAAGATCTAAACATGATTCAGTTGTGTAAGCACAGGTGTCTAGTGAGCTTTCCGATGCCATGGAGTGTTAGGCATCTGCCCAGGGCTGGCAGATACAACTCAGGCTATGGAGATCCATGCTCCAAAGGCAGTCACAAGAGGCAGCAAGAGCATCTGAGATGGCACCATGCACCTGTGACATTTCAGTAATCCAGTGCTTGACATGTGTGATCTCAAGATGATCATGTTTGCTCTCAAAGCAACATTGCAAGTGGGCAGGAGTCATCCCCAAGGAAAGCAGCTCATCTGCAACCACTGGCATAGCTCCTGCTGGGAGCGGGCTACTGGACTAGACAGGTCCTGACAGCTACACATGGATCCTCAGATCCTCCAAAAGCAGGTGAATTAATTTCCACAGTCCACAGTAACTGGTACCACACTCAGGAGAAAGGCTGTAATTGCTAGCCTGTAAAAGCTGAAGTAGGAAATTAAGGAATACTTTTCTAAATGGCATAGAGAGTTTAGGAGAATAAATCCCATGACATAAAATACATAATTGCCACAAGAATATAAATGCTCACAAATCCCCACTTTTTACATGCTCCTCTTCAGTTTCTTTTACTTTAGAGTGGAGGAAATGTTATGTATTTTTTAAAAATCCTTCCATCTCCTGCAGTCCCTGTCCATGCTCTGTTGTCAGCAGTTAACCCTTTTTTTATTGTTGTTCTGGAGATGTCCTACAAACCTGTGTGACACCACCAAAGTGCTTCAGAAAAACTTATCAAGCCCCCCTGAGCATGAATACAAATTCTAGGAACAACAAAAAGAGCCAAAACTACTGTGAAAAATGGCTGCCCTTGAGGAGATATAAACTCTGACCTCGGTGGGTGTGTGGGGAGGGTCAGGGATGGCTGAGGATCACACGCGATCGGTGGGTACTTTGGAGCAGTTTTTTACCAGTTTGACACAGCTTTCTTCCTCTTTCTGAGTCTGCAGGTCCAAATATGTTAATATTTCAATATTTTCTCTGTTGTGGTTCAAAATAACTAATTTAAAGGAAATAAACAATGAAAAAAACCCTGATAGTGGTGAGGAACCTTGGAAAGGGCTTTAATAGCTGCAACCACGTGGTTATACTGCCTGTAAATGGTTGTTTCTGGGGTTTTTTTCTGAGGTTTTACTTCTTGCTCTCACAAGGGGGAATTGTGTGGTAAAGGGCCGTCAAATTACATGTTTGCACATGGGATGGAAGAATGCTATCTGTAACAGCTAATTGGAATTACCATAATTTTGTAGTATGGTTATTTGTATTATCAGTCTTACAGTTATTCCTATTATCAGTATTATTGTACCAGAACATATATATATGTATATCTCTCTCTCTCTCTCTCCACCAGATCAGGATTTGGGCCATAAGAAATCATAGAATCATAGAATCATAGAATCACCTCGGTTGGAAAAGACCTTTAAGATCATCGAGTCCAACCGTTAACCTAGCACTGCCATCCCACCACTAAACCATGTCTCTGAGCACCTCATCTATCCTTTTTTTAAAGACCTCAAGGGATGAGGACTCCACCACCTCCCTGGACAGCCCATTCCAGAGCCTGACAACCCTCTTGGTGAAGAAGTTTTTCCTAATGTCTAGCCTAAACCTGCCCTGGCGCAGCTTCAAGCCATTCCCCCTCGTCCTATCATCTGTTACCAGGGAGAAGAGCCCGACCCCCACCTCACTACAGCCTCCTGTCAGGCAGTTGTAGAGGGCGATCAGGTCTCCCCTCAGCCTCCTCTTCTCCAGACTAAACAACCCCAGTTCCCTCAGCCGCTCCTCGTATGACTTGTGTTCCAGACCCCTCACCAGCTTGGTTGCTCTCCTCTGGACCTGTTCCAGCAAGGCAACATCTTTCTTGCAGTGAGGGGCCCAAAACTGAACACAGTATTCGAGGTGCGGCCTCACCAGCACCGAGTACAGGGGCACGATCACTTCCCTGCTCCTGCTGGCCACACTATTCCTGATACAAGCCAGGATGCCATTGGCCTTCTTGGCCACCTGGGCACACTGCTGGCTCATATTCAGCCGGCTGTCAATCAGTACCCCCAGGTCTTTTTCCACCAGGCAGCTTTCCAGCCACTCTTCCCCAAGCCTGTAGTGCTGCATGGGGTTGTTGTGACCAAAGTGCAGGACCCGGCACTTGGCCTTGTTGAACCTCATACAATTGGCCTCGGCCCATCGATCCAGCCTGTCCAGGTCCCTCTGCAGAGCCCTCCTCCCCTCCAGCAGATCAACACTCCCACCCAGTTTGGTGTCATCTGCAAATTTACTGAGGGCAAATCTTTCAGTAGAGCCTCTAATTTTGGCACAAGTTTGTCTGCTCCAAATTCCTCAGGCTGATTTTATAAAATAAATTAATAAAACCCACTTTCTTCATTTCTTTTGAAAAGAAGTGTCTCTGGCAAACTGTCACACATTTCACAGGACACAGGGTTTCTCCCTTAGTATCTGTGGAACACTTTGGGTTTTCACAAACAGAAAGATCTGTTACTATTTTGATGTCAAATTCTGCTATAGTATTGGAGCTTCTTCCTCCATGTGGAAAAAAAATAGTGCCACAGCCAGTATGAAGAAGATATGCAGCTCACGACATGAGAGCAACGAGCATGGCATTTTTCAGCTCTCTCCCACGTGGGTACCTCAAGCCACTTCTCAGGTCTCCAGAAAAGCTGTCCTTGGTTGTCGCTACGAGCACAGAGGAAATGAGAGGTTGAGGATTTGTCCTGTAAGAAATGGGTGATGAAGCAAGGCTAGAGTCTAGGCTCGCTCAAGGCCAAATCTGCTCCTTAACCTTTGGCTTTCCTCCCTTCTTTGTATCACCATACCCACGAACATAGAGAGAAAGTCACCCTCTCTGCAATAACTCTTTGGCCACTGATAAGCAATTTTCTCTGTTTCCCTTCAGGGCAACCTACGTGAGGTGGTAAGACATAAACCCATTTACCCCCGCTCACAATACTGGGGCTTGCTTTGTGAGCCCAAATAAAGGTTCAACTCACTGTTTCCAGTATAAAATTTCCTATACAAATCTGGCCTGAGTTCATAAAGTAAAAAATGTATGGAATGAAACTAGAACCATTTCAAAAACACAAAAAATATGCATTCAATCAGAAGGGGATCAAGATGATTTATTTATGCAGTAGTGTTGAGAATATATGTTGGGGAATATTGCAGTACAGTTTGTCTTACTGCTAGAGGTGAATCTGAGTCACCATGCTTGGATCTTAGAGTGACCTTTCCCAGAATTTTGGAGGAAGCCTTTAGATCTCACCAGGGAGCATTAAACTTCAGTCTGTGAAGCTGTTTTGGTTTTTTTTCTTTTAAATAAGTCTACTACCTGAAAAGCCATAGACTTAGATCCGTGAAGCCATCGCATTCAGACTTACAGAGAGTTGTTGACCAAGGGATTTTTCTATATCCCAGCAAGATTTTGCCATTTAATAGAAGATGCTACACACCAGGATGAACAAGAGACCGTTCAGAGCAGCGACAAGCAGCACTTTATCTGCAGAATAAACCTTAGCCTGGCGTAAGAGTACAGATACGGGATGTGGGATCCCAGCACACAATCTCTGCCTGATTTGACCAAAGGTGCATAAACTAATCCCACACATTCCCTGTCATCTCCCTAACTACCTGGTCACTGAGTCTACGAAGGATGAGATATTCTGTTCGGCGTATAAATAACCAAACGTTCACTGGGCAAGCGTAAAAATGCTTCCAAAGCCCAGAAACAGAGCACTCAACATAGGATGAGAGGTCAAGATCAAGACACTGGTCTAACTTAGGCAAAGCAGACTTGAATGTGAGTTGCTACATCTCACATGGATGCTTAATCGCTAGGCTACTGTGTGAGGGGTAAGTATGTATCTCACGCTATTCTAGGGTAGGTGAAAGTCTCACCCTTTCACCTCTGGGCCAAGATTTCATCTTTGTAGGAACACATACATTCCCAGGAAAAGCTTCAGTCATTTCCATACAGAAGGAGATCTGAAGCTGTCCAGTAAGCACTATTAAAACCCTTTAAATGTAAGTTAACAGTTATTGTCAATGCTCAGGGTTTGAATATTTCGCTCTCTGGCTGCAAATATTTTTATTTAAACTGTACTTTTGCAAGATGTGGAGTATTGATGCTGGATTCTCATTTGTTGTGTTTTCTTCCTCTTTTAAATGTAGAGTGGTGTTTCAAGGAAAGCATCTTTTTGGCTTTTCTACCTACTATGGCCAACAAGAAAAAAAAAGAAAAGAAAAAAAAGACAGAATCTTTTCAATCATCTCCTGACCATGTAGGCATGAAGATCGTTATATCAAAATGATGGCATCATTGTAATAATTGTTATTATTATCCAAAAATTGCAAGCTTCTTTGAAGAAGACTGTTAGCACCATTACCTCTGCTTATGAGGCAGAGAAGCTGAGGTCAAGGAGGAGGATGTGACTTGTCCCAGGCTGCCCAACAGTAGCAGCTGACAGTGGCATCCACGTCTTTCAAGGCTTGCATTAACAATTGCCTTACCCCAGCAAGGAGTGGATTTGACCAGTTGGTGCCAAGGACTCAACACCCACACTTCTCTATGTTTGAGGAGGTTTCACTCTGGAGTAGCTCCAGTCCATGCCTGAGGACTGAACTCTCCTTGGCTGCTGGAGCGCAAGAAGTGCATTCCCAACCCAGGACTTGCCAAGCCATGCCCAGCATTTACGTGGGGAGCGGCTCCTCGCCAGGACCATACTAGGGTTGCTATGATATATGAAGGCTGAGGCAGCATTTTTGCTGTCTCTGGTGTGGTATTTGCTTTTTTGCTTTTGTTGCATTTCTGTTGCTTTTTGCTTTTGTGTTTCTTGAAAGCCCTGCCGATGGGATGTGGCAACTGCCACAATAATTTGTAATTTGGAGGCAGAAGGAGCTCCTGGGAAACTGCGACCTGTGTCGTGGGTACTGAGGAATGTCCTCCAGGTCACTGGGCCTAGCAGTACTCCTGTGCTGTGGCAAGGGAAGGCCAGGAGTTTCCCTCACAAAACCCAAAGGAGGCTGATCCAGCTGTGAGAAACAGCTGTTTCTGTTAGATGCTAATGCATTTTGTATAGAAAAGGATTGTTGAGTCTGAGCTGTGCATTTTTCACCATTTTTGCAATAACTGAATTTGCAAGCTCAGCTACCTAAGCATAAATGAAAAATGCCTACCCCGTAAATAAATAATCAATTAAACTAAAACCAAACTTGAAGTACACAACCAAAACCAATCGTCGAAGGTTTTTCTAGAAGAGTTACACGCTGCCATAACTTCAGGCTAAACAAGTCTGAACCAAGAAGTGTTTTGTCCCAGGTCTGTATATTTTATGGGAAGCTGATGCTTATTTTCCATGGGAAACTAATTTTTCCAAAGGACAGTTTCAGCTTGGCAGCTCAGCACAGTGCTGCTGTGACAAGCTGCTCTTTTAGCAGCGCTGACAAATTTTTTTCAGAAATATTTATTTTTTCAGCTAAGTCATGAGGCCAGTGACAGGTACATAGTGGAATGAAGCAGAATGCAGGGAAGCACGCAAGAAAACATGAAAGTTGGAGCACGGCTGTTTTCACTGACATAGCCAGATAGGACACAGGTTGAAGCCACATTTGTGTAGCTTTTAGCAGAAAGGCATTAATTATGGGAAAGTCCAAGTTTGCTGACCAAATTAAAGGACCTGAATGGAAAATTTTGTGTCAGGTAGACTCAAAAGTTATTTTTGGGTTTTCCTGCCAGTATGTAAGATATAAATCATTTTGCTTGATCCAGGCCTGCATTTTTTAGACTAAAAAATATAAACCAAATGAAAAATACCTTCCAGCTCCAATCCTGACCTTGGTGTGAAAGAAAGTCATACGAGGAGCGGCTGAGGGAACTGGGGTTGTTTAGTCTGGAGAAGAGGAGGCTGAGGGGAGCCCTGATCGCCCTCTACAACTGCCTGACAGGAGGCTGTAGTGAGGTGGGGGTCGGGCTCTTCTCCCTGGTAACAGATGATAGGACGAGGGGGAATGGCTTGATTCTATGATTCTATGAAAAGTTTGATGCCAGTGAAAAAAAATTTCTATTTAGCTCTTAACCAGAATCATGCTTCTGAAGTCTTAGTGCATCTTAAAATAAAGAATTAAGTTGAAAACAATCCAAAAGGCTCAAAGGCACAGCTCCCCCAAATTAAATGTCTTCTGGAACTAGTGTCTTTCAAAGTGCCTTATTCTTTCAAATATGAAATTAGACATCTGAGCTTGGAGAGTTACTCAAAGCAGTGCCTGATAAAATGGATTTCTCAGATGAACTAGGCCATGAATATATCGTAAGGCATCGACTGGTGTTTTGATTCCTGCTCCTTCAGTCTCCCCATGTATCGTGAGACCTCAGCCAGTGTCAGCTGCAGTGATGCTCTCTGGGAAATGATGACCAGAAATAACCTTGTGACTGCACATCCCAGAGGACTTTTTTGCAGAGACCTTCCAAGCAGATGGCTATCGGTCGCTGAGAGCTGCCCAGAAAAAACAGAAAAGGGGCACAAATTGTGCCCAGTCACAAAGATCATCTTCAGAATATCAGCTCGTCCCAAATCCCTGTCCATAAGCAGTCAGTGACCTGAATCATTATTCTCCTCCAGAATTCTTCCTCGTGGATGGAAACTGGCATATAATTTTTCCTTCTTGCTTTTGTTACAGAATACAGCCAATTCACCCACAAAACTCTCCATGGGCATAATAAACTAATTGCATCCAATGTTATACTTTCCTCATGCACTGAGGATTATTTCAGTGCTGAAAAGAGTTCAGCCATAACCACAGATCCTCAGGGAACAGAACTCAAGAGATACCCAATGATCATGAATCTCTAGAAACTGAGCTCAATCTTGAATTATTGGCTTGTAAGCAGACTGTTTAAAGAAAAAAAAAAGGAAATTTTAAAAACTTTTCATGTGAATGAATATTTATTAAAAAAGGCTCTCTAGTCTTTTCTAATCATAAATTTCCTTAAATTTGTAGAAATTATGCAAAAGCAGTTACTTGCCAAAATAGGCAACCACCTGAATTTAGAACAGTATAGTCTATGAGGGCTGACAATTTTAACACATAAAACAGTGATCATGCCAAGCAGTAGCTGGTGAATTGGTTCATACCACATTGTATTGACTTCATACCACATTGTATTGACGTCATACCACTGTTATTTGGAAGGTCACTCAAGCACATTGGAAAAGCAATGAAATCAATGGTTGACCATGACGCAAGGTTTACATGACACATTGATTATGAGCAGGCAATTCTCCTGGTTGTTCTGTCAATGGGGTACCTGAAAGCATCTGACGTCACTCACCACTTGAGAAGCCTAATGTGCCAGCATGATCAAAGTCTCTGTTGGTACAGGTATAAAAATGGTGGGAAGAAGGCTCCCATGCCTTTCTATTCAAACCGTCTTGCAGGTAAGATCCTTCGCTCTGACTCATGGCTGTGCCCATACTAGTCATTATGAAATACAATCACCCACCCTGTAAAGTCAATGAAATGGTGTAGAACATCATGCTAGGACTTGCAGGGTCCTGGAACTGTAAAGTGATACACTTTTTGCAGAATGACTTCCACTCATTCTCTGAGCTCATCAGACTGTACCAGGGAACACGGCAGGTTGTACCAAGTTCACAAAACATAATATTACTGTTGCAGTGACCCCTTGAGAGCCCCGAAATGCACAGGACTCTGCATGCATATTAACAAAAGAATGTCCCCACTGCCAAAAAATGTATAATATAAGCAGGACAAGAACCAACAGGGGTATAGGTGGGCAGGAAACAATGAGGTGATCTTGGACAGCACTGCAGGAAACTGCTCAGCTGTAAGCACTGACACATTTTTTGTAGGCATGACTGGATGTTTTTGAAAGCATAGAGAGACATTTTCACATCTGGGCAAGAGTATTGGGATCAATCTTCACCCATTTTCCCAAGTAAAGCAAAGTATGCTGAGATGCATAAAAGGAAGATCTGCTAGTGCAAAACGCAGCTCTCCTCCAAACGGCAATGTTAGGACACCTCTCCTGGCACCACATGTTCATAGTCTTTCCCTACATTTTGTAGCAAATGTTTTATGTTTACACATTTTTTCCCTCTCCTGGCAGCCCTGACAACTCCCTGATGGATTCTTTCCCTCTTTTGCCTCATCCCTACTAGTGAAGGAGGCCAAACACTCTTCATTATGTGCAACCTCATGAAGTCCACATTTGGTTCTTGCTGACATGTTCGCAGCTCCATTACTTCAGATGGGCTTAGACAAGGCCAGCGGAACATAACCGTCTCTGAGGATGTAATCATGACTCACAGTATTTGAGAGGATAGGAGAACTCAGGCCCATAGCTCTTTGAAACATGTAATCAGATCAGTTTTTTAAGGATAACCCTAACTTTCACATTTGCAGAGTAAAGCTAAACCTCCAGTTTCAAGCAATTATTACTTTGACACCAATTTCATAATCTTTGAACTTTTCATAGTTTAATAGAGACTTCAGAACCTTTAAAATTGTAGATTTTGCTGGTCCCAAGACCCATCTCAGAGGTCCCGACTCAGACAAATGTCTCTGAATGCACTCCAGTATAGCTAGTCTCCCTCAGCTCATTTTATGGTCCATGAAGAAAAATAGGAGCTTCTACACTTCAGGTCATCTAACTTCATCATGTGCTTTCCAGCAAAATGAATCTTGCCCTAGAAAAGCCTTTTTCTTTCCATAAGTGGAGCCAAGGGCAACTTGCCATGTAGTCTACACCTAAAGTTAGGTGCAATTAAGCTTATTGAAGAAGTAGCATGACTTATTTTTGTGATTAAATTTTTGTGATTAAATTCCTTGAAAGAGCTTCCCATTTTTGCTGACTAGAGATGTGACTATACCAGTAGACACACTTGTGAGCACAGGCGAAAACCTTGCCATCTGACAGTGTCAACTGGGCTCCTGCACTGTGCTATCACATACTTTGCCATAGTTTTCCAGACTTGTAATTCCATTTACCTCAATCTAAGAAAAGTCCCAGGACAAGATCTCCTCCATATGAAGAAGTTTTCTTTACCTGGGAACATATCAGTGTGCAACAGCATTTTAAATTAGCTGTCTGGTCAGTCCTCCAGGTAATTAATCTGCATCTAACTGTTTCTCCAGGATTTTGGTTGCTGTTTAGGTGCAAAGAGTTTTACTCTTCCCATTTCATGGGCATTAGTTACAGCTGTGAGGCACTGCTGAAATTATTATCAGCCTTGCTCATATGTGGACTCACCACTGCCTTCCACAGGGCTCTGGTTCCTGTATGGAAAAGCCAACAATCACTGCAGACAGAGAACATCCCAGAACCTCGAGTCAACTAGGACCACCTCCTCCACAGCAAGAATAGATCGCCCTGCAATTTCAAGTTTTGAATGAGATACTGTCTAGCAGATATTTCTTCTGTTAGCAGAGCAATGACACCCTCACTGTGTAGCTTCTCCTGCCAGGGTTTACGGCATGGCTGGTGTCCATCACCAAGAGGCAGAGAGTGGTTTGGAATCTTGTGTCCCTTCTCCCTTTCTGCAGTTGTGCTCTTCAACCCAAAATATTCCCTCCTTTCTCCCATTCCCTTCTCCTTCTTCTGCTCAAAACCAAGAGTTTGTGATGTTGCTTATCCTGGTTAAACCAGGAATAACCTCATACACAGCTTTCCAAAAGATTTGTGCTGGTTTTCTCCAATTCTCATTTGAATCCCCAACAAATTCAGCAAACTGCCTCTCAGAATCTAAGAGGGTGAGATAGCTCTAGGCAAGAAGGAGCTGTGAATGCAGGCAAAACTTGCCAAAGAACTGTGGTTAATTCTCTTCATATAACGGGTTAGCTCTCCTACATGAACATAGTTTCCCTCTCCTTCAGGGGACAACATGGATCAAGCAATATAGCTCAATTTATTATTGAACCATGAGGGAAAAGAGAAGCAATGAAGGTCATCACAGTGAGCAGTGACACAATGGAAGGTCTGAAGATCTTCCTTTGAGTTATCTCTTGAAACCCCTTAAACAGCCATCAATGAGTTCAGTGAGGGCACCTGGGGAAAATGAATTAATACCAGATAAACCACAACAAACAGGGGCCATCAATGCATAAACCAGATGAGAAGGTATTACTTCCCCCCGAGCATGCTGGATTGCTGGCTTCTGTGGTGGCTGACCTTCTGCTGGGCATCTGCACAGTGGGGAAGCAGGGACCATCATGGCAGCTATGGTATCTTCCTTCGGCCATGGTGGCTGGCAGCACTGTGCTCACCCCGAATTATAGGGCAAGTGGACTTTTTTTCACTGAAATATAATATAGGAGCACAACTAGCTCCTGCTGAAATACTCATTGATTTATAGATCATCTCTTCTTTACTTGAGGTTAGATATAAAGTTGGCCTGAACAATCTGATAAATAGACAACTTTTAAATAGAGATTACAGTTTTGTAATAAAAGTGCATGTGATCAGAAGACACTGAAAGCTCTCCACCCTTAGATATAAGTAAGTTGTATGCTGTATTTTACACATAAAAGCACATTTTATTATTACATTTTTTCCAAGTCTCCATCCCATTTTTATTCCAAAATAACTTTTCTAAGTGACATCTTTAATATGTAATAACACATATTGACTTTCTTCTGAACCTAATCCAGGATGCAGGATGCCTTCATCTGGTTTCCCCCTCAAACTCCCTTAAAGCCCAATAAATCTGTGACTATTTCCTCTCTGAAGCCTCGGAGGATATAGAATTACTTCACAACTCCTCGAGCCCAGAGCCCTCAGCATGGCTGATGGAGAGCCAGGATCAGAATGGAGTTGCTGAAACTGGGAAATGAAACAAAAATAGTCCCCTGGAAAGGAGCAAAATGCAATGACAAAAGCAAGCTCCATTTGGAATTACAGCATGATGGTTATCAGACATCATAG
The DNA here is from genome assembly GCA_034008185.1 of Gorsachius magnificus. NCBI lineage: Eukaryota > Metazoa > Chordata > Aves > Pelecaniformes > Ardeidae > Gorsachius > Gorsachius magnificus. The sequence goes on from CM067084.1 coordinate 74,121,859, forward strand.
TGAAGTGTGTGTTTGCCTCTACAAACTGTTAAAACAGTAGCAACTGCCATACGGTTCCAGTCATAGCCCATCATTAACAAAAACTGTAACAGCACTTGATGCAGTCACGGGCCAATGCAATTTAGTTTTGTCATTGTACAGTCAGCAGTTCCTTACTTTTCCTGTAAAGGGATAAATTATGTTTCAGCTTTAATTTTATTTAGTGTCATTTAAAAAAAAAAAAGCTACTTACTTTCCCCACATTGCTATTTTACTGTATGATCCGTGTTGTGTTAAGCTCCATCTTTGGCATAAGTTTTATCAAGCATTACAGTACTGCTGGCTTTGAGGTACAGTTTTGTATGCACTTACAGGCTCAAGCTAAGGGAAGCAACAAACTTACCGTATCCGTGTGGCTCTGTGACTGCAATACACTGAGCAATGTGAAGAGTTTCCATTTCCAACACTGAAGGAACAGGGGGGTTTGCTGCTTTCCCCTGCACCTTTCTAGCAAGGGAGAAATACATACAGTATGTTTGGCCACTCTTTCATTTGTATCACATGAGGATCAAAGTGGATTTGCATAGATCTAATGTCTGTGCAAAACCACCTGCTCCAGTTCTCCTATGCAGGGAATTTCCAAGGGCAGCGGCTGTTACTTTCAGGTATTTCAGATTATAGTAATAGAGATGGAGCTCAGGCGAAGTATGTGGCAAAAGTCCCCATATATGTGCCCTAATGGTCTGGGTTTTTTACAGCTTATTGCACTGCGTCCATTTGCAGACAGACTATTAATGGGACAGAAGGTTTTTGTGGTATGCTGAACAGGCTGATGTTTCTGACTCATGTCAGAGAGAAATGACGGTGGTCTTTCTTCGTCAAGATTGTAAAAAGTGATAGAGGCGGGGAGGGAGATCTTTGATGTGGCAGGAATGCAGCTAATGGCTCCACCAATATCAGAAACTACCCCAGGCCTCCATCATCCCTGAATATCTTGATCTGCTATCCAGATCTATGGCTAGACCTGTGGCTATGCCACATTAGGGTCTTTTTAGACATTTCTAGGCCTCACTTGCATACCCAGATGATGCTGCACAGATACCATGCATCCCATGGTCCCTCTCACCAAGTTTGGCTCTGCAGCCCTTCCTCTAAACAGAATGAAGGAAAACTGCTCAGTTTGAGAATGTCCTTATAAAAATGACTTTTTTTAGTGTCCTTGTAGATTCAAAGCAGGAATTGTAGACCTGTCACTGTAGTTTAATGATCCCTCTCCTTTCTGCTGTGTGCTCCTAGCTTTACAGAAGCTAAAGCATTAAAATACATGCTTCTCTCACAGCATGGACACTTGGCTGTAAGTATTACTTAAAGGACATGGGTAAACACAAGAAAAGATGTCCCAGCAGGAGGGAAGTGATTGTGAGGATGGTATGTTCTGACAGCAATTCAAAATTACCAATAGGTTACAGAGTAGAAAGTCGCAGATAACAAGTTGTTTATTTAAATAGCCAGTGAGTCTCAGCCCAGAGAAGAATAGAGTCTGCTCCTACAGCTGGTGCTGTACACATGCAGGGAACTTCATTTGGTCAAACCAATAAAGGCAAGAAAAAGGCAGATAACATCTCTGAGGGATGCACCAGGCTGAGGGATTGGCCTTGATTCTCCTTTTGCCCACAGCAGAGAAAGTCACTTAAGGTGAGCAGCAGTACTCCATAGCAAAGCTAGAAAGCAGCAAGGCATGTCTGGGCTTCTCCAGCCTCAGGGTGGTATTTATTTTTCATTTAAACACCTGTGAAGTTCTCAGGCCGGCCAAGATCCATAGCCATGCTCTGTTGGGAGGAGAACGTGGCACAGTAATTGGAAAAGGCAGTGAAGGACCCAAACTCTAATAGGGCCTCAACCCTTGGCTGTGCAGGTGTACAAAGCAGGGCATAGCAGTGGATGGACAAAAAGAGGCATTCCTAGGGAAGAGGGGGACTATTCTGCTTTAAACAGACTTTTCTCTTGCTATGTTCTCATTTCTCTGTTGATCCCACCTTTCCTTGGTCCTCATCTCCATCTCCAACCTCCAGTCTCACATCTCTCTGCACTCCCTGTGGGCAGCCCACAACCTCTACCCACACTCCTCTCTGCCTTCCTGAAGCAGCTCCCAGCATTGCTGGCTCTGCCCCAACCATAGGCGAGTGTGCCTTGCAGTGCACCTTAGCCTGGGCTTTGATTCCTGGCACCCCTTTGGCATCAGCACACCAGAGATGTGTTTCAGGGACTCTAGGTCTCCTCTGTGAGGAATGAAGATTTGGAAGAGGATCAATTTATCCATTTACTACTCTTTAAAAGGAGGTTAGGTTATTGTGGGACATGGCAACCTCTATGAGACCTTGGAAAAAGCAGTTACACTGGTGGACATACAAGTACTTCTTCAGGTCTTCAGGAGATGGAGCAACAGACTCCAAACTAAGCAGGAGCTTGGAGCAGGTTCTGTCTTCCTCCATCCAGTTTAGCTTAATTATACTCAACAGGGAAACAATTTGAGAGAAAAAAGTGGTTAGTAGCTGTGGCCATTAGCCAGCAAGAGCAGCAAGATCACACGCCCTTGTAAGATAGACAAAATCACCTGTGAAACCAAGAGGATAAACTGAAGGATTATAGGGAAAAGTGAAGTATGTCAAAAAGTCTCCACTTCTGTGATTTTCAGCATCCAGTAGAGCAGTTAATGTAGTTTACACAAATGAGCTCCCATATTGATTACATTTGCTTGTAGCAGTAGCACAGCCATGCCTGTTGTCTAGGAAGATGTTATACAGACAGGGAGAGTGTGGCGAATAAGTTCTCATCATTGAGTTGACCTCACACTGAAACTTGAGGAAAGCAATAAGCCGTTCTCCATGTCTCCCCAGTGACAAGAAGAGGAGGGCTGGTCATGCAAGAGGAAAGATTTCAGTTAGGCATTAGGAAAAAGGCCAGTGGCTGAGTTGGGGCAAGTCATGCAGTGCCCATCACAGGAGATTTTTAAAAAGAAACTAGACAAATGTCTGTAACAAATTGACCAGGTCTACCTGATCTTGCCTTGGGGCAGAGAAAGGATGAAATGCCTTCTAAAGCTCTCTTCCAGCCTTATTTTCCATGTTTCCACTTATGAAATATTTTCAGACAACTGTGATGTCTTTGTTTCCTATTTTCCCTTAAGAAGCAGTTGGGAAGCTGTCTGTCCACTCAGCAGAAAGCCTGCCATTCAAACCCCTTGAACACATGAACTGGCTGCCATCCCTTTTGACTAAGATTCTCAAAGAAGAGCTGGGTAAATCGAAGTCCAATGAGATTACCTGTCAGTAATGTTCTTGGATATGAGGAGCATGCTCGTCCACTTGGGGAATGAGAAACCTTCATGTATTTCACGTATACCACCAAAAAAACCACCCAAGGGGAACAACTATGTTTATGATTGGGTGATGCTTATGATCAGCAATGATTGGGGTGGTTCTCAGAGCAGCAAACCCAAGATGAAAGATATCATATCATATTACCAACCACCCTACCCAAGTGCGCCAAGAAAATTAACAGAAACCCCTTGGAAACACATAGAATTCAATTATTTTGGCTAAACTACCACATCCATGGCAAATTACAGGCTGTCTATTGGAAAATATCTCCTCTCAGTCCTGCCATTTTTTGTTCTTCAGTTCTGTTTATGTTCCCAGCATTTTCCCCTACTGGCAAAGGCCCAGTGTTTTTTGGGAAGGACTAAAGATAGGCTTTTGCTCCACAGAACAGTATTTAGTGGTTGGACGAGGTTGCAATTAGACAGTGTGGTCTTCAATTCCTTTGCAGACCCATGATATCAAGCTTGCAGTGTGACCTAAAATACTATATCCAGATCTGAGCCTTGCCAGACCAAAGTGGTGCAGAAAATCTGACTGGTGTTTAGGAGGGAGTGATAAGGGCTATGTAGTCACAGGCTATCAAAAGCTGCTTCTTATCTGGAGTGTCTTCAAGGCATTTGGAGAGGGATGGAGGAATTCACTGACTTCAAAGTCCTAATGGTTGGGAGAGCCTATTTCTACCTGTTGATGCTCAAGAGGCCTCAGGGAGAGAAGACTGCAAGTGACCAAACTTAAGCAAGGATCGTACTTTGCTGAAAGCAGGGAGGCACTGCCCAGAGGCACCAGTTTGGCCTCAGAAGCTGTACAGTTGTGTTAGGCCAGCAGCCAGCAACCCTCCTCATGCAGAAATCATGGGAGTTCAAAGCGCTCCAACCTTTCTGAACAGTGTAGAGAGGCTAGAGAGGGACCCAGGATTTCTTCCCAAAATTTTAAGCAGAGATTTAACTGTCTATTCATTTTTTCATTTCTCTTGCACATTTGAGATTTTATTTTCGTGTTTCAATCTGCAACCGCGTGCCAGAAGTGTTGATGGGTAGAAAGGAGCTCACTTAAAACCAGTGCTCAGCATGATGCGCATCCCACAGTAAATGCTTCACAGCCTGGAGAAGTGAGCTAGGAGCTCACATTCACAGTTAGATATCATCAGCCTTCGTGGGCAAAATAGGGACATCTCAGAGTAACTGCTGTACCACTAACTGCACGTCTCTGTACTGAGTTCTGGGGAGGGGGCAAACACATCTCTCCCCGTACTGAACTGTCTAATCATCTCCCAGCTTTTAACGTGTTTATCAGCACATCAGCCCTCTGAGATATGGGATTAGAGGTGAGAAATTGAAGCACAACGTCTTGGGTCAGGTTTTGAAAAGATTACAATAGACACCTTGTTAGTATTTTAAAAACCTAGTCCCACAAAAATGATCTAAAATGACCACGGCAGAGCAGTGATTTTCTCTCCCAACTCCCTCTCTGAATGCACAGCACTACTCCTGCCTTTAAAAGGCTTTTTCATCATTTTAATTCAGCCCCTTTGAGGCTCTGAAGTGAAATTACAGTCCTAGACTTGCAAACAAAAATTTCTGTAATGGCTCCAAAATCACATAAATATTTCTGAACCCAGTGACACCTATAATCAAATTAAATGGTGTCTTCTAATACTGTAGCTAAAGTTTCCTTAGTGCACATGTCACTGTGGTATCTGTCTCTCACTGCATATGGAAAGGTCTGGGGAGGGAAAAAGAGAAGACAGTGAAAATCAGACAAATTAAATGAGAGCCACAGAATTATTTTGGTAGTATTTAAACTCAATTACATTACATAATGAGAAACTGTTCCTTTTATTTCTTTTTTCCCCACAAATAACTGGGTTTTCTAAAATCCTAACATGGGTTCCCTAGAAGTCATCATAGCTGTCTTTCACAATACTGCCCGGTGTAAAACAAGCAAGCAAAAAAAAACCAAAATACTTGAGCAAAGTTATTAAGAAAGATAAACTTTTGAATCCATAATCTGTGCAGGCTATATTATTTCTTGATGGCCACGGGTTTATCTGGAAGCATACAGAAGGGATGAATGAACCCCATAGAAAAGTTCCAGTTCAATGAGTTCAGTTTACAAAGCCAGATGAAATCTGAAAAAGTTTCATTTACCCCAGGGAAATTGTAAAGAGAGAGATTCTCACCAAAGACGGCGATTTTACATTAACCTTCAGGTCAGACCAATGCTGCATTATTAGCATTATTTAATTAACAAAATTCATGCTCTGAAACTTTAAATATTTGCAAATTCATCCCCTGTAATGACTTTCATTCATTATTATTTACCTAGGGCCGGAGTCAACCTGTAGCAGCTCTCATTTCCCGCAGCGGGAACAGCTGGGGGGGACAATCCAGTCGCTCTCTTTAGGTGCTTAAATGGGAGCAGAGCTCCTCCAGAAATCTGGCTCCAATTATGAGCCCCACGTGCTTTGAAAACCTGACCCTCGCCGCTCAGTGTCAGCTAGACATTTTACAAACAAGTCTGGTGATAAGGGCATAGTCATACCGGCGAAGTGCTCCCAGCGCAGGCACAGCCCGGGCTTGGGGCTGTGTGCCAGCGCGGCTCTTCTGGTGGAGGATCACACCTCTTCGTGCCACCAGCTAGTGTCTGTGGGTCAGCGGGGCTCTGCGGCACGGGCATAGCCTGAGAGAGCTGCCAGCCAAAGATCCCCAGCTGACCACCAGGTCTGGGTCAATTCGCCACCAAAAATACTTCACTGTAAAAACCTCAAAATTGTGCTAGGAGAAAACCAGGCATTCACATTCGCTGTGAATTTTAAAAAAAACATTAAAACATTTTACTTAAATTTACAAGGAAATGCTGGTTTGGTTTTTCTTCAAATTTTCCTGCCATCTTTTTTTTTTTTTTCGATTTCAAATTGTCATTTAAAAAAAAAAACACAACCCACTCAATATAAGTCATTTAACTTAAAGGATTTTTGTGTCACAGTTGCCAAGGACTGCTCCACTTTTGTCATCAGCCCTCTGGATGGCCTGAAGGAAAACACTTTACCTCTTTCCAGCTCTGTTCTGTTGCTGATTAAAGGGGAAAGTGATGCTGACGTGCTTTGTAAGTGCTTGGAGATTAAAATGTTCATACTCCTGGGAGATGGAGAGCGTCAATGCATATGTAGACAGGAGCTAATAAAGCTTTCAGTACCACACCCTGCCACCCTGTGCTTAAAGTGTTTGCGAAAATGCCCACTGGTGTTTTTGAAAGCACTGTTTCTCACATCTATCCATCTATCTACCTGCCAAGTCTTCATGACCATGGGAAAGTAATTGAAATGTGCATGACTGATGCCTGTAACTGTGACAGCACCAGGGAATTAATCTGAATAATGACATCTCCTAAATACTGTTCTAGGCATCAGGCTCAAAAATCACCATTTTACTGTCCCTTTGCTCTGGCTCTTCCTCATGGAGATCCCATGGCAAATCTGGAGATGAGTCTCATCCTCCTTCATGCTGTGAGCACAGCCAGGTTTTAGGGAGAACAAGAGAAAGGGAGCAGAAGGCTTGGCTCGTCGCTGTGCCACAAGACAGGAGCAAAAGCAATGCCAGGAAGGAGGTGGTGAGCTTCTCATGCACTCAGTGTGAGAAATGGCCATTAAATGTGGTGGGAAATACAACTGATATCTGGGTATACACCACTTTCTCTGGGAAAGGCACATTTCTCCTGTGGGTTTTAATGAAGGACTTCTAGACTTGGTGTACCCCAGGGATGGGACTGCTTTTGCTCCTGCCATGGGCCATGCTCGCAGGGAAGCCCACATGGGCAAATGCCTACATGCACCAGTCCCACTTCGGGATGCCAACGTGGGCACAGGCTCTGGTGTTTCTTGGTGTGGGGGTTGTCCCTGCATCCATCCTTGCCATCCTACCTCTGGGGTCCCTGAGCCCTGTCTCGAAGAGCTGGCAGTGCCAGGCATTTTGATGGAAAGTACAAGAAACCCTCTAGTGGACAATTAGAGGGAGCGGGTGCAGGCTCCAAAGTGTGAATACTTTTATTGCTTATTGGATTTAACGTCTGTCTGATCTTGCAAAAGCTGTTCTTCTCTAGGGGAACACCTAGCTCCTTTTTTTGTGTTTTTCTCCTGGGTTTGGCCACACCTCAAGCCCTGAGCTGGGCACAGATGCTTATCTCACCAGGGTTGGAAGATGTGCCATGGGTAGTGATGGCCAAGAGATCACCCAGTGGCCAACATCCAGGTGGCAATGCTGTGCATGGGGAGGCCTGGGCTGCAGACTAACTTCAGACTAAGTGGTGGATTTTTAGAGGTAGTCAGGCATGTAACTATGTAAGTACCTAAGATTTCCCCTCTGCATCCCTGCAAATCCAAATACCTTGGAGGCTTTCCTGAAAATCTTTTGGTAATTTCAGCCCCTTTATAGCTCATTAGGTATTAGGTGAGAGCCTTTCCAGGGTCCCAGGTTGAAGCACTATCTCTCTGAAGCCAATGATAAGAGCTAGATAGGATAGGGATTTCCTCACGTAAGTTTCTAGGATTGCAAAGTTCAGCTTTTTCTGGTCCTTTGTATTCCTGAAGATTTGATTTTTGGCTGAGCAGGATATCCTTTATTCTGAGATACTTTTATCTGAGCTATGGCTTCCTCAGCCTAAAATCCTCCTAGAAAAGCTGTGGCTATCAGGATGCCTTCACACTGGGAGCAAATGCAAAGCCTGCTTGGCTCTGTGACTCTGCCCTTCTCAAGCATAGCCCCAGAGAGCTGGCAATGAACACCAGGGCAGCTTGGCCCTCTCGTGCTGTAGTGGGAATGCTACAAAGAGCCACTGATTTGGACATAGCAGGGGCTGAGACATGTACAGAGATGCCCAGGTCAGTTTTAGCTTGGGCTGCCTTGGCCTCTCAGGTAGTTGCACACCCTCCTCATGGTGGGTACCCTACTGCAGCACCAAACGAACCAGCTGAAACTTTCTTTGGCTCTGCTTGTGTATGATATACAATACACAGTCCTTAAAGCATAGACACAACCAGAGGTGCCCAGATAGATGGGGCACTGGTAGAGCCTTGGCAGGGCACAGAGATGCTCATAACATTGTGCTGGGGGTGCTCCTAGAGGCAGGAGAGGTTACAGCAGAAGGCACTGTAAGTTCAGAGCGCAGCTTTAAGATCTGCCACTTTTTGGTAACCTTCAATATCCTTCTCTGTATTCTACCCACTCAAGAGCGGGTGACGGGTGCCAGACTACTTCAGCAAAGCGTGCTTGGCTTAAGGCAAGAGTGCGAGCGCTCCCCACGGAGATGGAGCCATGTCTCCTGATGTGTGGAACCTCATCCTCCTCATGCCCATTAAAACCAGATCTGCAAACCACAGCTGGGAACACTTCCTTTGGATTGCTGTCCTTCCCCCTTGCTACCCATCCCTTGTACATCAGCTGAACTCTTTCTCAGGAGTCTGGGCACCCAAGCTCCTTTGTCTTAGGGAGTGCAGACGCCCTTTTTTCCTTCTCAGGGGGCAGTGTCTGCCTCTCTCAGGCCATGTCGGGGGACAAGGGCCTGTTTCAACTCTTCTGAATACAACTGTTCCAGTGTGGGCAAAGTATTTAAACTGCATTACACTAGTGAGTCAGACATGGTACGGGAACACACCTCTGTGCTCTGATGGCTGGGGCTCCTCTAGAGGAAGCAAAGCATGTTTTTTCCTCTTTGAGTTTGTTCCTGAATTTTATCCTGTTCCTATTTTAAGCAAAATACATACGTTAGTTCAAGTAGGTGCAGCAGTCTGCTGCACTGGAGCAGACTTCAACAGGGGTCTCTTAGTTTCTCAGCGGTATTAAGGTGGTGAGTGAGCTGCCATGGCTCAGTGAGCACCTTAGAAAGGATGCTTGTCAAGTATAAAATAATGTTAACAAATTAAATCAATTAGATTTAGGATGTGGTATGTCAAAAGTCAAAGAAAAATGCCGCTGCTGGCATCACATTGGGGTGCGTTTGTCACATAATGTCAAGGGGAATCCCAATAGATAGAGGGACCTTTCACTGTGCATAGCAAATGAAACTCTCATGGTCATCATTGGTTATAAATGGGACCGTTGTTGACTTTCTTCATGTGAAGATTGCCTGCTCCCCAGCAAAACGTCAACGGTCCCAGAAAAAAAATCACCCAAGCAGATTTTCTCCCCATTGAGATCCCCCCTTCAGGTGTAGCCTTGTTCGCTCCCAGCCCGGACTGCAGCTCAGCCATCAAAGTGCCTTTTGTACGTCCCTCCAAAATAGTTTATTCTTCTCTGGCAAACAACATCATTTAGCACTAGCTGGAGGAGCTGAACGGGCTCAAGTTAGAAAAACCAGATGTATTCGAATCATCTGTCAAAATCAGAGGCCAGCACTTGATCTATGGCAAGGTAATGAAAAGAGTCACTCATACATTAATAGCGCCGAGCCGTAGGAGCGCTGCAAATCACTGGGTGGGATATTGTATGAATGTGTCAATGTTACTGATATCCAGGGGCCCGTTACCGAAACACGCACTGATGAAAGGCTTCATGTGTGCGCTCAGAAACACGCCAATAAAGTCCCGCTCCTTGCAGGAAAACAAAAACAGGGTCTGAAAAGGTGGCACAGCATTGAAGCAACAGTCTCCTGTTACACTTTTTGCTACCACTGGAGCAAGACACTGGACTTTTTCTAAAAGTTTTTTACAGACTTAACAGCCTACCTCCAAGGTCATGCCATGGAGAGGCAGAAGTGATGACTCAGATGCCATCAGTGAGTTTAACACCCTGTCCTGTGCTGCTGGTATTTATAGCTGGGTTTATAGCCATAGTTTTGAGGCCCTAGCTGAGGCAGAGCCTCAGTGCATGAAGTCTTGTGCAAACACACAGCACGGATAGCCCGGGCCAAGGGCTCGCAGTCTGTAAAAGTGGGCTGCAAAATGTGTCTCATTTGTGGCTCATGTTGTCTCATGTGGCTAGTGGTATGCAGAGCATCTCCAGGAGGTACGCAAGAGCATCCCTCTGCAGTCCGGGGGAGACACTTCCTAGAACAGCCAAGAAATCAAGAATCAGGTGTCAGCTGAGAGTGCTGGTGAGAGGGGATGCAATGGGGTTCTGAAGAAGCTCTTGGAATCATCAGTCAGGAGTCTGAGTTTGGAGGCTATGAATATATGTGGCAGGGACAGATAGGACTGGGCAGAGTGCAATAGTTTGTCTTGACCTAGGGTATCTTTTGGTCTGTCTAGCGGTCTGAAGTTTGATGTCTCTGGACTGAATGTTATGACCAGCAGTGACAAAGGTGATGAAGGAGATGCTCAAGGTCACACTGAACATGAGAGGCTCAGTCAGGAATAAAACCCAGACCTCCTCAGCCCCATCTATGTGCCAAGGCAAATGGGTGCTGGAGAATGCAGGTGGCCCCCAATAAACATCACCCCTGTGATATTCTCATAGCATTTGAATGGTCACAGAATCACAGAATGGAAGGGGTTGGAAGGAACCTCGGGAGATCACCTAGTCCAACCCTCCTGCTAAAGCAGGGTCACCTAGAGCAGGTTGCACAGGACATTGTCCAGGCGGGCTTTGAATATCTCCAGAGAAGAAGACTCCACAACCCCCCTGGGCAGCCTGTTCCAGGGCTCTGTCACCCTCAAAGTAAAGAAGTTCTTCCTCATATTCAACTGAAACCTCTTCTGCTTCAGTTTGTGCCCATTGCCCCTTGTCCTGTCACTGGGCACCACTGAGAAGAGTCTGGCTCCATCCTCGTGACATCCACCCTTGAGATATTTGTACGTGTTAATGAGGTCCCCTCTCAGTCTTCTCTTCTTCAGGATAAACAAGCCCAGCTCCCTCAGCCTTTCCTCATAGGTCTGTGGTGAATAGATTAGAAAATACACAGAATCAGATCTACAGCTAGCACCCATCAGGAAAGCCAGCTTCTTTTGATTTAGCCATCAAAATCTGACACCAGCCTACACCAACTGAGGATTTGGCCCTCTATTCTTTGCAAGTGATTTACAATGAAAGAATGTGGATACACTTAGGCAGCTTGCTCTTTTTTATTTTAAGATTGTGATTCGTTCCAGATTGGTAATTAAGTTTAGTTCTTTCAGTGATAGGAACTGCTCTGACAGCTGCAAATCATAGTAATATGCATTTGTGTACATTTGTGCCTGCATGCTTGTGCATTTTTGCTGTTGTAGCTGAGAGTACAGTCAATAACTTATGTACATACACTGTGTCTTGAAATTGTTCTTGTGAACAGTCAGCGCTTGTGAGTCAGGAGAGCTGTGCTCTGCTAAAGACACCTTCATCTCCCTCCCAGAAAGACCTGTCTCCAGATAGGAGCATCTCCACCTAGGATGGTGGTCAGGTCAGGCCCTGGGCTAGCCCTGGGGCTACAAACCCAGAATTTAGTGGTTATTTCTTCTGATGCTCTGCCTTCATGCTTCAGTGCATGCCCCATGTTGCTCTGTGGGGACTAATCCCAGCAAACTGGGACTATTCTTCTGGATGGAGGCTGGGGAGGGATGAGGGAGTTACTGGCGCAAAAGAGTAATGTTATCCAAATCTTCCCAGGAGTGGTGGCAGATTGCTAAATAAAAGCAAAAGAAATGCTCTAGGCAATGCACCCTGCTGGGGCAGCTTGTCCCAGCCATGAGCACCAGCTACCCAGGGCAGTGTTCTCAGCGGGGGCAAGGAAAAGGTTTGGAACAGCTCCTGAGCTAGGGCTCGTGCTAATCCTGATGTGAAGACATGCCTGAAAGATCCCACCCCCCTTCTCAAACATGTGCTGCAAGGCTTATGTTTGCGTTTGGATGGTAATCACAAGAAGAAATGCCATCAAAATGTTGCTTTAGTTCTGGAAATTCAGCATAATTCAAAGCCGGTTTTATGATGCTGCCAGCCCCATTTCCATTGATGGAAATTAAGGTTTCCTGAAAACCGAATGGAGGAGTGACAGCGTGCCAGTTTTAGCTCTCCTAGGTGGTGACACTGGTTGCTGAGTCTAGTATCTGGGCATGCAGCAGAGATTCTCCACAGCTTCACATTTGGCTCTGATGGCCACGTCCTTGAACCCCACATAACCCAGACCACTAGTCTCTGATAGATCCGTATGATAAAATCCAGCTTTAGTGGGATTTATTTTCATCCCTCTAATGAAAGTGTTTTGATTCAGTTTGCAGCATGGTTTAGAGAGCAGGAAATTTAAAACCAGCTTGATGTGCCATAGGCTTGAAGACAGTGATTTTCTGTCAGCCCACCCAACTGGGGTGCAGGCTGGTGAGTGATGGAAAAGGCAGTCTGGGGGCTTCAAAACCACTCTCCTCACTACACTGGTGATTCACTCCTCAAGGAGCAGAGAGAGGTCTACAGCACCTCTCCCTGACTGTGGGTGAAAGCCTGTCAAGCAATTCGGTAATCCCCAAAACTTGACTGAGATAATGCTACAGGCTCAGAAAGTGCAATTAAATCGCAGCATTAGGGTGAGAGAGAAATTATCAGCTATGATTGCTTGACTAGGAAAACTTCGGTGTTTACAATGGGCATCAAACAAACTGGTATTTTTTAAAACTTGTGTCATCTAATATATTCATCAGGCCTCCCAGTTCAGACCCTACATGTTACTCTTTAAGGATCAGCCTCAAGTCATAGAGCTGGGGGCACAGAGCCAAGTCACAGACCTGAGTGGTGGTAGATGAAGGAGGATGTATAAGAGCTGGGTATTCAAAGGAACATCTACGCAGGCATTAGACATAACATGGGTGCTGGTGCTGGGCTGCTGGAGAGCTAAGGCCAGCCTGCTTGACAAACAAGAGACTTCTAACCTGGGAATTATTTTCTGAACATGTCCTACTAGACCTGATGGTGCTCAGTGAACTGCTAGCGAAGACAGAAGAGAATGTCCCCAACACCCTTGGTCACAGATAGACAGGAGAGCACAGCACGAATCTGGCTCTGCATCTGCCAGAAGAAGGATTTGGATCTGAACCCAAAACTGTGGGAACCACCAGGCTATTAGGTGTAAAACAAAGGGTGAGATCACCTGGTGGGGAGCACGTCCTCCTGCTTCTTCTGGGGTGAGAAAGGTTATATTCAGGCCCTCCACAAAAGGATTTTAGCTGCTGCAGGGTATCTCGCTCCAGCCCAGAATTAAGCACTTTGCTCCCTGAGGAGGACAGCAGCAGCACCACACCATGGCCACCAGCACATCCTATGATCCTATGGGTGGACCAGGCAGCTCTCTGCCTAGCAAAATTGCACCGTGGCCGTTGTTTTAAGGTGCCCAGTGCTCTCAGTGCCATATGCCTTTTCCTGGGGCAAATGCACCCCTTAGTTAATTATGGGCATGGGGGGAAGGTGGTATGAGTGTATCTTACTCTCCCATGCCTTCGCCCCCATCTCCCAGCCGGTTGTCATTGCTGATAAATGTGAAATAGCTTTTGGAATCCTGTTTTTCCCTGTCAGAGCATCAGCTGAATTTGGAGAGAGTTTAGAAAGCTAACATGAGCACTGGTTTTAATTTTAGGGGAGAAAAAACAACCCTCCTAAGCTTGAATTTGTTTTCCAACTTCCAAGACGGCGACCACATCCTCCTTGTTTTACTGCTTCTCCTTATCTGACAGACAGGGTCATGCTGCAGGGATAAAACAATATACTTTCAAAGCAGAGGTCTCACATGTTTATTGGGAACAGCTACATCCCTAGCCTACTCAATGTGTTTTTGAAAACATCTCTTTTTTTAGAGTTTCTTTGATGGCTGGTATTGGGGTTGGGTCCCTTACTTCTTCAGAGACAAGTGACCTTTAAGTCTCCAATTTTGAAAGCCGTTCCAAACCATGGAGCCCCGAGTGCCAAAACCTTTTCACATTCAAATCTCTTTCAAGCAGAACAGGGAGAGGAAGACCAGAGTTAGTGCACTCAAATGACCTCATTTGCCACATCAGAGCACAGAGCATTTATTCCATAAAGAGCATCAAGCATCGGTATGTGCGCAGTATCCAGGATGTCTTGGTAGCCAGTTTTTTCAATTTTACTACTAATAAGCCAGCTTTTATATGGTATGGTTTGGCCTGGAACAAATGTATAAATTCTACAACATGTAAAATTTTGAGGTCCTGATCAGCAAAGCCACTTTAGCACATATGTAGGTTTAAGTACACAAATATGGAGATCATCAAAACTTTCCACAAAAGATGTTTTCCAGTGGAAAATGAGCTGTTATGTATTTTGGGGCAAGGGGCCTTTTTCTTTTTTTTTCAGAATTAATTTATTTGTAAAAGTCCTGCTTTTTGAGGAAAATGCCAAGTATTCCTTCATATTTCAAATACTTACTTTGAAAATAAAATGTTTAGAATCAGCTTGCCTTCCACAGAAAACAGTGGCGGTTTCAGATCCCTTTATATCCCCATCTTCTTTTATGGGCTTGGCCAAGTTTTATCTCTCAGAACACAACTGGTTTTTCACGTCATGAGAGAAGACTGTGGTGTATTACAGGAAAGGGAATCTAAGCGAGTCTGGTTGACTGAAGCAAATGTGAATATAAGGCACTTAAATGACAGTTCCTGCAGGGTAGCACATTAGCATTTCTAACTTTAAAAAAAAAAAAAAAGAAGAAAAACCCCCATCTTTCAGCTGAAGGAAAATTTTCCCTTTATTGAGAAAAGCTTAAACTTTTCTGTGGAAAATACTAATGAAAATAGTTCTGCTTTCATTTTTGTTAAAACTCCCAAGAAAAAAAATTCTGAAAAATTTCTGAAGCAACTTCTGAAGAAATCAAACTGGGTCAAAGAAAAGGAGGCTATTTCTGGGTAAGTCAAAATAATCAATTTTCAAAATAATATGTCAAGCAGTGGCTTTGCCTTACGAAGTCACTCTAGCAGAAGCACCTCACAAGAAATAAATACTTCTCTAAGCTTTGAACTGTGCAAGTTCATCGTCAAGAGCCTCAACCTAGTGGTGGAAGGCTCAGCTATATGTGAGAGTAGCAATTCCTCATAAAATAATGCATCATGTGCTTTGGGACCATCAATGTTCACGATTCTGAGGCTGCAGGACTATTAAATATAGCCATGCCTTAGCCTGCAGGTTGCAAAGAATAGGGCACATAATAAGTAAATCAGTATCTGCATGGGATGGGGCTGTACTACGGGAGCTGTTACAGCAAGAGATGTCTCACATTTAGTTAAATGCTGGCAGGCTGCTCAGTCCTGACCAGGATGCTATAACAGAGACAGTGCCACCTCCCAGGACTTGCACTCCATGTGTCATGCCTTGGAAAGGCAGGATGTGGCTGAGAAACATGGAGGAGGGAATTGTTTGGAATTTTTCTTATTATTTAAGGCTTAACTCAGTCCTTACAGGCACTGCTCTGCAAAGCATTTCACTCACCAGCAGGACTCATTTTGGTGCAAAGCTCTGAAAAGATTTGACTCACCTATGTTGCCCTGAAACATATAACTAAGAATAGATATTGCCATCATTTTCTACCTGCAGTCCTGCAGCTGTCCAGAGGTTTCTGTGGGATCCTTAGCCCTGTAATTGGTGAACAGTGCATGGCAGTGACCTCAGTATGTAGGAGACCTCACAGTCCACCTGGGAACAAAAGCACAAAAGCAGAAATAGCAGCATTGCCTTGTGTGGGTGCTTAAAAGCTAAAGGCTGTATCTGACCATAAATCACTGCGTTGCTTGGTCAATGGAAACTCTAGCACAAGGCACTAAGAAAAACAAGCAGAAGTATCAGCACCTGCTTGTATTTCAGGAGAGGGAGAGGAAACAGATATGTATAGAGATGCTTTTCCTGAAGACCTACATTAGTGGGTCTGCACTGGACCGAGCACAGGCAGGATCAGTCCTATTTCAGCAGCCCATATCCCCAGTTGTCTCTGAGGAAGGGGCAGTGCAGATGGAAAACTTTTCCCTCTAGGGAAAAATTAAAACCTGGCCACCCCTCACTCTTAATGCAGGATTTCCACTGAGTTTTAGACTTTATGATGATTTGTCCCTGCTTCTACCAACCCTGTGACTCAGGAATTGGCAAATAGGGACAATAGAGAATTATGGCACCAGTGTCTGGGCTTGTACAGCTGGCAAGTGTGGTGCAGGTTGTTTTAGGGGAAGAAAGTACTGCTGGAAAAAAGTTTTCCTTTAATGTAGGAACATCTCACTCCCAGGTCACGCTTGCAATGTGCTCAGCAATGCCCACTCAGTTACCTGGGCTGGCGGATAGCCAGCATGTCTGATACGAGGTCAAAAGGACATGGTTCGGCACTGTCCAAGTGGATACTGCAGCATTTTGCTTTTCTTTTTTCATGTTTCAGGCTGGGGGGAAAAAAAAAGCTTTTCCAGTAACTACCAGTATTTGGATCCTGCTGCCCAGTAAGCAGATGCATTGTAGAGCTTTCCAGCTCTTCCGCCAGGGAGTAGGTTTACAGCAAGAGAATGAATCTTCTAAAATAGCTGATATTTATCCCAAGCAATGTTATTCTGTCCTCTCCTCTAAAAGTCCAGGATACCTTATCTAACCCAAACTCCCACTCCATGGGGACACAGGAGACAATGATATTCTTTACTGGTTGCATCTTACTTTGCTGTAAGCTCTCTCCAATTACATGGTGTATTAAACTTCACACCTCTTTCTACTGCAACTATTGTGCTGGCACAAAACACTTGATTTAATTATAGAATCACAGAATGGTTTGGGTTGGAAGGGACCTTGAAGATCATCCAGTTTCAAAACCCCTGCCATGGGCAGGGACACCTTCCACTAGACCAGATAGCTCAAAGCCCCAGGAACTGGGGAACCTGGCCTTGAACACTTCCAGGGAGGGGGCATCCACAATGGGGCAACCTGTTCCGGTGCCTCACCATTCTCATGGTGAAGAATTTCTTCCTTATATCTAATCTAAACCTATCCTCTTTCAGTTTAAAGCTGTTACCCTTTGTCCTATCAGTACATGCCCTTCTAAAAAGTCCCTCTCCAGCTTTCTTATAGGCCCCCTTCAGG
This sequence comes from Gorsachius magnificus, assembly GCA_034008185.1. Lineage (NCBI taxonomy): Eukaryota > Metazoa > Chordata > Aves > Pelecaniformes > Ardeidae > Gorsachius > Gorsachius magnificus. The sequence continues at coordinate 74,139,221 of CM067084.1, forward strand.
TAATGGAAGGCTGCTATAAGATCTCTCTGGAGCCTTCTCTTCTCCCGGCTGAACGACCCCAACTCTCTCAGCCTTGTACTCACAGGAAAGGTGTTCCAGCCCTCGAATCATTTTTGTGGCCTCCTCTGGACCCACTCCAACAGGTCCATGTCTTTCCCATGCTGAGGACCCCAGAGCTGGATGCAGCACTCCAGGGGGGGTCTCATGAGAGTGGAGCAGAGGGGCAGAATCCCCTCCCTCGCCCTGTTGTCCATGCTGCTTTTGGTGCAACCCAGGATACGGTTGGCCTTCTGGGGGCTGAGCACACATTGCCAGGTCATGTTGAACCACACTGTGAAACACAGCTGTGCATAAGAAATGTTCTTCATCCCTTCAGCAACATGGATGTGATGGGAACAGCAGACACAGCCCCTCAGACTAACCCAGAGCACTCGCTGCCTTGTTCCCCTCTTGGTGATTGCTGGGATATGTGAAAAAAAAAATCCAACAGAATGCCAGGACCAAAAATACCCCACACCTCATTCCCATGGTGTACAATGTACCTAACAACTGGCTCTTTCAGAGCACAGCCATTAGAATAAAAAACCCTCATCAGCTTTGCTGGCACCGAACGCAGTGTTTTCCAGGTACCGCTGATAGCCAGCTGACATTTTAGCTCTCTGTCCTTCTGAGAGAAGAAACACTGGACTCTTTTTTCTTTTAATTGGAACTGCTGAAAGTTTATTTTGTTGTTGTTATCATTTTCTGCTAAGTGTCAAACAAACGAATGTGGAGCCCAACAGAGGGGCTCCTGGAGAGAACTGAGGACCCTGAATGCCTTCCTCTTCTGCTTTGAACCAAACTGAGCGGGTGGAAAGGGGATTGGGGGGGGGTGGGGGGGGTGTAGAAGCTGGGGAGATCACTAAACCTGCTGGGAGCAGGCATTCATCTCCCAGGGTCACAGTGGCTCCATGCCCCCTTCCGCATCCATTTCACAGGGACCACAGGGCCCATGGACCACGCTCCTTTTCCTCTCCTTCCAAATGATGGGTGTGAGAGACAGGAACCTTAGGGATAGAGTTGGTGACCTCTCTTCCTCTCTGCTACCCCTTCCTTGTCTGTAGGTGCCTTGCTGCATGGGTGGTGCGTTCCCAGGGGAGCCATGCTGGAGCCGTGGGAAGTGCAGTGGGGGAGGGGTTGCTGGGCCAGGAATGGCTACACCAGTGGGTGGGTGATCATCCCCTTGCAGGTCACCACCATCCTGCCTTCAGTAGTGGGATAATCCTATCCCATGCACTTTTGATGTGCGCTAAAGTACTTATGGCTAAGTATTTTTAGGTATTTATTCTCAGCACCGTTCAACTAGCCAACAGTCTGCAAAACAGGAGTAAGTATAAAAAATCAGGTTCCTCTGCAAGACATCTAATTCAGGTGACAGGCTGGGTTATCCCCTAAAGCTTTTGAAGAAGCACGTTCTTTCTTCCCTTCTCTGACTATATAGGGAGACCTATTTTCAGTTCCCAAGTGCATCAGGTTGGATCCAGACATTGGACTCCAGTTCAGCCGAGCACTTTGGCATGTGCTGTGTTTTAAGTAGGTGCTTGAGACCCTGCAAAGTTCATAGCATTTAATCTTGTATCCAGAGGTAAGTGGATACTTAGAGGTTTTGCTGGATCAAAGCCTCAGCATTGGGAACAGGCAGCTACAAATCTGAGATGCCCTCAGGGAAGAAGTTTCTTCTCTTGCTCTCTCCTGGGGAAGGCACTCTCAGAAGAAAAAGTGGTATTTTACTCAATGCCTCTATCAGTCTTCTGTCTCAGCCTCATCTGGAACCATCCTTAGGGGTGTGTGACTGTCTGTGAGAGACACACAGACATCATGACTGTCATGGTTTCACCCCAGCTGGCAACTCAGCACCACCCAGCCGCTCGCTCACTCCCCACAGCTGGGATGGGGGAGAGAATCGGAAGAGTAAAAGTGAGAAAACTCCTCGCTTGAGACAAAGACAGTTTAATAGGGAAAGCAAACCCTGTGCATTCAAGCAAAGCATAACAAGGAATTCATTCACCACTTTCCATGGGCAGGCAGGTGCTCGGCCATCCCCAGGACAGCAGGGCTCCGTCATGCGTAACGGTGACTTGGGAAGACAGACGCCATCACTCTGAATGTCCCCCTCTTCCTTCTTCTTCCCCCAGCTTTACATGCTGAGCATGACGTCACAGGGTGTGGGATAGCCCTGGGGTCAGTTGGGGTCAGCTGTCCCGGCCATGTCCCCTCCCAGCTCCTTGCTGGTGGGCTGGGGTGAGGAGTAGAAAAGACCTTGGCTCTGTGTGAGCCCTGCTCAGCAGGAACAAAAACATCCCTGTGCTATCAACAAAATCCATAACATAGCCCCGTACTAGCTACTGTGATGAAAATTGACTCTACCCCAGCCAAAACCAGCACAATGACCAATAAGGAAGCCTGGCTACTTATCAGGGGGGTTGGAATAAAAGCAGAGAATAAATTATTAGGATTTGGGCACATAAATATAATATCTAAGAAAAATAGTTTTTTTCCACAGAGAGAAGATTCACTTTTACTTCTGGAATTAATTTTAATGTAATATGTGTTCACTTACTTATTTAGCACTTACAACAGTTAGTAGACTGGTGATAAAGATCTTTAGTGTTACCCAGGGTTTTGATTTGCACCAGTTTCTTTATCGATATTTTTCTCAGGATCAGCGTGATATAGTAGACAGTACTGAATGTCATCTTTTTTTATTTTAAAAAGGAGGCAGCTCTTAGGCGAAAATTATTTACAGAGGAAGGAGGTAAAAGGGAGCTTTAGGGGTTTCTTTATTCTATCAAGGACAAAACAAGGAGAGAGTCGGAATAGGATTGAGGCAAACAATTAAGACTGCAGAGAAACACATCGTCTCTGTACTCTGGAATGTCCCAATTCAGCAAGGTATTGCAGTATGTGCTGGAGTTTTAGGAACAATTTCAGGGTTTCAAGTCTGGCATAAACCTCAGTGTCCTGCCAAAGGGGTGTTCCATGGAGATTGGATGGGCTTTGCAAAGATCCTTTAGTTCAGATTTTCATAGTGTTTGTTTCTGTGGTCTGAAAGAATGGCACACAAACATGCACACACAAAACCACAAGGAGTCACGGGGTTAAATTCTCAGACCTGTTTTGTATGGGAGAACAGTTCACCACCTTCTGGAGGTGCCTTCCTCTCCCCATCCACTCCAAGGGGAGTTCAGGTTAGGGTTTTGGTTTTTTTTTTAAGTAGCGAACAATGAAAACAAAACAGAACACCTTGACCTATTGGAAAACTTGCAATACCTCCTATTCCCCCAGCTCCTAGGTGGGAGTTCCCATTAGGGCTGGATTAGGCTAAATCAGCTCATGCCCCACGGACAATGGTGTCTGCAAGCTGCGGACAAAAGGTGCCCGGGCAAATCTCTCCTCAGAGCCACTAATACTGTGCTGCAGCAGGACCGTGAAGCCAGTCCCCTGAATCAATGCTCCTCCTGTGGGCAGGCTGTAGCGTAACAGGCCAGAAGCAGGCTGTGCATATTTTGTGTTAATTGAAATAAACCTTTGCCAACCCACCTACCTCTGTCTCAGGTGACGATAAAGGGCAAGTGCCAGCTATGCCAACCAGCATCTTTCCCTGATTATTTCCCTTTATTTCTTTATTTCATTTATTCTACCTTCTTTTGGCAGCCACAGAGCAAAGCTACAGGGCAAATGATCATTTGGGGCGTAGCACTAAATTTGGCCAAGCCTCACCAAGACCGTCCCCAGCCTTTCAAGTCTCATCAGACTGGCGCTGGCCTTATAATCCCTGGAGGTGCGGTTGCAAACCAGCAGGAGCCGTGCAGGAGGATTATTTCAATCCCAATTCTGTGAGGGGCTCTGGGGGGTTTGGTGCCGCTGCAGCAATCTGAAACACCCATCACCGGAGATTTGCCATGTGCATGCGAGTACAAGCGTGTGCGCCTATGCGCTCTGGGCATAAACTCTCCTTTCTGACGCTCCTTAGATCACTGCAGAAAGTATGAAGCTTCTCAGGCCTTGCTGAATTAAAGCTTCTAATTTTTTTCCCCCCCTTAAAGCATAGCTGTGGGTTTAGCCATTTATAGTTTCGCGTTAAGATAATAATGAACTATCTGGGCTGGTTTTTATGACTAAAGCCATTTATATATGTTTCTCCGCTTTAAATCTTCCTCCCCCTAACAAATGACACTCCTGAGCAGGCATGGGCTACTAGATTAAGCAGCTGAAAACTGTGGTCTTTAGCGGTGCCTTGAGTAGAAAATCCCACTTGATTTAAACACTTGCAGTTGCCTAGTCATAACTGTTAGCATAAGAGCAGTTACTGCAGACTAACCCTCTCTTCAAAAGAAGATGCCCTTATTAAGGCATTTGGAAGCCAGCACAGTCTTTTCTGTCCTCTCTCAGGTTTTGCACAGCTGAATCCTGACCTACATTACGTCACCTAACCTTGAATTTGATGCAGACCAGGGGGAAATCTGGCTTATTGCCTGCCTTATAAACACGGAAGGCCTGAGAGCCCTTCCCCCCCCCCCCCCAAACCTGGGCTGATGTCGCTGTATTGTGTGCGTATTACTCGCGTCAGGGACTTCTGCAAAGGAACTTGATGCCCAAGAAAACTACAGGGCAAAATCTACTGGCCACTGAATCTGTCCTTTGCTGGGAAGGGCTAACGAAGTCCACGAGGAAAATGGAGAGGCCGTTGTCACTGCTGCTATCACTACTGCTCCCACTGTCACCACCACTGTTGCTATCGCTATCACTACCACTCATTATCACTATCACTACCCCAATGCCATCAATACTCAGTAGAAAATTTGTCCTCCCTCTGGGATTCTTGCATTATTTAAAAACATAAAATCAGCACAATCTTCTGCAGTAGAGCCGCTTTATATACTCCAGACAGATGCCAGATTTTAGTTTCCTCTGGAATGATGATGAGATATATCTAACCCTTCGGTGGCAAAACAGCTGTGAACAAAAATGGATGAAGTACCTTGGCAAAGTTTTCTTCACTCCTTTTTCTGAGATGGGAGGATGCAAATACACCATAGATAGAGGAGACAAGGGCATGGTCCTGCAAACCCAGAGGGTGTATTCCTGGAGACTCCCATGCTCAAAGGGCCAATGGATGACAAGTCTCCAGAAGTGGCTGAGAAAGCAGTTTTCACAGTTACTGCTCACCAGTTTGGCTCAAGCTGACACAGTCAGAGCCGTGGGTGCCTAGCAAGGTATGCAGCACAGGCTGGCTAAGCTTCTTCTGCTCCTGGTGTTCAGAGACTGCTCTAGCAAATGATAGCAAATGCTCTGGGCATCACCAAGAGGACAGTGTGGCACCAGAAAGAGACCCCATCCAAGGAGCAAAATGAGAGTTGCTGTCAGCCCTCTCCAGGCTGCTGTTGGGCCTTCTGAGCTGCTCTGAACAGCCCCTCCAACTACTGTCCCTGACCAGGAGGTCTCCCAGTTCGGACATTCCCACCACAGGAGTCCTCTGTGCATTAATGCAAAATACTGCACTTTGGCAAACAAAACACCACATTTTTTTCATCATTATTTACTCTGAAACATGTGGTTTGGCAAGGATGACCTCTTTATTTCTGTGAAATCCAACTGAAGAAACAGAAGATAAATGAGTATGTCTAATACTACAGCACAGTTTAGAAATATGGTCCGTCTACCCTCTGAGGCAAGACTGCACCATTTTTAAACCTTGGCTAGAGATGCTATATTGTCAAATACACATACACAAAGGTCATTAGAGTTCAGTCTGACTTTTTTTCCCTTTTCTAGCAGCTATTTAGATTGGTGCTTGAAAAAATTTACTGCTTTATGTTCAAATTATATTTACATTTGAGCATAGAATTTCAGCATGGGCAGGGGAGGAGAGGGTATTTTCTTTATTGTCGGCCGTTGACAGTTTTTCAAAATGGCTTAATTCTCAGAAAATTTCTACAAACTTTCCATTGTGATCAAGGGACACCTACCTTAAACCAGTTGACATGACTGCACAGTGGGTCACTGACCACGTAAGAATATTTAGGCAGGAAGAATAAGGGGGAAGATTATGACTCCGTCTTCAGTACTCCTGACATGCTGGCCCCAAGAGCTGTGACTGTATAATCTGTCCTTCAGTGTATTTACATTCCTGAAAATGCAGGCGGTTTAGATGTGTTTTAAGCAATTTGTTGGAATCCAGTAAAAGGAAAATCTTTTAACAGTTCTGTGGCGGTAATTCCTATTTATTTTATCTTCCATTTTCTTTTTTTGCAGAATTGTGAATGTTGATGTTGAGACAGAAACAGGACTTTATTGGGACTGCCAGTGGTTCAAAGATGAAAAGGCCTCAAGAGGCGTTTTGTTATCAAATTCCACTTACCCTCCCTGTTGTAACTTTCATCACAGCTGAAGGGACAGTGCCAAAATCTGACTTCACTTCGGGAAGTGCCAGGATACGCCACTGGAGTTGCAACAGAAGAAAGAAAGTGGGAAGGAGACAAAATTCAATGCAGGCTGTGGCCCGGCAGAAGGGGAAAAGGCTGAGGGAGAAAGAAAATGGTTTAGTGTTGCTTCCCAAACCTTCCCTGAAGTTGCTAGGCAGGTGGGGGAGATGAGGCCAGCCCCCGCTCTTTCCAACAACTGTTTTTCCTGCCAAATGGAGGAAAAGGAAGAGTGCCCACCAAATCACTGCAAAGTCTGTCCTCTGGTTCCTGCCAGCCCCCTCTTCTTCTCTAAAGCAGATGAGAAATTTCAGCCCAACAGCAGCTGAGTAGGTAGCATGCTGCTATTCCCCTAAGCATCTCAGAGCTGGACAAATCTTGTTTTTCTTCTCCTTGCTTTCAGCTCTGTGTCTCTCCCACTGATTCTATGTTGTTGTTTGGAGAGCAAGCTTCCAGGGCCAGGGACCACTATTTGCCATATGTTTGACAAGTGTGTAGAGCAATAAGAGCCCCCAAACATATATTTGTGTGTAACCACAATAATGATGCTAATAACAAGATCTGCGTGACCAGTTTATAAGCCAACTCCTTCAGGACTGACAAAAAAGTTTTGTTGCCTCCAGTCTTGGGTACCAACAGGGGACCCTTCAGAAGGTCTGGTTTTCCAAGTGTAGATGGTCACCATTATCTTAAGGTCAGACTCTTCTTGCACTCCACTTAGGTTTTGCCCAAGATGGAGCATCTCAGATTACTAATGAGTTTAGAAAATCATGCCTTATTGTGTTTGTTCCTCAGTTCTTCCACATTGTGCAATGGAAATAAGACTGCTTACTCCACCGTGATTTCTCAAAGCACTCTCAGTGACTCCAGCAAAGGCCATTTGCGAACAAAACATTATTAATATTGTGAAACGATTAATAATCAACATGTGCCAGCTGTTACCACATAAACTTGTGTCCTTGGGCCCCTTTATACTTGATAGATCTGTCAAGTTAAAGGTGAGGTGAATTCAGAGGCAATAGTTATTGAATAACACATAGGTGAAGACTCTTATTTGGTAAAAAGAGAGACATTTTAGGTTAGTCCACCAGCAGAAGATTCTGGTAACTGGGAATAACAATGTCCACACATGGAGTTACTCAGGGATAGTTATTTTGGGAACAACTACTCCTTCAGGGCTATTCTGGAATAACTTCATGTCTACAGCAGGGGGAAACCCCTGATTAATGTAAGACACCACAGCGCAGAGCATCCTGAAAACAGCTATCTTGCAGGCATCCGGCCAGTAGTGAACATTGTGCTCTATTCCATTGAAAATAAAGCTATTCTTCTTTTTTATTGAAAAATCATGGGCAATTTTGCAAGAGATTTTCTGCTTCTATTTTGGATTCTGTAAGAATGGAGAGAGAACAACTGTGCAGCTCTCCTGGTGTCCTTCTTCAGAGAAGGCCAGGAGCAGATGCCAAGAGAAGGAACCTCAAGCAGATGACAATGACACCTCCTGCAGCACTTGCCTGAAGCTCTTGCTGGCTGTAGACAATTTTTTTGCACCTTTATGTTTAGTAGTTCTTGAAGATTCCTTCAAGATTCACAGCTTTGTCTAAACACTTAATACTATACATAAACACTATAAATAAATTTATACTTCGTGCACACACACCCCCCCATGTTGGTGAGAACCACAGTGTTTGTCATCACTTCGTCTGATGTCCTCTGGTTTGTAGGTGGTGGAGACCAGGTGAAAATGCCCAGTTCGTTCCTCAAGCTGTTCAGGTCAACCAGACCTGTCTCATTACCTTCAGTGGGAATTGGATCGTGCTCTAAAGCTGATCACAGACAGGTTCCCGCAGTCTCCAGAGGAAAACCTTCACCTTGCATTCTCATGCCTGCAAGCTTCAGGACTCAGCGGGAAACAGAATCAATTCTCCTCTGACCCAGACTTACTTGTAATCACTGGGAATCTTCTATTGCACTTTAAAGCAAGCTCTTACCTACTAACAGCATTTTTCCCACTAACTGTGTGGAATCAGCTGTACCATTTGTCAAGGAACACAAATAATAGTAAGACGTATTTGGTGTCTAAAATGGGTTTATACCCCACGCTTTCCTCCTGCTCCCTGCTGCAAAAATGTATGTCCTACTTTCTATTTCAGTACCTGACAGAGTGGGCTTGTTTAAGGCAGCACCCAGAGAGAGACAAACATCTTTTGTTTGGCGCTTATCTTCTTCCCTCTTTGCTCTCTCTCCACCCCTCTCTCTTGCTTGAGATAAGTTCACAGCTAATCACGAGAGATGTCAGATAAACTTACTGTGAATTGAAATCCTGCAAGGCTGAAAGGAGCACTGTTGTTCCTTTCTCAAGCAGGTATTGTATTTATACAGCCAAGCGAACAGGCGATGCAAAAAGATAATTCCCTCAAAACTTGGCCTGTAAACTCGCCAGAGAAAGGTAAATTATATTTAATTTTTTTTTTTCTCTTGATGTAGAGCCAGCAACGTGCCACTGGTGCAAAGCAGCTGTTATAATCTACTTCCCTGGCCTTGCAAATGCCTTGGGTTTTGGTCTGAAGCATCCAGGCATCCTCTGTGCCCTGACTGGCTACTGAACGGTCTCTGAGAGCAGCCTGCAGGATGGGGACGGCAGCCCTGACAGCCCTGGGCTTGCAAAGTTACCCAACGCTGTCAGCTGCTTGTCCATGATGTATCTTAAATAAATGGGAGCCCGGCTTTAACCTCGAGGTAGTAACCCACTTCACCACCCTGGGAATGAAGCCTATCTTCTTTCACAGAACGACCAGGCTTGCTTCCAGGGACACAAAGAGTTAAAGGGATGTCGCTAATGTTTCACCCATTGATGCCTCTATAAACAGGCCCACTCCACTGAAACGGATGAGTTTTGATATTATTGTTTGAGGTACAACAATGATCTCTGGTTAATTAGTAATATGTGTGTTTTTCCTCAACCTATTTGCTCAGTTTGACTGGACAGTGATGAATAACTTAAAACAGAGACAAGGTAAAAGGCAGCCCTGCTTTCGTGGGAACCCGTGGGTATTCCAGCAGTGATTTTGTGTGCGTAATGATTAGTGGTGGAGTGTTATTACACCTCAGTCCTGCCTGTACCAGCCACCGGACACAGAAACACAGCAGAAGGGCCATGACTCAGACCTGCACAGCCAATGAGCAGAACTATATGGGAAAAGCAGAAATGCCATGGGAAAGGTAAAACTCAAAACAGATTTGCATTTGCCCTGGGTGGGCACTTCCTCCAGCTTTGCTGCACTACGTCGTACCGTGGCAGTTTCCAGCTCCATGGCTTTGCACGTTGACATGTCATTTCTTTATGGCCATCTCTGCCTTTCAGCAGCCACTTATTTTGCAATGCCAAATCCCTGTAAGCCTTACTGAAGTCAAAGCAGGTTCTTCCAGCATAAAACGATGCCAAGTCTTTACTCAGCCACAGACAAGGATTCAGACCCTTATTGATTTCAAACTGTCCTTATCTCAGTACTTCTCCAAGTGTTGGAAAAAGCTGCAGGCTGTTGTTCTCTGACTGTAGATGGAGATACCGCCTGGCCAAATACCATCCCTAGCCTGCATTACAAAGCTTCCCTGAGATCAAAGCAAACAGCAGGACTGAAAATATAAATATGGTCATATTAAGCAATGTGAGGAAAGACTGCTGAGATCAAATCTAGCCCTGCACCGAGCAAGAAACCCTCCCTGTTTGCGGGCCGATGGGATTTCACACAGGTTCCCCGTGAGCTGCCGAATGCTGCTCTGTGTCTTGCAACACAGCGAACAGAGGCCGCATGGGCCGAGTGCGGCGTCTCCCTTTGGAGCTGCCCCATGATGCTCTGAAAGCAGCAATTTCAACTCATACCAGCCATCCGTAATAACAACTGCCTAGGTGCATCCTGGAGCTACTATGCTGCCTCACTTTATTTAGGATGCTGTTCCGCAGCCAAGTGAGAGAGCAGGGTAGAAATGTGACGTCTATTTTTGATCCAGCTGGAAAATCCCCTCTCACTGTGCAGACTTACTATTCCCAGCTGACACAGTGGGATGGGGTGAGGCTCCTGGGATAAAATACTCCGACTGGGTTGGAATATGGCCAGTTAGTAATTACTTGAAAATTATCCTTAGCAGCCAGTTCCTGAAGAGGTGCAGAGCACCTGCCCATCCCAACAAAGCCAGAGTGCATGGAGGCTCTTGGCACCCCCAGGGGAGCACATTCCCTCCTTCTCCCTGGGTGTAACCCCCTCCCCAGACTGATGCTAGCCCAAATCTACCCCTAGATTTGCAATGCCAACAAGTTTCCAGTCAAGCATTACTCATTAAAGGCTTGTCCCTTCTCTTTCTGACCACACTTGAGACTCGGAGCTGAGGCACAGAGAGGGATCCTGTTTGTAAGACATTGGGTCTTATGGTTAATTTAAAAATGGCATTTGTCAGCAAAAGCAGTAATTTTTTCAAGATGCTCACAGAGGGCAAATAGCCCCGAAAATTACAGGCCTGTAAACCTCATTTTGACTCAAAGTAACTTGACAATGTTCGCGGCAGAACTATTTGGGGATGGCTATTTAAACACAGCGAGCAGTTCATTATCATTTGTGTTTTCCTGCTAAGCTTTCACTCTTTTGTTAAATCCACTCCAGTCCCGGATTGAGACATTCACAAACCTGCCAGGTCACTCCTGCTTATCTTTCCCATGACACCCCCTGTCTCCCAACGAGCCGAGGGCCATGTCAGTGCATTTCCACATAAAGCAATTCTTCTGGCTGAGCGGAGGCATTTCCCCCGTGCCTCTTTTCGGGGCTGGTAGCCCGGTTTCAGCGCAGACAGTATGACAGATGCGGGGTGCATTTCCCAAGCAAAAAAGAGATGGAGGCTACGGGCTGAATGTTAAATGTACCATGCGCCCAACATAAAAACAGACCAAACATGCTTATGAGATTTATACTAACGCTTACTTTCTCCGGCTGGTCAAAGGTTCAGGCGCTTATAATAGTTTCCCAAGGCACGTTGACTGTGACAGATTTTAAAGAAGAGACTCCTGAAGGAGTTCAAGGCATAAATTGAATTACAGTATGCTTGGCCTGCGGTTGCTAGGGAGATCCCAGAGCTGAGGAGAAAGTTCCTGGTGATTTTTCACTGTTGTTTGAAGGCTGTGAAATTAAGGCTTTGTGCGGCGCTCACTGAGACAAGGCTGTGGTTAGCGTTCACCATTGACATCAAGCCGGATTGGCCTGGAGGGGGCAAATTTTTATGAAACAGATATGACAAAGCAGCATTTTGATCAAGTCATCGGTCTCTTTTAAAAGGGCCACTTCTGCTTTTATTCACACCGAGTGATGGATGTTCCTATTTAAAGACTTTCAGCTGCAGAGGCCTGAACCTCAGCCCGGGAGCCCAGGCTGCCCTGAGCTTTGGGAAGGGTGTGGAGTGGGATCAGGGCTTCTCAGCTAATCCCTTTACCTCTGGCATGGGTGGAAGCAAATTCCCAGCATTGAATCTACTGAACTTTAAAAGAATTGAAGTCTGGGGCCGTGTTTTGCAGCCAGAGTCTAATTTCAGCTTATTGCATGGGCTTGGGCTTTTGCAGGATTCAGGAGTGATGAATTTCAGCTCTTTGGGGTTACACAGGCAACAGGGAGCTCTCAAAGAAGACAAGGATTTTTTCCAAGGGAGACGGTAGCCAAGCAATGGAGGTTTTTTCAGAGAAGATCATGCAGAGCCACCCGCAATCCCCTGAACACTCTCCTCTGCTTGCAACCAGTCTTTGTGACCATCACCTGGACTTAGACAAGCTTTCCATGGGCTGTGCTTTCCATGGGCTCTGCTGCCAACAGCATTATCAAAGGCCAGCTTTGGCAGGAGGCAACCTAGGCAGTGGCCAAATGTGGCCCTATAGCTCATTTGTCCATATCATAAGTCATTGAGTTTTTTTCAAATAAGTCCTTCTTACCACTTGCAATTTTCATATGCTGCCAGTTTTGTGTAGGGAATTGTTCATAGCAGCTTTTGAGGGCCAGGAACAATGGATGGTCATGCTTGCAAAGCAGGTGCTGAAGGCAAGTCAAGACTAAACAAGTGAGGGGCCTAAATCCCAGAGCCACCCCCAGTATCCTGTGCTCAATGGGACACACTGAAGGTTTCTCAGCCTTATATGCAAAGCTGAATGTTGCCAAATCACGGATGCCAAGACCCTCTCTTGTGACCCTCTCATAAGAAGGTGAGAAAGAGAAAAGGATAGAAGTGGAATGGGAGACTTGCAGAACCAAGTCGGCTGCTCCTGCTCTCACTGGAGGGATGCTATTTGGGAGAAGGAGTGGCTGTCCCACAGACGTCAGGCTTGCCCTTTCCCTTCTCTTCCCAGCCAGCTTTATGTCTCCTCACAGCCCTGGGCTGCTCCTGGTGCCAACAGGACCTTTCTGAGCTGTCAGACACCAAGAGCCTTTTTCTTGGAGAGGAGTCACCTAAACTGGGAAAGAGTCCCCCCCTTGGGGTAATGTAACCCCCACCCAGAGCCATACTGGAGTGGCCTGGTTAAGGCAGTTTCCAGGACTATGAACCCATGGGTATCAGACTGGTTATAAACTCAGATGACTTTGGCCAGCACCAGACAGCATAGTAGGCAGCAGCTGCAAATACTGGGAAGAGAGCTGGGGTGAAAATAAAAAAACAGGATTAAAGTAAAGGACGAATAAATTTAATAAATCCTAGCTGGAAACTTTATTTGCTCCAATTTATCCTAAATCAATTTTTCTCTGTCCTCTGACCCCATCCTAGAGGGATTGATGCTGCCCCTTAGCTAACAAGCCATTTGGCGTGTCGCTTGGCATTTGAGGCCCAGCTGGACTTGTCTTCATTTTATAAAATAGTAGAACTTCACAAACACAAAAACCCTCCCAGAATGAACCCCTCTATTTCTTGTCTTGGCCTATTGTGCACAAAAATGTCATCTCTGTTTGCTGAGAGGAGCGAAGTGAGTAAAATACAGACAGGGAGAGCTTGCTTTCACTCCAGCACTGTTTGCTCCGAAACGTTATGCAATGCAGATTAATGTCTTAGCACAAGAGAGTTCAGATGAGGTCCTGAGATTATGCCTTCTCAAAAAAAAAAAAAAAAAAAAAAAAAAAAAAAAAGAAAAAAAAGAAAAAAACAAAGGAGGAATCTTGTATGAGAGGGAGAAGCCCCTGAATCAAAACAGTCCACTTTTTGAGTAGTTGAACCTGCAGCAAAAGGAAGGAGGCTTAGTGGGAATAAAGGAAGCAGACAGCGAAGTCTCTCAGGGTTGAACCCACACAATATTGGTGGCACACAGGGAAGCTGCCTGATGTATGCACTGGGGCAAGAACGGAGTTTGGGTTTCAATGGAGTCTTGGTTCACCAACACCCACAGCCCTGCTCGGTTCCTTGGTGCAAATCATTACTAATGCCAACAGGAGTAAATAGACACACTAAAGCAGGCATCATTCTTGACCATAAGTCCAGACTCTCCTGCAGAGCTCAGCACTCAGAGCCTGCTGAGGGTGCAGGCAAAAGCAGGTGAACCTCTTCAAATGCTGCTTATGAAAAAAAAACCATCAGTAGGTATACCACAGTAGTCCCCATTTCTGCCTTTCAAGATCCTTCATACACAGATTTCTTACCAGGATAGCTTGATGTTGGTAATGTGAATTTCACCAGCAAATCCATAATCACCATTTGATTTTTCATCTTTCTATGGCTTATACCTGCCACTGGCTGCAATGTCTCTCAGCACCAAACTGTGTCAAACCATCCTGCACTCCCCCTGACTTCTCTCCCCAGCCAAATCCCCCCCGTGTCGGTGATAAGTTTCAGCTGCAGAAGTCAAAAGCAAGTGTAACTTAGACCTGTGAGGGGTTAAAAATTTCCTGTGGAAGCATTCATTTTGGAGGTGAAGAACAGTCATAGAAAACACTTATTTCATTCTAATTATTGGTGTTTTGCTAGGAAAATATACACACATATATGTATGTGCTGGTTTTGGCTGGGGTAGAGTTAATTTTCATCACAGTAGCTGGTATGGGACTATGGTTTGGATTTGTGCTGGAGACAAGGTTGATAACACGTGGATGTTTTCGTTCCTGCCGAGCAGGGCTTACACAGAGCCAAGGTCTTTTCTGCTCCTCACCCCTGGTGGGGCTGGTGGGGCACAAGAAGCTGGGAGGGGACATGGCCGGGACAGCTGACCCCAACTGACCCCAGGGCTATCCCACACCCTGTGACGTCATGCTCAGCATGTAAAGCTGGGGGAATAGGAAGGAATGGGGGACATTCAGAGTGATGGCATTTGTCTTCCCAAGTTATCGTTACACGTGACGGAGCCCTGCTGTCCTGGGGATGGCTGAGCACCTGCCTGCTGGTGGGAAGGAGGGAATTAATTCCTTGCTTTGCTTTGCTTGTGTGTGCGGATTTTTCTTTCCCTATTAAACTGTCTTTATCTCAAGTGAAGGAGTTTTCTCACTTTTACCCTTCCGATTCTGTCCCCCATCCCAGCTGTGGGGAGTGAGCAAGCAGCTGGGTGGTGCTGAGTTGGTTAAATCACAGTATATGCATATGTATGTATATACATGTGTATATGTTCAAAGTTTTTAAACATTGACAGTGTTTTGTTTCTTTTTTGTTTCTAATTAATACTCGAGAAAAAGGCAGTGAATCTTTCTGGGGAAAGTCCTTCCCCAGAATATCAGCTCTATTGATGAGCAATTCCCAGCCATAGCAGATTCCTCACCTCCCAGCAAAGGAAGCCGAGGCAGGGAGAGGACGAGCAAAGAGCCAAAGGCAGGAGCTGCAGTCTATGGCCAACACCACCTCAGCACCTCAATCCCCAAGCCGAGTTCACTGTCTAGCAATACCTCGCCCATGAGGATCGTGCACTGGTCCAGACGTGGTGACCTCCACTGGTTGCTCCACCAACCTGCACAATGACCACTTCAATGTGAACTGCTGCCCTCCTCGTTGCTATAAACCTTGAAGAAATCTCCACTTTTGGTCTCCCCATTACACAGGGGAGAGAGATCCCATTACACGCTGCTGGGAACGGCTCGTGGCTGAGTTTCTCAGTGTTGCAACATCTTTATCTCTCTTTCATTAATTTCTAATCTACCCCTTCCCCCCTCCATATAGCTCTGGATGGGGAAACATCTGCAAATAAAGAAGGGATTTGCTCTTGTCTCTTAAAAGACAACCCTCATTCATTTTCTCTTTCGGTTGTTATTGTTGTCGTTAAATGAGACAGATGCCTTGTATTTATGTTTTCTGATCCAAACCACACTGGGGACAATGGAACGACCTCCATTCATTCTGGTGCACACTGAACAAGTGGCAATACCTACAAACTTCATCTCCTTATGCACTTCTTAATTTACATCATTTCTTTTTCCACATCACTGAGCTGGTCCATGCAACAAAGTGAACAATATACAGTGCACCAGGGTTTCTATATTTTCCCTTTGGGCATCTTTATCTAGAATTTAAAAGCCATTATTAAGTAATACTTTCACTTTACTTTATGTTTTAAAATAATGAAGCCTAATAAAATTGATTTCCAAAGCCATTCAGTTTTAAACATAATAAATCAAGCTGTAGAGAGATACTGTGTATGCATGTCTATGTATGCCAAATGCAACTAAAATTAATACCTTGATGTTTTACACTATTATAAAATGTGGTTTTATATTTTTTCAAATGCCAGCTTGATTAATTGGTCCCCCAACTGAACATTTAGGCTGCTACTGTGATGAAATATTTTGTGGGTTGACTGGGCGATGGATTATTATAAAGAGCTGAGTAATTAACTCTATTGGGAGTCTTATATCAGGCATTGGGGTTCAAACTAAGTCATGATGACTTGGTGTTAGAAATGAACCAAATGCCAGGGGGTAAATTCATACCTGGCGTAATCCGCTACGCAGTCCACTGGAGTTACTGCAGGAAGGGGTTTTACTTATGCCTTATGTTTTCACTTGCACGGTGCAAAGGTTAAGGCTGTTGGGCCAGGCTGTTTGAAAGCTTAATGATTAAGCATTATCACTGTTTGCAGAGTCATTCTTCAAGTGTCTTCAACATAAAACAGTTTATTAAATGTCTGGCAGACTTTCACTGAGAAATGCCAAGATGTGATTTCTTCCCTTCCTCGCTGTTATTTTAATGCTTAGCACCTCTACAAGCAAGGGGAAAGAAAGAGAAGAAAATCCCCCAAATAAATAAAGCCTGATACTCAAAACGCAGCTACTCAGAACTCCAGGAGGGATCCAGGCCCCTTCAGAGGTTCACACTGGGAAGGGCTGTGTGGACCATGAGTCATCACCAGGTGCCACCAGCCTGCAAAATGACACAGGTGCAAAATGCCATGCAATGCATCCTCCCTCTGGGCTCTTTCTGGTAACCACCCATGAGCTCTCCAGAGGGGCATTGCTCCTTTGAATTATATTTCTCGGCATTTCCCTGATTTATTTCAAGCTTAAGGACAACTCTGTCCTGTGTGATGCACTGCCTAGCCCATCAACTTGGGCTGAGGGCACTGACGGAGCCAGCCTTGCCCCCACCGTGCCCCCACTGCTGCATTCTGCGCATGGCATTGCTGAAAAGGCTTTCACAATGTTTTTTAAGACCCTGCAAGGCCAGGAACCTGAACACCATTTGATTCTGGCCCATCACTAGATAAAGAAAACACTTCTTGTTTCCCAGCAACAAATGATGATTTAAATTTTTAAGAACTCATGAAAGGGAAAGGAGATGCCTCTGTATGCCTAAATAATTCCCAGGAGAAGGGGAGTCCAAAAGGAAGAACACCGTAATGGAGAAAAGTGGAAAGAAATGAAAAAGACCCCAGGGAAGCCTGAAATCTATTTTACAGATGTTGTTTTATTGTGTTGGAGAAGCATTTCTCATAAAAATATAAAAGACAGAATATCACAGGGACATTAAAAGTTTATAACTACAACGGTGTAAGGAACCTGGGCCAAAAACCACACCTAAGTTAAGGCACCGCTCCCAACCTTGGGGACAACAGAGAGGGGAAAAAAAGAAAGTGGGAAATTTTGGATACCTTCTGCATGCTGCAGAGTGTGACAATCTGCTCAGTGTCTCCTGCATGGAGGAGAGGAATGTTAGTGGGCAATTCCCACCGTCCTGAGACAGCAGCGATGCTGGGGAGCCAAGGGAGGGCTAGTAAGCAGAGATGGGCAGCAAGCACAGCAGGCAGCAGATATGGTACCTTCAACTCAGGGTCTAACTCCATTAAAAAAGAGTGACATGAGGCAGAGACTGGATTTCTGTATCTACAGCCCCAATTCTGTGTCCATTCCTCTGATGCCTCTAGTTCTCAATATGAAAATCTTAGAATCATAGGATTGTTTAGGTTGGAAAAGACCTTTAAGGTCATCAAGTCCAACCATCAACCTAGCACTGCCAAGTCCACCACTAAACCATGTCCCTAACACCACATCTACACTGATCTTTCAAATAGCTTCAGGGGTGGGGACTCAACCACTTCCCTGGGCAGCCTCTTCCAATGCTTGACAACCCTTTTGGGGAAGACATTTTTCCTAATATCCAATCTAAACCTCCCCTGAAGCAACGCGAGACCATTTCCTTCTGTCCTATAGCTTGTTACTTGGGAGAAGAGACTGATCCCCACCTCACTACACCCTCCTTTCAGGTAGTCGTAGAAGGTGGTAAGCTCCCCCCTCAGCCTCCTCTTCTCCAGGTTAAACACCCCCAGTTCCCTCAGCCGCTCCCCATCAGCCTTGTGCGCCAGACCCCTCACCAGCTTCATTGCTCTGCTTTGGACACGCTCCATCTTGACACAGAGATGCAAATAAATCTTCCCCTCAAAGACAAGAGGCCTTTCCCTCAAAAAGGGGTGCAGAATGGGCCCTGCCCCACCCACCACCACCTCACCACCCCTTTTTGGCTGTTTTCTGTTTCTTCATTTGCGTGCTGATGCCTAGCTCGCCAGAGCGCTGCTGACATCCGACATGTCACTGCTCACTGCAAACTGGTGCTGAGTAGTTTATGAAGTGGTGGCTTTATACTAGTACAGATATTTGCTATCACCTTCCAGGAATTTGATCAGACTTTAGCATTCAGACAGTGTACAAACAGGCATCCTTCCTTTCTTAATGTAGAGTACAAGATAACATTATGGTTTTTCAGTATGTTGGCCCTCCAATGACTTCATCAGAACCCTTCAGCAACTAGGGCAAAGTGAGAGCCGCAGGGATTTAAATATTTAGGTTTTCTTCCAAAAAAATACTTTGAAAATTAGAAAAAAGCTTCTAGACACATGACAGCAGCAGTAATGACCAACATATTTTTCCAGATTTGTAGTTTCCTCTTCTCTAAAGAATACTGTGCAGCAGCTAGAGCCACACTTTGGGGTGACTTTTCTTTAAAGAGGGCTAATTCTGTAGATTAAGACCTAAATCACAGAACTTTACACAACAGCTTGCTGCAGGAGATAAAACAACTTTACAGTGACCAGTAAATAGACTAAAATTCTTCCAGCCTAACCTCCCTTATCATTTCCTATCACCAAAAATACAAGCGAATCACTGGATGCTACAAGGAGAAGAGGTCACTGCTATGCTTATTGAGAACACAGAGAGCTGGACACGTTTCAGTAACTTTGTTGGGTCTGTCTGAGACAGATTAAAGAAAACAATGATTTCTCATCCAACAGCCTATGCTTGTTAAAGGAGAGATGCTTCAGCTTTCCTTGGAAGCATGTATCATTAGGGAAATATCATCTTCCCCCATTGGAATAAATTACTATGCAACAAACACATGCTACTGCTAATTGTGCTGAAGAAGAAGAAAGCATCTACTGCCTTCCACAGTTAACAAGTTAAAATGGATAAGGAAAATATATTAGCTTCATAGCCCCTCTTTCAGTTACGTCCTGAAAGCTTAGATAGCCATGCTGGGTTTACAAAAGGAAAGAGAAATTTAATTTAGAGGGATTATTTGGTAATTCCACCAGTGCCTAAGAAGGAAGAAATAATGAAGAAGGTAGGATATATGATTACTTGTCTAGCCTGCACCTTGCCAGCTAGAATATTTTTACCATGTCTAGTCCCTGGGGCCAAAATCTATTGGCATACATTGACGTAAGTCAAGAATAAGTCTGAGAGGCACGTGGACTTTCTCCTAATTTACATGATGGTAAATAACAGCAGCCTCCCTGCATACCTGGATAGCTTCCTCTGACAGAGTTACAGCTGCAATTGCTGGAATCGTAATGTGGCAGGGCAGTGTCCATGTCCTGCTCTGCACATAGGGTGGGAGAAGACAAACAGCACAGGAGGGCCTGAACCCAAAGCCCTAAAAGCTGCTGGGCTCTCCATGTTGGGGGCATCTACAAGGATGATACAGATCATGGTGTACTCTGGGTCACCATCAGTTATGCTGACAGCAAAGAAAAACCTGGTTTTTCACCACTTAGGGAGAAGAAGAGGGAGCGCATAGCAACCCCCTTTCCTTTCAGTGTGCCCCATGGGTGTACATTATCTTGAACAGGGAGATTTTTCATTAAAATAATCCTCAGACTGCAGAAAAGAGGTTAATGATGGTCTCTCCTTTCATCTCCTGTGTCTGTGGGTTTAACCTTTGAGAGAAAGAAGATATCTAGGAAGGCTTATTTAAAAAAAATTAAGGGGAGGTTGTTCACATCCGCTGACAGAGCCACAACCCAAAAGTATTGCAAATGTTGCCACTTGGAAAGGCACCTCAGTGCCTAAGTCCCAAAGAGTTAGGCACAGACTGGGTGTGAAAACCTGGGTTTACATGCCTGTCAGACTCTTGCTATCTAAGCCACATCCAGCCATCGTTTAGTAACAACTTTACTCTCAGACAGACCAAGGCACGTGGAAACTTTTTGGTGTATCTCCTATTTTGTCTTCAAAATATGCAAAAATACAATATGCAAATATAAAATAAGCATTCATATGTATACATACAAATTACTGTGAGTAGAAAGCACAGATGTTTGACTTACAAATTTATAGGTTGATATTATTATCTCATGTCAAATGAGCATAATTCAAAATTGGAACAGAGTCCAATCCTCATCCCAAATGTGAGGGTTTACATTCAGAGTCACTCTGTGAAACCAAGGGCTTTTCTCTGTTTACACCAATGTAGTCAAGGTCAGAGTCTGAGCCACCCATAGCATGGAGGAGTAAAAAATGAGATGCAAATCTTAGCTCGTTTCACTGCTGCATGGATGCAAATGCCACATACTCTGTTATGTGAAGTAAAAGTGCTCAGACATCATCCTGCCCTATCAGACCTCCGTACAAACCCGGGATTTATGAGCTGCACATTAAGCCCTGTGATTTATGCCGCTTTCTCCACTCAGGTTTGCTGCTTTCCCCCAGGGATCCTATCTGTGTCCGTAAGCACTTTCTAAGATTTCTATGTGCTACCTAAACAAAATGGCCTTTCATGAGGCCAAATACATCACATCAAGAAAGCAACTGTATTTCTTTCATAACGGTTTAAGCTCCGTCAGCTATATGAGGCCCAGTAGCCAGCTTCTGGAAAATAGTTACCCCTGTGTGTACCCTAGTGATAAATTAATACAGAAATGCTCTTTTAATTTATAACTGCCCGTGTTTCTGTCACCGGGCACAGGGCACCATGACAGGCGTACAAGGCCCCTCTGTTTGTGTCACCATCCTTAATGCAAAGTAAGTAAACTCTGACGCAGGCTCTTTTCCAGCAGTGTGGCAGCCTTTTCCTTTTATTTCACTCCTGAAGTGGCATTTTGATGTGCTCAAAATGTGTTCGGTGCAGGTCCAGGAGACAAAATTCAAGGAAATACCAACTCCCACAGTTTCTTCTGGATTTCATGCAATAGCACGCTCTAAATGGACCTAGGAATTAATCAGCATCCGCAGAACTGCACCTCACTTGAGTTTCCTTGAACAGAAATTACGTAGCTGGCAGAAAAAAGAGCCTCTATCATATTTTCACCCACCACTATATATAAGTAGGATTTTATTGGCATGTGTGCTGCAGCTCAGGCTTTGTTGCAACAAGGCATCTGAGAAGTCAGGATTTTGATGTTAATAGCCAGGACTCTGCTGCTTTGAAATAGTATATGTGTTATATGTGTTGTGCGTGCCGTATCCGAAGATGGAAGTATCTCAGAAAAAAAAAAAAAAAAGATGTGCAGCAGAAAAAGGATAAGGATAAAGCAGGTTCTTCTGTTTCTAAGCATTGACACACCTTTTGGGTTGAAAGGGAGAAATATAAATACATTTGTTTTAAAAAATAATCATCCGTCTGGGCACTAGCCCAGTTTTCCAGTCTCTTATATTTATAGCTTGCCTTACAAGCTATTTGTGTCTTTTTCCTTACAAATACCCCAGCTTCTGAGGGCCAAAACCTTGACTAATAAAAATAATAATGACGATAAAAAGTTAATGATGTGCTCATTTTATTAGTAGATTGCATGCCTATTCCCCACTACTTGTTCATTCTGGGAAGCATCCAGAATTGCGCTCAGGGACCTAAAATGTATCTTAGGAAGAGTTTAAGCTCCTATATTACAAAGAACCATCCAAGTCAACCCTCTGAAAGGCTTCAGTCACTTTAACAGCCTTTATTTTCTCATGAAAATGTTCTTAAGCTGTTTATTCAAGGTGAAGGTGGGTCTAGACATTGTGCCTTTCTGTCTTCATGGCCGGAGTGCTCTAATGTAGTGATAACGAAACAGTGAGCAGAGGTGAAAGGACTAGGGGTCTTTCAACAGAAAATAGGGGTCCTCTCAGCTGCACTGAAATACTTGATTTTGGTGCCTGCCCAAAGAACAATTTCAGACTCTGAACCCTTATTTCATGTAGAGGCAGAGCTGTAGCCCTCAGTTATGAGCTTCTTCTAGATAAGAAAGAATTTTTTGCCTTTCCATGAGTTCAGATGTTCCCCCACCCACTCCCAGTAAATCTTCCATCAGTAGAAACATGGGGCTCCCTCAGTCTTCCATGTTTTATCATATTCAGGTGTTACAGCTCTAAATACCACAAATGCTTACATCTCTTCTTTGGATACAATGCCTATGGTGCTTTTTTTCTTTTTTTTCTTTTTTTTTTTAGACTGTAAGGTGAGAAATGCAGATAACATCTCTTCTCAGGCATAGGCAAAGTGCTTATTCTTAGTGATACAATAATTTACATAATAATGTCATGACAGACAGAGGAAGAGGAGCTGTCAAGTTTTGAGTGTTGTCAAGTTTTGTGTGTTGTGCTTCTGCTGGAGAGGCAAAGTAAAGTAGGAAGAGACTTTGCCTCTAATATGTGGTCACCACCCATGAAGGCAAAGCAAGCTGTTCCGTAACTAGTTTATGCAGGTACATGTGCACAGTAACATGTTCATCACACAGTGCCCGGATCAGGGAAGTTTGGTGTATTTTTCCCACTTTACATGCACATGCAAAGTCCTGAACAGAGGTTGTAGCAAGGTGCGGGTCGGTCTCTGCTCCCTGGAAACGAGCGATAGGACAAGAGGAAATGGCCTCAAGTTGCACCAGGAGAGGTTTAGGTTGGACATTAGGAAAAATTTCTTCCTCAAAAGGGTTTTCAAGCATTGGAACAGGCTTCTCAGGGAAGGGGTTGAGTCCCCATCCCTGGAGGTATTAAGAGCCGGGGAGACGAGGTGCTTAGGGACATGGTTTAGTGGTGAGATGGCAGTGCTAGGTTAACGGTTGGACTCGATGATCTTAAAGGTCTTTTCCAACCTAAACAATTCTATGATTCTAACCCTGTATGTCCAGAATGACCTTTTTCTCCCCATTGCCCATAGAGAGATTCTGGAAAGTCCAGATACGGATTCAGTGTTGCAGATGTGCAACTTATTGGGTTGAACCCTGCCCACCATACCTTCGAAAATCTTAGTGTTCATCTCCAGCAGAAAGCAATGTGCGACTTAACTACCCTTCACTGTACATCTCAAGTTAACGTGTCTGTTCTTTTCCAAAGCAGTGCAGGATAAAACCTCTGGGCAAGTTCCGTCCCCCTTTTCTGCCAGGGAAGCCCAGAGTCATTTGCACCAGCTGAAGTTGTTTACAACAGCACAACCACCAGTGTTTGCTGCATGGAGATAGTTTATAGGAGAAAAAGCTCCTCTGTGGCAGTAGAAATGCCTGCAGTAAAACAGAGACCTATGAAGGTGAGATCCAACTCTGCTGCAGAAATCCCTACCAGGTACAAGTCAGGCCTGCACTATGTTGAACTGTAACAAATAAATAAGCTTTTCCTTCCCTGACAGACAGAAAGCTTTTTTTCTAGTCCAGCAAGAAGGACAAGGAATTCCCATCATTGTTTCATGCTTCCCTCCCCCCCTCTTTTTTCTTTCTAAGTCCATTTTTCAAAAAGTAATTTTGAAATGTTCTGGGAAATGCAGGGGGTAGCAGTGCTAATCTATCATCCTCTTCTGATAACTTTTAATTAAAAAACACAGCTATTAGTCATCTGCTACCCCACCACCAGGGTTGACCTGACAATATCTTAACACACTGGTGAAAGAAAAATTGAGAAGATTCTTTTTCATTTTATTTTATCATAGCAGCAGGGGAGCACAAGCATATAATTTAAGGGAGGGCAAAGACAGCTTCTTCTGCCAGTTTCTCAGGAGGTTAATCCTTTTTTTTTTTTAACGTGAGGGTACTTTTTCTGCTGTTGTAGCCAATGTGGTTGTTTTTTTTAAAAAAACCAACAAACCAGAAACAGCTATCATGGAAGAAAGCTCTTGTGTGACCAAAGCTATCATCCTCCCCACAGGACCTCTATAACTTGCATTTTCAGCCTCTGCAGAGTTAGACTTTCCCCCAATGGAATGGGAAGCCAGGAAAAATCAGGTTTAAATGTAATAGAGATTATTTCCCAAACCCCAATCACTGAGCTGGCCATGAACTGATGAGATTCAGGCTCAGCTTGGCCCATCTGCTCTCGAACGTGTCTCTTCATATACTTTTTGGCTGGACACATACCACAGTGGAGAAAGCCCTAAAGCCACAGTACCAGGAAATGGGCAAAAGACGAATGAAGTTGGTTTTAATTTACACTTATTTGTCTTTTCTGTGGTTTAGCAAAAATTACCTAAGCTGAAAGATTCAGAATCACATTTCAGAGGTTGATGGGAGACAACAGCACGGATGATCTTGAGACTTAAACTCATGACAAAGATGAAGGCCAATCATGACATTTCAGCCTGGATCCTGGTTTCAGGGTGGGAGGGAGATGCAGGTATAATTTCATTCTTGGTCCAGTTTCCTGATCATATTTGAGTAACACTGACCTTAGTCTGAAGTTGGACAGAACATCTAGGGGTGTCAGAAAACCACCTGAAATAAACAGTGAACTTGATGAAGAATTAAAGTCTCCATCACCAGATTGCAGAGATGGAAACTGCCAAATTACTGAGCAGAAGAGATAAGAATTATAGAACGGGTGACCTAAATAATAACGTATTTAGATGTGCCTTAAAAAAAATCAGTCCTGGGTTCACTTGCTCATTTCAGACCACAGGTCTGCCCTCAAGGCAGGAATGAAGAGACAGGAGACCAACCATGCACTCTCAGACCAAGCTTCCATTCACTTGCTGACAGGACCTAGGTGCAGCTGCTCAGGGAATGCTGCATAAACAGACAAGCAGAGCACAAACCTATCCGCTCGGTACCTTCCCAGGGAATTTCAGTCTGCAGGTAGGTGCTTCCAGTCTCAGAGGCTGCATCCACAGCAATGTGTTTAATGGCCTTGATGAGCTTACCTCCCATTAAAGTGCCAAATTGCTTTCCACATTTGACATTTGCAACTTTCTGTGGCAGGAGGCTCCACAACTCAATTCTTTGTTCCTTGTGGCTTGTTCCTGATGTTTGAGAGGGAGGTGAACACCATTCCTGTTGCACATATGTGTGGCTATACACTGTCAGAAATGTCTTCTCTGCTTTCTGTGCTGAGATATGGGAGGGGGAATATATTTACAATGTCACCTTTTCCCACACAAAGCTTTTTCTGGCTACTTCACGCATGAAGTTTGTGAGCCCAAAGAGGTATTTGTAATAGGTGAGCAATTCCACTATTGTAAATCTTGGTGCCTTGGGATGGACAGAAGGATGGACAGGGAGGTGGGGACTTGCAAGATAAATGTCTCACTGTATCAAAGCAAAATTTGTGCTAGTTCAAGTTTCCCAGAGTGCAGACGACTCAGTCCCACGTAAGCCACAGGTGGAGCTTCCTCTTGTTGGTCATGCAGAATAAACACTTAGACTTGGGAGAATATTAAAATGGAAAGAAGAGGAATGAAAGCCATATTGTATTTTCTTTTTTGGGTGACTCCTGAGCCAGCAGTGCCACAGAGAACTGAGATATTTCCTTCTTTCAAACCCAGATCAGAAATTACTTGCTGTGATTTTTCTTCTATTTCCATTCTTCCTCATCAAGTTGGGCTATATCTCCATGGCAGAGAAGGTGCACTTTTAAGTCACATTATGCTAACTAGGGTTACAGGAACAGTGAAGACAAGACCTTTGACAAACCACATCTAAGTGGGAGTCTGAGGTTAAGTGCGAGCTGTGAAACCATACTAAAATCCAAACCACCTTACCTTGTGTTTGCAGCTGCTATTTCCATTTACTTTCTTGTTATCCTTTGTCCTGAAAAGCTACAGGAAATTCTTGCACAAAGTAGAAGTTTAAGGCTAAGGCTCAGATGCTCTTAGAGGCCTAATTTGCATTGAATACAATTAGAAGATGCCTTTGTTAAACCAGAGTCAAATGGCTAATGATGGAAACAGCTGAATCCTTCAAGACAGACTCACTGGACACCTCTTTGTAGTATTTGACAAGGTGCTAGGGTTTGCTGTTTATATCACCTAGCCTGGTATGTGGGTCTAGTTTGAGGCTGCTATAAAAAGAAGCTATAGTTTTACTTTGCTCACATAATTGCCAGCACTCAGCTTTCAAGAAGCCAAACCAGTCAGCAAAGTGTGGCCACAACGATGTGTCCCCTGGAAGGCTATCACTGCCATAGCTAAAATGAGAATGTGTAGCTACCTATTATTATTTTTATTATGACTCAAACTTGGGTTCAGGCTATTCACAGCCATTATAGTACTAACTCGTAACCTATCATTATGGACAGATTTCATGGGTTGCACTCTATACAGCTTTCAGTCCTTACAGAAACACATGGTGGAAGATCCTGACAGTGGCAATGCTCTCGTTCATGTCCTGAGGCTTCACGAACAAATGGCAAAGCCCCTTGTTCCCAACACGCTGCATAAATGTACCGGGCTGGAGTCTAAAGCTCACCTTACTTAAACTATCAGAGTAGTTTAATGAGCAACAGAACATGGTTTTCTGGTGTCTTGTCATCAGCTGACCAGTGTATCTAATAAAATGTGAGCTCTGACTAATGCCTCTCTGGTGTCTGGAGCAATCCCAGCCTTTCCTTCTCTCTCAGGTGAGGATTCCCTTGAGTGCTATAGAATTGTATTCATGCTACCGACTTCTCCTCTGATGGGAAGATGATGAGGTTTCTCTCTCTTTTCTCTACCAAAACATCACTTTTTATGAAACTTCTAAGAACCTGGTATTTTCAAGGCCTTTACAACCCTGACAGCTTTGGCTGAAACAGGCAAAAGAATACAAAAGTTATTATTGATGAAAAGTGACTTAAAGACGGCCAGTAAAACCAGGTAAGATAAATATTAAAAAATCATCAAAGAAGGGGGTGACGGTGCCATTGTGGGGTTTCCCAGAGAGCCAGGAATGGTCATTTCTGGTTTGTATGTCTGTTTTTACCAAGTTTGAAATCACAGCAATGGACAGTTCAACTAGTGTGAGAGCCACTAACCCATGAACAAACCAATACCCTTCTTCCTCTGCTGATGCTGCTGAGAAAGGCAAGCTGACAGCAAGAGCAGATTTCCCGAAGTCACCTGGGGCTGAAACACAGGCATTCTGAAGCTTAACACTGAACTTAGGCTATGTCTGCATTCCCACCGACTGAGGTTTTCTGCAGCTTGTAGCCCCCTGCACACTCTTGTAGCCACACTGCAGTCAGCGCTTGGGCCATGCCATGCAAAGCTGCCTCAGGTATGTGTCACTGAGCCGTAGTCACACGATTGGCTCCAATGCAGACGCACCTGAAAAGGCTTTTGAAGCCTGAGGCTTTCATGGGCAGTTGCAGGTCAAGCCCATGGTATGAGGAATGCAGGGCAACAACCCAGATGAAAGGCAACCCCTGCACCCCAAGCACATCCCAAACGGGGCCTCAGGTTGGCTTTGTACCATTTGGGACCCCAAGCTCTTAAGAAAATATTCCTCCTGTGGCCCTAAGTTTTTATGTAAATGCAACAGGCTAAGTTTTGCATGTGCAAATCAGTTTTCCATGTGGAAGATATAATTGCACATCCAATATTTGCAATTTGTGGTCCTCAGTTGCCAGTGTATCAAACCTTTCCAGACCTAGCAGAGGCATGAAATGAAGGCTGAAAACTCTCTGACCTCCTACTATGGGCACAGTTCTGCCAACACGGTGGTTTTCAGAGATACTTCATTATTATTTAACCAACTACAAGTTTTAAATGTGAAAAAGGTGAACCGATGCTCTGTGTTTATTTCTCGTCTTCATTTGTTGGAGTGTGTGGTTTGGTTAAGAAAGTAGCTGTAATGAGATGAGACCACAGCCCACTGGTTAAAAAGCTAAGAATAATTATGCTAATGATTTATTCATGTGGGAATGTTAATTAAGATGCAGCTGTAATTACAGTACCATCATCATCTAGTGGCCTGGAAGTGCAAATGTTCTTCCTGACATATGGAATAATAGAAACTGGCTTGGTCCAAATGCTGCTAACCAATACCCGGACAAACACTCGGCTACACATGCCTCCTGGCCCCCAGGGTGCTCTTCCAAAAGGCATCAGTCACTGCCACTCGCACAAACTGTTGAAGACAAAGCTGCATTTTGCATCTCCGGGCTTAAAAAAGATCACACAGCATCCCAGGATCGAAAACAAATAAACAGGCAACTAACCTCAAAGTCCTCGCTGACACCAGAACAAATGTTGGGAGCAAAAGTTAGATGTTGGGAAGTTTTCTTTATGTCCACCTTCTCTTGGAGGGTTTGTGGTGCTGATAAAGATGCCGGGCAGCCAGAGCGGTGCTTTCATGGCTGGATGGGGTGCCCTGGGGCCAGACCTCACTGACACGTGTATTTGTCTGAACTGAACAGCGGGGCTGGTTCTCAGCCAAAGCTGGTATAACCTCTCCTCCCTCGAGAACAGCTCTGAGTAGCACAACAGCCAGGAGCTACTTGGCATCGTTCTCGGTGGTTGCCTTTTCATAAATAGCAAGAAAGCAATGAGCAGAAAATGTGCTATTATTTACCCCTCTCTTGGCATTAAGCTGAGAATTAGATTAAATTTTACATCAGCCTACGGTGTTTCTGGGGATGTACTTCTGCTTTCCTGAAGACCTGACTTAAATAACAGCTGAAATCTAGAAAAGTCTGTGTGAAGTATGTACCTGGCTCCAAAAGCTCTGTAAAACTTCCTTTTGTCACAGGTGCTGCAAAAAACCCTGCCAATGCTTAGCTTTTTGGCAAGCTTATTTTCCTATCCACCATTCTGACAAAAGCTTTTTCTTCTCTATGCATCCACCATCTTTGTCTTACAACACATAGATAATAAAATTTCATGTAGAGATTGACTTTTTGCTCCATGTCCGTGACTGGGATTCCATCCTTCAACAAAAAATATGCATGGTATTTCAGGAGGGAAGACCCAAGGTTTTGACTTTGTCCATCACAAAAGGTAGGAGCCGGGCAGGGAGTTCAGGTTTACACTGGAACAGCTTTCAAGGTCACAGCTCAAGGGCTGGTTAAGACCCATCTGTATTAAAAGCACTCACAGCTCACATTGGCTGAGGAAACATATTTTCATTCTGCTAGACATGTCAACATATCTAAATTAGATTCTGTTATGGAATGGAAAGAGTAATCAAATTACTTAAAAAAAAAATAATCCCAACCCAAAATTTCAGCTCAGGAGCATAAAAACAAAAAAAAAAGAAAAAACAAACAAACAAAAAAAAGTCCTAAATACAACAAAAGGTTGTTTTCAAATTTCTGAAATTAAAAACAGTATTTTGTGGCAAATGGTAAGCCCAAAGCAAATTTTTGTTTAAAAGGCCACAAT
Organism: Gorsachius magnificus; assembly: GCA_034008185.1. Lineage (NCBI taxonomy): Eukaryota > Metazoa > Chordata > Aves > Pelecaniformes > Ardeidae > Gorsachius > Gorsachius magnificus. The sequence goes on from CM067084.1 coordinate 74,168,917, forward strand.
TCAGAAAACTTGAACATGTTATTTGAAATAGAGAAAAGAAGAAAATGAAGAAAAAAATTAAGAAAACCATGTGCGCTTATAACACACACTAGCATTTCCTGCACAACATATCAACCCGGCACCACCATGTGGTCCGGCAGGAATATTTTGATGAAAGATGTTTCAGCCAGTTTGACTGAGTGTACGAGGGAAGGACTCTCTTGTGCATCAGCTGCTTCGTTAGTATTTGCCAATCACCTGCTGTGCCTGGGGACTTTGTTCTTTGGGTGGACAGGAATACCACAGTCATTCAGTTGTCGCCGCAAGTTTCTTGCCTGATAGTTGCAGTGTTTAATCGTCCTAATTTCTCAGTCGTAGAGGGCCAATACCTAATGCAAGCAGTTAAAGGAAACAATTAGAATTACCCTTGTCAATCATGAGGTGTGTCAAATATTAACTGTGGCTCCTGTCCACAAAGACTGTACCTGTTTCCAAAACTGGAGCTTTTGAGCTCACAAGGCCCTCTCCTAAAAACTGCTGGTACTAAGAGGGGAGCAGCTCTGGCCTTTACTGCAATGGAAATAAGAACAACGTAGAGCCCCTGAAAAAAGTGAAAAAAATTATACAACGGGATGATGGTTTGGAGGGACCTCCTGTGGGAAGGCAAAAGCTTTGACTGGTTTCCTTACACATGTATTCAATAACTCATTATTAGTGGGCAAACTTTTTTTGGATGTTAATTGTGCCTCTATTTGTTTAGGTGGAGAATGTAGCCCTTCCTTCCACACTTCCAAGGCGCACTGAGATGTTCACTTCTCTTTTCATTTAGTGCTACTGCCCTTGTCTCCATGCTGAAGGAGATGCATCAGCACCCGCTTCCCACTGCTGCCTTGACCAACCCATTGCTGGCCCTTGTTCATCATGCTTACTACTGTAGATGCAGCCTCGGGCTGATGCCTGGAAAATGCCATCCTAAATTGGAGAGATATGGATTTGATGCATGGACTGTTCAGTGGATGGTTGGAAGGTTGCATCCAGAGGGTTGTGGTCAACGGCTCAATGTCCAGATGGAGATCAAGTGGTGTCCCTCAGGGGTCCATACTGGGACCAGTACCGTTGCTGCTGACCGCTAGAGTGCTGTTTTGAAGTAGCTCTTTCTGAAGGTAAAGGAGCAAAAGGCCCAGGCAAAGGAAGAGTCCTGGACTAAATATTAAAGTAATTTTCCATTTTGTGATTCTTTTGGCAGCTGGGATGAACCGTTCATATATTTTGAAGAAGAAACACACGTGAGATCTTGGACGTGACAATAACTGCTACTGTGTGATCATACTGTGCTAAAAACTGATAAAAAGGCTCATCTCACTTGTCATCACAGGGAGTTAACACTGTCGGGGCAGCTTGAGGCCAAAGAACAGCCCAAGAAAAACACCTGAATGTGGAAGATATCTAGTTCTGAAGAAGAGCAGTAGCTTCTATTAGCCATATGTTGCAGAGAGCACATCTGGCATGCAGCAGGGCTGGCCAGTGGAGGGGGAAGTGATCAGAGCATAGCATCACCCAAAGGAGAATCCCTCAAATTTCTGGCACAGTGTGGCAATACCCACCACAACCACTTAAAATCTGGCCTTAATAGCATCAGTCTCACACACTTATCCCCCAAAATAATAAGCTTCATAATTATTTTGATTCTTAATAAAAGCTGATTTTTTTTTTCTCATTTACCCTATGGACTTGCAGACCCTAAAATCCACTTAGTTGTGTTGGAGCTTTCCTCAACAACCTTCGCTGAACCAGCCGGCATGGACCTTTCTCCCTCCAGAGGTATGTGGGACACTCACGCACAAGAAGGACTCTGGCTGCTGAGATTCAAGCAAGGCATTTGGACTGGGAAGAGTCAGATGACAACTCGAGGCACAAAAAGCTCCCTCTCCTTGCCAGGAGTACCATTTCCACTCTCTGAGTATACAATGCACTTATGTTTACCTTGTTGATCTGGTTAGAAGTGAAAGGAAATGTCTTTCTTTTCTTTTTTACTAAGTTTTTTTGTATTATTATGTTGAAAGGGAAAATTATACCAGAAGAAAATCCTGAGCAATATCCAGACCTGGAATATTTTGCAGTTTCAGCTGTGCTACCTCTGGAATTTAGTTCCACTCCTTACACCCAAGTAATATCAACACTTCCATGCAACTCCCCATCCTACATGGGAGCTCAGGCTCCAGATGTCTTCAGCCTGGCATGGTGAAGCCCTTACCATCTATTCCTCTCTTGGCCCAAGGAACTGGGAAGGCCTGGACCTGTCCTTGTCACAAGTCAGAGCATTTGCAGAGTTTTTTGTGTTAGTTCAAATGACTCTGTAGTGAGCCCAGTTGCTTTAGTGAAGCAGTCTGGATTCAGACTAAAGAGGAACCCACACTAACAGCTACATCCTACCTGTATGGGTATATGTATGTGAATTTATGGGCATTTTGCACTGCTAAATGGATTTTTAACTCAAAAATTTTCACATTTACTACTTTAAAAATCTGCTACGTCTGTGTAGTTCCCAGCGATACCTCCATGCTGTTCAGAGAGGCGAGTAAAAACAGATATGGGAACTAAGGCAAAAGAGTGAAGGCTTAAAGCCCTGAGGAGCAGGACCTGACCTTGGCATCCCTTTCCCTAAAGCAAGCAGGGAGTTATCCCATCCAACTCAACACCTACAGTATTTTGCAACGTTGCCACAGGGAGCTCACCCCCCCACCTGTGCTTCCCTGATTCCAGCCCTCCTTCAGCATCCCATCACTGCAGCTCCCGTAACAAATGACATTCCCATTTATCTCACACCAACAGAGCCAGTGTCAAACTCTTTCTGGCTATTCCCAGGCTCTTTCTACAGAACTAATTTGTTAGCAAAAATATTTCTTGCCGCTTTCATTTTCCCACTGTTACTTTCTCCACTGACTTTAATTAAACACTCCCTCGTTATGAGAATGGGGCAGGGAGGGTTTCTTTCCCTTTCTGTAAAAAAGCCCACCAAGAAGGTTTCCTTAATCTCTCACCAGCATAAAATAAGCTTTCATTATGCCAGCAAGTAAGCTTCAAAGTTTTAATTAATTTCTCTGCTTGCATAAGCGTAACAATATTAGTCATGTTGGCCTATAAATTGTACCGACCAGCCTTCATTTTTAATTAAATTAATGTCATTACATTCAGAGAGGTGAAATATATTCTACCACCTGCCCTATCTAGGCAATACTTTTCCTCCTTCTTGACTGCCCCCCAATTCTTTGTGGACTACATAGGTGGGTTTAAAGCTGGGCACACCAGATGAGCTTACCAGCAAACCACTTATAAATTAACAGGAAAAGAAATTCCTTTAGAGAAGCAGGACCCGTTCACATATACTACAAACCAAATGAAACAAGAAACCACAGGGATACAGGGATGGGGAGGAATGAATATGCCCACATACAAAAGACAGTCCTCACTGTCTGTAATTTGTGAAATACTGTACAAACACGACTTCAGTTTGCTATTGTAGTAATTTACTGGTGCCTAATAAAACATTCATTTGTGTGGTGACCTCTATAACAATTCATAGACTCATTTAATCATGGAAATGGAGGGCTCAAAGGAACCTCGAGAGATCAATTACGTCCCCTGGTCCCCTCTCAAGTTATATAATAAATAATAGCAACAAGAAGAGCAAAACCAAAATGCGTAAAGAAAGTGGTATGGTTTAGAGTTTGGCCTCCTGCTGTGTTAGAGGTTATCACAGAAAAATTGTCCTTGGAAAATAACTCCTCTTATTTGCAACATGCTTTAGCTCTGTCATAACTCATACCAGATGAATTAAAGCTTGACTAACAATTCTGATGTTCTTCTTACTGAGTCTTGAAGAGTGTGTATTTAATGACTAAAATGTGTTTATTTAAAAATTACATAGCAGAGCAATGACAGCCTTTTGTAAACTTCAACAACCAGTCTGTTTTGCTGCCTGCAGTTCAAAAAAATTGCCTTCCAAAACAGACAATAACCTTTGGTCTCTGCAGCCACATCCCACAGAACAAATTATTTTACATTACATATGCACAGCACCACCATACCATGGGCTCATTTAAATCACTAACCGCTAGGCTATTTCAGTCAGAGATCCTATGGTTTAATGCAATTTTTCCAGTAAGTTTGTCCAGGAAGCACAAATCCTACGTGTGCCAACTGTAAGCTTTTGAGGGCACAGGATTTTATATTTTCTAAACCTGGAGCATGTCCATGCAAAGGTAGAACATGTGCTCTACAGTGTGTGGGCTGCAGTCCTGGCCCCATCACCATTGCTCTCACTCTCTGCCCCACATCTAGGGGGTGCAAGAGGTGGGCTGTCCCCTGAGCCTGAAAGAAACACACACAGCGATTGGGGAGGACACAAACTGTGGACAGAGCCAAGGAGGTCAACAGTCCCTGGCTGACATGGGTCTGTCCCAGTGCAAGATGTAGATACAGATGTAGATGTAAATAGATACGGATAAGGATCTGGATACAGATACAGGTATACTATTACATTGTGGTTTCTTTATTATTATATAATAATTATAAAGATGACTCTCAATTGCTCCCTTTGCTTGTGTAGTAGACACCAGGCACCCAGAGACAGATGTAGCATTGCATGACCCCTCAGTCTCCCTGTCAGTGTATGAGCCCAGCCTGCAGGACGACCTGGAAGGAGCATTGACTTAGGCTTACCCAGTAATTGACCCCAGTATTTCTCACGGGAGAAGAAAGAAAGGCACTTTCCATCCTGCAATCAACAGTATGATGCACCACCAGCAGTTCTGCTTTCTGGCAGGAGCATCTCCCCCATGCATCCTCCATATGTTATTTCCTGAGATGGAGCTCTTCCCAGCCTCTGGGAGAGGATGTGTTTGCTCAAATCTGCCAGTGGGAAGTCAGGAAACATTTACTGACCAAGCCAGCGAGTAACTATGTTCCAGCCCCTCCAGGAGCTAAGCAGGGCTCAGAGTCTTAGGCTAGAAACTCCTTTATGGATGGACATGGGGCTAGAGGATACGTCAGGCTTGCTCCAGCTCACAGCATATTTAAGTATGATATGCACTCTTCCTAGCCCAGGTGCATGGGGCTTTTGGCTTTGGGGACCATTCACTGTGATGAAACCAGTAAATACTCATTCAGCTGGAGAAAGACTGACTCTTAGTGTAATAGCGATATCATCCACTTGAAAGTGGGCAGGGAATCATCTGGGTCTACCTCCTTTTGCACTTTTAAAGACATTGAGAGAGAAGCGGCTTCAGCTAGAGAAACCAGAAGTAACCTCCCAGTGAAATAGCAAACACTTGGTTCATGTCCCAGGTGGCAAAGCACAGCTCAGTGCCCAGGAATTAGGCAGGCTGGGAGCAGACCAGACTCTGTTAAAAACCCAAGATGAGTTTTTGAGTAAGAGGGACATGATGGGGAGAGAGGGATGAAAATAGATGTTTCCTTGGCATGGATTCTTCTTTACTTTTGTTAAGCATGACTGAATGCAATAGAGGAGGGGTTTAAACCTTTCATCCTTCCCTCTCCCTCAAAAACCTTCCCAAAAAAAGCCCTCAGTTTCCCATTCATCTTGCAAACTGCAAAAAACATGGCCTTAGTGATGAGGGTACAACACCCCTAAGAAGAGGACTGGAGCTAGGATGTCATTTTAGCTGGCTTTTGCCCTCAAATCAACATGTTATGAAGGCCAAATATCTCCTTATGACAACATTAAGCCATAAACTATCTGGCAATTTTATATATAAATCTGTGCAGATGTTTATTGGCAGAATCATGAAGGAAAGGCAGGTTTGCTGAAAGATCCCAGAGCCAGCCATAAGGCCAAATAAAACCAGGACAGAGCAACAGCAGATCTGGAGTGGGGTGAAATAGCTGTTGATCTAGCCTGTGCACACAATATAGATCACCTATTACTAGCACAGAGAGCTACTTGATTCACCTTACTGCTGTTACTTGGAAAATCTGTGAGTGGCCATAGAGGTATAAAAGTCACCCTCCAAATATCAGGCTGGCAATATTATGGTACAACAGAACCAAAAAGAAAATTATGCTTCTTCTACATAAAAATTCAAACTCTGAGCAGCCTGTAGGGATCCTCCCTCCTTATCAGAAGAGTCGCATCTCCACCATTTGCAGAGAGAATTTTATTATAACCTATTCACATCAGAAGCCAGTCTTTGGCAGACAGAGCAGTGCTTTGACTTGCAAGCATTCAACAGGAGTTCCTATTAATGAAATACTCATAAAGCACTGTAGAGGTTAAAAAAAGGTACTTTATCTGCAAGCAGAAGCTCTGAGTTCCCTTGACCCTGCAGTGTAGCTCTTTAAAGGGGTGATGGATGCTCAGTCCTGCTAAAGAGAGGTGGCCAGCATGAGCAGCTCAGGATTTCATCTTTCTCAAGTCAAAATGAAAAAGCAGAGTGGAAAAACAGGCACAGAGCTTAAACTGTCAGGCTGGTAGGAGTATTATACTATTCATTTTTGCATGGTCATCTCTGAGGCCATGAATCCTGCTGTTGCTCTGGTATAGAAGGATATAATATATTATTTTATATATATAATATAATACAGCACCAGGTGGTGGAACGAGGTCATGGTATCATAACTTTCTCACGAAAATGTAAAGTACAGCTAAATTTTGCTTTTCTTTGAGGGAACAAATCCATTGGAATGGTAGAGGCAAATCATTAACTGGAGCAAAATAATTCAACAAAACTGCTCCAGTTTAACCCCAAAGACAGCCTAGCTCCAGGCATCTACAAACTGCTGCAAACAGTTAAACTCTCCCTAAGTGAGAGTTATATTTGCAGAGTTGAGGTCAAATTATAAAACTGTGATCTGGAGTTCAGCTGGAACTTTAGAGTTCAGGAATTTTCATAACAAAGGTTTTGCTTCATTTTGACATTAGATGTGGAGATGACAACTCACTGAAGTGTGAAGCAGGAGGTATTATTGAGGAAACATTTGAGCAAAACAAATGTTTTCCAGCCAGACATCAGCTTTTCGAAAAACCAGAGTATTAATTTTCAGACAAACATAAAAAATTCTGTCATTTTAAGTGTTTTTAAAGGCAAACATTTTAGAGAAAGCAAGTGCCTTTCATAAAGATATTCATTTAAGTGAAAGTTCAAATTCCCAACAGATAAAGAAGAATGTGAAATACTGAACTCAGTGGAGAAGCCTTGGTAGATCAGGAAGGATTTGTTGTCTGAAGGTATGTCTGCACTGCCGCACAGAAAGAAATAGGATGAGATTAAGGATAATTTATCTGCAAGGTCTAGATTTGAAGGAAGAGCAATGCATTTCTGTCTACCAAGTAGAAAGACAAAATGGGACCATAAATTAGTTCAGGTAACATATTTAAATGCAAAAATCCTTTCACTATGTTGCTATTTTTTTGGCTGTGCAGATCAGGCAGTTTTAGTTTGGCTGAGTCAAGAACTGGGATGACTGCTGGCATAGCAAATAAATAAATCAATGGGGCCCTGACACCGCTTTCAGCTGGACCAATTTAACTCAAGACCAGTTGTTCTGAAATTATTCAAGTTCTTTCAACACACAAATGATAAAAAGATTGGACCTGGGGTGCTCAGCATCAGAGAGGAGCCTCTGTCAGCTAAATATAATGATTTAATCTTTTACATAACCAGGAGGTAAAGAGGGCCCACAGCTTGTTTATGTTCCTGAACAGAAAACAACGCTCAAAGAAGAAGGTCTGTGACTTCTTAGTCTGGAGAAGAGGAGGCTGAGGGGAGACCTGATCGCCCTCTACAACTACCTGAAAGGAGGCTGTAGAGAGGTGGGGGTCGGCCTCTTCTCCCTGGTAACAGACGATAGGACGAGGGGGAATGGTTTGAAGCTGCGCCAGGGCAGGTTTAGGCTAGACATTAGGAAAAACTTCTTCACTGAGAGGGTTGTCAGGCTCTGGAATGGGCTGCCCAGGGAGGTGGTGGAGTCCTCATTCCTGGAGGTATTTAAAAGAAGGATAGATGAGGTGCTTAGGGACATGGTTTAGTGGTGGGATGGCAGGGTTAGGTTAAAGGTTGGACTCGATGATCTTAAAGGTCTTTTCCAACCAAGGTGATTCTATGATTCTGGTAGGTACTTTTGGGTAATAATTAATTGCATCTTTCAGGTGTAGACATTGGTAACAGCTAGAGAGTTTGAGACTGTTAAAGTGGACTGTGGAAAAAAAAGAGCAGATTTGTATAGCCAGTTTAGTAATACAATCTCAGATAGATCAGATCAGCTGCTGACATGGAAAATTATCACCATGAGTTGCTTTAGGTAAGTATCATTCAGATAAATGAGAAAATTCAGAGAGTGGCTGCCAAAAGCCAGAGGTAATATATTCCCATGCACCGGTGTAAGAGTGACCAGGAGAGAGAAAGGAATAGGCTTCCGAGCACTTTGTTTCCAGTGGTGCTTCGTTCACACCGTGCCTATCACAGTCATAACCCCGTGAAGGACCTGGGCTTACAGAAACTGCTGCAGTACATTTAATAAATGAAAACTGCTCAGGAGAAGGCTCTTTCCCTCCTCCCAGGTGGTATTTCACAGCCCGACGGTGTGAATTACTTGCCCACTCCTTGTAAATGCCCTCACGCTGCCAGATGATAGGAAGCATTCACACTACAAATGGGAAACAGGCCCTGAATTCCAGAAAATAAAACATGGGTTTTTCTGAATGCCTCAGTAGTTGGTAATATGGAATTATGTAAATTTAGGCTAATTAGAAGGATATGCCGCTACATACATATTTTCTGAATCTAGAAAATAACACGTTTGAGGAATCAGGAGGCTGACTTTACTGGGGGAACAGGGAAAAAGGCCTGGGAAATCCAGCCCCACAGATATTTTACTATGAAGATATTTTGCAGTCTTTCACATGTTTTCCATGTAAGGAACTTTGCCTTTCATCTAAGAAATTGCTTCCATACTTTCCTTGCTTTTTCTTCTTGTCTTTTTTTGCCAAAAATTATCATGCAGACATACTACTTCCTTTGAAATACTTAAGAGCAGTAGTGCATACCCTAGACACTGTTGTCTTTGAAACTGGCTGTCATCATTTGTTTTTTGGCATAAAAGTCCATTTATGGTGAGCTCCGATCATGTCCGGTCACCCTCCACTCCTGGCCAGGTCCTCAGCCCTGTGCATGGAAGCCACGGACTTCCCAACACTTTACCTTAGCCAGATACCTGACTGGCTGTCTCCCCTCTATTTTAGATGCAAAAATGTGCCACCAGCACTCATGCTTCAGAGAGAGATGAAACTCATTGCCACCAGGAGTCTTTGCCCAGAGAATTATTTGCAATGTGAGGGGTTTTCCCCATCCTGTGGTGTCTCCACCAGCAACAGAAAGTATCTGTGGATTATCAGACCAATAGGTTAGTAAATCATAAGCTTAGCTGTGCAGACACTACACTGAGGAGGCCTTTGCCATAGGTAGTAGAGAGCTGCTTCCTATGAGATGGCTTCCCCATCTGCCCTCAGAAAGACTGCTATGAAGATCCTCATATCTGAGGAAATGGGCCAAGTATGATAAATACAGTAGGTTAGAGTTGCGGGGAGCCTTTAGGATCAAATGTTAACAATTTCATTCCATTGAAAATACTCTTAATGACAGAGACACTTAGCACAAGGAGAAGTGGCTTTGTGGGGAGACAGGACAACGCCACCAGGAGCTGAGCTTGGGCTGCCTGGGAAATCTGCTCCCCGGGAAGACCTTATTTCCAGGGTGGAGATTTGATTGCTGTTCTGACACAGTCAGAGCCACAGAAGAGCCATAGGAATTAAGATTTTTCTTTAAGCAGAGCTCCAGCTTTCATGGATGCCTGCTTCTGACCTAATAGCCCTCTGGGTTTATCTCTTGATAGAAATTATTTTTTAATCTATAACCCAGTGTTTTGAGCACCTCTACAGAAGAAGTTTCAGTCATAGTGTCTTCACTTGCAAGAAAAACTTTGAGGGTGACTTAATGACTTGACTTCTCCTTTGGTTGCCCCAGTGCTCACTCTGAATGCCCATTTACAGACTTCTAGTGAACGTAAAGAGAATTGCACTTCAGCTGGGCAACGTGGTTGTTTAGTACTTAGAAGGAAATTTGATTTATGAGAATCAAAAATTAGAACATTCTAAAAATCTAAGAAATTGCTAGGCATGGAATCATTATAAGGGAAAAGTCAACTGTGTAATATAAGATCTACACCCATTTTCTAATAATTAGAGCTACCGGATATGATTCTTCACACAGTTTTTGACCTGGTGGGTTTTTGCACTACTGTGAGTACTGTTGTGGTACTAACAAGCATGTTACCTGGGTGCCTGAAGATACCTGTGCATTTAGTAGTTCAGATGGAGCTGTAATTGTTATGACTTCATGAAACAGCAAGGGTAAGCATAGAAAATCACTGAATTCCATCCTAGATGCAGAAAGCCTTCCCAAAAAGGTGGATATTTTTCGTTTTCTCCCCTTCTAACTCAGACAAAAATCTAACATCAGCCTTTGCCACCTCAGCAAAACAAGAGCTGAATGACTGCACTGCATCTTATTCCACTCCCCCTTCTCGCTGGGAGAGCAATGGCAGGCAGGACACGAGGGTGAACAGCTTCCCAGCTAGTTCTCAGCTCTCCCGAGAAGAAAGCTGCACTTGGAAATTGCACTCTTGTCCTACATTCCCCAGCTGCAAGACATCGATGTCAGCTGTATCACTGCATCTTTACAGGTAGAAGTAAGGCAGCTTTGGGAGGCAGGTAGCAGAGGCTAACCCACTTCTGTGCTCAAGACAATGATGTGAGTGAGTGCAGCATGGTTATACAGCTCTGAGGTCCATAGCAAAGGCAAGGAGAGCTCGCATCAGCTTGTAGATTTCTCCGAAGGGGACTACGGGTGTGTTTGTTCATTCGTGTCCTCCTACATGAGCCACGTGTTCCTGACAGCAGGGGCACATCTGCAGCAGCAGTCGTAAAACTTGCACCATACACTTGCATAACTGGAGCTTCTATTTTTCCACCCAACGAAGTGTTTGCATGTACAACACAGATAACTGCAGAGGCAGATGTGCACTTAATCATCCATTTGGCATAAGCAAACGTGCTGACTCTGCACAGGTGCCTGCATTTGCAGTCAGTTGCTGCTTAAAATATTCTCCTCTGTGTCCTCACCACAGGAAAGGTGCAACATAATTATTAGAAGAAAAAAAAAGTCTATTTTGTTCATACTTTAGTGGATTACAGCAGATCTTTCTTCAGCCAGTTTTGTACATGCCTTTTAGCCTAGCCCAAAGACCTACTGGGAAAAATGCCTTTATCACCAGGAAAATAGAAACTGTCATGCTTTAGAAGAAAAGCTGGCTACCAGCTGTGAATATGAATGCATTTTTCCTTGAGCTTTTCTGCTACAAAGTTGAGCATTAAAGGTGTTATGATACTTCCTTTGAATCAGGCTTTGACAAAATTAAAAAGATCACAACTGTATGTAGTTAACTGTCATATACTCAACTATTCAACTTCCAGCCATGGATGCAGAGACAAGCCTGCACCATGATGCAAGGCCTGAGCAACCATTTGAACTTCAGCTTCCACATATAAGCTTTTAGTCTAAGAACTTTATGAGCTCTACAGCACTGAAGGTCCACTAGTTCTATACCAGAATTTCCTCATCCCAAGATAAAAATGGGCCTTTCCAGTAACCTGGATCTGGATTAGCTCCCCTTCCAATGATTTTAAAAGAACATCTGAATCCATATTTACAGTAAGCCAAGGTTTGTGTAGATGTCATCATACACATAGTGTTGAAGGACATCAATTTCACACACCGAGTTTTACCTCCATGGTTGTAGGTTATCCTGCCAAGCTTGTTCTTGACAAAATGATGAGCCCTCATACCTTAAAATGACTGTCCTAGACCTCTCAGTAGTGCAAGGATTGTGGTTTCCATTTTGCTGAGGGATGTGAAGTGTCCCCTGGAGACCAGCTTGGAGTTAGGCAGCTGTAACAGGGTCAGCACCATCTCAGGAGGTAGTTAGTATGCCAGCAAAGATACAGGAGCCTAAGGCAGGATCCTGCCTGAAGTTCATTTGGTCTGGGCTTGAACCTCATAATCCTGGACCAACATCAGGGTATTCCTCTGCCTATTGCAATTTTCTTCAGGTTTCCCCTAAATTTGTCCTTTCTGTAGGGCTTTTCACACATCTAATTCCACTCTTGATGAGGTCTTTGGGCTACATCATGTGGTTACCAATGCCTTTGTTTTCTTCTGAAAGGCCAGTAAAAAAAAAATAAAATTGAGATAATATGTCCTAAGTGCTAAATCCCAGGATGTCTACTAATTATATTAGAGTCTCTTGAGATACAGCCCACTGAGGAGAGGACAGTGTCTGCTGCTGACTTGGGTCAAACTCTAGAAAACTTTTGAGAGCTGCCTGTTAATGACTCACTTCCTTTCATCAAAAGGAGGAATTGTAATTCAATTTCTAAAGAAAACAATTCCAAAGAGAATCTGTGCTACCAGTGACTCTCAGGTCAAAAATTTAAGGAAGATAAAATACCAGAGATGCCAGGCAAGAGCTCATCCAGACCATGAGAGGAAAATCAGACACTTCCAAGGTCATGGGGAAAACAGTGAAACCTGAAAAATATCCTGTTTTCACATGAGTTTGATTAACAAGATTCCCTGACTCACTGTTTCTTAGTTCTGTAAAACTTGGTATGCCAGGAAAATCCTATAGAATACCAAAGGCAGGGTCATTATTAAAAGCAAGGATGCAATAGGTCATCAACCTGCAATCAACAAATACAGCTGATGTTTCAAAAATGTTTTCAATACAAGGAGAAAAGCTCATACACCATCCAGCAAGCCATAGATCCCAAACCTTTCCTTCATTTGCAGCCATGTAACTCAAAGCAAAGAGCATCATGTTAGTAGAGGAAGAGTTAACACTTTAACTATTTAATAAAAAATGGCAGCAAAGCAGGAAGTGGTGAATGGTAACTGATAGATGAACTCATTTAGGCTACAAGCTAAAATAAAGTCCCTACCTGGAGGTCCTACTAGGAGCAACCAAAGAAAAACAAAAACAAAAGAACGTTTACAGGGATTTGATGAATAGTTGTATTTCTTATCAAATTGTAGCTGGATTATTACTCTGGTGTCATCACCAATGCAGTGTTCAGCACCAGAATATCTGCTGTGGTTGGTGCAGTTTGAACAAGGGGCACAGACAGTCCCCTCCCCAGACAATTTACATGGCAAACAAAAGACCAGAAGTGGATTATGCTGTAAAAGGATGGAAATAAGTAGTAACATGACACAAATAATAGTTTCAGGAAGGGACTCTAAAAGGATTCTAGAAACATAACTCAAGAGTCATCTTAAAGATCTTTGTAAATGGCACCAAGGAGGTGATGTCCACCTACACACATGTTCATGAACCACCGTGGAGTCAGGATCTTCTGCTGAGACCCATAAAAGGTGAGCTCTCACAGCTGGGACACCTGTCCTCATGCTAGAAAGACTGAGCATCCTAGGATGCTTGTAGAGCATCTCCAGTGCCCTAAATTCCACTTGGGATACTGTTCCAGTCCTCTTGGTAGAGCTTTAACTTGGACAAGCTGGCCTAAATCCAGGGCAAACCCAAGGAGCTAAGCTAATTTTACTTAGACAAAGCAGTGTCCTGTCAAGTCCAATTACAGAGATAAAGGATTCAAATTTTAATTGGACAGAGAGGAGAATTAGTATGAATTGTTGGTCTGGACAAGATCTTTTGATATGCTCCAGTTCAGTAGGATTTGGAAGTGACACCATCATCACTTTCCAATCTCATAGCTCACATCATAGCCCAGTGTCTAGTCAGAGGAAACAAGAGCATGCTCAGAAACAGCCCAGATCTTTCACACAGAGGGGACTGCTGACAATAAAACTTAAAACTTCAGATACATCTGGACCTAATCCATAAGCAAACTTTCCCTTGAATTTGAACTTGGGTTAAAAGAACAGAGGGTGGGGAGGGAAGCTATAAACCCTCCTGTAATGTGACAAGTGAGGATTGTTCTCATTAAGGTGATGCTGTGCTTTTAATTAGATAGTCACTTCATTTGGCTCTGTAGTGTCAAGTATAATTAATACAACATTGATTACTCCATGGTAACATTGGGAGTTGAATTTTTTGTTTGTTTGTTTGTTTTTAATTCTTCAAAGGCCACACACTGCTCTGATAGAAGTGGGATGGTCCCTTTGCTAGCAGTCTGGGTTATCTCTGGTTTCTGTGCTTGTATCTTGTCCTACACCTATCTTTTCTTCGTCTACTGAGGAAGAATTTTCCTATCTCCAGGTGTGTGATGAGAGCTGGCATTTTGTTTTTTATCTCCGTATAACATTCCCAGACACCAAAGTGGAATCTCATGACTGACCTGGAGACCTTAACACTCAGGTTTTCCTGTGGGATTTCTGGTGCCATCGTCTTCTCATTGCATTGCTAGGTGGTGTGAGAAGATGTGGCTGAGTATGGATCTCTCAGTAGACTGTTACCATAGAGACGACTCCTGAATGCATTGGGTTGTGACCTGCCTTCAGCTCCAAACGTCCCTGGGAAACCATGGTTCAATCTTGACATGTGCTCTCTGCCCGATTTTCTTCCTGTGCTATTTGTTACCCAGATCCTTAAGGACATCCCTGAAGCTGGGTTTCTCCTTGCTCTACCAGAGCTTCATAAACATAAAACCATGTTTAATAAGTACTACCTGTTGAATTGTAGGGCTCATGGGATTACACAGAATGGACCGATACAATTGAAGAAACACAGACCTTCCTAAATGGTTTATTAAGCACAAACAACCACGCTTGGCAGGCAGACCCACAAACAGTGAGCCAAAGCCTTCTCTCCTGCCCAAGTCCCAGCTTTGTCTTCTTTGCTCACCAGAGACCCCAAGGTCGGTGGCCCCTCCGCACAGCTTACAGAGACATCTAGTGACTGAACCACATACTGCTGGATTGCGTTGGGCTGCTCAGGTAAACCACATGCTTCCTATTGTCTGTAGATATTTACTAAATCTAAATATATTAAAAATAAAGAAGAACCAAAGCCTCTTTTGCCCCGTGGCACAACAGGATGCTCCTTCACTGTTTATCTTGGTTGAGTGCAGGAAGTTGTGTTGTAAGGACGCATTGCTCAGCCCGATGCAGATACAGCTTGTTAGTATGTTGTATTTGCCCAGAACGTCTGGATAGGATTCAGGATAATCTGCAGACATTCAGCCAGATAGATGTGTTCCTTTGGGCTGGTATGAATCATGAAGCACTGAACTGCTGGGGAAGGAAAGAGATTAAATAATTTACAGTAAGAGTCGTTCTGGTCTTTGTAGCTATGTGCACATGCAGACCTGCTTCATCTCAAAGCACCAGAGAGGACTCATGAGCTCTTCGAAGATTATGAGAGCTCTGATTATGGCAGACACTGAGGAGATCGTAGTTCAACAGGACTAAATGTTTCCAGTTGAATCACGAGATTAGGACCAAAGGATGCTGCTAGTGCTGCAGGCGCAGACACAGAAGCACGTTCTTCTGATTCAGCAGCAAATCAGCTTAGTTATGGTAGCTGAGGTAGGCTATCCTCACCCAGCAAAAGTGAATTATTGCCGTCTAGCCTAACCCACAGTGGAAGGAGTTTAAGATAAGTCGCATTCTTTCACATTAGCCACGGGCTGAGAGCACACACCCTGGGACCTACCACCTCTCAGCTGATGCTCAAGCCTAAACAGGATTTAAGTGGAACACAAGTTGTCCATGGATGTTCCAGCAACCCAAAGACTCCAGGTACCAGTTGCTGGGAGAAATGGTTTACTCTCCATGTGCTCATCAAGTCCATCTTGTATACACTGTCACAGATGCCTGAGAACGCTCAAGCTCGTGCAAGCAATGCAGATCCATGGCACACACACAGCAGGTCTGGGAATTTGCCACAGACCTACCTCTTCCAGACTGGCCGATGCATCAGGACCTGAATTAGATGAGTGTTGTTGCTATTCACTTGTTCATCATTTTTGCTTAGAAACAAGAACTTACTGGGTCAGCATCCATGCAGTTTGTATTCTACCCCTGACTCAGTTCTGAGTGCTTGAAAGACCTAAACCCACAGTGGAGACAGAAGGGGCAATAACCCACACAGGTCTGATTTCTAACATTTAGAAAGAACACAGTAAGCCCTGAAGCTCTAGGTTTAATATCCCTCTCAAAATGCTTTTTATCATTAATTATAGCTGGATAGCCTGGATGTGAATATATATTTAAGACCTGGCTAGAGACCAGAGGAGCAGAGGCAAGAGAAGATGAAAAATAAGGAGGGAGAAATATTGAACAGATCTTTTTTTTTTTTATCTCAACATTTTTGACAGAAGCTTGAGGATGGTTTTCATTTCTTCCCAACTAGCTCAGCCTACCCTAGTTACAGAAAACTGGAAGCCACCCAAGTTTTTACCACAAGAACAATTCGGTAATGTTAAGAAATATTTTTATTAATAGCTTTTGCGTCTCTGTGTGTGTAACGTCTGGGCACATATAAGTGCTAATGATCATTAATGTTTGCTTCTCTGCTGAAATAACTGAAACAATGCTCAATATGGCCAAACAACCTGACCTCACTTTTCTATCTCCACCCCAGTTTTGATACAAACAAGGTCATTATCACTGTCAGCAACCCAGAAAAACAAATCAAAACAAAATGTAGGGAACAGATTAAAAACTACCTCCCTTACATAATTCAAGGCCACAGGAGTCTAAAATAAGCTCATAAATAAGTCCCTAAGGACCATTTTGATCTGTTCAAACAGCACAATGGTTTTGCAGTGATTTGCAGCCCTGCCTGGATATCTTGGTTACCAGGAGTTGGGTCTTTTCCTATTCATCAACAGGGCTAAGAATGGAAAGGAAATAATCCATACAGAAAAATAAGTATGCTCTCAGCTGTCAAGTCCCCTACAGGCAAGATATCTGGACCCATCACCCGGACAGCATGGCTCAGAGGTGTTGCCGAGGTCATACCACTGAAGGTACTTGGCCAGCAGTGATGCTTTGCAGAAGAAAGGACAGTCCGTGTTGGTGACTGACTCTCTCATAAAAATGTTGAATAACAGCCTCCCAACCAGTTCTGTAAATTACCATTATCACTCCTTAAGCACCCATTAGAAATATTTTCTTCTCGAGACTGAATGCAGGGGACAAGAAAAGGAGGTGGGACTATTCACACTTTTTAACTTTATTTGCCTAATTTAAATGTCCAAATTCAGAAGCCTTCGTATTCCTTTATATTTAATGGAAACAGCAGGAAGCTGATTCGAGATAAAGCTTAACTTAGGGCTCTGAATTCCCACTTGCAAAAGTGTCCATCTTTTGGCTGATGATGCCTTTTATGCCTTATGGAAGTAGTCCTCAAACCCCACAGGGTAAAAATATTTTCAGTACCCTCAATAAAGATGGTCTTAATCAATATGTTCAGACTTCAGTAAGAAAAGTCTTTGGTGGCATTGCCACCAAGTGTTTTGACCTTATAAAAATTACCAGCTTCAATTATGTGACAGTGCGTTGTGTGCCTTCCTTATTATTGTAACTTGCATGGGCACACTAGGAGAAGGAATTTAATCACAGGGATTTAATCATATATTCAATTAGTTTTCAAGAAGACCTAGTAATAGGAGAAGTCATAACAATCCCAGCAGGTTTGGTAGCATAGCGTCGTAAGCATAATACTAATTCTCTGAGATATTATGGGAAGTGACCTTCTCGTGGTAGCTTCTCACAACAGCATTTACAAATGGGAATGACTCTCTTAGGAAGACCATACATTTTTCAGAAAGTGTATTTGCATCTTTAATGATAATGCAAATGCAGATTTGGCTGCACAGTTGAGGCCAGTGATGGTATTCATTTCTTTACAATTTGAACACATTTCTCACCATCATCACCCCAGACTGTCTCACCGGCATTCAGGATGCCATTTCATCAGTCTCCCATATGTCCTCTCCCATATTTGTCAGCTCCATGTTAATGTCTCAAGTGGCACTGGATGAACTGCCCCCCTAAAATAGGTTGGATGAAATGTGCCTCTTTCTCTTTAGTGATTTTAAACAAACTTCAGCTGGAGATGCTGGACTCCTCTTCTTAGCCAGATGTTTGTGGGGAATAAAGCTTCCCTTTAGAAGCAGAGCACCATGGATAGAAAGCATAAATGCTTTCAACAGATATTTCGATAGAAAAACTCTTTAAACTGCCCATCTGACAGCATAGCCTGTGCCGGCATGGAATGCAAATGCTGCCCATCTCTAGTGGTTCAGCAGCTAAGTTCTCCTAAGTTCACCTGCATGGCAATTTCTTCCCTTCAGGGTATAGATAAGCCTCTTAACTTGGGGTGTCCAAGTTAAGCAGTACTTTCCAGTGGCTGGAAGATGCATTCAGAAGACGCTGTGCTTGCTGACACATTTCAGACACACAGGCTGCCCAGGAGTGTGAAGGATCAGTCACTGTATTATTACATAGAGCTGGTTTTGGGGCCCCTGAACCCCTACACTGGACTACAGAGCAGGAGCAGAGCAGGCTCTGCTTCCTACCTCTTATTTATATAGAATAGGCACAATTTGCCCAGCAGGAATGTTTCTACAAATGGTTCATTTTACACATAAACTAATGGTTTGGAGCTCTCCCCTTGTGCCCACAGCTGAATACATGAATTCTAAGTCTATGAAGTTTTCAGCTTGTTCTGGGCTTCTTTAAGATGAAAACAAGGTATAAACAATAACTGGAACATGACAGTGACAGCACCATTCCAAAATAAACATCTTAGCAAAAGAGCCTGTAGTCAATCATCATGCCATAAACCACAGCCAAATAAAAGGGGAAGACAAAACAGCGGAAGTGTTTCCTTCCAAATCTCCCTTAGCTTTCTGGTAGTCTCTTTGCCTTATGATCACCCAGCCATGGCTTTTTCTTCTGATCACAAGCCCTCAGAAGTATCTTTGGGGAAGCCCTGCAATCCTCTTTGGGGGGAGATGGTTTGGAAGGTGAGAACATTGTCCTCATCTCTGCGCCCAGCAGCTTCTCCACTTTCTTTTTTTTCCCTCTGTTTCAAGCATAGAATTGACTCAATGAAAAATACATATTATTATTATTATTATTATTATTATTATTATTATTATTAACCTTTCTAAATCCTTGCACAGGATGCCTCCATTCCCCCAGCCAGTGGGCTCATTAGCTTGCACACAACTGGGTGGTGGCCTCTGGCTACAGGACCTCCTAACCACCATATACTGTGTTCGTAAACAAAGTTCACCGGATGTTCAGCATCCAGCTTGCATGAAACTCTGCCAAGTCTGTGAGCACTAAATGTTGAACTAATGGTGAACTCTCAAAAGCAGGTCATATAATAAACTTCCATGAATTACTGTTGTAGGCTGCTATAAATTGCTCTGCGGCAGGTTCCAAGCAATGTTTTTACTGTCCTTTCACTAAAACTGCAGTAAATCCTTAGAAAGAAGAACCAAATAAGACATGCTCTACCTCCAAACCTTGCAGCCTTGCCACACAGTTTCTAGCCCACCTTCAGTCACTCAATGCAAAAAGCGGAGCCACTATTTGCAATATTGATCATGGGAGTTTGTGTTAATCCTGTACACAAATAGGAACAAATCTCTGGTTGTTTTAGAGTGTCAAGATCTTTCTCTGAAGAAAGTGGAAAAAATAGTCTTTTTTTTTTTAAATGCAAAGACCTTGACTTCAGTCAGCAGTTGTTCACCTCCATCAGGAGCCAGGCGTTCACAGCTTCCCTGAAAAGCAAGTCCAACAGTGCAAGGGACTTTTATAACATCTAATTATATTATGAATTCAGCTGTGATGCTCCTTGTCCCTTGGCTCTCCCATCCTTTGATCAACCCCAGACTCAATGGAAAGACCAGATCTGAGAATAAAGTGAATACAGATAGAAGTTACTTTCTTCTCTTTTTCTTTTCTCTCCTCACCTTTCCCTACCTTCCTGTCCTAACTAGCTCTTTCTGCCAATGAGCTTTGTGGCTGTGGGCCACAGCTAGTATGGCATCCTCCATCCACCTTATTGGGATGTCTTCTCCTCCAGAACAGTAAATTAGAAAATTTGGCTTCCAGTTTATTCCAATAATAAAATTAGTATTCTATTACCAGTATCTTTCACTGGGAAGTGCTTCTGGTTGCTGCAGGCTAATGGATAGGGTACCCTGCACTCTGTTTAAATATGACCAGGAATGTGATACACAGGCATCAATAGAAGAATCATATATATAATCATATAACCGTTTAGGTTGGAAAAGACCTTTAAGATCATCAGGTCCAACCATTAACCTAACACTGCCAAGTCCACCACTAAACCATGTCCCTAAGCCCAGCTTTTAAATACCTCCAGGGATGGGGTCTCAACCACTTCCCTGGGCAGCCAGATCCAATGCTTAACAACCCTTTCTGTAAAAACTTTTTCCTAATGTCCAACCTAAACCTTCCCTGGCATAACTTGAGGCCATTTCCTCTCATCCTATTGCCCATTACCTGGGAGAAGAGACCAAATCCCACCTCACTACACCCTCCTGTCAGGCAGTTGTAGGGGGCCTGCCAATGAGGCCATGATGCTGTAGTGTAGCTGCCTGGGAAGTGATGTAGCTTCTAATTATGCTCTCCAAATTACTTCAGTCGTTTGTCCTGAACTATCCCATGTAAAACCCTCTTGAAGCAAAGTACATAAGAGTTAAGTATTGTGCTGTGTAACTCTGAGACACTGATGTCCTTTCCTGAACATGCCATTAAATGCACTGCCCTGCAAGATGCCGAGTTCCCCTGGTTTTCACAAAAATCAACAGAATTTGAAGGAATTTGGTGCTTTCTTGCAAGGACAACCTTGCAACCAGCAAGGCCAGGCTCTAACATGTGGAACAGGTGTTCCATCCCAACTATGTGTCATACCTACAGGTCCTGATACTAAGAATTTTCCTGGATGAAAAAGAAAAAATCTCAGCACAGCCAAACCTCTGTTTACAATTTTTCTCTTACAAATTGCAGCCATATTTTGATTATGTCTACTGCAGCCTCCCCACTTTTTCTATTCCCCCTTGTTTGGTGACATTCAGTATCATCTGTTATAGGGTACATCGTTCACTCTGTTTCTATTCATGAAACATAGAATTGTAGAATCATAGAATCATTTAGGTTGGAAAAGACCTGTAAAAACATCAGGTCCAACCCTTAACCTAACACTGCCAAGTCCACCACTAAACCATGACCCTAAGCACCACATCTACCTGTCTTTTAAATACTTCCAGGGATGGGGACTCGACCACTTCCCTGGGCAGCCTCTTCCAACGCTTGGTAACTCTTTCAGTGAAGGAATTTTTCATGATATCCAACCTAAACCACCCTTGAAGCAACTTGAGGTCATTTCCCCTCATCCTATCACCCACTGGGAGAAAAGACTGAATCCCACCTCACTACATCCTCTTGTCAGGCAGTTGTAGAGAGCAATAAGGTCCCCCCTCAGCCTCCTTTTCTCCAGGCTGAACAACCTCAGTTCCCTCAGCTGCTCCTCATCAGACTTGTGCTCCAGACCCCTCACCAGCTTTGTTGCCCTTCTCTGGACATGCTCCAGTGCCTCAATGTCCTTCTTGCAGCGAGGAACCCAAAACTGAACGCAGCATTTAAGGGGCAGCCTCACCAGTGCCCAGGATAGGGGCACGATCACTGCCTTGCTCCTGCTGACCACACTATTCCTGATACAAGCCAGGATACCATTGGCCTTCTTGGCCACCTGGGCACACTGACGGCTCATATTCAGCCGCCTGTCAACCAGCACCCCTAGGTCCTTTTCCACTGGGAAGCTCTCCAGCCACTCTTTGCCAAGCCTGTAGCGTTGCAGGGGTTGTTGGGACCAAAGTGCAGGACCCAGCACTTAGCCTTGTTGAACCTCATACAATTGGCCTCGGCCCTTCAATCCAGCCTGTCCAGATCCCTCTGTAGAGCCTTCCCACCCTCAAGCAGATTAACACTCCCACCCAACTTGGTGTCATCTGCAAACTTACTGAGGGTGCACTTGATCCCCTCATTCAGATTATTGATAAAGATATTAAACAGAACTGGCCCCAACACTGAGCCCTGGGGAACACCACTTGTGACTGGCTGCCAGCTGGGTTTAACTCCATTCACCAGCACCCTTTGGGCCTGGCCATCCAGACAGTTTTTTTACCGAGCAAATCTTACACCCATCCAAGCCATGAGCAGCCAGTTTCTCCAGGAGAATGCTGTGGGAAACAGTGTCAAAGGCTTTATTAAAGTCCAGGTAGGGAACATCCACAGCCTTTCCCTCATCCACTAAGCAGGCCACCTGGTCATAGAAGGAGATCAGGTTGGTCAAGCAGAACCTGCCTTTCATGAACCCATGCTGTCTGGGCCCAATTGCCTGGTTGTCTTGTATGTGCTATATGATGGTACTCAGAATGATCTGCTCCATACCCTTCCCCAGCACTGAGCTCAGACTGACAGTCCTGTAGTTCCCCGGATCCTCCTTCTGGTCCTTCCTGTAGATGGGCATCACATTTGCCAACCTCCAGTCAGCTGGGACCTCCCCGGTTAGCCAGGACTGCTGATAAAGGATTGAAAGTGGTTTGGTGAGCACTGCACCAGCTCCCTCAGTCCCCTTGGGTCGACCCCATCCAGTCCTATAGAACTATGTGTGTGTCTAAGTGGTGTAGCATGACTACTTCAGTCCCAAGTATGAGGCTAAGAAATTTCGCAAAAGCACAAGCGTAATCTGTCGAGGAGTAAAGGAGATAGCTAGGAGCCAGGCAGGAGAGAGGTGTTCAGTGTTCAGTCAGCAGGTCCTGTGGCAGCTGAGAGGAGGAACTCCTTCCTGTTTCATATCTTCTCCAGGCAATTAATTTTTTAGGAGTTGAAGAGTGTTGCCAGGTAAAAGGTCATGAACAACAAAGTCCTTTGCTTACCCCCTGCAACAGATCAAGATTTTCCCCCAACACTGCTCCCATGGGCCCCAACCTTCTCCCAGAGGAATCATCTCTACAGAAGAGGAGTTGTGTGAGTCCCTTCCCCACAGCCTCAGGGCATGCTGCCAGCTCTTTCTTGTGGAAGGCACCAGTCCACGAGGGATTGGACAAGCATTAGCAAACTCCTTCCATGCTGACCACTCAACAGAAATCATGAGCAAGAACTAACTCTTCATTTATCCTCATTACACATGGGGCAACTGGCATTTTGCAGGCTGTCAGACAAATGAATTCTTAGAATGAGTTTCATACTTGAAGTATTTAGAGAATAGAGTATATAAGGACATATAAATCTTTTCTTATGCATTTCTGGGATGGTTGGTAGGAAGACTGCTGTGTTTGTCAGTTGATCTGGAGAAATGTAAGGCCAGCTCATGCAGTCATTACAGATGAATCTGCAAGCGTTAAATTGCTAGTTAGGAAACTGTTGTACAAAAATACTGTGAAAGAGGTTAGTTTCTTATTTCAGTATCTCTGCAGTAAAGGGATGGGCATAGGCAATGGGTAGGAACATGACCTCTGCATGAGAAGGACTAGATCCAGCACTTAGCTCAGGTCTTGGAAAGCAGCAAACACAGGTGTAGGAATGCACTCAGCAAAGACTTCAGCACTGAGCACCAGCCACACCAGGTGGCTATGAATTGCTTAGGAGATCTCACCACCCCAAAAGGACTCATAGGTGGGGATGAACAAAGAGCTGAGTTGTAAGTGTGGTGAGCAATGACATCTTTGCTAACTGAGTCGAAGAGAACGTATCATATATATCTTTTTCTAGGTCTTACTCATGTACAGAAGCCTATTCCAAAACTCATTGAAATCACTGGGACTTTCTCCACTGACACCAACAAGCTCCAGATCTGGCCCATAAAGAGCTGTAGCAAGACTGCAACCATATGGAATTATTTCTGGGTCACAGTAGTGAGAGATATAATGAAAATATGTTGGCTTGTTTTAGTTGGTAAACATACAGTCCTGGCAGGCTCAGCAAGACACCACATGCTAAGTGGCCTGGAAACTATCCTCTGATCCTTAGAGGTGGCTACTTTGGATCAGGGTGAAGACCGTGAAGAGGACAGCGTGGGCACGTCAGCATTGCTACTGGCTGTTTTCTACCTGTCCTGTGGACATGCAGAGCTTTCCAAGTCTGGCAGTCTGAAAGCTAAAAATTCCCTGTATCTAAACAAACCCATGGGCAAGGACATACTGAGCCAGATAAATTACAGTTATGAAATACAAGTATTTAATTAAATCTTGTCTGGCTGTATTTTGTACCCTCCCCAAAAAAAAGTCCAACTTCAAAACTAATCTGGAACTGACTGCCTGTGTTATAATTTACTAGAAACTCTGTTGTCATCACTTCAGTTCATAGAAAGGAAAAATAAGAACAACAACAGCTTTCATCAGTTCCTATTTAAAAACAAACTGCAGCATTTTAAAGAAAAAAAAAATGCAGAGATGGAACCAAGTCCAAGTTTGCAGTAACTGTGGGAAGGTTAGCCAGGCCAGCCAGGGTTGGGAAAGGTGGGTCAGGTTAGCAGAGGGCAGACAGGTTTCCCAGTGTCCTCCCACTGCCTGGCCAGGCAGCCCTGGGGATGCCCCTCCTGAGCCTGCCTTTGGCTGTGTTAACTCTTCTGGCTCCAGCTGAGACAGGACATCTCCTGACTCTCTGCCAGCAGCTGCATCTCTGCCTGATGGTGTACAAAACAGAGACTGCAGACAAGAGAAAGGTGTGAGGCAGCTGGAGGATTGCACCATGGCAAAGGCTCTCCCAGATGTGATTTAGTTGGAGGGGACTGCCACCACTGCCTTTGCTGCAAATGCCCTTTAGGGATGTTCCACATCCAGGATCCTGACTGAAAGGTGAATAACTCCTCTATTCTCCATCCGTCCTGTCTAGGAAGCTTATTTGTATTTCAAATCATCCTCTTAGCAGCTGTTTGTTTGGGACCTATGCGAATAGCATCTAAGGCTTATAAGTGGAAGTATAATATATTCAGATAAAAAGAAAAATGTCAAGGGCAAAACAATGTTGCAGCTGTTTTACAAAGTATTTTATAAAAGCTGTAGTGCTCAGTGGATTTTCCCAAGCATCTAAACTGACAGCTCAGGTGAAATAGAGACAGGGCAGCAGGGCCAGTGGCTGTAATTGTGAAAAGGCAGCTCCATCTGAGCTAACTTCCACAGAGCAGCTCTCTGGAGATTAACATTTTCTGTGTCTGGTTTCAGCCAACTGGTGAACTGTTAAAGGAAAATGTCAGCACACACCATTCCCCCACAGCTTGGGGTGTGTCAGAAAACCCTGCTTGTGTGTTCCTGTGCAGTGCTGCTTCATTTTAAGTCGTTTATGGATGGACTGAGTTTATTCAGACTTTGCTTGCTTTCATAAACATTGTCATGCAACAATGCATTGCCCCTGTTTCATGTGTGGGTTCATGTGCAATGGAATTTTCTTGTTCTTTCCCTTGCATCAAAAAGCAGTACATATCATGTTGGTTTTGTTGTTTCTTTTTTTCTCTGTTAATAGTGATGGCATCAGAAGAGTAAAACAAAGGTCATTTTTTCAGATTTCATCTGCATAGGGAGCATGTATTCCCTATGACTAGATACCTAAAACTGAGTATTTACACTCTCCACATTTCCAAAAGGCTAACATGTAACAAGTCACAATTTGTAAAATAGATATAGAACATTATGGCAATCCAGTTCCTTTCCTGTGAAAGGCTGCATGTGAGAGGAAATATGAGTTTAGCTAGATCCCGAGATTTCAAGATGCTTTTACAATGTGGAAGATGTCTCCCAACAGTCTGGCTTTTTACAAAAAGTGTAATTTTGGGGCCATATGCAAAAACTTTCAGCAAAGATTATTTTCTATTAAAAAGCACTTTATCTAACTGAAAAAAATGTTGTCCACTCTATTTGAAAGCTCAAAACAAGATCAAGGCCTCTTGTTTAAGACACCATGAACATGATAGCAGAAAGCTCATGGTCCAAGAAGGTGGTAAGAAAGAAGCACCAGGAGCATTCTCTGATAAAGAATACAGGGTTATATAAATACAACAGGATTAATTTATTTATATAAAGTCAATCTGGAGAGATTAGTGCTAAACCTCGGTCTCCTGACTCCAAGGCCAATGTCTTAACCACAAGACAGTCCTTCCACACTAAAAGAAGGATTACTTTTTTACTATTGGAAGCTGTTCTTCTTATCCTATTAGTGTTTAAGAACTAAAAGTTTTGTTAACGATCAGTTTTGGATGAGTTTGCCATCTGAAATCTCATAGCACTTACAGTAGTTTTTGGAGATTTCCCTTGTTGGACCATTCATACAAATAGATGTATCTTATTCTTGCCTTGGCTTCTTTCTGTGTTTCTTTTGGCTACCAATACATTCTACTTACAAGAACATGGGAAACCTTTCCAAAAAATTAGCACACTTACTGATGAGAGAGTTGAAAACATATCATGACCTTTGCAAAGAGTGAGTGACAGAGAGAATTCCTCTTTTTAATTATTTTTCCTAAGCCCAGAGGAAGCAAAATATGTGAGAGAAAGAAAAAAATCTGTTTACCATACCCAAAATTTGGCAAATTTGAAACAGGAGAGGGCTGCACACACTGAAGTGCCAGCCTCATGGGCAGTACCAAAACTCATTCAACACTTGAAAAAAAGATTTTCTTTAGTTGGAGGCCAAGCACAACAGCAACGAGTTTCCACACACGCGCGCCCACTTTGCTTTCATCTGACAAACACAAGTCAGTGAATTTGCATTCGAACTAATTGTTTAGGAGAGTCAGTACTTCTTTTTACTTTGCTTATGGCAAAACACATGAAAATATCCCATGGAGGAAGGTCTACACAACCCCAAAGTCCTACTTAAAGCAAAATTAATTTGTAGCCTGTATAGGCTTCATATTGGATATTTGGTTTATTCACTTTCGTTGTTTTATGTCCATGAAGAACATTGTGACATGTTGGAAGGTGGACTGGGGCCTTAGTTAGACCATCTATTTCATCTCTTTTTCCATTGAATATTTATTTCATCAACCCAAAGATCCTGGGGTGCCTGACACCATCACTTGTCTCCAAGTCACCAGCAAGCACCGGCTGCAGTAGCTGGCTCATGAACATGTTGCCTTTGTAACCTAGAGGGCCGAAGGCAAGGGCTGAATGGGATCTTCCCCACAAAATTGCCAGCTGCCTTTTCAACTGTTTCATTAAATACATTAGTCCAAAGCTGCATTTTGTTCGAAATAGTCTGGATCGATTCTGGGGACTTTGGGATGACTCAGCCTCTTGAGGTGAGGTTGCAACAAGAGTCTGAGACATGAATACACACGGAGTGATTGCCACCATGAGATGTCCCCTCACCCATACAGCTACCAATGTCCCACAGTGCCTTGTACCTGCTTGTAGGAGCTGGACCATAGAAAACCTTCCTCCTTTCTTCATCCTGACAGTTTAGCTCTTCTAGCAGGACAAAACAGTCACTGATGTGTTCTACACAGCCTGTAGGATATGCTCTTGGCTCATCTCCCTTCTGTATTCAAATGGTTTCAGAGGCGTCAAAGCTGGATAACAGCAGAAAAAGGTTTAAGCTTCTTCAGGCATCTCCTCTGAAATGCCTCAACACCGACCCACCTCCCTGCATAGCTTGTGGCCTCGAGGTGCACTGTCTCTAAGGACAGCAAATCTGTTCTTGAAGTGAACTTCCAGGCAGCCTTCAAATGACACTGAAGACAAAAACATCCAGGGTTTGTGGTCTAGTGTTTACCAAGGGTTTGTCCTTGAGTCCTTGACTTCTTCCCACAGTAGCTCGGTTTTCCATGCGGTCACCTATCCAAGTATTATAAAGCTCCAATGCTGCTTTGCTTCTTGGGACAAACAAGATAAGATGGGTTCAGCCTAGGATGGAAAAGGGACAAAACAGACCTGTTTTCAACCAGTAGCAGTGTTGCCACCGTCCTAACATGGACCTAGAGTACCCCTTCCTTTTCTCACTGCAATGGACAGACAAGCACAACACCAGGGGGCCATTAGCCATCCCTTCCTATTTTTATTTTTGATCTATAAGAGGCCAGTCATAACTTTTTATATACCCTAACCATGAAAGCTTTCAGTGTATTATTCCCACCAGAAACAGACTCCTTTACCAGTACTTTTAATTAATTTCAGGATCTTTAAATCAAGTCCATATGAATGGTATGTAGAGTCTGATCCTCAAATGCCCATGTGTATTAATTAAGTTCTTATTTTAATAAAAAGTATCCTCATTTAAGCTATGGGAAATTGCAGTGTGTGCATGAACGTGATCCTTGTATCCACGCTGCTTTTTCAAGTACATTTACCTTGCACACACACTCATCCAAAATTAAGTTAATGGCCCTGGTCCGCCCCGTAGGACTCTGCAGATGGCAGAGGCTAGTCATAAACAATTTCTTTGAGAAAGTACTAAGGGAGCATAAAGAACAGATCTCTTGAAAATGAGGAAGGATAAAAATGTAATTAGGGTAAATGGTGTAATTCTGAGTTGAAGAAGGAGAGTAAGAGAATAAAAGTGGAAATAGCTCCGCTACAGGTTCTTCGCAGGTTATTTTCTACAGCCAGTGGATCTTCTGCCATTTGCTTCCAGGGTACTTTGGCTCCACACTGGATTATTCCACAAAAAGAGAGGGGCAAAAAGGAAAATAAATATTGCAATCCAGAGGAAATTCCTACTGTAGAGAGTATGGAACCTGAAATACTAGTGGGATGACAACTGCACTTATCAACTCATCATTTGGCTTCAGATTCTCCCAGCTTTTCAGAAAGAGGAGGGGGGGAATTTCCACCTCATGATGACAAGTATTAAGTTAAAATAAGTAGTTTTATAAAAAATGAGCACACAGAGAACATTTCTTTTCAATTCCTGAGTGCCTTTTTTTTTTTTTATGGCCACAATTGCAAATCTTCGAGATCCCTGAAGCACTATGTAAATTTGTTGCTAAGTAGATCAAAAGAACTGTCTGCTTTGATGTATGCACCAGTGTCTAGAGAAACAAATAGAAGGGAATTGGGTTTGACTTCTTGGGTATGGCAACCTCATACAGTCCAGCTTATTTAGTCTTTGTTTCATTTTGGAAGCAGGTACTTCACAAGCAGCGAAAAGGCAGCTCCAGCTTTGAGGGAGGTCAATAGTTTGCAAATTTGCAAACTCTACTTTTTCTTTAAGTATGGTTTATTCTTCAATTTATGAATCGAAGTCCTGGTATTTGCAATGTGGTGGTTAACCTCTGTCACCCAGCTTTATGATTGTGAATTCTGTGCTGGACCATGAATCCATCACATTTTATTGAGAAGGAGACAGTCTTGCATTTTAAAATGTGCAACAATGATCTTTGACTTTGTCCTTTTGATTTGGGTCAGCTAGCAAAACTGGAGGAATGTTTATGATTAAGGAAACTTATAAATCAGAGAGAAAGGAGACAAATTCATTAGTTATCGGTTATGGCAACTCTGAAGTTCTGAAGTTTGTTGTTTTTTTTTTAAGTATTCAGATAAAATCTATAAGGGTGTCTAAATAAAAAATTCTCCAGAACAGATTCACCATGCACGTTCTTTGAGATAAACTCCATTATCTGATTTAGCCACATTAACTTCGGCTGACATTTATCTTTAGGAGAAAGCCAAGGCTTGGCTTGTTTGTTTTTGCAAACAATGTCAAGCATCTCTCTTGTATTTGAGCTCTTCTACAGAAAGTAAACAGAAATAATAAACTACACAGTGATCATATAAATCCTCCCTCCTTGTGGAAAAGTCCTCAGCAACTCCTGTACTATGCAGCCTTTACGTTTTCGAACAAGTTTTGTTTGTCTAAAACAAGTCTTTCAGAAAGTCATCCAGTTTTAATTGAAGACATTGAGAAATGAAGGAATCTATCAATCTTTCCATGGTTCATTGCAACGGTTAATCAACCTCACTGTTAAAATCTGCCTTATTTCCAGTTTGGAATTGCCTCATTCTAGCTTCCTGCCCTGGATAGGCAGCACATTCTTCCCGAAGAAAAACAATGAATTACATGCTACAGTGAAGTCCTCTTTCAACTTTTCTGATAAACTGAAATAAGGAATTGGAGTTCACCAAGGGGCTCACTGCACAGCATTTCCTGCAATCATCAAATCATTTGGGTTTGGGTTGGGTTGTTTTTTTGTTTTTTTTTTCCTGCACCTGCTCCAATGATTCAGGAAGGTTTTGAAAGGGCAAACACCAGAGCTGGATGAGTTTCTCTTCCAGGCTGGGATGGAAATAGAGCATTCCATGGTGCCATGTGGAGGTTGGGTTATTTTCCAGTGTCACTGCCTCCTTCCACTTCCCATGCCATATCTGAAGGTGGGGCCCATCCTCTGCAAATATTGATATTGGGTTTCTGCTCTCCATGGCATGGATTTTCCTTAATCTGTGTTGTCAATGATCCCAACTCTCCAACTTTCCTTGCCATTTGTGAGAAGTAGTCTCAACAAATGGCAGACAAATGACCTTAACATAACCTGTTTCCCTCCTTTTTTAAGTACCATGATAGCTTTTTCTCTGGCGTAATACTCTAAAAACCTTAGAGATGAGGAGAGTCTCTGCTATTGTAATGTGGTGATTTCTGCAAAGAGCATTTGCTATTTTTGCAGCACTCAGGAACCTCAGCCAAGTACCAGACCTCCATCTGCTCTCTTTGGTTTGGTGTAGTTTTTTGAGATGGAAATGCGGGCTGAGGAGATTGAGTCTGTAGCATAAGCTCTTCCCTAACCCAGGAGTACTCCACATCTGGAAGAAGGAAAACTTAACTTGGTTGGCTGTTTCCAAAGATATTCCTTAGAAGATACTTCATACGTAGAAACTGAGACTGCCAAAGTGGGATGAATCCCCCTTCTCACCAATTTCAGGTCCCTTTGTGGTAGATGCCAACATCTGAGCTAGCCCCTTTAAAAGATGTCTGTGTAGTCAGTGGACAGAGGCATTTTTAGGGTGTAGTTCATCCAGCCTCTATTCAACATTACTTTCAGGATAATATGAATCACACCTTATAAGCGATGCTTTAGCTCTGTCGACTATGAAGAATATTTCTGGACATTAACTCAGACATAACCCTCTTTACAGTTAGGCAAGATTAACTCTGTGAACTTTACAAGCCCCGGATGAGCAAGTAATTTGGAATCATTTTCTATTTGCACTCAGAAATAAAATAGTTATTAAGCAAATTACTTTGTTTAAACAAATAAGGAGACATAGGTGTCACTCTGATTTCTTTGTCAGTGGTAGCAGCAGTGGAATAAAAGGGAAAGAAACCTTCAAACCTGTGCTGTATCCAAACACAGGAGTTCCCCTTTGTATCTTGGGCATGTCTTAGCAGAGTATCATGTTTTAGGGCTTACATGGACTCGGGTATTGGAACATATGTTACAGCTTTGTAAAGAGTAATTTGATATGGTGTTAGCCCCATGTTATCATTCGCCTCACTGGCATGTTAAGCCTCATTCGTGTAGAGCTATTGAGGAGAGAGACAAAATCAATATCTCTGTACAGTGATGAAGACACCAAGCCAGAAACCGTGAGCCACCAACATCTGCTTTACAGGGAACTAATACAGTTAAATGTGTGTGTGTGCCCAGATATCTGAAATTCTCAAAGAAAACTGGACATTATGCCTAATAAAACCACAATCAGGAGGAAAAAAACCCAAAATATTGTCATGGCTTTTATGTTACTCAGCTGAGCACAGAAATCGGGAGAACTGCATCCAGCCCTCACTGCCTGGAGTGAAAGCTGCTGGCTCTGGGTTCACCGCAAAGTCACTCCTGCTGCTTGGGTACAGCAAGGCTGAGAGTGTGGGGTGGTCAATGGCCCAGGGCAGACAGAAATGGATTTTCCATCCAACTGCTCCCTGGCAAGGGCATTTGACACAGTCTGGGCTGGGAATTAGGCTGTACCCACTCCAGGAATGAAAGTCTGGATGATAAATAACCTCCTGCATCTGCTGGGGAACCACAGGAAAGGTTCCTTTTCCTGGTCAAGAAAGGAAAGGGGTAGGAAGGGGCACAGCACAGAAAATAGGGATCACTAGGAATCCTTCAGCATGCAAGGTTCGGCACACTCGTTACAAATGACTGTATTGCAAATTGAGGAGGCTGACATGAGAGCAGCCCAGATGGGTAAGTCTTCCTTTGGGAATGGATGAAACCAGTAACAAATGCTCTGTGTGGAAAGACATAGCCCAATAACATAATTCCCCAAGACGGTGCATACCTAGGAAGCACCGTGCATTGTACCTTAGCTTCGTACAGTGACACCAATTCCCCCACTTGGCATTCACTCACTCTAATATCATGCGTGTACCACCTAGGAGTCCCCATGTATGCCTAAGTTGCCATGATATTTGGCGGAGAACTAAAGTGTGACTAATCTGGCTAAACAGCCTGGAGCTATGCGAGATGCCCTAGGGCATTCAAGACATCTGAGTAAGCCTGGCAGATACGGCATAGAGGTGTGTCCTACTAATTGTGCCTCTGTTCCATACATGTGAATATATGTACCCGCAAAATCCCTGACCAAACCCAACTACCCTTCCAACACTCAGATGGTGGGGGGGTCACTCGGAATGTGGAAACCAAGGGTCAGTTCGTGTCCTTGCCTCAGAGATTAAATCCAAATTCCCTCCTCCTCTGAACATGCCCTAATTGCTAGCTGCAGGCCAACTTGAATGGGAAGCAGCGTCCTTTTATCCAGTAGGAGTTCTGCCATTATGTACAAAAATGAAAGATGTCTGTGAACTATGTGGGAATGAGTAAACATGACATTATAACCTAAAGGCTCTATGTGGGAGAGTAAGACTGCAATGCTGACTTGCTCAAGACTGTTTCTGTGTTTCATGCCGAAGGTAATGTAAAATACTTGAACACAACATCAAGCAAGTCTTGGAGCACTTACCCCACCAGTCATAGTCAGGCTCATCCATTTTCTCTCTGATCTCATAAATCTTTTTCTTCTTCCAATAATTCACCAAGTGAGAAACCTTCACCTCTTCTCTCTCCAGAAAAAGCTACAGCCTCAGGACTATGGAGTGGACTTGAACACCTGAGGAGGGCTCTAAGGCTTCAGCACTGACAAAGTGCAGGTCACCCTGATGCAGTGGTGTTCTGAAAGAATAGACAAGTCCCTCCTCAGCTCATGAAAGAAAGGACATAGAAGTCCCTTTGGAGGAGGATTTAAGGCTCTGGATTTAAGGACATATAGAAACTTCCTGGGATCCTGGACTCAGGTGCACAAACCCTGTAAAAAAGTGATGTTTAAGGTACATTCCTGCAAAAGCAATTGCCAAACCCACAGGTCTATGTGTATTAAACAGGCTGGTAATAGGGGCCATAACTATATTACAAATTAACTATGGGAAAAAATAGCTTTAAGCAACACACATTATTTCTCTTGGTTTTTATCAGAGAAAACAGAGCATGGATGGAAAAAGCTGGAACACCAGCCTTGCTGAACATGCATTGCTGAGCAATTTCACTTAGCGGTACTCTGACCATTATATCCTTGGCAATCACCCCCCTCTCCATCAAGGATGTCAGTGCCATAGTCAGGGAACCTGGGAGATTTCAGGGCCTGATAAAATGGGCCTGAGAGTCAGCGCTGTTGTTCTCAGACAGGATTGAGTTTAATGTCTGTGTTCCCCATCAGTATTTTGGCAATTTTTGATCTGCCAGTTAATATGGCAAATTGTCCAAAGGAGCCAATGGAAAAATCTGTTCTAGTCAAAAATGTGCAAAAAAACCCAGACAGCTGTCCTAAGTTTTGAAGGGATTGCCTAATGTTAGGGTAAATATAGTAAACTACACTCCAGGGCTGTTTGAGAGGTTAATACAATGCTCTGATCCTGCCCTTCACCATGGGCTGTTGTTGGAGGAAATGAGGAATATTTGGGAAGTGATATGAACAAATATGGCCCATTCCTGTTCCCTTTTCTCCTCTTCGTTTCCACCCCAATCACTCAACAAGCAGCTCTTCATCCAGAGACCTTAAAGTTCATCATGACAAAGGCCATTTTTATTACACTCTTAGTACTCCTTTTCTTCCAGAAGGAGGTTGCCTGGGGCATCTGTCCTGTCTCAACGCAACACCTGAAGAAGATTCCTTGTGTGCCACGTGTAGGTAAGCATATTTTACAGGTGCTAGATGGTGCTCAGACTCATGCCAGAAAGCAAGTTTATCCAACCTGGGATACATAAGGCACCTAGGGATGCACGAAATTCACGTAATGCCACTTTTGGCCCACCTCTCCCCTATACTCAGATTATTTTGGGAGCAACTGGGATCAAGCCCATGCTGAAGACACGCTTTATACACTAGCAGGACAATCTGGGAGTTAAAAATTTCATAAATTTTTTCCCACAAACAACTGTGTGCCTTAAAATGAATGTGTCACTTCATCTGTGGGTGGTTGAAAGAAGCACTAGTTTCAGTCCTGTTTCCACAGACCAGCACAGATTTCCACAGCTAAAAAGATATTTATCATGTACGAAAGGTCTCTGATCTCCTCTGAAGGGTTGTTTTACAGCATTTCTTCATTTGCTCCTTTATAATTCTGCAGGCTGGGAATAGAAACTCAGAGAACCACATTGTGTCATTTGTCTCTCTACCAATTGTTGCCTCAAAAAAAAATTTTATTCAAAAAAATACCCCAACTTCAACATGTGTGCCTGAGCAGAGCTGCACAATCTGTGCTGTCCTAAAAAAAAAAAGTAACCCCACTTTTCACAGACAATTTATTTTGCCATAAGCTTTTAGATGCATGAGCTATCTCAAACCAAATCAGTCCAACAAAGACTGTATCAGCCCTGAAGCTTTACTGACAAAACTCTGTTCAATAACAAACCAAAGTCTTGGTCCAGAGGTAGAACACATGCTAGTTTAAGTACATCTGAAACCCCTGGAAAATCAAGATTGCTCTTAAGATTGGCTGAACTAGTGCCTAAACATAAAATGCTGAATCTTCTTTTCCCATCCTCTGTGGAGATCAGTGTGTTCTGAAATGTCAGATAAAGCCAGAGTCAGGAAAGCTGATATTTTTTTATATAACTTTTGCACAATGCTTTTTGCAAGGATGCTTTGTGAGGCCTTTCCACCCTCTGATAATGGAACGTGGCAGGTCACTACAGCAAACATGGTAACGGAGTCCCTCTTCCCTGCCTCCTCCTCAGCTGCGCATTATAAATAAACAATTGCAGCAGCAATAGCATGACGAGTTTGATAGGCAGGAAACGCAGTAGGAAAAATGGCAATTATTTTGTATTTTCTTAACAAAATGCAATAATAATACTAACCTCCATGATGACATTTCCTTTAGGGCTAAATACCAGCTGAGTCTTGGTTCTTTGTTTCTTTGTTCTTCCACCTAGGTCATACCACCAAGAAATGCTGTCTTTATCAGTCATTAATCCATAGGTCTATCACTCATTCCTCAGCCTTTCTCAACTTCTCTGCAGTGAAAAATTAAAATACCATCTGTAAAATGGTTTTGGCACCTTTAAACTCAATTTGTTTGGAATGAGGTAGCCGTTTCACTCTTCTGGACAAAAAGGACAAGTTCACTGCTGCAGAAAAAGACTTTGGGACATCTTTCAGCATGAGGGTGGCTTTTCACTACACACACAAACCCAGTAGCATTTTGCACAGATATAGTGAGTCAAAAATAGCACCCAGAAAACCAGTCAACTCTTCAACATTTTTAAAATTTGAAACAAATGTATTAATTGTTTGGGAGGAACCAAAAGAAAAGAAATGGATGAAAATTATTTCTTCTCACTTGAAATAATGAATAACAAGTAGTGATGTGTTGTGCAAGAAAATTTCTTTTTCAGCGAGAAGAAAAGCCAGGAGGCAGCATTTTAGCCTGTTTTCTCTCACACACCTTCAAAGTCTGCAGGATGTATTCCTGAAAACCAGGTAGTAGACCAGGGCAAAATGGCAGCCTTTGTGGAACCAACAACACCCACATCCAGTTAATGTTATTGTATGATCTATTTCATGGTTTGGAATTAATTGCAATTGGGGCATGGAAAAAAAAGCTGAAGCCTAAAGTGGTTTTTCAAATTCATAAGGAAGTATTTTTCTTTGAATAATAACGTTATTATAAAGTTATGATCTTTCTCTTTTTTAAATAAACCCTTTATTTTCTTTCAAATTTCTGTTACTTGTGGCTAGGGGCTGTCTGGTGCTCTCGTCTTGTGGGAAATTGCTGGCTGGAAGCAGTATCGTTTCTGTAATTACCACTTTCACTGAAATAGTTCTGGGCACTCCAGAAATACCTTGAAGTATTTGGTCATAAGCATTGGAAGTTGGAGGGACAGCTAATAGTTGATGGTTGTTCCTAAATGCTAGAAAAGCGCAAGCTCATTTGAAAACTTCTTTTTAAACATCTCAGTATGCCTCGCATTTCCAAAACCAAGTGAGTTTGCTCTCTTGCCTGTGCATAACCATTGTATTGACCTTTACTGCTTTGTAAATACTGATGGTGAACCTCAAAAAAAGTCAGGTGAAGATTGTTACTCTCTACTTCCCACCATAAAACCCTGCCTGTGGAGATTCCTCAAGCATTTTATACAAGGATGAAGCTTTCCAGCATGCCCCCAGGTCAAGAGGCCACCCCTCCTCACAGCTGTCCAAAAGCAAGGAAACCAGCTCAAGATCAAGGTTTCCCCCGTAGTGCCAGAGAGGGATGTGTTCCTCCAGAGAGATATTCGGCAACAATAAGACAAGTATCCAAGGCAGGTGGGTGCTACCCTTATCAAGGTCCTTTGGCAGCACAGGGACCTGTGTCCCACCCAGCAGCAAGTGTGGGGTGAACCCATCCCACCTTCAGGTCCAAACTGAGAATTGGCTTCTTCACTCATTTGAGGCAAAACAAAGGGTTTAGGAGGACAAACACTGAGATCTGTGCTGGCAAAGGAGTCTCAGGAAGACAAACAAAAGCCCAAACTTTGCATGCACAAAGAGCAGTTCCCAAAGAGAGAAGGTTTTGAATCACCCGCCACGTGATTGGGGTGTTATCTATGACAAGTGTTGCATCCAAAAATTTTCAGTCTTAGAAACTTCTTCTTTTGCCACATTATTACAGAATGTGGTCAAAATTCAAGATTAGGAATCTTGCTGTTGGTTTCCATAGAACCAACATTTAATTTCATTTTTCTTTTCACACTTTGCAACCCAATTTGGTTTCTGGCAGAAATACATTTCAAATAAATTGTTCTGTGTCCCCCTGCATCACATGCACTCGCTCCAACTCTGTCCCATATCCCCTGAGATGTGCCCAAGGATAAGAGGCAGGTCATGCTACGGCAACGCTGGAGCTACCCACATGCAGATTGGCCAGCAGTAGACATCAGCCACTTCGTTAGCTGAATGCTGTCAAATAGAGCCACAAAGACTGAATCTTCTGTGCTTTCCGACAGTAGGAGACACAAATTTTGGTTTCTCTTTCCTTCCCACATGAAGTCTGTAGAAACATAATTATCTTTGAGACTCCCATCCCTCTGTCAAATTTGGTGGAAATAAGCTTAACAGTTACTGGAAAGGCTAAACCCACAAGCAGGTTATCAGCAGACACAATTCACACTTCCCTACAAAACCACACTAAAAGGATGCATTTGTCATTTACTGAACACCAGGAAAGAGCTGAGCCCTGCAAAACAGAAAGAAGAAACCACAGCAACCACCAAAGAGCTTCACACTTTTTGCTGGACCGCTCAGAGCAGCCACTTCCCAGTGATGATTCAGGGGTTAGGGTCCCAACTAGCACAAAGCATAGCGGCAAAGACAGGAGGATTGTGCAGTAACCACAAAAAATTAAAGAATCATAGTCTTTCAGCTTGGTCATTAGGCCAATAGGAAATTTTCCAATAGGAAAACCTGACTTTTTCCTCAGGAGTAGAAGCAAATGGGAGAAGTTAAGTGCTTAATATTAAGAATAACATTAATGCCTTGCTGAAGTGGTGACCCTGTAATCTTGGATTGTGGACATTGATGGGAGCAGAGGGACACTTCTACTTTGTCCTAAGGAAATTAGCTTATCATTAGCAATGGATGTAGAAGAGCTGACAGCTATCCTGCACATTTAGTCCTATTTTCTCAGGCAAGATGCTTGAGATTAACCCTGTTTTAAACAGGAGATTTTTCTTCTTTAGGTAAAGCAAATTGCTGTTTGCCTGGGTATTCCCTTAAGTAGTAGTCAGTGTAGGGTCATTTTCCATCTCTGGTTATTAGGGTCAGCCAGGAATAGGCAGCAGATAAGGGTCCTCTTCCAGCCAGTACACAGTACATAAAATGTGTGGTCACAAGCGAAAATATATTTCCTAATTCCAGTCTTACTGGGGCCAAAAAGGAGTCATAAATATTTTGACAGTTTTAACCTGTAACTGTGCATTCTTTTTGCCCTTGTCTCAAGCAAAGGCCACCCTCTCATGAAGTTTGCAAACTCTTTTTTCCCCTGGTGTTAAGAAACACTGAGTCATTCCCATACACAGCATTTTGGGTGTCTCAGTTGTTCAAGCTGTTGATCAGTGCTGTTCTTCTGCTGCTGTTGCTCCTTTAAGAGCCCTTGCCCTTGGAAGTCAAGTTCATGAAGCTTAATTCAAGTTTTTCAGAGTCTAAAGTGGTGATACACCAATTAACCAAGCAGCACTAATTGCGAGATGGTGCCAAGGCACTCAAGGGAAAACTGGGGAAGTACATGCCGTGAATCAAGACTGTGCTTTCATTCTTTGAGTTGCTGTTAGCTAGAACCAGGAAAAAAAAATCAGTGAAGGGCATCCCAGAGGTTAATGAAAAAGGGTAATAGCACATTTGTCCTCTTACTTGGAAGGCTTAATTGCTATTTAAAAAATAATAACAATAATAATACACACTTAATTTTCAGCATTAAATTGCACAGATTCCATAGGGGCCTGGTTTGCCTCTCCTATAACCTGTTTACCATTACACCCTTAAACAAGATGCGGTTAGGACTAGATCTCACTGGGACTGGATCACAAATGATTTTCTAACAGGAATATACTTTACAGAAAAAAACCCCAACATTTTCCAGGGAGAGACATCAATAAATACCGTTTGAAATTCCGTTATCCATCAGTGAAATTGAGGTAAGCACTCTTAATCCATCTACTTAAAACCCACTTTCTTTAGTTTGAGTCTTGTCTATGAGGAAAAAGTAAATGTAATTCAAGACCATGACTTTCCAGAGAAGAATCCACTGTGATTCTCCCCAAATAAACTTATACAGAGATCTTGCTGTTTAAAAAAGCTCTTCCTTTCTCTGCCTTGCCTTGCCTTGCTTTGCCTTGCCTTGCCTTGCCTTGCCTATTGAATCAAGACATTTCCTCCTGTGATAGCAAACTTTGCCTTTGGAGTTTGGATTTCTGTTTCCAAACAAACTGGGCTTTCTGATGCCACTGAATCTGAAAGCTCCTCATCCTGACTTCTGAAGGTCTCAGCTGGACTGGAGGACCTGATCACACAGCTTGGCTGTAGAAGAATTAAACCAGGGTGTATCCTTGCTTAGATTTCAGGAGGTCCAGCTTAAAATGCCTCAATGAAAGGTTTATGCAAACTAGTCAGGAACTTGCCTTCTGGTTCTGACCTGAAGGCAAAAGAAATAGCACAAAAATTGCTTGACTCTTGAGATGCTCAAAATTATGGGAATCTTGTAAAATCAGCTTGTGTCACTAATGTCCTGACCTCTTGATCCTACACGTGTGATGGTTTCACTGTGTTAAACCCAAATTCTGCAACCTTGGTGGTAATTCATGAAGTCTGCTTTGGGAACAGACATAAACCCCTCAAAATCATCATCACTTTGAGCACTTACATTCTCTCAGAAGGGCATTTTGTGTGAAAGTGAGACCTGAATCCAAATCTTCACAGGTGGACAGATGTCTGAAGAAATGTAAGTTCATGGTGACATGGGGGTTCCCAGTTTATACATCAGTTTTGCCTTCATTCAGAGGGATCTCTCCCATTAAAAAGGGGTGCACCGCTCAAGTAACTTTTACAGAACTGGTCCCTCATGCACTGGTGGTTGGAAACCACAGCTGTGTGTCACGAGCAGCAACACAAAGGGCATGAACCCACTTCGAAGCAACCCACTGACATCCCCAAATTACAAGCGATGGTGAGGAAATAGCAAATTGCTAATTGTGAGATGGCTTTGTTTAAAAGCACTGATAGCCGAAGGGGCTAATGCACTGGCTGCCTCTGGCATGGCAGAGATAGCCGTCTCCCTGGCTGGGAGATCACAGTGCTCTGAAATGCGTTTCCTTCCTATGGAGATGAAAGGCCGCCTGGATGCACAGCTAATTTATCAAGCGTACAGTGCTCAAATATAGCCCATTTATCTCCTTCTAAGTGTTTTGCTTCTCCCACCACTCAGCTTAACAAGATAATGTCGGTGGTCAGGGGATGCTGTAGGAGGTGCAAGAAAGCATTCAATTACCCATCGTGATTAATTTCTTAGTGCACCGTATTTCTGTCCACAGATCCAAAGTTGCATTTTGCTAAAATATCTTGGAAATCAATAGGATTTGCACACTTCAAACTCTTCAGTGCTTAGGAAAACCCCACAGGATGTGTCTGATTTTCTTTTCCTGCTGTCTGCCTTTGCCTCCCACCTTGATGCCAGTGGGGCTCCTGCTGGTGCACACAGGGGTGAGAGGAGGATCCAGGGCTACACTGCCTGTGCGTGTGTGCATACAAGGGGAGGTGGGCTACAACACACAAGTACCAAGTTTCTTTGGCCTCCTGGTGTGCATTGCAGAGCTGAAAGTCTGTACTTTCATCCCATTGCTAAAGTTGCATCACGTCCGGCAACCAACATGGGTTTTATTTCATATTTTCTGCTAGAACTGTGCAACTGGCTACTCTGCACCCCACTGATAAGTGTGCTTGCTTGTCCATGTGTCCAAACCCTTACAGTGCTTACATTCACGAACTCACACACCTGCCTTTGCACATCACATTATATGAAGTCTACACACATCTGTAACCACATCTATCCAAATAAATTCATGTTCCTAACCAAATGTGCATGAGAATAAAAAACAAACACTGCTCACACACAGCACAGAAAAGCAAAGAAAGATGGTCACGAACAAGATAACATCTTGCTTTATGCATGGTGGACATCAGGAATAAAAAGCAGTTTACAATTTTCCCCTTTCTATAGCCTTTTACATGTTGAAGACAGCCCAGGGCTGGACACAGCGCCCTAAGAGAGGTTTTGCCAATGTTAAGCAGAATGGAAGAATTCCTTCATGGATGTTCCATGCTTATACACACCTCCATGCCCTCCATGCCTGTAGGACAGCCTGACGTTTCTGACTCTGATCAGTTTGTGTCTCACTAGAGCCCCTAGATCCTTTGCTGTCTAACCAGTTGCTCTCCTATTTGTTTGGACAATTACCTACACCTAAGTGGGGTGCCTCGTCCTTCTTGAGTTGCTCCCTTACTTTTTCAGTCTCTGTCTCCAATTCATAAAGATAATTTTAAATTCTAACACTGTCCTCCACAGAAAATATTAATGTTTTCTTCCAAACCAATCTAATCTTGGTGTTCTCTCAGCATTTAAAATGCCTGTCTCGGTTGTCTCAGGAGGCCACTTAGTACATCCTCCAATTTGAGTGCAAGCCATTTTTATTACTTGTTTTCTGAGTAAATATTTCCTAGCATTTTCATCTAGACTATGCTCCTTTGGTTTCCCAATAAGAATGGCATATTCTGGCATATATCAGATGGACTGCTTCTCCCCCACCCAAACCCCCTGTTTCCCTCTTATCAAGGGGAATAACTTCTGGAACCTGAACGATAATTGGACAGAAGCAGCTGCTATTCTTCATTTTCAATATGATGACTACGCCTGAGCACAAACATTAAAGTCACCATGAAATACAACCCAGGGAATTGCTGGGGAACTTCCAGTCAAAAAGATTTTGACAGAAATGGAAAAAAACCCCAACACCTAAAACCAAAACATATCCCATCATAGACTTCTGTGGACTTTCAA
Organism: Gorsachius magnificus; assembly: GCA_034008185.1. NCBI lineage: Eukaryota > Metazoa > Chordata > Aves > Pelecaniformes > Ardeidae > Gorsachius > Gorsachius magnificus. The sequence continues at coordinate 74,211,060 of CM067084.1, forward strand.
TGATGCCCTGAGAGTGCTTTTGTCTCATCCTGTTCTCAAGCAAGTCAGAGAAGACAGACTGATTAAATTAACCAGGAAAAAAGAGGCAAGTGGTGGTCCCTTGAATTACCAGGTCCCCATGCCGTCGTGTTTTCCCCTTTTCGATGCATACCGCCTTTCTGATGCACTGCAGGCAAACTCTCCTTTTGCATCTGGTCTCCATTAGATAGTAGGCATCAGAAGGAGGTGAGGTCTGCTATGGCTTCTTATTTGGAGTGCTTGTTGCTTGGTAGTACAAACAGTGGGCTATTAAAAGAGCCAAATGCTGATATTTCCACAGCGCTTGTAACACAAGCTCCAGTTTGCTTCAGTTTGGTTACAGTGGTTTACGCACAGAGCCGCATATGTTTAAATATAATATTTATTAAGCTTACTTAAGTTTATTCTGAGGTATGACTGGAGGCCAGTTTATTCTGGCTGAGTCAGGGAGCCTGTGTCAGGTTTGGAAGTGGGATGTCCTGCCATGTGCACTAGCGCTGCTGCAGAGCTGGAACAATCTGCTTCAAATTAGCAGCCCAGCTTATTTTATTGTGCTTGGCCTGGCCCTGCTACCCAGTGACCCTGAGCGTGATTGCTCTTAAAAAGATAATATGGTCCGATAAAACATAAGAATCCTCAGAAAAGCGTCCTATCAGCCTATCAGCTGTCAGGGCCTAATTATAGCCCATGGTGTATTTCCTTCGTTTCCTGGATCCTGTCATACGTAGGCTGCAGAAGCAGCTCTATGCACCTGTATTTTGGCTGGCAATAACCTCTTCTTCTTCCCCCACACCAATAATCTGCTGGCAGTTCACGTACAGTAACTATTGCCGGATCAAGGTGCACGCTGGCAAATTCATGTGAAATGCTTCCCTCAGCCTCTCTGCAGCTCCAAAAAAAAAGCCAGGCTTTCTGTGGGATATGGATCGAGCCAGTTGGAGCCAAAGCCTTGCAACCACTTTCCAAAGGATATCTAGATATAGTGCCCAGCTGTAAAATGACCCTTTGTGTAGATTTGCTGAGTAAAGAGATTGCCTTGGGATGGGACAGGCACATGTAATTTTGATTATTGCATTATGATATGGGAGGCTATATATTCCATGGTAGAAATCCACAAACAATTGCTAAGTTGTAATTGGATCTATAGAGCATATAGAACAGTTCCCCAAATGAGATTCATTGCCCTTGCTTCCCAGCAGCTACAGGATCACACCTCGCAATCGTTTTTTCCACAGACAAAAATCAGTCTGTTGGAAAGCTCCTAAAAAGCCACTACTATCAGTAGTGAAGTCTGCGCAACATCAGTTTTTGTGATACTGCAAGCTCCCAAAAGATTGAAGATAAGGTAAAAGCTGAGGAAGAGAAAAATGGAGAAAACTTGCTAGGCACGTTCCAAACTTAAAGGAAAAGTAGATTGCCTGCCCTTTCAAATTATCACAAACCGACTCAGAATTTTGTCAGTAAAACTGAACGATTGAGAACAGCTCTAGCTAAGCTCTAGACACATCGATTTTCTCTTAGTTAAGTTCATTGAACTCCAGATATTTTACTTCATTGCCTGTGACGATTTTGGGGGGCAGGAGCACATCGCTAAGAGGTGGGGTGTTTCAGAGCCTCCAAATACTATTCTTACACAGATCATCTCAGCACATCAGTACAGGATGCTGAGGATCTCATTTAACAAATTGTTGAAACACTGTTATTTAAGTTTTATTTTAACCTGACCATATATTTCTCAAATTCTGTTTAGCTTGTTTCAAAAAAATGTAGTTGTGAAACATTTTCATTTCAATCCAAAAAAAGTTCCTGCCAATACAGAAAGTTTCCATTTTGGTTTTGGTTCCTTCCCTATTTCTCTGGCTTTCACCCCCTTCCTCCTCACGCCATAAAAATGGAAACATTTTTAATTTAAGATCCAGTACAACTCCAAACAAAGCGTTTCATATGGTTTTCAATCCATATGAAATCACATTTTTCATTACAAACTGTTTTGCCAAACAATCAGAAAGTTCCCAATGAAATTTGAAATTAATTTCATTTTTTTTCTCTGCATGTTTCACATTGGGGGGGGGAGGGGAAGAAAGGTCTCCCTGCTCTTTATTCTACTGGTGGATAAAATCAAGGACCAAAAAAAAGTTTGGAAAATACTATTTCTGTTTAAAAGACAATGCCACTTCTGATTTTAAGTTAAAGAAAAACATTTATATGGATATGAAAATAGACCTAGGTCCACAAAGACTGCTTTTTCTCCCCAGATGAGAAATGGCATGTGACTTGGTGTTTTCACCCTCTCTCCCTCTCTTGTCCACCTGCCAGTCCTCCAAACACAGCCCAACAAAGTGGATCTAGTCCCATCAGCCTCACCGTGCACACAAGAACACACAAACGTGAGACAGACTTTTAGCTAATTGGGACCAGTTGGGAGGAAGAGGACACGAAGGGTGTAGAAATGCAGAGTTAATGTGAAATAATCAAGTACTGTGGAAATTATGTGTTGTAGAAACAAATGTTCATAGCAGAACTCCCCCCTAGGGTCAGAAAAATTGCATTTCTCTGATGGCCTCTGACCCCCACACTCCACCAGCTCACATTAGGACCTGAGTAATCTCTCGTGGTCTTTCTTACTTAGGTTCCTTGTCAACATTTTGCTTTTCTTTGATGAGAAAGAAGAAGATGAGGTCCTTACACCCTTCTCTTTAACAGTCCAGCATTCAGGACCTGGTAAGCAGCAAACCAGCAAGAAAAAGAGTGCATCCCTCAGGTCCATTGTATTTAGGACTTTCTTATATTTAGGAATTTTTGTAGGAAAGCACTTCCTGACATTAGCCTGTCCCTGCAGTAGTCCTGTCCCTGGCATGAGGTACTCCTGTCCAGGGGTAAGTGGGACAGGGCAGGGGCTGCAGACCTTGGAGGTGGGGCTCACATCTCCTTGCAGCAGCAGGAGTTTGTGTTTCTTCTTGGCCACTTTCTCTCTTGTCCATCTTCCCTCCACCCCTTTTCTCCAACAGATGAGGATGGTCCTCACCAGCTGCATCCCACTGGAGGGAGAGGAACAGTGGAGACCTTCAGCCCTACGCTGCAAACCCACAAGACACAGCCCAGGGCACAGAGGAACAGGAGACAGGGCCCAGTCTCCAGCTGCCACCCCAGGATTCATCTCACCTAACACGAGATCCCTAAAAATTAGAGTCTCTTGGTGGATGCTTTGCCTTGGCACCTGCCCCGGCTTTGGAGGGAGATCATTTGCCAAGAGTGGGATTCAACACACCTACCTCTAGATGTCTACACGTAGGCATCTACAGTGAGCTAAGGGTTCAAATAAGTTGCCCACCCATCTGTGTCCAGCTCTATCTGAGATCCTAAAGGGTATCCTTCCTGGGACAGGGGTGTCTCTTAGGTCAGGTCGCATTGGAGGGATCTGGAATGAGTAACGCAGATGATATGCCTAACACTGGGGCCGCTAACACTGAGACAGTCCCACACTCATCCTTACTGTGTGAAGCCTGACAGGTCTGTAGCACTTGCAGCAGCCCAGCCAGAGGAGAGCATTTCACTGCAATCTGCTATAGCACTGCTGGTCCCTCCAAAAGGCAGGAGGAGCGTGTGCTCCCATGGCTCTCTTGGATAATGTATATGTTTTCCTCTTGTGCTTTGCTAGCGTGATATGCAAGAAGAAGGGCTGGCTCGAGCTAGAAAGTGCAATCTTGACTCTTGGTGCTCCTGCTCCCTGTAGAAAGGTTATACAAATAAAGACCTGGAGAATATTGCCCTCTGCGAACACTGCTAATTGCCAGCATCTATCAGCTGGAGATAGCTGACATGTTCTGCCAGGAGAGATTGCTTCAGCAGCACAAACCAAACCACTCCTGCTCTTGTTAAAGCATGGAATTTTCTTGTCAAGCGTTTTGTCATTGCCGTGGTCTCACGGGCAGGGCTGCCTGTTTGCTCAGCCTTACTGCCTCCACGTCAAGAAAAGTCCCGAAGGAGGAATGTGGGGTAGGATCCCCATGGGAGAGCTCCTAAATCCAAGGGAGAGCAAGTGACAACCGTTGCTGTACGCCTCCTCTCACAGTCCCGGGGTGGAGGAGGAGAGACCAGTCCTCGGTCAGGTCTGGAGGTCCAAGCCTTCCTTTGCCAGTGAGATCTTGTGTGCTGTTTCAGGCCAAATCCACAGAAATGCCCCAGTTCCCATTGCCTTCAGCACCCTTTGTGTAGTACAGCCTCATTTCCTCCAGCTCTCTGCCGGGGTTTTCCTTCCAGTTTCACACCAGAAGAACGGCATTTCCCCGTTTTCCCCTATTATAATGCTAACAGGCTGGCGGTGAAAGCAGGGGGCTCTGCCAGCCAGGGGAGGACAGCCAGCACTGCCCCTGCGCACCAGCCCCGGGAGGGCAGAGCAGAGGGGGACGGTTTCAGTGTGTGACCGCAGCTACGCGGAGGTGAACTGGTGCTTCTGCCAACAGCAGCACAGGCTGATGCTCAAGGAAAGCCGCTCTCCCCCCAAAAACAGGTGATGCAATGTCCCAAAGGGTCTGGGGAAGGAAGGGGTAAAGGCGTCTCTCCTGTCCTTGTGTTCTCCGAGTGCCAGTTTGAGCTCCATTGCATTCACCAGGAAGTTGTGGAAATAATGGGAGCCCCGGAGTGTGGACAATGGCTGGGGCGCCCTGGGATGGAGACGGCTCAGTCACAAAGGGCTTTTGATTATGAACACAGTACCCAGGACCATGAAGTTCCAGGTCCAAAACTCCTGGGAGAAAATCCCAGGTGACGAACCGCCAGCATTCACAGCACACTGGCTCGCCAGCCCTGAGTGTCCCAGCTCTGCGTGCCAGCTGCTGCCGGGCTCCGGGGCTGCAGGACCCTGCCCTGAGTGGGAACGCCTCCCAGAGGAGATAACTGTCTCTGGAATTAGGGCTTTTTTCTTTTATTTTTTTAATCTCATGGAAAATATTCATAGCTCACCACCACCTCAGAGCTGAGGCGACCTTGCCCGGGGCCACATCTCAAGCCGGTGGAGTGGCATGGGCTGCAAGGCTGGGAGGACGGCACTGCCAAGCCTCCTTTGGAAGCAGCCCTTGTCGGTTTTCCCTTTCAAGCTCTTTTGTTGAAAACCCTTAAAACGCCGAGAAAAAGGCCCTTTCTCACAACAGTTTCTCCAGACAGCCTGGGAGAGCTGAGAGCTCAGCCCATGGGTGCCAGCAGGCTGCTGGAGGGGGCCACGGCTGCCCATGGCATGTCCATGGGCAAGGACCAGCCCTGAGCACGGGGCAGGCGTGGGGGATGTCTCAGCACCTACCCAGAGGATTCAGTCTTCCTCTTTTAACACATCCTGCCCTGGGCTGAGAGGATGTGCCCTTGCCACACTCCTACTTAACAGCAGGACTTGCTAGGATAGGACCCACAGAAAGCATCCCCTGTATTTAACACCTTCTCTGCCTAATTATGATAGGAGGTTTAAACTGGTATCCTTGGAAGCCTAATGCTTGAGAGCCTTGTTACCAGAGCAGTTGAATGAGGTAACTCATTACCCTGCTGTAAAATAATCATAGGATCATAGAATCCTTTAGGTTGGAAAAGACCTTTAAGATCAAGTCCTACTGTTAACCTAGCACTGCCAAGTCCACCACTAAACCATGTGCCTGAGCGCCACATCTACACTGATCTGGTGCTCAGGGTTTGTCTGTTCTGCTGCCTTTCCTCTTAATGCTAAAACCCCACTTTTTCCTTCTCAGGCTCAATCAACATTTAAATGTCAAGTTTAGTAATGGCTGTGTTGTGAGTCCCAGATTGCAACACCTGCTGGGACAAGACTCTCCCAAACCTGTGAGATCAAGTACTGCAGGATGCACAGGCTCAGACTGAGCTCCTTAAACCATCCCAGCTCCACCTGCAGGCAGCGCGGTTGAATTTAAACCATCCGCAGCCTTGCAGGTTAGAGGCCAAACAGCCTCCATCTGCCCAACTAGGGTGGCACTTCAAAAGATCCAGGTGGCAAGCAAATGTATTCTGGCCTCTGGATTGTTTTATGAAGAGCATATGACGATGTCGTGCCCCTTTACAAAATCAGGTAGTCAAGTTAATGAATCTGCTACAACTTTGGGGAAGTTGTAGGACAGAGAAGCAATACATGGATTGTGTTAAGTTTCACATTGATTAGAAATAATATAGGAGTTGTACTTGCATTTACAAGCAGCAAAGGGACTGAGTAAAACAAAACGTGCCTCCACATGGATAAATGACGGCGTAGCTGAACGCCAGCATGAGAGGCAGTGAACTACATCCCTTTCTGTGTTGCGTGGATGTGGATTGTGCTCTGGCCAACATTTCTTTTGGTTTCAGGATAGTTAGCAAGGGTAGAGAAAAAACCAACAGTAATAAATGAGTTGTTGCAACCTGCCCTTTCTGCTCCAGCAATTTCCTGTTTTTGTAAACAGGGAGCGCGGTGCAACTTGGCGAGGACAAGATGTGATCATGTTGAAGGGTGATCAGACAGTCAACTATGAAACCACTATGGTGTCTGCTGAGGAAAACCTACAAGCTGTCAAGGAAGCTGCTGGACATTTGGCGATAAAATCTATCAATTATCCAAGATGAATGCCTGTATTTATAGTTGGATTTTGTTGTGGTTGTTGCTGTAAATCCATGCCATCTCAGTCTTACAGTAAGCCACCTGGCCACTGTGAATATGCAGGTTAATTTCAACGTAATATATTATCCTATATAATAAAAACAAGTTATCTGGTTGTTTTTAGTGGAGTTGTCTAAGCCTGTTCCCATGGGCTCCCCACCTCCCAGGGAGAAGTTGCAATCTGCTTTGTTTCATCATCGCTTTTGTGGCATTTCCTACTGAGATGAGTGGCACCGAGACAATTTCCAGACGTGGTTATTTGTTCTCCTTGACCTGAGTGACTGCTGTTTTCTAAGCCATTTGCAGTGTTAGTCCTGGGATTTGACACTTAGACTTCTCCAGTTGGGAATGAATATGTTGTGTCTTTCCTTCAGGCTCCTTATTAATTTTCTGGAGGCAGTTACAATGGAGCTATTCCAAGGATTTGTTCACTACCAACACTTAATTCTGCAAATTAGGCCAGTTTCACCAGTTTCACATAACTTGATAAGCCAGTTTACAACAAGCTAAAAACCTTTTCCCAGACCTCCAACCCTGATTCTGTACAAAATGTTTAACGATAATGACTACTTCTAAGTTTGTCTTTTTCCCCATACCCAAGGAAGATTTAACACACTCTATTCCCAACTGTGCCTACAACCTGCACAGGCAGACTGAGAACAGTTTACAGCTCAAAGTACTTCCCTCCTTTGAATTTTTTCCATTGTTTGTTGGTTCCCCTCCCAAAGTAAACAGTTCCATGAAAATTTAAGCAATCTGAAATGTGTTGTTCGCAGCGATTTAATGTCTTACAAACAGATAAACCCAGATCTCATTGGGCAATAATTTCCTATTTTGTATATATATACACACAATCTTGACCCAAAAATGGGATGCATGCCCCTAAAGCCACCTTCTATTATGGTAGGGCAATGTGTTGTCAGCCCCCTTCTTTAAGCAGCTGTCATCTGTAAGCTCAAGAACAGAATCATAGAATCACAGAATCATAGAACCATTTGGTTGGAAAAGACCTTTAAGATCATTGAGTCCAACTGTATCTGTCCACTACTAAACCATGTCCCTAAGCAACTTGTCTATCTGTCTTCAAAATACCTCCAGGGATGGGGACTCAACCACTTCCCTGGGCAGCCCCTTCCAGTGCCTGAGAACCCTTTTGAGGAAGAAATATTTCCTACTGTCCAATCTAAACCTCCTGGAGCAACTTGAGGCCATTTCCCCTCATCCCATCATTCGTTACTTGGGAGAAGAGGCCGACCCCCACCTCACTAAACCCTCCTGTCAGGCAGTTGTAGAGAGCAATAAGGTCCCCCCTCAGCCTCCTTTTCTCCAGGCTGAACAACCCCAGTTCCCTCAGCTGCTTCCCATTGGCCTTGTGCTCCAGACCCCTCACCAGTTTTGCTGCCCTTCTCTGGACATGCTCCAGTGCCTCAATGTCCTTCTGGGAGTGAGGGACCCAAAAGCGAACACAGTATTCGAGGTACGGCCTCACCAGTCCCCAGGACAGGGACACGATCACTTCCTTACTCCTGCTGGCCACACTATTCCTGATACAAGCCAGGATACCATTGGCCTTCTTGGCCACCTGGGCACACTGACGGCTCATATTCAGCCGCCTGTCAACCAGCACCTCCAGATCCCTCTCTGCCAAGAAACCTTCCAGCCACTCTTCGCCAAGCCTGTAGCGTTGCATGGGGTTGTTGGGACCAATGTGCAGGACCCAGCACTTGGCCTTGTTGAACCTCATACAATTGGCCTAGGCCCATTGATCCAGCCTGTCCAGGTCCCTCTGTAGAGCCTTCCCACCCTCAAGCAGATTAACACTCCCACCCAACTTGGTGTCATCTGCAAACTTACTGAGGGTGCACTTGATCCCCTCATTCAGATTATTGATAAAGATATTAAACAGAACTGGCCCCAACACTGAGCCCTGGGCTCACACTTGTGACCGGCCGCCAGCTGGGTTTAACTCCATTCACCAGCACCCTTTGGGCCTGGCCATCCAGACAGTTTTTTTACCGAGCAAAGAGTATGCCTGTCCAGGCCATGAGCAGCCAGTTTCTCCAGGAGAATGCTGTGGGAAACAGTGTCAAAGGCTTTACTAAAGTCCAGGTAGAGCACATCCACAGCCTTTCCCTTGTCTACTAAGTGCGCCACCTGGTCACAGAAGGAGACGAGGTTAGGCAAGCAGGATCTGTCTTTCATGAACACATGTTGACTGGGCCTGATCTTCTGGTTGTCTTGGACGTGGTATGTGATGGCACTCAGGATGATCTGCTCCATGACCTTCTCCAGCACCAAGGTCAGACTGACAGGTCTGTAGTTCCTCAGATCCTCCCTCCAGCCCTTCTTGTAAATGTGTATCAGATTTGCCAACTTCCAGTGAAGTGGATCTCCCCCAATCATCCAGGACTGCTGATAAATGGTGGAAAAGGACTTGGTGACCTCCTCCGCCAGCTCCCTCAGTACCCTTGGGTGGACCCTGTCCGGCCCCATGGACTTCTGTGTGTCTAATTGGCCAAGCAGGTCACTAACCATTTCCTCTTGGATCATGGGAACTTTGTTCTGCTCACCATCCCTGTCTTCCAGCTCAGGGGACTGTGTACCCAGAGAACAGCTGACCTTACTATTAAAGACTGCAGCAAAGAAAGCATTAAGTACCTAATAAGCTCAGATGACCCAAGCAGTTCAGGTCACCAGATGTTCTGGGTTACCAGAAGAAAAAGGAGTCTCACAGCCTAAATAAGGCACCATTAAATGGTCTGAAAGTGAGTGTGGAACAGTTTTGAAATCTTGCCCCACCTGGAGGGCTGTTGAGATCCTTGCTCTCTAGGGAAGCTTGCAGCTTCTGGTGTCTGGTCATATTGCACCGCAGCTGAGGTCTCTGAAATGGCAAATAAAGGTCCTTTGCACAACAAATACGGCACTCCATTTGTATCACTACTGCTACATTGATGACTCTTCAGGGCTGTATCCCATGGAAGATCTAGCCCTCTACTCCATCCTTTGCAGAGCAGGCTTTTGGGTGGAGCAGAGTAGGACGGAGACGCTGAACAGTATTATGAATCAGAAGGTTTTGTTGACTTAGTCATTAAAAAACATTTCCCCAGGGCAAAACCATGTTCTGAAAAGAACGTTAGGAGAGCAATGGTCTTCCCACCACTTTCATCTCTCATTTTCATCCAAAGACATTGCGCCCGTTCACTAAAGCCATGGTGGAAAAGCAGAGAAAAGTGAGGAAACATCCAGTTGTTGCCAGCATGAAAATTCAAGCCACACTTTTTGTTACCGTTTCCTCCCTAATCCCCATGTTTCTCCTCCTCTCTGTTCTTGAGGAGGCAATCTTATGTTTGCAACTGCCAAGGCAGCTCAGCCTCAAAGGAAGAGAACTAAGCACATCTTTTCATGCCACCGTCCTCTGAAGGCAAACAGCATCACTTGTCATGGCACGGCTGGCTTGCGGCGGGAGGTGAGCCGAAAGCAAATGTCTCAGTGCTGCGGCATGTCGGCACACTGAGCTGGGAGGCGTTTGGCTTTGGGTCAGGAGATGAGCTTTCCCGGCACTGTTTGAACAAACACGCCTACTTAACACCAGGTGTGCTCCCTCATAAACACTTCCGCTGGATGCACCCTGACAGTTGCCAGCTTGATTGACAGCCCTGCTACAGCCGGCAGCACCCGGCAGGGTTTAATGGACCTGATAAAAATCTCCAGGCATTTCACCAAAGCATAAGGAAAAAGCCCAAGTGAGTCAGCAGAAGGGTACGATTCCACATAGGGCCTCTGGACATGATTTGTTGGACTCTCACCCACTGAATGAGTAGGAGTGCTTTCTTATTGTCTCTAATGAGTTTTGGATCAAGGTTTTATCACAAGGAAAAGAAAATAAATAATGTTGATTATAAAATGCCCTACTCCCCCTCGCTTCATTTTTTAACATGATTTAAGAGTGCCCAAGGGAAAATGTTTAATCCAAAACCCATTTTGGATTGTATTTTAGGAACATGCAGGAAAGTTATGAGATGCAGCATGTTTTGAGCTTCTAGCAATTCAAAGGCAGATTTTCAAAGGCGGAGTGAAGCTGGGCACATGAATTCCTTTAGCTAGTGCAAGAGGAATACGTGCGTAACCTGTGCGCCTCTGTATGGAGTCAACAAGGTGTCAGAGAAAGTAAAGCCATTATCCCATAATATGCATGAGAATACACTTGCAGCACAGATCTATCAATGGCAATTATTTAATTATCTGGAAGTTAACTCAGAGAAATTTCACCACAGGACTGTGAAGGATGGGAATATTGAAAATCATCATGCTTCCCAAGAAGCTGTCACATACTGGTAACTTCAGTCCACCCAAAATGAGCGTGATAAATGAATTTCAAATATAGCCATCTGGTATAACTGTATGCCCTAAACAAATGACTCGGTGTGCTCCCAAAACAGCAAGGTCAGCAGCCTGTTGGGTGCTGCAAAGTTTTATGATGTAAAGAAAATTGAAAGCAAAAGCAAGCTGGAGATCAAAGATGACCCTGAGGTTGACAGATTCACATCTATATGAAACAGGGCTCCAAAGGACCTGGAGGGGTCATCTGGTCCATCTGCCTTATCCAGGACAGGGTCTGTCTCCCCTGCACAGTCCCGCAAGGACCTCAGAGAAGAAACCCCTTGAAACACTTTGCAAGCCTGCAGTCACAAAGAGCTCTTTTTTCCTCTGGTAAGATAGCTTTAACGGAATATAACACTCCAGACCCCAAAGGATTCCTGGCTGCATGTGCAAAAATGAAGCTTTGTGAGGGGAGGAGGCTGCTACGCTCCCATTGCTCATCTAGCCCATCTGCCCCAGGAGGGCATTCAGGTTTGCATCCAACAACACAGGAGACAGAGAGGAACACCATCAATGACCGACCCCACATCAGGGTGGAAAGATCAAATGAGGTAAGCAATAGGTGAGATGACAAAGATTAAAAGACACTGAGGTGTTGCTAGTGGGATGGTGGAATTATTTAAGAATTCACAGTGACAGAGTGACAACAGTTGAAATGAGACACAAAATTTTGGATGGGCACAATTTAAAGACCAGTGCTATGGATGAGGAATTCTGCTGCTGATCTCAGATGGGTTTGGGCGAAGCCTTCCACAAAATGTCCTGAGCTTTGGTTATCAGGGGAGGTCCAACTGCACCAGACCAAGATCAGTATGACAAAAATGTTAGTTACAGCATGCCACATCTTTCCCATGCTGGACTTCGGTGGTTCTGGTCTCACTAACATGCTGTGGCCTGCAAGCTAGAAAAAAATTGTATATTAGCATAATTTTAAAAACACACTTCATATGACAGCCCTTGGCAGGAGCAGAGCAAATGAAAGCCTCACTGAAACCAGGGACAAAGATCCCATTGACTTCCCTGTCATCTGCCTGAGACCATGGTTCACCCCCAGCTGTTGGATCCCACAGCACCTCGTGGACTAACGCAGATAATCCCTTCTTATCATTTTTATTATTTCCTTTTTTTTTTTCTTCCACACTGACACATGCTATAGGGACAAAGGAAAAGAGCTAAGGAGTGTATATTTTTAAATGCCCTATAGGGACAAGCTATATTTTTATGTGGAGTTTATGTGGTTTGGATCAAAAATCAATGAGGCAAGTGGTTTTGAAATCAGAAAAATTACTATGTTGCCTTAAAAAGCGTATCTTCCCCTCCCTTAAAAATGTGCTTGTTTCTCTTTATTGTTTTCCAGTTTTTCTCTTCTGAGGGCATAAGAAGAATTGACTTGAGATTTCTAGCCAATCTAAAGATGCATTGTCCCAGAAGGAGAATATTTATCTTGGTTTTTCCCTTGGTCTACATTTGCCTCCTGGGTCAATATGGATGAGCACTGACCTCAACCACAAATCAGTACGAGTTTATGCTGGCAACTCACTATAATATGCTTTGAATTAAGTAGTAACTTAATTCAAAGTAGTAACTTAATTCAGAGCCACTTTTTTTTTTCCCCAGCAGTGTAAATTCGAGGGGTGACGTGGGTAAATCAGAACAATGGATTTAGAGCCTGAAATCGCTTCAAAAACAAATGAAAATACTTCGTGTCAGAAATGACCTTGAATTGCTTCACTACCTGTTGACTCTTTCGCAGGCAGCTGGACTTACCTATTAATGGCCTTAGAAGTAAGTCAGGGATGTGAGACACTACTTTTGGGAGGGTACAGTCATAGTTCAGCCCAATAAAGATAGATATTCCCTATTTCTTGGCATCAGTTATCCAGCATCACACACAGTGGCAGGGTAGGGACAGTGTCTGGTTCAAGGTTGCTCCTTTCCTCTGTGGCAAGGTGAGGCAGAGGTGCCGGTAGGGACCCGACTGCTCTGTGATTGGCATTTTTGCATTGACGCCAGGGGAACACAGCCCATCCGAGGGGAAGGACAGCAGGTTACGCTGAATGAGGCAGCTGGGATTTGAACAACGGGTCTTACATCCTCTGGCTGGTGGGAAGAGCATTGATGTAAAATCTACGGTGACTCCAAAGGCTGCGATACAGCTGCCTGCAGAGGCACAGCTCTAGGCTTGCTGACCCATTTAGCCCTCCCGGTCCTGTGGTCCATCATGACTATAATGTGATCCATGATCTGTGTTTCACTGGTCTTACAGTGCAGTCTGCATCAGGAGCTCTCAGGTTACCATCAGGTGCTCCATAGTGGTGAATCAAGCTCAAAAGCCCATGGCAGTGGTTAAATAGAATAAAAGTTGGGATTTTTTTTTTAATATTAGCTTTTTTGTTTTATGCCTTTTGGCACTTTTTGGTTAGTTTTTCAAGATTTTTCTCAGGCAGCCTAGGTGTTTTTTCAATGAATGTTGAGATTTTCATGTAATTGTTTGCCCCCCTGTTGCTGAAGCTTTAAAGGAAACACTGGACTTTGCATGATTCATAAGAAAGGCACCAGAACTGGCAAGACCAGAACTTCAGACACATGAATTGCCCTATCAAATATATGGGATTTATCAGTGAGATCAAGGCACAACGAGCAGTGACAGACCATGACAAGCAGGAGCTGGGGGTGAAAAACGGACTCACAACACAAAATCCGTGGAGAAGAGAAATGATATGACACAAACACCCCATTTATGGTTGTAAACAGGCGGTAATCACTACCATTAGCATCATAACAGTTTCCAGCCCCAGGAGGATGGGAGCATTTTCTAGCCTGATTCTTTTCTCCCCAAAACTTCAGCCTGCTCCTGCCAAACACCCCTGGCTGTACACGGCCCCTGGAAAGATACAATCAGAACAGGCCCTTATTGTATCCCGGGGCTGAAAGGCCAGCTCCTGCTCGAGAGATGAAAAGCAATTAATCTTGAATGACTGTTTGTACAGTAACTCTCCCCCTTCCCACCTCCTGGCATTGATAAGTGGCTTTGTGCTGAGGGGACAGGAGCACCTTTCACGCAGCCCTTCAGCCCCCTGAATCCCTCCTGGCAGCTCTTGGACCAGGAAAAAGAGTCATTTAGCATTAAATCCGCAGGGGCTGCTTGACGTTTGCCTTCCCGCTTGGTGGGAAGAGTGGGGGCACAGTGGCGAGGGTCTGGCGGCAGCTGCTGGCACTGGGGAGGACCTCTGCCGCCGGCCAGAACGGCCAGCAAAGCGTGTCACTTCTTGCAGCAAAGGGCTTCTGGCTGCTTTCCAAGCCCCTGCCATGGCTGACAGAGATTCAGACACCGAAGCAATCGTTGAGACTGACAGTCAGCGCTCAGATCAGCAGGTTTCCCTCTGTGCGTGTGTGCGTACATTTATATTTTAGCGTTGGCTGTACTTCTTGCTTGGGACCAAAAACTGACTACAGACGCACACACAGACACTGAGTGAAGGATTGTGCAGTCTCATATGGGATAGAAAAAACTTCTCTCCAAAAGCAGATGGGTTCCCTGGGATCCTCATCATCATGCACTATCTTCTGCATTATGCATGGTGCTGCTTATACCCTGTTTTGGCCAGGGGAATCACTGTCAGCCCAGGCCTAAGCCGCTCTTTCATACTGCTCCAGGACCAGAGGTGAAATTCCCTTTCCTTATATCTCTCCAGATCCACGTTACCTTTGCTCAGGGTCTCAGGTGTTTGAGGACATAGGGACAGATCCATCCTAACGTGTGACACCAGTCTGGCCTCTTGGGTATCCAGCAATAGACTTTCATAAAGGAAAAAAGGGAACCATGTTAAAAATATACTTTTTAAGTCTTCACCGCCCTGTTTCTAAGGCTTGGGCCAAGGAAGAAAAGCGGGCTAGAACTGGCCTCTAGGTATCTCACACCTGGGAGCAAGAAACCCAGTTAGAGATAGGGATTTCACAGCTTAGATTTTCCACAAATATTTCTCATTTTCTGAATGCTCTGCATTTTATCCCAGAGGCTTAACCTGAGTCCCCAAATCCTTGTTCCCACAGTCCTTAGCCAACATTTCCACCAAGCCCCAGGCTCACATGATGGGAGGGCACAACGCAACGTTGTCAATGGGCCATCCCATTCCTTAGGGCAGCCAGAGGTCAGGCAGGATATGTTATTTGGGGGCTACCACATCCATTTCCATGGAGCCAAGGCCTGAGAACTGCAGAGCACCAGTTTGGTGCCCAAAATTTCCTGTGACTTCCACGTGCACTCAGTACACATCAGCATTTGCCCATCAAATACTCAAACAAAAGGAGATAATTTTTATTGCTTTTACTAGCATTTAAGTAGTACTATGAGTCTCCAGAAGAAAATTCCAGCACTGAATAGTCATGAGGACAGAGGACAGTAGAGCTAACCTTGTCAAAAGCTCTTTAACCCACTGATTGGACCATATCTAAAATATTTGAAAGATTATAAGTAATATGCACCCTTGCTAGGTGAGTTCTCTTTGGCCAATGAAAGGGACCCCAGTCAACAGCACCCTCCTCCTTACAGATTCTGCAAATTCTTCACCCTTCAGCAATGATAAATCTTGAATTGCTTGTGGATTTTGTCACCTTTCTATTTGCTGGTGACAAATTTCTAGAGGCAGACATTTTGCAACTGTCTGGATCTAAAGTGATTTGAGTGTGAACTGGGTAAAACTTGCTATTCCTGGAAGACTACATCTCCAGCTATCAATTTCTCTCCAGATTTCTTCCCCCCGTGTAAAGGAAAGCCAGGCACATGAAGGTGGGAAGTCCCAGGCAAGAGTCATCTGTGGCCTAGCTGTCCAAGAAATTGAATTCAGAAAGTAATCACCAGCCAGCCACTGACAGGAATTGGGCTGCCTCCAAACTCATTTACTTCCAGCTAGTTCATCACACTGTGTGGTAGTGTTTACTGTTGTCTAAAACCAGTTATTTTTCATGCCCTTAGACTGAGCCCTCTTAAACACCCCAAACGCGTGTGCCGTCAGACTTGCATTGCCACTCCCACAGAGACTGGGGAACCTGGACCTCTTGGGCTTTGTGCCTGGAGATGGCATTGGCCTTGACAAGGGTGTGATCTGTGATGACAGGATCTCATCGGCGTGCAGCCTGGGAACACGAAGGGGAGGATCTCCTCCCCTGGCTGCTGATTTCCATTGAAAAGTATTAAATACCCATCAAAGAAGCATGTCCCCTCCTGCACTACGTGCTCCTCAGGCTATGACCTTTCCCGCATACACTCCCATTTACATTTTTCTTCTATTTATACTACCTTTTCAGCAAACTGTTACAAATTCACAGAAACAAGAAAACCAGAAGGCTAGAAAGTCACGTATGTAAATGTCCTTTCGGGTCAGGTTACTTCCAATGGCATTTTCACCACGGCTATATTATCTCTAATTTCCAACTCCTGCAGCACTGCTCTAGGGTGTGCTTCAGCAGAGTCGCTTCCATGCTGTGCTGATAAAACTTAGCTGAAGTCACTGGAACCCAGGTAGCCCCAAACCAGGAGGAATGGGGTAAGTCTGGGGGGAATGTACGTTTTAGGTGTCAAGTGAACTAGGCTTCCTAAAGCAAGCGTCCATGCATCTCCTGTGGGGAGAGAGAGGAAGGTATTTTGAAGTCTATGATGATGATGAAGTCTGCCGAGCTGAGAGAGGTAACTGTCTTAATTGACTATGCAGAGACATTTTCACCCTTAGGCAGGTGGACTGGATTCCTCCACCAGAATTTCACATGAATGCAGAATTAATTACATGTGTGGATCCTTCCAGCCAACAAATGTTACCAGAAATCACAAATTCCCATTTTATTTCTGTCCCCAAGATATCAATGGGAACCTTTCCATCAGCTTCAACAGAACTTGAATGTTTTATATCCCCATAACAATCACAGTTATTTCTCTGAGATTTTGAACTAGAACATCACTTGCTGTCAGCTCTCCAAAATTTTACTACCATCTGCAAGCCCCTGCAAATCCCAGCCACAACTGTCTTTCACAATATCCGTCTACACATCAGTGAAACCTACAGCTTGTAAAGAGCAGATGCAGCTCAATAAAGGCAGCTGAGACATCTGAGCAGTGCCCAGGGGCTCTGCCATTTCCAAAATGCCTGGTTTCCCTTTCCAAGAGCTTGCCTCTTCTGCACGCTCCCTCTGCGTGGGATGGCTTCGGGGTGGACAGCTTCCAGCTCCTGCCGAAAACAAAGAACAGGCACATCTGGCAGAGGAGCTGCAAGACATTCATAAATCATGACTGATCATGGTGTTGCTGTGACGTGCCACAAGGATCCCTTTGAAGAGCTGTACCCAGCTATAATTTGATAAACCCAGCACTGCTTCTGCCGCTCGCGAGCGGAGCGAGGGCTGTTCCGGCGCCCCGCAAGAGCTGCGGCTTGCGCGGGGCTGAATGATCACGCTCTCCTCGTTTTCCGTCTCTTCGGATGCACTTCCCACAAGGCAGGAGAGGCGCCCTCCTCACCCAGCACCACAAAAACATATGAGGTATCAAAAGAAATCAAGACGCCAGCCACACTAATAAACACTGGGGCCTTCTGGCGTCTCTGTAAGCCTCCTAGACTGACACTCATTTTTCCTAATGCTCAGGCAGCCTTAGGAGACAAACCACGCTTGCTCGCTGCTCGAAAATCAATGGCCTATGCTGCAGAACGCTGAAAGGAATGAAATATGTCAACAAGACATTCCCACCAGGACGTCTGAGCTGGGACTGTCTCTAGATAGTCCCAAGGGTTGAAGGCATGAGGTGGCCCATGTTTAGCACAGATCTTTTTAGACTTGATCTGCACTATAAGAAAAAAAAAAAAAGTTTGAATATGTTTGAAGCTTTGCTTTTGCACAAGTATTAAGCGCCATCTGCCTGCCTTTTGTCACCTGATGTCAAAGATTTCTCTTTAAAAGGTGCTGACATGTCTCAGTTTTCTACCCCAACTGCATCCTCGTTCTACCCCAACTGTACATGGCTGGTCAAAAATGAAGAGGAATTCCATGAAAAAATGACCCATTTCCTGGGGTTTCCTGGAAGGAAATTAAAAATTCCAGTGATAAATGTTATCAAGATTTAGAAATCTGAAATATTTCAACCAGCTGTCACACAAACAGACTTTTCTCTGCCTGAAAATGAAACATTTTTGTTGTGCGTACTGGTGAGAAGGGTGGGTAAATAAAGAGTTAATAAAATAAAGGCAGGTAAATAAAGGTCAGGGAATAAATGGTGGGTAAGTAAAGGTCATTCTCGAGATTCGGGCATTGAAATGGGCACCAACAGGTATGGTTCAATGCCCAGCTGTGCTAAAGATCTACCGAATAACTCAGGGAGACCATCATCCATGTACCGGGTTCTCCATCCTTTGTAGCCTTTAGAAACACACCTTGTGCCCCCTTCCCTTAACAAAGTACTGAGTGAATAAAACTATTCAGCAATTACAGGATGGCTAGGCCTTGCAAAAGGAAGACTCTTATAAATATTTCCTAGGGCTGGATGCTGATGTAGACACAATCAAGATTGCTATGAGAACAGAACATGCAGAAAAATCAACATTTCTTTCCATGGAAACAGCGTGTCTTTTTCCTCCCCCCCCCCACAGTTTAGCAAGGGCTGGCATGTTGCACTATCTCACTGGCTTTATTTTTCAGTGGTCTACAAAACATCTGAAATTCAAAGAGTCAGTTCTCCTCTTCACCTCCACCACGTCTCTGCTGATACAACCCCGCTGACTTCAGAGATGTTGCTCAGAATTGCATCCCGAGCAGAGAGAACTGGAAACGGCCTGCATTTTAGCTGAAAAAACCAGCTGGGATTATTTCTCTTCGCAGCTTTTGCCCTCCTCTGGGCAGTAATGCAGCGCATGTCATGGGGGGTGACTTCCAGACCTTCCCTTCACACATGAGCTTTCCACTCCATTTAGCTCCCCGACTTGTTTATATTTTTGTTCAGAGTCTGTTAAGCAAATTTTAAACAGTATTTTCCTCTGTGCCAACTGTTGTATTTGGGTCACTTGTGCCTTGTATCTTGCCCAAGACAAGAATGTTAAAAATACGTATATATTAAGAATGGCTGCTCTGTTCTGAGATGAGAGAAGAGCAGCTGTGCCAGTGCTCCAGCTTTCCAAGTTTTATAGACCATGTGGGCTGTGGTTGAGATCAAAGATATAGACATATTTTCCCCCAGAAAGCCAATAATGGGAGGTTTCCATAGTGATGGAAAAGCTAATTCTACCAAAAAAAAAAAAAAGGAAATCCTCCAGGTTGCATCCAACCCTTCCGCTCACTTGGCTGCTGCAAGAGAGAAGTAGGTGCAGCTCTGCTGAGCGACACCAGAGGAACCGCTCACCCATACGGTCTATTTATGGCTTTTTTGTGTACTTCCCATGCATAAATGACTTTCGGCATTGCTGTCAGGAACAAGCAGCACACTTCACTGTGGCAGCGCCAACTCTCATCACTTTATTATGTTTTGCCACGAGTGGCACTCCTCCTAAACACCAGCTCTTTGACTCGGCCAGTTAAGCGAGGATCTCGGCTTTCACCAAAGACTCGCATCTCTGGCCTTCAGTCTTGCAGATCAAAGCTTGCAAACACAACCTAAAGGGACCTCTTTAAGGCTCAAGAAATGAACACAAGCAAAAAATAAGGGCAGGTTTTTTCCCCCAAGTGACATTTTCTGCACTCGTCTCACTGAAGTGGGAGACACGGCTCATGGGTTCTGTGTGCCCGGGCGGGCACTGCTGCTGCACGCACACATGTGGTCGCAGGAAAATGCCCCACTCGGGCAGTGTGCAAGGCGGCAATTACACATGTGCACACGCACTCCGTCCACACCAGTCCTGCAGTTTCAGTATCCACATCACCTGCCTCCTCAGCTGCTGAAAATAGCTCTTAACTGCTGCTGAGGAAGGGTTTGCCATCGCAATGTTTTTAGTTGAAAATGCTGATTCCAATCAACCAAATGATTTGGGAATTATTTTTTTTTTTCAATGTGTGGCATGCATAAAGCTATTGAAAATCTGGCTTAGACAGAAAAAGACTTTCTTTTTATGTTTTTGAGAGAGACCTTTATACAGTTTTTGTTTTCAGTGCTTTACAACAGATGGGGAGATTTGGCCTTTGGAGCTGCCTATCTCTAGATGGACTGCCAAGGGAGCTTGTATTTAAACAAATCAAGTTAAATAAAATTATTCTCACGCTGTAGCTACATTTAGATAATCCTAAAGATACTTTTAAAGCCTAAACCATAATCATAGAATCATTTAGGTTGGAAAAGACCTTTAAGATCATCAAGTCCAACCGTTAACCTAGCACTGCCAAGTCCACCACTAAACCATGTCCCTAAGCACCACATTTAAACACCTTTTAAATACCTCCAGGGATGGTGGCTCAGCCACTTCTCTGGCCTTCCACTTCCACCTCTTCCAATGCTTGACAACCCTTTTGAGGAAGACATTTTTCCTAGTATCCAATCTAAACCTGTCTTGGAGCAACTTGAGGCCATTTGCTTTCATGCCAACACTTGTTACCTGGGAAAAGAGGCTGACCCCCACCTCACCACAACTTCCTTTCAGGTAGCTGTAGATACTACATGCAAGGCAGAGCGAGTACTTTGTTATAACCTCTTTTAAAAACAAAATGAATGTTTCATTCAAATCAGTTGAATGAAGTCTCAATATTTTGGCTTGCCTGCAGGGCAGACAAACCATTTCACCACACAGCCCTTCTCTTTTCCTGGCTGTGTGCTACCTTCCATGCAGTAAAGAGTGCCAGGTAAAATGGCTTTGACGTTAACAGATTATGAGCTCCGTTTCTGGTAACGGACAAGCCTGGCATCTTGTTGTCTTTTCCAGACACTTCTGACTCACAGGAAAATGGGCTGGAGAGGCCAGCAGTATTTTGAACAACTCAAGGCCTTTTTGGACTGTGCAATGCATCCATAGAACAGTTAGCTCAGAAGCGATGGGCTCAAATCTGAACAGAAACTATGCACTTGGAAAGCTTGCAGAGCACATATCGCATGCAACAAAATCTGCCAGCTTAAGATGGATATAAAATTTTCTGCAAGTCCTGAGCTGACACAGTTAATCATGGATGGCCATAGGGCACTGGTCACATGCAATACTGCAAGGTAGATGGAGCCCTACCTGTCCTCCCTCCAACAGGACTGGAGACAGACAGCATCTCCTGAACAACCAGACACATCACCCTTTGCAGGACTTGTCCACAATATAAACAAGGATGCAGATCTCTGTGCCTGGACACACAGTGGGGACTCAGACATTTCACTCCAGAGGCTGCTGTGACTGTTGCGGGTACACAACAGCCTGCACTGAATTTCTCTGGAGCCAGAGGTTGCTCCCTGGCCTGGGTACCACTGACAGTAGAGATTAATCTTTTTTGAGAGGCTGGCATCTGTCTTCATGCTGCATTAAAATATTACCTCCCTTTCTACCACTCAGTAAATGGAGAAATCTTCTTTCACAGAAGAAATAGCATTTAGGATTGATTGCATGGTGATTGATTGCAGTGTCAGTTGTTTGGGTTCTTTTATTTGCAATTATGTAACTTTAAAAATCCAAAACAAAACATGATTGGTGTACAACAAAAATCATGTTTTATTGAGGTTCATTTTGATAATACAAGAATTTATCTTTCCTCCAGCACAGGATTTTTAAAAATACCTGCATGACTTAGTGAAGTACTTGCATTTCAACAGGATTATATTTCCCAATGCAAAGACTCTGTTGGCATTTGTCCAGCCAGCTCTAATTACTGCTGCTTTATGTGACTAAGAAGGAATTCAAGCCTGTACACCCTATCTACGATGTCTGTCATTACCAAAGTTTAATCCCATGTAGCTTTCTGCTGTTTATTATTTATTCACAGCCTATGCTGAATAAATAGCAGTGAAGAGATCGGCGGAAGAATCATGTTTTCTTTGGCATTCCTTGGTATGAGCGTTTTACTATTCAAAGCATCTGACACTGTGCTTGCTGTTTGTTCTGCTGCAAAGATATATTGCCTGACCATAATTTCTTCTGCTGTGTATTAGGTAGGTCATTGCTCCTGAAATGAAATGCCAGGCTACGAGCTATAACAGAAATTCTAATATGCCCAGTGGTGCTGCAATATTCCTCTGCTTTCATTAACATCTAAGCTAAAATTTTTAGAATCCAAGATGGATGGCATGTAGTTTCCTTTCCCCTTTACCTCCTTGTTAAACTATGCGTAGAAACAACCTTGCTCCCCGTTCCTCTGTGAAATGAAATATTAATCAACACTCAGTTAACAATTTGCAAAATGTTTCTTAACCTTACCTAAGGTCTGAGCTTGATTTGAAAGTATCACGAGAGGAAGCAGAACTCAGCCCAGTTTCTGCCCAGGATTTGTCCTCTGACACTGCCCAAGTCTCTGTACCTCAGTTTCCAAATCTCTAAAACCAGGATAAGTATTAGATCAAGATCAAAAGAAGGGGAAAACATTTAACAGAGCCTTCCCTGGCTCTTTCCAAAGCAGAAACTTCATCATTTCAGTGAGATGGCAACACCTGAAGCATGTCTAATACTCACTGATCTCATAAGACTTTGTAAACTTCAGCCCACTGATGTCAATACGCTGCTCTATGAGCTGTGAAAGAGCTGCTGAGGAGAGGTACAGTCCCATTTCAAACTGCAGATTGATCATAAATAAATGTATTTGACATATAAAAAGCAATTTAAGGATACCTCCTACTGTCTCAATGGCTGTGCAGTAAAGCAGTTCCTCCAACTGCAGGTCAAGACCCTAGGGAGGCTGGAAGGGCTGGGGAAAGGATTGCAAAGGATTAGGAGAGTCATAACAGGGTGGCTTATCTACATTTTTAAGCATTTAATTGAGTATTAGCTATGTTAATCATAAAAAAGAATCATTTTAGGAGAAAAAAAAAAAGAAAATAAATAGAAATTACTCAGACCTCCTGCAGTTCAGAGAAGGGAGAGCTGAATTCATCAGCTGCTGGTCTCTGCAGCAACCGAGTTACAAGAGACAGGTCAGGAGGTGCTGGAAGCTGCTGAGCTCAGGAGTGGTATATGGGGGGTCAACAATAAGTAGGTGCTCACTTTTCCTCCTGATAAAAGAACACTTAAGTATCGCACAGAAATAACAGGTTCAAACACAAGAAAAGACTTTGGTTAAACTGTGGGACTCCTCAACACTGAATGCTCTGGATATCAGACATTTGCCTGGATTTAAAAAGCCACTGGGCAAATTCACAGAAGAAGCAGTGATGCAGAGCTATTAAATACAAGAGGTACCTTGTAGTTTAGCTGCAAATCACTGACAGGAAGGAAAATATTCTTGAGAAGCAACATCACCTTTGCCATCTTCATGTGCTCTTCCCCAGATCACTAAGACACAGGCTCCTGACCTGAGGGGATGCTCTCCCTGACCATCTCTTCCAACAGCTGACAACCTTTTCCCACAAGGAGCCACTCCACACTCCCTCAGCATGGGGAACTTGCACCTACAGACAAGAATTACCCAGCTCATGCCCCCTCACCCTGGGATTATTATACTGCTACTGGCAATTAGAGGTATTTAGCAGTTCTTGGGTAATGTAAAGATTTTCCTACCTGCAGAGGAAACAGCTGTTGCTGCTCTGGAGGCAATGAGCAAGATGATGGTAGCAGCAAGCAGAGGAGCTGATGTTGCTAACGAGCAGACTGTATCGGAGGGAAGTTTAGATGTAAGCTGAGCTGCATTCAGAAAGGCTGCATGAAGGCAGGTGTGTGTGTGGGGAGAGGCTGGAGCAGGTCCTGCTTGCAAAAACCACCCAACCAACCACCCAACCAACCAAACCAATCACCCTCCCTGTGATGGGAGGTATGGTTTGATGGAGGAGTTATCACAGGGAAATAGGGAGACCTGTGTGCAGGGTTCTGTTTTTACTTGGAGACAAATCTCCAGGAGCTGCTGATCACTGTGACGAGCTTGGGTGGCTGCACACCCTCCCTGGGGCAAAGTGGCTCATGCAGGGGGTGCTGCACCAGGATTCAGCACAGTGGTGTTTAATTCCTGATTTTAACATGGCTTTTTGGTTTTGTGTCACTGCGTTGCTTAATCTTTTGAGGCCAGGATTTCCATATGAGAAAAGGAAGCTAGCAGTATGTCATATGATGTCCTGACTATTTAAGGCTGCGTGTTCCTCGTAACGAGTTTTGGCTGTCACTGTATCTCTCTGCAGTGCCCAGCACAGTGGGGGCTAAAATTTATCGGGCATAGCTAGGCACTGTTGCAATAAGAAAGCAAATTTCCTACTGTAGATGGTTCCTCATGGTGGTGGGTTGTTCAGGTTTTGGTATTTTTTTTAATTGCCTCTTTTCATTTTCATTGTGGGAGATGCATTTTGATTGGGTTTTATATGAACACCCCTGTGAAACCTAGCATCCGAAGGAACACTAGGCAAATTATACCTATTTCTTGTCTATGTTTTAAGCATTTCTGTTCCCACTTGAAAACCTTTTCAAAACCTTCTCCTCCCACACAGGAAACAGGGGTTTCCAGCTCCTCGGAGGCTCAGACTTCTCAAGAGCTGTGCACCTGGGTAAGTTATAGTTTCCATATAGCACATGCATTTCCAGCATTTTCCCTGTGGTCATCAGAGATCCCGTAAGAAATGTACATGTGCATGCTCGGAGCTGCCAACAGAGTGAGCACGAGGGGATAGACCGTAACAGAAATTAAAGTGTTCTTTCAGGAGACCACAGTCTGATTTTGGGTTATGCTGAGCTAAATCAGAAGGTGCTCCTGTAAAATCACTCCCTGTAAAATGAATTCACAAGTCAGAGAAAAACTGGGCCTCCACAATGGTGTG
The DNA here is from genome assembly GCA_034008185.1 of Gorsachius magnificus. NCBI lineage: Eukaryota > Metazoa > Chordata > Aves > Pelecaniformes > Ardeidae > Gorsachius > Gorsachius magnificus. The sequence goes on from CM067084.1 coordinate 74,235,971, forward strand.
GGCTAATGGGTTTAAGAAAACTGCAGTGGAGTCGTGTTAACGACCTCTTGGCTCTATTACGGGGATTCTCTGCAATTTCAGCAATAGCTCTGTTGAAGGCGCCAAGCCCTTCTGTAGACAGCATCTTCTGCCAATCAAGTGTTATGTTCATCTTAGAGCTAACTCAGCAATGTTTTATTTTTGTTGTTTGTTTGTTTGTTTCAGGGAAATTGCCTTGAGCTGAGCTGATCTGAATCTCCTGTTGGTGCAACTTTGCTCCAGTAAGGCTGCTCCTGATGGATGTGGGGTAAGGGAACACAGAACCAGCTCCTACGTGGGTTGGGTGGAATTCCAGGTTCTTGGCAGCCGAGAGATTTATAATCAAGGGAGGCAAAAAGTTAGAAACCACGTGTTGGAACAAGGAGTAAACATCCTGGGTTGTATCAGATCGCATAGATGTTGTAAGGGTCTGGTCCACGAGGGACTTGGAATGAAGGACAAAATATGAGCCCTTAATTCCACAAAGCACTGACATTCTCCACCTATTAAATTAAACAGGAAATTAGTGTTGAGGGGAACTTGCAGAATCATTAATAACTACTTTGTTTTGTGGGAAACCAAGTGGATATCCATCTCCCTCGCTGTGCGCTGTTCTCCTGCTTGCATGAAAACTTTTACACTGTGGTCATGTCAAGAGCTCGGCATGTACATTCCCATCTAGTGCTGTCTAGTGTGTGATGAGATGGTCTGGTAGGTGTTAGAGTAGAGTAAATATTTTGAGAAATAAAGTAAATGGCAGCTTGTTCTCCCCACAAGGCTTTCTGTCTGAATTTGCAGACGCAGACTGGAGAGCAACTCCATAAAGAAGATGTAGAGAGCTGCCACCTCCATGTTTCTTTCATGACTCCCATGTCAAGAGCTTCCACCCCTGCTCTTGGAGCAGCATCTTGCTCTGGGAGCCACCCCCAGATTTCAGTGGTGCTATTTGTGCAGAGTAATAAGAGGGCAACATCTGGCCTTATGTTTTACAAGGGTTTTTTGCCCAAGCTTGCAAACAGCCCAAATACCAAGAAATCAGCTTTCTGCCGCAACAATTTTTCAGTTTCTGTTAAAATGGCCACGTTATTTATAACACTTACTCTCAAGCAGTGTCTGTAATGTTAATCATTCATATAGATACTTGGAGGAGAAAGGGGGATGAGTCTACTCTCTTTGGCCTCGGGGTAAACATAAACTGCTATTCCATGTGGTAAAGCCAGCCAGATCGGGCCCAAAGAGACCGGGCAACACAGGAGACAGGGTTATAGTTGTACTAATGAAAGGACATGGTGGGTGGCATGACATTATCTGAGGCATTTGCCTACCTATGTACAACTGTAAAACCATCTCCCAGCAAGAAAACCATTCTTAATATTATTCTGCTTCTCTGACTATCAAGATGTTATAAGGCTTCTGAACCTGACCTGCGGAGCAAACTGACAGCAAGAGTCCCTAAATAATGGCACATGTCATTATGAAGACATTATTTCTCCAAGTATTTTAGAAAGGGTTATCGTAGAAAAGGGAAGTTCAGCTCCATCCCTTCCTTTAGTTACACAACTCCAGTCACTTAACGTCAGCTCTTAGCTCTGGGAAAGTGCCTGCTTTAAATGGCTCTGGCAGAGCTTTATTACTGCTCCATTCATGCTCATTTTCTTCATGAAAACTGTCACTATTAGTCAGCAACTGCTGCAGACACGGGACATTCATCAGGTTCAAGTAGGCAGAAAAAAATGAGTTTGTTATATCAAACCTGGCCCTTTGAAGCTCTGTGAAACAAGGCTGTTGCCACCTCGGGGAGCTCGGAACAGCCACGTCAACATCCCAAAGTGCAGCAGAGCCTGCCAAAGCGCCGTGGCCGGTGGCTCGCTGAGGTCCTGCAACATGGGTGGTGCTCCTGGCCGAGGCGAGGCAACGGCATCTCCTGCAGGTCCACTGCGGTACACAGCCATCAGCGCTGCTGTCTGCAGCTCCTAATCCCTTCCTGGCCCCAGCGGGTCACCTGCAGCCCCTAGGCCTGACCCTGCCTCAGAGAGGAACTGAAATGCCTCCCAGCAACAGCGACACTTCCCTGGGCAGACTTTCCCTTGAGTAAAAATGGCATCGAAAGATGGGAAACACACAACTGCGGAAGTTTACTGTGTGCTTTACCAGCCCCCTCTGGTGCTGCTGTGTGTCTCCTGCTCAGTGAACATAGAATCACAGAATTGTTTAGGCTGGAAAAGACGTTTAAGATCATCACGTCCAACCGTTACCCTAACCCTGCCATCCCACCACTAAACCATGTCCCTAAGCACCACATCTACACATCTTTTGCATACCTCCAGGGACAGGGACTTGACCACTTCCCTGGGCAGCCCGTTCCAATGCTTAACCACCCTTTCAGTGAAAAAATTTTTCCTAATGTCCAACCTAAACCTGCCCTGGCGCAACTTGAGGCCATTTCCCCTTGTCCTATCACCCATTACCTGGGAGAAGAGGCTGACTCCCACCTCACTACACCCTCCTGTCAGGCGGTTGTAGAGAGCAATAAGAACATAGTCAGAGCTCTGCAAACAGCACCATTGGGCTAGTGTCCATCACCAGGGAAAGGAATAAAAAACCCACCCTACTTTATTCCTAGCCTCAGGTTTTCTTGCCCTGATGACCAGGCATACCAAGGCAACAGGATCCTAATAGCCAGTGCCCTCCAAATACAAGTCAGGTTTGCCAGCTGGAGGAAAAATTAACACCCCTTTCCCTCTCAAGCCACCCAGCTGACCAACAGGTTCAGCAGCTGTTTTAAAGCTCTGATGGAAGCACAAAGGTCCAAGTGGCAAGGTGGTGTAAGGAACTGGCTTTAATGTGCAGGTGCTCACCTCTGCCTGCATCTATGGAGTATTGTCTGGGCTAGGGCAAAACATGTCAGCCAGGAGCACAGGCAATGATGTCAGATGGTCACAGAACTAACTCCTTGCAGCACTGCTCAGGAAAAGGGGCAATGTGGGACTGATTAGAGTATAAATCCTCCAGCAGAGCTGGCCAGGAAGAGGAGCAATAGCAGATGGGTCCTTAAATTCACTACTGAATCCCTGCTGCTATGCAGAGCTCATCTCGGTTGCTGCCAACACCTCTGCAGACAGCAGGGTCTACACAGACCTTACAGGTGCCTGCCTTCCAGAGCCAGCAGGACACACTGATCACTGTGATCCATACAGCGCAGGCATATGCATCTCACCCAGCGAACTGTGCATCAATTAGCCCCCTAACCAAAGGGTGATCTGATTTCTTGGGTAGGTTCCCAAGGCAAGAAGGGGAGCGTTATTTGCATGGGAATCCCATAAAGAAACCCCAGAAACTGTAGAAAATAGCAAGAGGAACCTTCTCCCCGAATCACTGCTCCTGCAGTCACCCTGCACAACGCTGACTCAGAGACCAGCAGGCTGCCAGAAGTGACAACTTTCCTGGGAGATTTAAAACCAAAGTTCCCTCTGACAGCTTAATCCTTTGCGTGTATATAGCACTTCACATGCCCAAATATTAGCTGATTCATGGTTAATTAACTTGTGGTTATAAATTTCCCCTGGCACTTTTTGCAAGGCTCAGGATGTGAATGTTAAACCAAGTGTCCCAGGCAAATTGCAGCACTGTAAGAAAAATAATGGGGCAGATCATCACCTGGTCTAGTGCAGCTCTGTAGATTTACTTGAGCCCAGGGCCTGACCCAATGGTTCTTGAATTCATTAAAGCAAACTGCAATGAATGAACTGCAGAGCTCCTTCCTATACCTCACTTAATTCCCTGCTAAGGCAGGGGACATGGTATATTTAGTATGCTCACATTTATTCAGATGAGTATTACGGCATAGCGATGGAGGAGCTAAAGAAGACAAAGTGGTTCGAGGCAATGGAATTGAAGGGGTGTTGCAAAAGAGACCACTCTGTGTGAAGGCACGACCTAGCCCTTTGCTTGAGCAGGGTGCAAAGAGAAGGGAAAATTGTACCCAAAAAGAAACACCACAGGGTAGCTTGCTCACCTCGTGTGTCACGCAGAGCTGTGAGACATTTAACTGAAGCTCAGGTCAACTCCCTAATGGCCTCTGAGAGGGAACCTGTATGTCCTGAGCTGTCTCCCTAGGAGGACCATAAGCGCACCTCCCATCCTCCTCTGCTTCATGTCAAGGTCATTGGAGAACCTAAAGAATTTTCCAGAGAGCTATTTTCCTTTTGACAAGTGCCAATCCAGTGAAACCAAAATTATTCATAAGGATTTCCAGTCCATGCTTTTTGACCTGGGGAGGAAAGGTTTTGGAAATATTAAACAGCTACACACACACACATACCCTTCTGGATCTCTGTATGCGTATCAGCCCCATTTTGGCTTATACCTCTACACTGTTAAGCCTAATATTTAATGAACCTGATAAATACTTTCCAATAGTTCAGTGGTTGCTCTTCCAAGCATAATTTGTGGAGGGCTCTGATAAGTACCTCTGGCTTTCCCAGGCATCTAGCCCCTCTGTAGAGTGCTGCCACACTAACCTTGAAGAGTTATGTGCAACCACAGCACTGCTGAATTTGATCCTTGGGAACGGTCTCCTTTCTCTGCTATGATTTTGGTACAACTCTGGGACTGAGGCACCCTTTGGGTAGCCACCCTGACATCAGGACACAGCACTGGCTTCACACAAATTTGGGTCACAGGAAAGGAATTTGAGGAGTCTATCAGGTGCCATCAAGGAGTTGAGACTCCTTTAGCATAGAATGAGTAAGCCCTGGCTTACTGAAAACTTGTTACTGGAGATGACAGTAAGGATGCATATACAGAACTAGAGAGCTTCAGATCAGCATAAACTACTAGAAAAACATGGAAACTTTTTTAACAAGAGTGAAAAGGTTTAGGGTGTGCATCTTAGAAGGGGGATGCATGTAGTCTGGCCAAAAAACAGCTTGCGTACTGGGATAGTTTGGGGTGACTGAGAATTCTATTGATCCATCAGCACAAGACCCAGTTCAGGAGCAATTATGCTGGTATAAAGGTGCATTAAGGCAGAGATGTGTGTTTGCTGAGGGAGGAACGGGGCCTGTTTTACAGCTGCTCTCTAATGCTCCTTTTATGAAGATCACATCAACACCACACCTAGCAAAACAGACCCCATGGACACTGCCCACCTGCTTTGTCTGCAACAGTTTAAATAACCATCCAAAGTGAGCTGGGCTAACTGCACTGACTTTGCATCAAAACCAACAAAGGACCTTCACATACTGATTTGCACCAGATTTGCTGATGGAAACACTTGCCAAGGGGCAAGAGGTCGTCAAAATAATAGTATTGCCATGGATAAACCCTAAATTTGGATTGGGACTTTGTGCTAGATGCTGTAGAAAAAAAAAAAAAGATAACACTGTGGACAGTTTCTAATCCAAGTGTGTTCTAAGTCTAAAGTAAGAGGCAACAGAGAGATGCAGACAGAGGGGGAAATAAAAGGAGATGATGAGACATTGTAGAGCAACACACCAGAAAGCCATCTCAGCATGTTAGTACTCACCAGTTACCAAATTCTTTGGAGGAAACATGGAGTTTTAAGGAGGGATTTCAGGGATAGCTATAACCAGATGGGCACCACAGACACCTCCTCAATGGGAGGAGGACAGCAGCTTTGCAGTGCCGATGACACTGCCAGAGCTGATAACTGTTCCCTTTTTGTGTGGAGACAAAGCATAAAGGAATATGGTACAAAATAATGAACAGTAGAGAGATGGCAAATAGGTTACACACACTTATCCTCTCTCAAAGTGCCAATGCATGAGAAGCCAAAGGAAAACAAAAACAACTAAAGGAGGAAACCCCTTCTTTTTCTATATGGGCATTATTAACCTGAGGAACTTACTGTTGTGTGATTTCACTGAGTTAAGACACTAACAGGATTCAGAAACAAAAAGGATTCTTCTATTTTTACTGGGCAAACTGACTGATATGTCAGGAAGGAATTAATCCTCAGGGTAGTTTGTTCCATAGGGTATGGGAGAAGGGTGATCACTTAATATCTAATAATACATAAAGAGGAATGGAAATGTCCTCTGCAATTAAAACACTTGAGTGCTTGTGTGGATTCTCAAGTGTCCAATAAATCCTGAGGACCCAGTGCAGCCTATCAGCAAGGGCATTAACAGGGCCTCTCCATCCAGCGGCTTATTTACATTTCTAAGATCTCAATATATTTGAAATCTCTACCTTTCTGTTATGTTCAGTTGAAACTGGCTTGTGAGTTAAAAACTAGTTAGGGAACACACCTGCTACATAAACATCTACACGCACCCACATAACATACTGCACAATGGCACAAGTCTCGTTCTGTTATGAGGCCAGCCTAAAAAGCAGCATGGGCACAGGAACATCACCCTTTTGACCACTTCCCAAAATCGGGACCTGAATTCACACCAGCATTTTATACCTATGTTCCCAGGGGGGAACCGTGCTCAGGACCAGGATGGCAGGCAGGGGCCGGGCGGCTTCTGATAGCCCAAATCACAGAGCGGGGGGCATGAGAGGCACACTCACCTCCCTCCATCCACATCTGAGTGTTTCTTCATACATAGAAATTTTGGGGTGAGGGACTTCAACCATCTCCCAGATCCCCGAGAAGAATATTATGGCCCTGGTGCTTGGGGGACATGTGCTGGAGGGCACAGACTGCGATTGCCAACCCCTGGCCCCAGGTGGGCACGGATGCTCCCTGAGCAAGCCCCCTTGCTGCACAGCCAAACCTTCGCACCCACCAGAGCGCGTCGGCTCGCTTCCCCACGGCTTTCACAACAGGGCTCACCAACCTCCACTGCAATCTACGCTGGAGCCATCACTCAGTGATTTGTGATGTACTGAAACACAGTTTACATTGCAAAAAGCTCTAATATGTCCCTGGAAAGCAATTAAGAGTGAGTTGCATATGAGTGTTAAGGGTTTTGCTTCGCGAGCAGATGTCCTCTTGGCGGAGGCACCGCCGACCTCTCGCTCCAGCAAGCTTTGCTCCACCTCGGAGCCACGGCAAGGAGAGGGGCCATCTTGCTCCTCACCAGCCAGGTTGATTTTTATGAGGCCTTTCTCCGGAAATAAGAAGTATGGTAAAGTGAGGTGATCTTCCCCCATGGCTGCTGGTGTGGATTATAGAGCTGGCAGCAGCAGGAACGCATTAAGGAGAGCTCCCAGCAACGGGTAAGTTTTAAAATGAAAGCTGGCTCAGTGTTAATGTGCAAGTAATGTGTCCCAGCTGTCTTTAATAAAACAGCCAGCTGAAACTCAGCATCATAATAAACAGAGCAGGGATTTCACAAACATCCTGGCTGCTCAGAAAGAGACTGTCTTTTTTTTAGGTTGGTTTTTTTTTTTCTCAGAGCTTGATTAAACATTTCCTGTTTTCAGCTTTCTAGAAAGGTCCTCAGAAGCCTCCCCCTGCTGCTTTCATGCTGGCAGCCTCATTTTTTAAGGCCCTCTCCTGATCCCAATGCGACACAGAAACAGGAGGATTTGTGTGGACCTGATGCCTGGGCAAGAAATGCCTCAGCTGCAGCTCCAGCCCCATCGGGTTTGACGCCATCCCTGCAGGCATGGGGTGGCATGTTGCTGACAGCAGTCCCAAACATCTCACAAGACCCCAGAGAGGAGCCTCATGACCCGTCACATCCCATTTGCAGACAAGGTGTGGAGGAAGTTGTCTGCAGCTGGGAAATAAACCTTGGAGCATCAGTGATTTTCTCTTTGTCACGGATTCAGGCAAAGTCACCCAAAGGCTGGACCATCAGAGCTGATTAAGGGTTCAATAACTCACATAGGAACAAGCCCCTGAAGCAGAACCTGATGCAGCAGTGGGGCTGGGTTTCATCCCATTGAACTCAGGTCAGCCTTTAGAGTCTGTCCCAGCCAGTGGAGAAAAATAGGCACCTTTGGGCACAACTGATCTGAATTAGAGTTTCTTTTGAAAATAAAATTTAACATATCCTAGAAGGACACGGACATGACTGTGCACCTCTCTTGTGTCCATAGCCAAACCTCGCATCCATCCCATGGCTGCATCCAGCCCACGTCTGGAGGAGGGGAGGACAGTCTCCTGGCCATGCTAGTCCTTTTGACCATCCAGGGCTTCTACAGCTCTTTCCACAAACTCCTCTGAATCAGGGAAATGGAAGAAATAACATGCTTTCTTTCTCAGCTTTTTCCCCAACCTCTAAAGACCAATCAGGGCTTGAAATCCAAAATGAGGGATGAAAGCTGCCTTGAAATTCTCACATGCTCCTGCCTATGCATAGCAAGCAAGCGGTACACCTGACCTTCAGCTGAGGTACGCAGGCATTTTGCCAGCCATTAAAATCAAGTTTCACCAATTAACTTCCAGTAGTGGAGGATCTGGCTAGAAGTACTCAACTTTAATCCCAGATAATGCGTGACAACTTTCAGTGCGCTCATTCCAAATGTTTCATGGGCTTCAGTATTTCCTATAGCTCTGTACAAACTCCCACAAACATATAAATCATCTCTGTGGTACAGAAGAGAGAAAAGGCTCGAAATGCTGACTGTAGCAGAAGTAGAAATATCTCCTCATCATCTCCTGGTTTCAGTGGTATGTGTCCAAATATCTCTAGAATTCAAGCTTTGCCTGTTGTTTAGAAATGCCTATGATTTCTATGTCATTATCTGGATAGCCAGCTAGTGATCCCTTTGTGATTTGGAATTTAACTTCTTCTTGCCTGAACTTTCCACATCTGACAAGGCTGTTGCAAAGATTAGTTAATATTGTAAGGTGGTGATTAATGAACGGATCTTTCAAAACACAAAGTGCTGCCTGATGCTGAAGATTTTCGTGGAAGTTTGGAGAGTGGCATTCCTAAGGAGCTGGTCTGAACTTAACCTCTCTAGATCATAAAATTATCATACATACCAACAAGAAATGGAAATATTCTCTGTCAACAAGCTGGTGAACAGTGAGGGCTTCAGTTGATGCTTCTGGCTACTCATAAATTTCTGCAGGATTTGTAACATTCTGAGGGAAGTTCCAAGAAAACAGAATCATTTTCTTTACCCCGCAGTCTTATTTTACTTTGAATCCTCAGCATTTTCTTTTCCTAAAACAAGGTATCAAAATATCTTGGATGGAATTATTCAATACATACTGTGAAACACCTTGCCAAAAAACATTCACTTCAAACAGTATTTGTTTGGAGTACCTGAGTTTTCATTCAGCCTCAGGAATTCTGCTTAGCACAACTCCTTAATATTTTAAAATGGAAACAAAACAACATTAAAATTTATCAGCCATACGCAGTGGTCTTTTAGACTTTGTACATTGATCTTGGGTAACTGAAAATAAGTTTTTCTAAAGTTTTGTCAATTTTTTTTACATGTATTCATCCTTTTTTCTCTACTGTACAATCTTCTTTATTATCCACTTACAAGTTTTCAGAAAGCTTCCCTTAAGGTTGTGAACAGACTGAAGATAAAGTGTAAGCACATAGCTCTCCTCGGTAATACATACCTTGCCTATTATCAATATTTCTAAAATAACTATCAGTGAAATATTTCCCACTTTCAGGATTTTTTCCAGACACTAGTATGACCATCCCACAGAGGCATTTAGAGTAGCTCACACTCTTTATGGTTTTGTAGTCTATGCAATAGACTGATCCACAAATGCAGAAAAGGGATTTATTTCAACAACGAGCTAAAATATTTTCCTAAAAAAGTTTCTACCCAAGAACAACTTTATGTCAAAAATGTGACATTCTTTAAGAACAAGGAAAAAAAGCCCAAACCCTTTTCAGAAACTTTTCTATTTAAAAATTTAAAGACAATATCCTTTCTCCCTGTTTGAGCTGCTTCCATTTGAGGACTAAAGAAATAAATATTTCTCCTGCTGAAAAAGCATGGGGGGAAAAAAGACTGAACTAATTTTTTCTCTCTACCTCAATGCTCCCACTGTAACAAAAAAATACACAAAATCAAAATGAAATACAAAGTCGAGAATCAGAAATCATCCTCTCAATTTTCATTATGTCACAAGGTATGAGTTATCTTCCCAAGTGTGAGAGCATTTCTGATGAAAGCAAGTCCTGGTCAAAATTGGCTTAGCCTTAAAATGAAATGCTGTCCAGGAAGAAGGTTAGATTTTGCTGGGCTCAAACTTTCTATTTCAGAGATTTGCCAATCAAGCTACTGTTTTGCTCTGCAAATTGCCATTGAACTCACATCTCGGACTGTAGGCAAAGTAAAACATTACAGTCCACACTACAAAATCTGCCTAGGAGCCTGCCCAGGACAGGTGGGCAATTTGACCTTTGGAACAGTTGGGTCTTTTTATTTTCTGTTTCTAAAGCCTGGAATTAAACACTGGTCTCAACGAAATAACCTTGAAAGAGGCCTTCAGATAGCACAACCTGTGTCTGCTGTACAGTAATGCTTGCAGGGCTGAAAAGGGAACAAGCCTCTATTGTTTTTGATGCTGCCCCTTCCCCCAAGATTTCTGGTCTGACACATACAAAGCCAGGATAAAGGAAAGGGGCTGTTATTATCCTCCTCCACGTCTCTATTTTATGGGCTGAAAACCAGGACAGAAGGTCCCATGACTTATTCTTGGACGCACACCGAAAGTCTGTGCCAGCAATGGTATTTAACCCAGCTCTTTGTCCTAGGCCAATGTTTTATCAATAAGACCCATTTTTCCTTCCATAGATTTTTTCCAGAAAAATACACAGTTTTAGACTGTCCCTGCTCCTTTGCTATGGCACATCATCCCTGTCAGCCATTCCTCGGCATCTGCCCAACTAACGTGTCCATCACTTGTTAGCAGCTTCATCCCTCTAAGAACATTGTTATTGTCATGATGCTCCGCTGAGATCAAAGGTCCCAACCAAGATGGAGGCTTGGTTGTTTTAAACATCACCTAAAATTACATTTCTATAAAATCAACCTTTTCATAAAGCAAAAACTCTTCTAATAGAGCTGACACATGCTCAGCTTCAGGTACAGCACATCCTTGGTTGTGGATGAGCAACTACTGTTCACTAAGTCATCATTTCTGGGAATGGAGAGACAATTCCCCATGGCACCAAACCACAGTTCTTGGAAAAAGTGCTATTTGTGATTGGGACAGACAGGGTCCCTTTGCCAGGTTGAAGACAACATTGGTACAGGCACATCCAGCTAGTTCAAAGCACTGTTAAGAGTAGCAATATCATTCTCTAGTGGAGATCTACTTTGGCAGAGCTGGAGATTAAGCTGATGTCTCCCAAATCTGTACTAAATAAAGGCAGAAATGAGTGATGGGAGTGTTTGCTCAGGCTCCATGATGATTATAACATGTTTTTTATTGCAGGAGAGACTGCTAATTTTAACTCCATGCATACTAATTAACGGTCAAGCATACTTTTTCCAGATTCTCCAGCAGTCTAAATGGGAAAGCTCATATTTATTTTCAAGAGATTAAAGAATGTGATGTCCATATTAAATGATTATTTAGGAACTTCTACATTCATTTGTGTGTCTTGTCAGAGTTAGTCTTGAACCCCACGCTAACGTTAATGGGATAGAAACTCACTTGGGTCCTGCCATAGAGGCTGTGCTGTGCTTATATCAGTAAACAAGCCCAGCTTTTGTGAGATTGTTTTATATTTGTTTTTGTTCTATAACTGAATGAAAACCAAACTTTCTAAAGTTGTTTCACTCACAGGAAGAAAAAGATATGAAAGGCCATCCTGGACCACAAAAACCTTCCTCATAAGAAACAGCTCCAACAAACCAGCTTTTACTGACCTAAAGAAGAGGAAGATGTAAAGAAGCACAATGAAAGAAGAGGTGGTTGGAAGACTTCAGACCAGCTGCAGAGGTGAGAGCCTTTATGCATAGTGCAGGGGAGGATGGTGCCATCACTGTGTCATCACTCCAGTGGCACTTTGGGCCCGTCTATTGCGGTACGGAGGAAAGCCCACCTCTATCAGTAGGGGAAGAAGGCATGGAGAAGGCAATTTCCCTTCATGCCACCCATATTTAGCTCATTTAGGGCATGGTCTACTCCAGGGGAAACAGTCATGGGCACCGTACTATCAACATCCATAGCAGGGACAGAGTCTAGCTTCAACACCAAGGAGAAAGAGCTTCAAGTAGACCTTCCTGTAGACTCTCAGACTGACCTTGCCAGAAGTGTCTTGCTATGAGGGCTTTTATTTTGTTTGTTTGTTTGTTTGTTTGCATGGTTTTGCACTTCCTAAGAGTTGGGCCAGAAAGTGGGAGCAAGGAGACATTACACAGAATGCTGGCCTCGCAGCGCTTCCAACCACTGGCACAAGGGAGGGCAGGAAAACTCAGAAGCAGCCCAGATTTTCAGAATAGAAGTGCTTGAATACTGACCACTTCAACGTTTAATCACTCCTGTGCAAAATCGGGAAAACAAGAACAGAAAATGTCTCTAAGATCACCCAGGCTCATTGCCCACTGGGATAGGAATATGCCTCTTCTCTGCCCAGTCCTGGTATAAAATTCCTTACCAAGGAACCTGCAAACCCATTTTGGTAGGGCAGCAGAAGTCCTAATCCTGCTGAGGAAGGCAGCTGCTCAAAGCAGGGGATTTTATGCCTTTGGGACAGCAGTTAGCGCTGGCAGTCCAGCCCCACAGTCCCCCCACAGGGTTATTTTCTTCTGGAAAGAGACCTGTGTTTTATTTGTTTTCCCCTGTGTGTCTTCATTTTGTACCCAAGTGAAGACAGTGCCCATTGAACTGAGCTGCCTTTTCTGTTACTTCACCATTTCTGTCTCTTTTCTCTCCCCTCTGCATGTTGCTGAGAAATGATCATCCTGTCCTCCTGGGGGTGGGTTAACACCTCCATTTACTAACAGTTGCCCCAAATTTCCCTTCCCTAATTTTTTTCTTATTGCTCCTCCGTGTACCTTCACAGCTCCTGAGGGAAGCTGTAAAGAGAGAAATGTTCTTTTCCTTCCAGAAAGCAGCCCAAATGAGCATTTTCCTTTGTCTGTATGACCCATTGTTCAAAATTTAGGTCAGATTCTCAGCCAATACAAAGCTTACAAATTTGTACTCTCTATCATTCCGTGGCAGCTGAGAATGGATGTAAAATGGGTCTGAGCAAAAATTAAGACTCTAGTTTTGGACTCTCCTGGCTGCACAGCCCAGCCACTTTCGATGCTGCTGGCAGAAACCATCTCTCAGGTAGGATGGGCAAAGGGACTGCCCAATGCAGAAAATGGGGTATTGTGTATATTAATACAATCTCTAGACATCTGCAGTAAAATAGATGCTATTGTAGCCAGCCTAAAAAGCTCTAGGGTTAAAAGAACAAGTAATCAGTCTCTCAGAAATGTTTTTCCTTTTCATAAGAGCCTTTGTGGCCACATCTCTCCTTACAAACTATAAGGCCATTGACATCTACCAAAAGCATTTCCTGCCCTTCTGTCTCAAAACACACACATTTCTGCCTGGAGTGGAAACCCTGCAATGAACATGTGTTGCCCTGCAGCAAATGTACTGAGGGATGTATAAGACATATAAGCAACATGGAAGCCAAGAAACATGATGGCTAAAACAGGCTGGATTTTCATCGCTGGTGGCCATAACAACACATGATAGAAAGTGTAATAAGTACGGTGTTTCCGAGAGGATGTGAGGTTATGGATCCAGCAATATCGGTAAATGGCGTCTGCTCTTCAGTTTGACCACATAATAGCTAAACTGCTGTATTTTCCACACTGCTCAGCTAAACAGCTTAAATTGGACCCTCTCAAAGGCTAAAAGGAATCAATTTCATCCTAAACAATTCCAAGGCCAACCTGACCAAAGCCTTCAATTCATGCCAGTTAAAGTCAAAAGCTTTATGGCGCTGGTTATTGTTTAATATTCACTGGCGGAGTGAAGTGCGATGGGCCTCATTCCCCTTGACCTCCCACTGCAGCCGTGACCAGCAGCTGATAACTGGGATTGCTCAGAAGTGAGGGGCTCCCAGGGTCAGTCCTCTGTTACCAACTTCATTTGGTGCAGCTCTGCACCCCTCTCATTACCTGGAAGCTATTAACTCCCTGGTCTGCGCCCCCCTTTCAGGGGCCACTCCGCAGAGCATATTGCTGACCAGTTCCTGGTATGTTCTTTCATCTGATGAAAGAGCTTATTTAAACAGAAATTTGAACATTTCTGCTCTGCCAAGCACTGGCTGAAAATATGTTAGTAGATGCTTTGTCATGAGCAAATCCAGACCTGAGTTTCCCTCTAGGTTCCTCGAGTTCCAGTTATGAGGTCCTCAGTTTTCAGCCAGGTAGGTAAAAATCATTCACATTTTACAGATTGGGAAACTGTGGTGGAGCAAAGAGTGTAAGAAACGTGCCCAAGATCAACAGTGATATTTTTTTGTGGCAGAGTGAAGAGTCGAGCTCAGATCTCCTGCCACACAGTGGGGTGCTTTCACCACACCGGCCTCCTTCCTTTGCAAGCCTGCTAGAGTCAGGTTAATGGACAACACTTCAAACCCAGTGGCACCAGTTACCCCACAGAGAGCAAAACGGTGCCCAGGGTCAGCGGCTGGGTTGCTAAAATGCAGAAGTGAGACACATCACACACATCTCTTGCAGAAAGACAAGCATACGGTCAGAGCTGGGGTGTCCCACCGCCATCTAAGGCATAAAAAGCTAAAATTTGGCTGCAAAGGAAACTACACAGACAGCTCGTGGAAACCACTTGCAAACAGCCCTGTCACGCAGCCCAGGACCTGATAGATCAGACCACCCACTCCAGTGCAGGCGTTAGGCGCCACGTACCTGGTGATCAGTAGCGGAGGAATTCATTTCACCTAATTTCAGATGCCTACAAGGTAGCACTGGCCACCCTCGCGCTCTTCAATAGATGATTTTTAAGGAGACGCTTGTCTGACCTACTTTAGAGGTCTATTTTAAGATGTGGAATTATACCCTGGATATAAAAAAATCAAAAAGGCAGCTGAAGAGTCCAGCTCAGATGGAAATATCTATGCTCCATGCATCTACTTTTGATCACATGTACCTCACCCAACATGACAAATGGGAATAAACTCAAATTCAAGTAGAATTCTCCCCAAAACCTGTGAAGTGATGCTTAGTCCAGAATAGTTTTCTTTTATTTAAAAAAAAAAAGTATACATACATATATCTTTCATATATATGTAAGTGTAGTGCGGTACCATTTGGTCACAGTACAAAGCTGATACTCAGGATCATGGGGACTGTTTCCATCATGGAAGATGCTAATTAAGTTGAGTGGTTTTGATGCAGTCCTGTTTATCTGCAGAGAAAGTTCATGTTCTCCTTTTCCTCTGGGCACAGCGGGAAGCAAAGAGTAAAGAGGACCCTCTCCCTATCTTCTTGGTCTCTTTTTCTGGTCAACTCTATACTCAAAGCACCCTCTTCGCGGGCAGCTGGGGTTACAGGCACAGCTGATTTGTGGCAGCTCTGGGCTTTCTGCTACCATCTCCTCTCTCCTTCTCTGGTTTTTCTGGCATGTTTGCTTTTACACACACAAAATTCAACCAAAACAATATCCTGAGCCCAGGTTTGCCTTCTGCTGCCAGTGGAACACCTCAGGCAGTACAGCTGGGTTTCTGAAGAGCCTTGGTACCACTTCTGTTTTGTGAAACAGCTTCCGTTGCTTGAACTCAGACCTATCCATCTGGAGTGGAGGATGGCCATAATAGCCAGCAATTCAATGATATTTTGCAGAAATGGTCAGGCATGAGTAAAACAAGCAGCAGAGCTTGTCCTGTTCAGCTCTCAGCCTCCTCCTGAACGGCCCTGGAACAGACCAGACTTGCAATCACTTCCTATTTTGCCAGACTTTAACTGTGTGGGCTGAAATGTTATGCTCCGGATATCTGCTGCAGGCTAAATGTTTCAAGTCAATTTGAGACCAAAAGTTTCAGGAGATTTTCTGCACAAGGCAAGGGAAAAATACATTCTTTTGCCCACGTTAAGCAAGCTGTTCCTTGAACAGCAAGAAATGTGGTTTCACCTCAACGAGCAGCCTTTGGCTGCTAACATACCCCCCCATGCGACCCCCCTCATTGCCCCCATGCCTTCTGCTCTGCCCCATAGGAGAAGCAACAAAATACACCATGGCTTGTTCTCAGCCATGTGCTTACGGACGGACTGGATATGATGAAGTTTGACCTCTTCTCCCTGTTTTCAGGCCACTGATGTGCATCTCTATCCCCTACTCAGCCACCATGTTTCACAGAACTTGCAGGAACTTTATTGTACTGGAGATCTTCCCCCTTCTCTCAAAACTGGTTTGCAAGTTTCAATTAGAATTGATTAAAAAAATTGAAGACAGATGGGCAGAGGGAATGATCACATAACCCTTCTTTTCACATAGGTTAAAATAATTATTGGACCATTATTAGTGGCATTACCAACTCTGCTTACAGCCCATTTAATAGCACATCTGTCTATTAGAGTGTACCTAAATACTGAGGAGAAATGAAAATTAATAAAAGACCTAATCCAAAGCCTCTTGGGCCAAGGGCAATTATTGCAACACCTCTGTGGAGCTTTAGATCAGGCCCAGAAAGAGGACTAAGACTTGGCAGGTACCTTTAATTTGGGATTTATTTTGAAGAAACAAAACAAGAGAAAGACCCCTAAATTTTCTACGAAGACAGTGTTTTCCACAGTGTTTCTAAGCTCATCCTTTTTTGGGTACAACCATTCTGTGCAATTTTTTTTTTTAAAAACCAGCAAATTTTCTCTATTAGCATGATGAGTTGCATTCCAGCAAGCAGTTGTGCACTGGGGCAATGAGGGAAAGGTGCTGGAGTGAACGCATTTAGAGCAGCTGTAAACAAAGATGCTGAAGGACTGTAATAGATACCATGTTTACAGCTTTGCTGGCACCCACAAGGGACTTTGAGGATGTTCTTGACAGTGACAGAAGAGATGGTTTCTGGGGAAAATCAGTGTATTGCCTTATACTAGATATAAGGAAGAAATTCTTTACAATGAGGGTGGTAAAACACTGGAACAGATTGCCCAGAGAGGTAATGGAGGCCCCATCCCTGGAAACATTCAAGGCCAGGTTGGACGGGGCTGTGAGCAACCTGATCTAGTTAGCGGTGTCCCTGTTCACTGCAGGGGGGTTGGACTAGATGACCTCTAGGGGTCCCTTCCAACCCAAAACATTCTATGATTCTATGATTCTAGATAAGTTGAATAGCTTTAAGGAGCCCAGCCCAGGTGTTTGTTGCAGGAGATTAATCTGATGTATGAAACACAAGCAGCCTCTGGGAGCCTGCTCCACGCACTCACCTGGTGACTTGGGGCAGGGCAAAAGAGCCAGCAACCTGGTATTCAGTGGCATAAGGAATGCTACACGGGATGTGACAAATGAAGCTAAGAGAGTGCTGATGGGCTGAGGGAATGTCAGAGAAGACCTCAGCTTTGCTTTGAGGTGGGGACCCCCCGTGACATTTTTGATGTTTGCAGCAGGGTGGTAGGAGCAAAGCAGGTATAAGACACTCTGACTGTCCACACACATGAGGATGAGGTGCAAACACAACACCAACTTCTGCTTCACTTCATTGTGAGGGGAAGGTGGGAAGGCTCACTCTCCCGGCGTTGAGGTTTCCTAGCTTTAACAGGCCAGGTGCTATTAGGAATAACTGATCTTATTAAAAGCTGTTGTCACTTACATCACAGCACTGGACTTACACTGTACTTTACAAAGAGTGGGAAGGATGTGCAAAGGTAGAAAGCAGAATTAAAGAGAAAGCAAAGATTTTCTTGCTTATGGTCCCTCTATGTTTGAGTTTCACCAGATGAAAAGCTCTTCCTATGCTTTTCACCTCAGCATCTGTAGGTGATTCAGAAGGAAACTCCTTCCCACTTCATCTCTGAATTTGGCCTACATTCTTTATATTTCCTTACAAATTTGTTTGCAGCAGAAGCAGAAAAGGGGGTATTGCTACCCAAGGACTTATAATACAACATCACCCTATGCTAAAGTCAGCAAAACCCTTCTTCTTTACCTTCACCTGGCTGCATCCAGTCTTTTCCAGCAGCGCATGAAAATGAAAAGTCAATGAGAGTCTATGAATTTGTTTGAAGAAATGTTATCTAAAATATTAAGTACCCGGTAGCTTAGAAAAGAGAAGTTAGTGGTCCCTGCCCAGACCAGAACAGATATCCCCACATAAAACACCAGCTAAATGATATCTTTGGGGCACTCACAGAGGAGGCACCAGTATGAAAAGAATTTTTGACCATTTCTCTGATGTGGCCCTTTGGGTTCAGTTGAAGCAGGTAGATGAAGTGCCATGGAAAAAGTTTGATTGACCACTCCTCCCCTTGCACTACTTGTAAGGGATGCCAAGATGACAACAAATCCCAGCTGGTCATCCAACTCAGTTAATGAGCCATTTTGGCTCGTGAAATACGAGCAAATTAGTTCAGAAACTCTTGGAGAGCAGAGCTGCAGTATTATTATCAATTCTCCTTCCACCAGCCCTTCCGCCATCACAAGAAGGAACACACACGCAGGCCTTTTCATGTGCCCCAAAGCGTCCGAGATGCTCATCAGAATGAACAATTCATCCTCCCGGTGTTGCATGAAGAAGTCCCTGCTCCTTGGCGACTGCATAAACTTCCTGAATACAAGAACATGCATGTAATTACCAGCAGCCCTAAGGTTAGCATAAATCAAAGTGAGAAGTCAGCTGCCAGTGGCACTTCAGATGCAATGCCCACGTCTCAAACGGAGCTGAGCTAAAGCAATAGCCCCATCCAAGTCCCTGAATGAGCGATGGCTTGTAATGGGCTGGCACAAAGCGACATTATGCCACAAGCTGCACCTGCTTCTAGAGCTGCTGCTGCAGTAGCAAATAGAGATGCCACCTGGCAAGATGGCATTTCCTGAAGCCCGCAATGACGGGGCAAAAAAAAAATTCCCAACAAACAGATGGTGCCTACAGAAATGGGAACTATATGGAAACAACAAAGGGCATTACAGGGCCGACAAATACGCTGCTCTCAGCCCCCTCTAAACTGTCACGCACATCCTTAGTGGGTGGTAAAGACAGGCCTAAATTCAGGTGCCTTCTCTCCCAGGAGAAAGGGATCTTGTTTTTCAAGTTCATTGCTCCTCAAACTGTATGAAAAAGATTAGAATCACAAAGACCCACTGAGCAGTGTCTGTCCCTCAGCATAAAGACAGCAAAAAATAAACCCCAAGGACTGACAGTGCTAGAAACAGGCCATCTGCAAAGGGATGTAAATGTGACTGTGCCCCAAGTCATGGCTTACGGTCTTGGAAAGCAGAAGCACGCTGACTGAAAGCACGCAATTAGTGCCAAGAAGAATATAAAGTATGGGAATACAAGAAGTGGGGAGGTGGTCGACTTTGCAAGAGGAAAACAAAAGTTTGTTTATCCTGATGAATTTGTTGCAAAACTTGGAAGTAACAAACAATCAGAGATGCCTCTGCCATGGGTTATTGATTCTGATGGTGTCCGGCTCCAGTTTCAGCCACCAGTTACAGAATAAACGGCCTGAAAGGAGAATTACTTCCTGACCCACAATAGCTATGCCCTGAAATATAAGAGTTTATGTCCTTCCCATAGCTCTTGTTTATCTAGTCTTTGAAGTGTTATGACTATAATGCTGGATAGTCCTGTCATCTACTGAAATAACTCACTCTTATTTCCATACGGCCAATTATTTCTTGAGTCACAACCATCGAGATTTCACAATAGCGTCAAAATAATAATTGCATCTCAAGGATTTGAAAGAGCTTTTCAAATCACGGACGATATCCTGCCTCCCCTGGCAGGAGATGCCTCAAGTTCGTACTAATGGGGCCTCGAAAGTAGCCGTCTCCTTGGAGACTGAAGTTACCGTCCCATGGGAAGGGTGGGAGAAGGAGAAACGTGGCTCTCCAGGTACCCAAGGAGCAACTGGAAAATTTCATGTGTCTAAAATCATCCACAGAAAAGTCAGTATCAGCTCATAGGTGGCAAGATACTCTAGAAATTATCCCTGGACCACCATCCTGAAGCAGCAGTCCATTACTTCTTAACCCCTATTAGTGCCATTGCCCTACAGTCCCATGGGGATTCCCTGCCCCACACCACACACTTGCAAGCTATGGCCCTAGGGCCCTTAAGGTGACAAAGCAGAGGCAGACACAGATCAACTCGGCTCACCTTTTGATCCAATTTCCTGAACTCTAGTAGATTATATGGGAACGTGGCAAAGGGTTGCCTGCCTTTTTTGTCTTATGTTCTAGAGAAGGAAAACATCTCAAAAGGAAAAGCTGGAGGAGCCTGGCCAGTTCCAAGGACTGCAGGTCATGCATTTGTGGTGGTATTAGCTGTCCAGAGGGATCAATCTCCCTACCTCAGACAGAAGCTCTTTCCTCCCTGACATCCCTTTAGTGTGGCAATCAGAGAGGAGCAAGAAGACCCAGCTCCCCTTCTCATGTGCCATGACACATCAATTTGCGTCCTGGAATGTTATATTTTTGCCCAGTTGGCTTTAAATCCTGGAAAGTACCAAACTGGGGGAAACAATGGCAAAAGAAGTCTGCGGAACTGTTAGGCTGAATCCTGGCAAGCAAGCCAGGTAGCGTGGTCCTCTGGTGATGGCTGTATGCTGTGACAGTAAATCCCCAAAGTCCAGGATTCTGGTGTCACTTTGTGCTGTGTTGCCCCTTTGTGATCACTCCATTTCCAGCCCATTCTGACCACTGGGCACTTGTTTTGGATGTGTCTTTTCTGGTTTCTGTCTCTGTAGTAATCACAGACACGTATTTTCTGAAGCAAACAAAAAAAAAAAAAGGTGAAACATCTATGCCATCATCTCCACGGACATTAGCTAACCCCAAAGACATGAGCATAAAGTGCAAAGACCTGGTCTAGATATTTCCTCTCTTTTCTTTTTTATAGAATCATAGAATGTTTTGAGTTGGAAGGGACCTCTAGAGGTCATCTAGTCCAACCCCCCTGCAGTGAGCAGGGACACCGTTAAGTAGATAAGGTTGCTCAGAGCCCCATCCAACCTGGTCTTGAATGTTTCCAGGGATGGGGCCTCCAGTGCTCTCCCCTTTTGTGCTATGGTTCATACATTTTCCATATGTCCAAACATCACTAGGAAACCTTTCAGCCCTCCCTTTCAGCTTCTGCCTAATCCATGAAACCAGTTAAGCATGCTTCATCCCAACCTCACTGGTGTTACCAGTTGTCTCCTTCTGGCTGGATGACCCTGGTGTCCCATTAAAGAGACCATAAGGATTAGTGTGATACCCACACATCCTGCTTCCATGTGGCATGCTACAGACTATACATAATACATAGAGCTATATGTATCCTCATGTATATATTTTCCTCGTCTGGTTTTCTTTTAACAAGGAACATCCATTTATTGATTGTCCTCACTCCCTCCGCATGCCACACACAGTCTTTTCACTCAGCGTGCACACAGACCAAAGTCAGCAATCATGTACAGCTTGGGCTACAGCTTTGGAGAGATATCTCATACTCATCTGAGTAGAAGACCCAACACTTGAAGCATTGCTTTTTCCAGAAGGACACCAAAGTTTTCTGTATCAACTCAGTATACATTGTCCTGGGGAAGTTTCGCATCCTTCCAGAATAACCGCAGTGTGCTGAAATCTCTGCCTGATCTATAGGTGAGCATCTCATCCAGGGTTTAAGCTTCTCTTCAGGCAGGGCTAAACTTAAAGACAGCCTTTGACTTCTTTTTTTCCCTAAAGAATATCGTGCCCCACTGCTGCTGTGTTGTAACTGCAGGAGGCTCAGCTCAGGCAGCCCTTGTTGTGAGACCGGGGTGAGAGACCCAGCAGGGGTTAACAAATGAGAGAGCCAAGAAGATGCAAAAGTGGGAAGATGAAGAAGAGAAGAGAACAAGAAGCTTCAAACAAGAAGCACTTGAAATGACAAAAAAATCAATCCAGTTCATGGAGGGGAAAAAAAAATAATAAGACTTAAAGACAGAAGAGTTGGCACAAGGGCAAACGCAAAATTACCACAGTCCCAAAAATGGATCCAGTCACAATGCCAGATGCAACACAGGAATAGTTCAGATCCAGAACAGAGCTTTCCAGCTCCTATCTATTTCTGGGATAATCAGTACCATGGGGGAAAGGGAAATAGAAACATTATAAAGTTTATCTAAGGGATGGAAACACACCCAGCATTTGATGTGAGAAAAGAAACTGTGCTATCATCCAGCATGTGTACTGCAGGAATGGCCACAGGCCCGGGCTGGCATCAAGGTCTCTTGCGCTCAACTACATGAGTGCACATGGAGAGGCTGAAGTGAAAATCCTCCCTCACCATCTGCTCTGACAGCATCTGAACCGAATATGCAGAGACTGATGGTTTGGGTTTTTTCCCCAAACAACTCAGAAATGAATGAAAAGCCTCCTATGATCTATAAAACAAAATTCAGCAAATATTTTCATGTTTTCCTATCTTTGTTCAGAGCGCAGCACAGAAGATAAAAGGCTGCAGCCTCAGCTGGTCTAAAACATTGAGCTCAGGTGCAATGTTCCAGTTTCCTACCACTGAAGAATTAAGTTTCTAAAGCTTTTTGATCTCCTCCAGAGATGTTGGAAGTTAGGAAAAAGTGCCCTGCTAGAGTTTTGGGCAAAGGCTGCAAAAAAGAAAAGTTTGCACTTCATGTAATCAAAACAACTGAGCCAGAGAGTGAGAGGAGAGAGGGGAAGAGGACCAGGAAGAAAACCAGACAGACCAAGATTTCAGGGGTGGACTTTGGATATCTCATTCTAAACACCTCAGCTTAAAGAAGACCAGATTGTCCCACGAGTGAATCAGTAGATTCACCACTGGCATCAGCAGCAGGGGTGTGGACAGCAAACCTGAGAATCAACGCAGCTGGTACCAACTCCTGGCTCTGCTGGCTGGTCTTAACTAAAATTCACTGCCTCTGCTCTTCATTTCCCAGCCCAAACTGTCTTGATTATACAGCATGACGACCTCTTTAAAGAAGGAATTGCCTCTCATTCTGGATGGGACACTTCCTACCTAAATCTGGACATCAATTATCACAGGTGTCACTCCAGCTTCCCTTGCAGCTGGTGAAGAGAAAGAGGCTTTCTCAGGAGATCAGTTTTAGGTGACTATTTCATGATGTCCCATTCTCCATTGAAATCATATTGTCTGTACTGTTTTCACTGCCAATAGCTCCGGTGTAGGCACCCACACTGTAAACTTCAATGCTTGGCCACCTAAATCCCAGCCTATAGGTCTCTGTCTCTATTTCAAGGAGCCCAGATTCCAGCCAGGACCTCAAAATACAGCAATAACACAACTAATGTTAGATGGATCTCAACACACTGGGGCACTGGGCTCACAGCCACCAGTTATTTAGGGACTCGGCTCCTAACCTGCACTATTAGCTAGGAAAGCGCTGGGAATCAGGGACCTAAGTGCCTCTGTGGGTCAAGATCCAAATTCCTGACTTACTGGAAGTGTAAGAGCAATGAACTTTGCTCACCTTCCAAGGGCTTCAGCAGAGCTGTTGTGGTTTTGTACTCCCCCTAACATCCACTGCTGCTGATCTGCTGACCTCAGGGGTGCTGGGACGCAGCCCACGTTTGGGGGCAGGATGAGAATTGGTACTATGGCCTTTTTCCCGTTCCCAAGAGCCAGCCTATAATCAGAAACTGGCAAACCGCAGAAAGTTTGGTGTGCTATCCAAAAAAGTTCATATGAAAACGTTAGGGACAGGAACCGGGATCCAACTCTGCTGAGAGCAAACAGGGCTCCTTACCATAGCAGGGCAGAAAGCGCTAGCAACAATAGGCATTTTGTGGTGCTTCACTTTGAGCCCCAACTGGAGCCAAGGAGTGCACACCATCTGCAGATGTATTTTAGACTGCAACGAACCTTTTTTTTTTCTACATACCAGAGTGAAAAAAAGGCTGGGAAAAGGCTCTGTGTTGTCACTTGCATCTATTCAAATATAGCTAGTCAGTCACTAATGACAACCTACATTGAGACATGTCCAAAACACAAACCAGCCCTTTGATGGAGGTTTTTAAAAGTCTGAATAATAAGGGTTTAAGTTTTTTTTCCTCCCCTCTTCTTTCTTTTCCCCTCAGTTCTTCAGGGTCCCCAGATCAGAAGCAGGAGTGCCAAAATGCAAGGGGAACTGCCCATCCTGCCAGGTTCCCTCAAAGCAATGAATACTGTTATTCTTTATGTCCCACAGTGTGCTTTCACTGAGGTCTCTGCTGGCTTTAATTCCTCGCTGTCCCACGGGGACTGCACCTCCCCAGTGCTCGAGACAACATGTTAGTTTGCCTGTGTGTTAGTTGTCACAGCCAGTGATGGGCAAACTTCAGAAAGGTGGTAACTAGTAAAGCTGGAATTAAACACCAGCTTGCAGGGCACACAGACCTTCTTGTACAGCTGACCTGACATATTTTGGGGGAATTTAAGTCCTTTTTCAGGTGTGCCCCGAAGAGAGACCTGTGCATCCAACTACTTGTTGATGTATTTCTATCTGGATAAAGTAATCTAACAAAAAATCTCCTCTTTACCCTACAAACTCATCTCTTCTTTTGACAACTAGACTATCACCTCTCAACTTTTCAGGCACGTAGGGACCTTGATTTTGGACCATAAAAGCTATTGAGGAGGTGCAGGCTGGGGTGCTTCACTGGTTGCAGGCATGGTTTCTTGTCTCTGCCACCAGGTCTTCAGTCCAGTGAGAAAGACACTGTCATGTGTCTAGAAATATCTGAGGATTTCTTTTTTTACTTTTCATCATCACACTCACACTTTGATGCAGATTCAAGTCAGAGAAATGGAGAGTTGTCACATTTTGTGAGAGGGCCCTGGATGTAAGGGAAGCACCGAGGTAGTGCTCCTGCCAATGGATCCAGAAGTTCCCCACTGAAGTCAAAGAAAGCCAAAATCTTCCCCTCCGTGGTCCTATAGGGTATAAGGATCACCTTCAAATCCCACCTGCATTTGGAGTTGAAAACCAGAAGCCAAGCAGAGGGGAACTGTAGGGTGGTCTTTGACAGCCAGCTCAGCCAGTGACCATTTCTGGTAGGATCGTCTCAGGGTTTCCACCACTCCGGCTGTTTCCTGTAATTGTGTAAGGGAACACAAACAGAGACAGCAGATGCTCCAGCTGCCCTGATAAGATTAAGCAAATTTTTAAACAGCATCATTCCAAGAGAGAAATCAACATTGCCAAGTTTGTCATCTTCTCCTTATACCCTCTCGATGAATCTGAGTAGGAAAAGCAAAAAAGGAAGCCTCAAATATTTCTAGTTAATATTTTAAAACTTTCCACTGTGCTGGCTAGGAAATGCTGCACAAGTGCTCGAGATACTCAGAGCTAATTGAGCCACTGCGTGCAGGAGAGTTCATTGAACCAGAATGAGCCAAGCAACAAATTATAGCCTGCATGACCTACTGAAGAGTCTTTTCATCTTTATAATTTTAATTCCACTCTTCCTTTTAATTAAACAGTTTATTTTTCAGGATAAAGGGTAAATCTCAAATGCCATTACTTTGGAATTTTCAAGCAATTACTGTCTTGCAAAGTCTGTCCCTGGACACTCAAAGATTCAATATGGCTTGGTACTGGCTAGTAAACATTTGTTAGACCCATTTGTAGAACAACTGTAGATTTGTAGAAAGGTCCTGTGGACCTGAAGGAAGGCCTGAATGGACACCAGATCGTTTGAAATCAGTAATAAGTAAACTTCAGCAGGATCAGGATTAATCCCACTGTTTTTTCCTGAGACCAGGGAGCTTTTCTCCTCCAGCTTTCCATCTCTGTCACGATATCACACTGCAAGGATATTCCGTTACCCCAGCAGACAGTTAAAATGGCAGTTGGGTGGCTACAGTTAATAGCAATAACACAAATAATTCTGATAGACATCAAATTATTCACAGATTCATAAAAACACCTTTCAAGCTGGAAAACAACTTTGCACCAGTCAGGTTAAGACTAAGAAATATTGTCCATCTCTTTGTGGTATGCATTCATTACTTCTTATAAACATGGAAAACGTGGCTTCTCTTTCCATCATGATCTGGGCAATAGCCGTAAATTCAGAAAAGCAGAGCTTTGGAATAAAAACATGCAGGAGTCCTGACAATTCAACAAGAGGTTTTTCCTTCCACTGTTGCTTTTTCTCCCCCTTATATTTAGCACACTTAAAAGAACTGCAGAATAAGCCTTATTTAAATGCATAAAATAAATCCAGAGGAAGTCAAAAGGCTGATGAAGAAACCTGTGCAAGGCTGCAAAGGCAGCAGATCTCCTTGAACATTGTGAATCCAAATCCAGAATCAACAAGTTTGTTAGGAGCAAACAATGCATGGATATGGCAGGAATGAACTCCAAACAAATTGTACAGTGGGAAATCTATGTGTTAGGCACAGAGGATAATAAATCATAGCTGCACTTACATCATTATGGTAATCCAAAAGGAATTCAGGATTACAGATTAACATATGGAGATATTTTCACCTTCCTCAGAAAATAAATTACCTCAACCTACATTGGGTTAAGAGAGAATAACAGAATCGCTGGCACCAGAAGCAGAGAAAGAATTTGCACCCAGCTGAAACTAGGGAAAAACTTGGTACAGAATCAGAGAAAAGGGCTGAAAACAATCCCAGGAGTCACATACCACCTTCTGCTGTCCTGAGACAGCAGCCCTGCAGAGGGGGACTTGGGAATACTGGTGGATGAAAAGCTGGACACGAGCCGGCAATGTGCACTCGCAGCCCACAAAGCCAACTGTACCCTGGGCTGCACCAAAAGCAGCGTGGCCAGCAGGGCAAGGGAGGGGATTCTGCCCTGCTCTGGTGAGACCCCCCTGCAGTGCTGTGTCCAGCTCTGGGGTCCTCAGCATAGGAAAGACATGGACCTGTTGGAGCAGATCCAAAGGAGGCCACAAAAATGATTCGAGGGCTGGAACCCCTCTCCTGTGAGGACAGGCTGAGAGAGTTGGGGTCGTTCAGCCTGGAGAAGAGGGGCTGCAGGGACACCTTATGGCAGCCTTTCAATGCTTAAAGGGAGCAACGTCCTGAGCCAATATATCCCAGGACCTGAAGGGGGACATTCCTGGCAGGAAGGAGGAAAGGTGGCCAGAAGAGGAGCTGAAGCTCTTCTGTGAGGCCTGGGACATTTCCCAACTCAGCCAGAATACCCTTCCTGCAAACACTTCAGGGCCACAGAAAATGCTGGGTGATATCAGTTTAGCCCTCCATAAAAACAGGCGAGGCAGGGTAGGGAGGAAAGGGTGCTGCTCCGTTCAGCTGTGCCTCTTGCAGATACCTGGCAGAGTCCTGGCCTGACCCTTCTCAGTCTGTACCAGGATTTGGCTCTGTGAATACTGATAGCAAGTGACATTTTGATAACATTCCTTATTTTATTTTCATTCAAGGGCCTGTTTCAGAAATCTACCCTCTTGCTGCTTCACTGGTTTAACTTCCCTATGAACTCTGAATCCCCAAATTATGAAATCATAGACAATACAAAAGGAAGCTTATGAACCGACAGCGGTATTTTGGCTGCCCCAGCAGACATGCCTTTGGACCAGCAGCTAATCCTCTTAATAATTTCTCACCACTTCATCTACTGACGTGAACAGAGTGTCTGGCTGATCCTCACAGAAGGATCTCTCGGGCTGTGCACTTCAGACAGCCTGTAAAAACACAGTGGTTTAATATGCTTAAATCCCCCCTAGCTGAAAAGAGAGGTGGAGAGACATCCCGTGTCACCGCAAGAGCCCATTGATGTTGATTGAGACAAGAGCAGTGACGGTGCTTGCATGAGCGCTCGTCAGTGCCTGTCCAGGAAGGTTTCGTGACAATTTCTAACCCACACAAAACCATTATTCATCTATTTTGGTGATAGATGCCTAGCGCAAAAGTCAAGGCAAAGGTTCGCTTCGCTTGTCTAATCCAAACTTCCCACCTTCCCCCTTGTATTTTGGCCTATGCCTTATCCCCCAAGCCAGAGATGATCCTTCAGGAATGTGATAAGACTTGAAACGGGGACGGTGGCCCTGGGGCTGTGAGGCTAAGCCAGTCAGATGGGCTCGGCTCTCGGTTTGAAGTCTGCAGCGCAAAGCAGCCATGGCTGAGCCCAGGCAGAGCACGAGTCCCAGCTCGATCTCAGTGCGTGGCCAAGCCAGGAGAAGTGAATCAGGAGGGAAAGGGTTTGGAAAGGAGTAAGGGGAGGCTGGAACCAGCTCTCCACCTCTGTTTATGAATGTTGCCACTTCAATCGATTCATTGGGTACCAAAGTACCTCTCTGGTGTCTGCTTCTCCCACTCCATCACTCTGGGCCCCAACATTAAAAATTGCATCGGCCAATTTTGCCTTCCCAGCTCCTGCTGGGACTGCTAATGTCAGCAAGATGTCATGCCTTCCCACCAGGGTCTCAGGTAGAATCATAGAATCACAGAATCACTTTGGTTGGAAAAGACCTTTAAGATCATCAAGTCCAACCTTTAACCTAACCCTGCCATCCCACCACTAAACCATGTCCCTAAGTACCTCATCTATCCTTCTTTTAAATACCTCCAGGGATGAGGACTCGACCACCTCCCTGGGCAGCCCATTCCAGAGCCTGACAACCCTTTCGGTGAAGAAGTTTTTCCTAATGTCTAGATGGTACCTCCTCTGGAAGAAGTGACAGGACCCTGGGTGGGCATCACTCACTAATTTATTGATTCTTCCATTTCACTCTTGATACTTCCCCCTGTGAAAGCAGTGTGAGTGGTGTACAGATTAGGTTTAGCCCGCTGAGCCCCAATAGCTGCCTGTCTATCACGGTGGCCAATATTCAGCGAGTGATGGGCAACTCAGGGCACTTACTACCCAGCTTGTCTGCCCCAGCTCCCTATGCAAAGAAGCTGGTATGATGCTAAAGCCGCGTCCTGTAGCTAGACAGTTTGAATATGGTCCTTCATCAACACTGGAAGATGTGGTGCTCCCTTCAGTCTTTGAAACAGGAAAGAAATTCTGAGCTCCTCTGCAGTGGCCTGCATACCAACTCCCTTCGCATCTAGGGCAGTAAAAGGGAGCAATCTGCACCTTTCACCTCAGCCGTCTGCTTTTCATTTTCTCCTTTAATCACAAGCAGATTTTGGCTATCAAGTGTGAAAGTTTAGCAGACCCGGAGACCCCTGCAGAGGTGGAGATCCAAACTCAATGCAAAATTCATTTTATGCCTGCTGGTATACCTGATCTGTGGTTTGCTGAATGATTTACCCCCATAGAGAGAAAGAAAGCGGGAAGATTTACACTTGCAGGAAGGTCGTTACGCAAATAGCAGCAGTGGTGTAGACAGTCTCCCTCTGCTTCAGGAACAAACCCCACCTTCTCGGTGATGCAAAGAAACACAAACCACGAAGAAAAATGTGCATGGTTACTGATTCACCCCATTCAGCACCAGCTGCCCTCTGCTCGTTTTCCTACATGTTCTGCATTTGCAGAGAGAAAGCAAAGCTGACAGTGATGACTGGGAAAGAAACTTTTTTTTTTTTTTTTAAGCAAAAAACCCAGAGAGTCTTTTAACATATCCGTTCCTCCCTCAGGCATTGAGGAATTTGCTCCCTGCTTCACCAGCTTCCCCACTGTGCTCTGGTGCGTGATTCAGAGCAGACCTGTCCCACCATGTACGCTTCACCCTGCCCCAACCTGACAGACTGAGCCATCCATGGAGTGACGGAAACCACTCCGGGAGTGACAGTCCCATCCGGAGAGCTGTTCCTGCCGGGTTGGAAAGCTCTGCATCACTCCCTGTGTTAGATTTGGCTTTGAGAAGCCACCCACTGCCTCTTCAAGGCTGCTCTGCCTGTGCACGTGCATCCTCCAGCTGGAGACAACTCCCGGGGTCACAGATCCCGCTGTGAGAAACCTCCATGTGCATCCACACCTGGAGCACGCCTGCGTGCGTCCCGGCTTCTCCCTCACCTTCTTCTGCTGGTGGGCTTTAAGCCTTTGGTACCCATCCTGTAAGAGTGGGGGGAGCAGAGGGGGCGCCCTCCTGGGAAAGGCTTGTGCGAGCAAGACCTGGGGCCTCACCGTTCGCCTCTCAGTCGTCTGGTCCCCTTAGGAAAATCTTGCAGACGGTGATAGCTGCTACTACTTGTTTTCTCTCACTGTGCCTGGCAGCGTCCTACGCATTCACCTTTTGAAGTATGTTCCCAAGGCTATGTTGGCCACATCAGTTGTCCCCCAATCCTGGACTCTTTGCATTTGCTGATGAGTTTTTTGTGCTCAGCATACCAATATCTCACAATTTCCATCCAGCTTAAAAGCCACCTCTCTGCTCCCCTTACTCTTGTAGTGTGTATGTTGTTCTGAAGCTTAAATAATTTACTGATTTTGTGTCTGGAAAGTGCATTGAAACCTGAATTCTAGCAGTCTCAAGAAAATAAAGAAAACCAATAACCCCAATAGCATATCTATGTGATTTCTATTCATCTACAGTCATCTCCTCTGCAATGTGTGCCTTCTCTGAACCATTAGTTAGCATCAATATTATTGCTATTAGCATTATCTCTCCAGATGTCAGTCAAGATTAGGGTCTTATCATGTTAGACGCTGCTTTTTGCACAAAAGAGCAACGAGTTCTTGGACGCTGCATAGAAAAACATGGAAAAAAGTGAAATGACTTGAAAGGGACTTGGCACAGCCGCTTCCCTCGCTGGCTGGACCACGGCAGCAATGAGCCCAGGGTGTGTGTGAAGGTGCTGTCAGCGGACACAAGTTTGCACAGGATCACTTGTTTATGTCCTCTTGCCCTTACCTGACCTGAGCTGGGGGTGAAATCTCCCCATGCACATGGGTTGCCAGAGAAGTTTAATTATTCTGTGGAAAAGTTTTAATCATTTTGTCCTTAAGGTATTTTTTGTACCGTAACATTGACAGAGCATTGCTACTGTGGGTTAGTAGCACATGTTGTATTAAAATAACACCACACATTGCATTTTAATGGGGATCAAGGGTGAAACAAGTCTAACAGTTTCGTAAGTCTGCGCCTCAAGTTATTTTGCCATGCAGTGAAATAGTCCCATATGACTAAATATTTTTTGCTGCCTGATATTTCCTACAGTCAACTCCTCCCGAGCACCAAAGGGGTTGAAACAGGCAGGGGTAAGCTCATCCTTGGTTAGATGGGAGAGATTATTGTAGAAAGCTGAAGTGGCAGTGGGAAGGGGGACATTTATGCTGGGTAATAAAAGTGCTGAGGCATCACATCAGTCATTGTCAAACTTAGGCTGGTCCTTCAGCATCAGTCCTGTGTGCTGTGCATTTCCCAAGCCAGCACCTCCCCTGCACGCAATGGCACTCGTGAAAACTGTGTTTGCTTTCTCTTCTGCAAGGACAAGACAAATGGCTTGTCTGCAAGGAAACAGCTGTGTCACCCGCAGGAACGATGGTCCTGAGGGGACACTGCTCTGGGAAAACAGACTGCAATTTACTGGAGAAGGAGGATGCTGTGGAGACCTGAATGGCAGGCATCATCTCACCATGAACCATCCACCCCCACAGGGTCTGCCTTGCAGCAGGCATTGCCCCTGCAAAAGAGACTCTCTGGCTGGCTCAGACACATCACTTTCCCAGGATTTCCCCTAAATAACTTGTCTTTGCAACCGTCGGTTCGTCGGCAGCTATAGCCAGCAGCAGTCCCCTATCAGTCTGCGGAAAAGGGCTCAAAAGCAGCTGTGCCTTCTGGAGCCACCCCAGTTCCTTCAGAGGGCCATACGCCCAAAACCACTTGCTCAAATTACCACAGTATTGACCCATTAATCCCAAATTAGATACACAGGAAGCACAGTAATTTTCAAGAGAATCCATGTCTGCGAGTGGTTTCAAAGTCACTTGGAAAGTCACCTCTCTGGACCTGCACTGCTGTGGGGCCACAGCCCCACCAAGCACACAAAGAACCTTAAGTTCGTTTCCCCCTGTGTCTCCCCATGCTCACCACATTGTAAATATTGTGCTTATACTCTGCAGCTATTATGAACCTGGGACTTTGTTCTTATATGTAATATTTTCCTTTCCAAGGACAAACATACTAAGCAGGTTTCTAACATGCTGGAAATGGTAGGGAATGCTCAATGTGCTCAGGGTAACAGCCCGCTTGTGCTGAGTGCCCACCATCCTAAATTACTCCCTCAGCTCCAGGCTGGGGATGCTCTAATGCTGGAATAGTGGCAAAAACAGGGGACCTGTGTGGCATCAACCCACCCTGATGGCACAGACACCCGTTTAGAGGACCACCGGCAAACTCCAAACACGGCAAAGATGCAGAAGTTTGAGCAGTGTACTGAGAGATGGACATGCGATGCCAGAGACCCTCCCCACCCAAGTAAATTCAGTAAAGATGTGATCAGCAGATCAGAACATCTTACGTACGTAGAAAAGGGCTGGCCAGAAACAGCCGGGGTCCAGCTGCCAGGCAGCCACACGCTGCCACTTACGACACGGCCCCCGTTACACGCGTTGCTATTTGCTGTGCAGAGTAAAGGGGGTAACGGTCTTGCTGCTGGGTACTAGTGATGTTAAGGGTCCTTGGCTGAAGGGAAAGGCATGTTCTGGAGAAAAAGGTGACATCACAACTCACTAATATTTGTGAACACTGAAGCAGAACAAAAATTGAAGTTTGGACATCAAACTAGGAACCTCAGGAGGCAGACGGTCTAAGCCTGCCAAAAATGCCAGTTGCTTTGTAAAGCTCCAGTCTGGTGTTAAACTCTTGCCATACAAGGTAGCAATAAACTCACCAGCCATCATCACTTGAGCTGGGGATTGGGGAGGAGAAGGAAGAGGCCCGCAGATGAACGCTAGGGCTGGCGAGCACGCTGGCCAAAGGAAGCCTTCCCTCAAACCTCATTGAAATGTGAATTCTGCCACTGTGCAAGGCTTGAAATCTGAATGTTTCCTGACGTCCCACACTGCTATTAAAAATAAACCAAAAAGGTTTCCAACAAAGCAGCACATTTTATATATGCCAGGAAGAAAATGAATTAAAAATGCATATCTTTGTTTCTTCCTGACAGTATCCCATTGATGCAAAGCAGTGAGCAAAGTAGAGCAACAATCAGTGCTCTGCAAAGAGATGCCCATAACCACGCAAGGAGGAGGTTTTGTTCCCCACCCTTGGACTATGCTCACTAATAATCTGGATTTCCACACATGTCTCCCTCCCCACCGTGGGGAAACCTCAAGGCCTATTTGGTGCAATGGCTCTTGAAGGGAGTAAGCTCTTTAAACCATCCCTGACGCTGTGGAAAAATCAGGAAACTTTAATTAGGGGAGCAAAAACAGAAAAACACCCACAAGGCATTTTTGTATTTACTTTCACTAAGTGCAAAAACGAACTTCACAGGAATTTCATCCCCCAGGAATTTCCAATATTTTTGTATTTGTTTCCGTTACAACATGGGACAAAATGTTGAAATATCAA
This sequence comes from Gorsachius magnificus, assembly GCA_034008185.1. Taxonomy (NCBI): domain Eukaryota; kingdom Metazoa; phylum Chordata; class Aves; order Pelecaniformes; family Ardeidae; genus Gorsachius; species Gorsachius magnificus. The sequence goes on from CM067084.1 coordinate 74,269,479, forward strand.
AGAATTTTCATAGAATGAAGTGTTCTGGGAAACAATATTCTGTATGTCGTTTTGACATGTTTCAGGCTTGAACTTGCACCAGGCTGAGCTTCTGAAAGGTCGCCATGCAAGTGCCTCATCATCCTTTATAGACCAGCCTCAGGACATCCAGAACTTCCCACCCAAAATACATCACCAGGTCCCACAGCATAGAAATGCAACAAGGCAGAAGGCAGTAGCTCATCATGGGATATGTAGTCCTGCTGATGACTTGGTCTGTCTGAGAGAATGGGCCATCAGACCTCCATCCCCTGTGAGCTGAGCATACATAAATGTTGAACACAGCTGAGCCCAAATGTTTCATTTCAGTATTGTTGGCTGTGTTTATTTTCAGAGTAAAAGAAGGACAATTCTCAGTGTACTGGTCTGTCAGCACTCCAGAGTCATCCCCACCTCAAACTGCACAGCAAAACTGCAACCCTGCTGTCTTCTCCATGACACAGATGGGCACAAGAGGGGGGCTGTGGTGGCCAACGCTGGCAATGCCTGTCCACATCAGCATGTCCTTGGCCTGGATTCATTCTGGGGGCTGGATCTGTCCATCTCTTCCCTCCGTCACCATCTTCAAGAGATCAAGCTTCTAGCTTAAGCTCTCACTAAATCTGTCTTCCTTTTGTGATCATTTGAGGTTTCCAGAGGAGATCAGGCTCAGGGAGCAGAGCAGCAAGTGGGGCCACCAAGAAGAAAAGTCACCTTTGGAGGAAAGGGGAAAAAACCTCATTCCCAACACAGAGCTGTAACAAAAAAATCCCAGTGGCACGAGGGCCCTTGTGCCTTTTTTCGTTGGCCAGTCTCAGCATCAGATTTCACACCACCCGGCAGAAAAAGATGGAAGAACTGACTCTGAGTTTTAATTTTTCAAATATATCTGGCCTAAGAACCGCTATTGTACATTTTCCATGCCTGATACTTTCTCACACACTGTTTTGTGTTCTCCAACCATTACCTTTTTGGGAACTCAGGTGACCTGTGGCTTGTGCAGGAATTTCCTTGCCAAACTTCATTCTTCCAGACATTTTTGGTATCAGGAAAAAAAAGCCTCACTCCACACACACACCTTTTTACCTTTGAAACCTCAATTTCTCCTGGAGCAAGCATGGAACAGGAGCTGGCCAGGACCACACACAGCTGTTCTAATATCCCAGCCTGATGAACAAGAGGGCGACGAAGGAGACAACCAGCACACTGTGCAGAAAGGAAGGAGATGAAATCCAGCCATCAACAGGAAAGGACCATGAAGCCCTTGCTCAGATCAAAAATCCTTTGCAAATGAGTGGAGGTTTTGACAGAATAAGGGCAGAGACCCGTGGTCTACATCCTAGAGCTGTACATGAGAGATTCCTCCAGGCATGAGCCCCATTTTGGACAGACCGTGCAGGCTGGCATGCCCAGTGCTTCCTCTCAGACCCCTTGCAGGTCTCTCCTTGGGCCAAAGCCTTATGGCCAGCCAGGCACAAAGCTGGGCTTCTCACTGCCAGCTCAGCCCCAAGGCTGGTCCAAGCCCCTTGCAGAGCTCCTGATGGGGTGGGGGGCTGTCCCCAGGGCTTGGCTAGTAATAAATAAGTGTTGCATTCCTGTGGGTTTCCTGGCAGGCCGAGTGATCACACCCTGCTGACTTAGGATCACAACTGTTTGTTTACTGCAGACTTACCTTCTGATGTAACAGAAGGCTTGATTTCCACCGTAACTCATAAGTCAGTATGTCACAGGCTGCGAGGATGCATCCAGCCAAGGGCTGGATACAATGCATTGGATAGAGTTCTTGCAGAAGGGGATTGGGTTGTTCCAAAGCCAGGTCTTCACCCAGCAAAAGGTATTGCCAGCAAATGCAGCTCCTTCCTGGAGCCCACAACCCTCCATGCATCTCTTGCAGCAAGCACTTTCTCTACTTGCTCTTCCCAGTATTTTCAGGATATAGGAAGACACAGTCTCCATGGCTACAAACACACTGTGTGTGTTGTGGGCTTAATAAACAAAGAGAATTGGTTATGCTTTCCATCAGATCATTTCCACCATGATATGACACATTCTCAGGTCCAATCAGTGGAAGATTTTACTTAGGAAAAGACTGGGAAAGATGTCTGTTGTAGCAAGTATTGGCTGATATTAACTGGGAGAGGGCCTTTATCTCCTGTAACGCTATGCTAATTCAAACCAGATGAGATTTCCTTGGACACCATGGTGGCAGGCTCAGATTGTTATAAGAACTAGGACTATCTGTAAAGGCAGACTTGCCTGACCAGACCTAAATCCTTCAAATGCTGTAACCTGGCCAGAAATCACCTGACTTGCTGACAGGGTAGATTCAACTGGTCCCACTGCTGTGAGGTCTGCCCATTCATATGTCCAATCCCGTGTCAGGCCAGGACTTCACCTCTTTTTCCTTGCCGTATTGCCAAGAACACTCAGTCCTCCGCACTGCAAAAGGCTGAAGCACGTGTCTCTCTTTCCAGCCAAGCATCAAGGAAATCACTAATTCTCAACCTTTCAGTAACCTTTAAATAATGCACGACTTATCTAAGTTGAGACAGATCCTGTCATTTTGCATCACTGCAAATTCATCCTACAGCTGCCCAGTAGGAACAGATGAGGAGTCACTCCATGTGAGGAGTAATTTGCTGGTGTCAGGGCAATAGAACTGATTACTTCCCACTCCTATAGGAGCACAAACATATATATTTGTGGCATTGGATTCAGGGGAGTTGGCTCCAAAAAATGCTTCTCAATTTGCTTGAGACACAGGGAGTTGGTGAAGGCACCAGAGAGTCAAAGGATGTGTCTCAAAGCATGTGATTCCTCAGGACTATAGGAATCAGGATTTCCAGGTACAAAGTCCCCTCACAAACTCCAGTAAAAAATGTCCAAGCACACTTATAGGCAGGGACAACAGCAGCCTGAGCAACCCTGACTGCTGGCCCCAGCTTTAGGTGGGGGTCCCCTTTGGTACCCAGTCACGCAGAGAAGGATACCATGTTGGCCAACAGGTCAGGTAAAATCACTCTCGTGATCTGCTCCCTAACTACACCTTTCCAGCATAATTTTACTTCTCACCTTTTTTTACTCTTTCACTAACTAATTTGTCATCTACACAGTTGTTTCCTACTTCTGCTTCTAGACCTTACCATAGCCTCTCTTCCAGTGATGCCAAATGCCTTCTTTGATGCTCCATGCTGAATGAATTCTTTCCCTGGAGTCCTAAATGACACTAGAAAAAAAATGTCCCCATATTGCTTTTTGGGATCGACACTTTTCAAGACATGTTGGCTCTACCATCATAGGGAGGGTCAGCCTGAAACAAGGAACACCTCGTTTGCAGAGGTAGGGCTGGGAAGCAAGAGCAGCATAGATGGAGGGGGAATGGGGGCACCTCACAGAAACACTGCCCAGTGGTTGAAGGTGGCACTGATATATCCCAGCAGCAACTTCCACAGGTCACTGGCAGCATTTGCAAGAACACCCTTGTTTCCCATGTATTTGTCACTTCTGAGTTCAGATATATTGGAGGTGGCCACAGTATTACAGCTAAACAGAACAGAACATCCTCCAATAACTTTGAAAGCAGAGCCCTTTGACTCAAATATCTTTTTATCTATCTGTCATGTCTTTCTCTATCATCTGCAAAGCTGCGAGTCTGTACACAACAGCATCTACCTGCAGGTGGGTTCACTCTCTCTGCAGCTTCAAAAACGAAAATAAAAAAATAAATTCCCAGCACAGGCACAGAAGCACCAGAACTAATTTTCCAGCAGATGCAAGAGACCGTCAACTAATGTAGGAAATTAAATGTTTGAGGAAATTGTAGAACAAAAATACAAACTCTTGAACGGGAGCCAAAAAATACAAATTCCATCATTTATCAAAAAAACTCCAAAATGAGCCTGAAAAGGTGTGGGGACAGCCGAATGAAAGGCTATATTCAGGCAGCAGCACTGTTTAGCTTACTTTTTGGACCTTTTCCCTTTATTGATGCTGTTGGGAGGCCCTCATTCCAAAACCTCTAATGCTGCCGTGTTCTAGGATGAGTTACTAAAAGCAACCGTTCTTCTGCATATGAAAACATTCGATTATTTGCATGTTCGGTGTCTTTAATGCCTCTTTTGTGCCTCTGGTTTTTTTGGGGGGAGACATATGAGGGATCTTGAATTTCAGCAGTATTCTGATATAAACTTCCTCTGAGAGATGGAAGGCAAAGAAGAAAAAGTCTTTGCAAGCCTGAAATGGAGTCAAGGAGGGAGGACTGGCTTTCTGGATTTACTTGAAGGAACTGATGAAGGTGTTTATTCAGGATTTGTGGAATCCTGCCAGCTCTTAAATAAAACTCAGCCCTGAAGTTTCAGCATTACCTAGCGTTCCTTGAGCCATGTGACAAAAAATGCCCAATGTGAACCATCCCAAACTGTTGCTGTAGTGGCACGAAATCCGGCATCGTGCACAGGACAGGTGAAGGGCTCAGAAAGCTGCTCCATAAGCATGTCCACACAGAAAGGGGTGAGGGTGGCAGGGCTTGGCAAGTGTTTTGGGGCAGAAAACCTCCTGATAGGTCACAGCAGTCAACTCCAAGCCTCCATTTGGTCATCTTGGCTCTCTCTTGCATGTGCTAGAAGGTTACAGGAAAGCTGGAGGCACCTGGCCAGCTGTAGACACGTTACCAGCATTAGGAAATACTTTAAATACTGTCCAATTGACCTGTGAAACTTGCTGCTACAAGGCGTTACCGGGCCTCTGGGTATAAGCAGATCATGGCTTGTTCCCTAGCACGTTGGATGATGTTGAAACAGCGTCTGGTGCTGGGGGAGATCCTACCCTTCTGTAAATGCAGGTTCAATCTCAGTTGAAACTGCTGCTGAGCTCCGCTGTGCAATTGCAAAGGGCTAAGAGCTCACAAATGGCCAGTGGCCACAGCTCAGGGGAGAAGTGGTAATTCATTATGCCATGATAATTCAATTGCTTGTGATTTTCTTCCCATAACCAACAAATCTAGCATGAATCCAAAAGAGAATTGCTTGCATTTACGGCTAACAAGATTAGCTGGTCATAAGAGCCAATGTTAAACAAACAAAAAATAAGATGTTTGGAAGAAATAAAAATCCTTAGGGTTTAAAACAGTGAATGGGGATTAGGAAGAAATTTCTCTGAGGTTCAGTTATTCCTAATCTCTTGCAGCTCGTTACATCTCCTGCCAGAGCCTCTAGCCTTTGCCCAAGAAGTACTGGCCTAGGCAAAGCACGATCCAGCTTCACCGTAGGCAGGCATGGGTCTGCAAAGGAGAGCCAAAGGAGAACGCCGTGTCCCCATGAATCCCACAGTGATCCCCCATCGCTCGACGCCATCTCTCTGCATCCCATTTTTGACTCATCAGTGTCTGGCACCGGAGCTCAGGATTTACCAGCCAAGGTGCTCCTATAGCTCTGAGCTGCCCTGGTTTTCTCAGTCCCTCTGGCTTGCTCATTTTACACTGCTTTTATTGGAGCTTTTATCATCTTCGACTAAGGAGCCCAGCTTTGCTTTCCTGGGCCAGCAGCACCACCTACAGCCTGCTCCGACATGTGCCCACCACTTCTGCCAGCGGGAACGGGCCTCCTCCATCCATCCGCAGCTAAGAAAAAAAAAAAGAGACAAAAATAATTTACAGGTATTAGGATGGAAAAGAGAAGGTGGCAGACTGACCAGCATCTCTGGGGCTAGCGGAGCTAATAAACAGTCGTGTACAGCTGGTGTATTGTACTAAAAGGAGGGAGGTGGTAGGCTTTGTACAGCCATGGGCAAAAAGATTTGTAGTTAAACATGTCATCTGCTGGTCCAGGGTAGCATGGCAGGGATCTGGGGGAGGCAGCTCTTCAGCCAGGGGGGGTATGAGCCTCTCATACTGCTCCCGTGGTGTGAAAGTGAGGAAGCAACTTGGGCAGACTTACAAAAACGGCGGGTGACAGAGCCAGGATCAGAGCCTGTGGCCGCTGCTGACAATTTCCCAGCCAACAGCCAGGTTCGTTGCTACTTTTCCAAAGGCAACCAAAGAAGGTCACTGCCTTCGGTGTCCTAAAAACATCCGCCCAGTCCAGAACAAGGGCCCATGGCACAGTCTCACCACACTGGCACTGTGTGGTGCTTCCAAGGGCCACGTATAGGGCCGACTTACAACCTGCAGCAGAACCATGTGAAATCACTCTGACATGGCACTGGAAGAGAGCAGGAGAAACCCAGGGCATAGCCTCTTGCAGACCTTGGCAATAGAAAGGAATCTGTAAGATAAAGCTCTGAGAGAATGCTAGCAAGCAGAGCGTGCCCCATGCTCACGGAGGAGAGCAAAAGTGAGAAAAAACCTACTTTCCTCTGTCTTCTGGTCTAAGGGAAAACCCCTCCTCATGCCCCAGCACTTTAAACTCACCAGGCTGACCTTTGAAGCACTCAGCCGGATCAGGGAGCCAGTGCCCTAGAAATGAGCGTGGGGTAGTGTGCTGCCTTTCCCCCAATGATGTGGAAAAGTCATGTCCCGAAAAATGGGTTAGACAAAGCACTGGTGTTTGTACAGGAAAAGACAGCCCTGCATGGCCCCGTGCTGCACGCCACCACTGAGGACATTACAGCAGCTGTGCACATCTGCACCATGGAACACACGGAAAGGCGGGAGGAAGAGCTGGGTGTACAAGAAATGGAACTAAATGTCCTCATCTATCCTGCCTGGTTTTGCAACAAATCTATGTTTTGCTTTGCTGTTGCAGGAGCCATGGACCAGCGAGCCCAGGGGAACAGACTTCTCCCTCCTCTCCTCTTCCTTCTTCTCCTCTGCAGAAAGCAGGAGCTGCTGTACTGGCAACACCTGAGTTAGACCCCACAGCAGTTGTTGGGACTTGTTAGACAAAGCTCCCTGGAGCACAGATTGTACCTTGTGGCTGCATCCTCACTAGTGACCTAGATGGGACCAAGACACGGTCCATAGTCCCATAGGTGCCCGTGGCCTCCCCACATCATGCTAGAACACAACAAGGCAACATGGGCCAGGAACTGCTTTCTCAGTAGGTAGTTTGGGTGAAACCCTTTGCCACTCCTGAGGAACTTCTTTGAACGCTCTGGGGAAAGCTGCTATATGCAGGACACCCCCGTCTCGGGTGCTCAGGAGCAGCAACAACCAGGTCCCAGAGCCACAGCTGCAAAGCAAAAGTTCCTGGCAGGAGGGAGCAGAGATTTCCCAGGAGATGCTGAAGTGCCAGGACCACACATCTTTGATCTCGTTCACTCTGTCTCTCCCTCTCTCTGACTAACAAGGGACTGTATGGGAATAAATCAGAATATTAATGCCAATGCTAATTGCAGCTGAATCTGGGGTGGACTAAAATCTGCACATTCCTTTTAATTATGAATTCTACAGGCCAGTTTGAACCACACTTGGAACAATTCACAAGAGCAACTATTATTTTAAAGATCAGCCATCCTTTCAAAGGTTTTGATATTTAGATTAAAATATAAAGGCAGATAACAGGACAGATCCCGATTTCTATACCATCGCATAATCCAGACTACCTCCCTTATAGCGGAGGAGCCATTCAGAGTAACTGAGGTCAGGACAGAGCCCTGTATTTGGACATGTGCCTTTTTAATAAGAAGCAGAATTACACTGCTGTTCCACTTCTCCTTGTCTGGGCGGCGCAGCAGTGACAGGCAATTGGCATTTCAATGCCTGTGTGCAGCGACCACATCCTTGAATGAGCCCATTCCTATGAAGGTTCTGTAACTACGAGCTCTACATATTTCTATGTGTGTATATATATATTTGTGTGACATATATATATGTTTGTGTGTGTGTGTGTGTGCTGCTTTACCACCACTCCTCCCGGTGCAGAGGAGTCACCTGTTTTTCCGTTCCAATTTTCCCAGACCAGGAGGGCTTCACAATGGGGCTTAAACGCTTTTAGCTTTTCCTTTTCTTTTTAGGCAGCTTAATGAAGGAAGTCTAAAAGAAATGAAATGTTGCCTCACACCCACAGTGTTACACATGGCCCAGAGCCTCATCTTGCATCTGCTACCACTGAAGCCAGCACGGCCGAACCAGTATCAAAGATCTCTCCTTCATGGGAGTCTGTCTCAGGAGGGGATGAGCTACAGCCACAGTTCTGAAGGTTAGTGTCTCTTACTCTTTTGACTCTTTTGAGGGCAAGAGGAGAGGTGAGAAATCAGGTCCTGGATCTTCCCCACCTCCTTCCAAGCTCTGCTTCTTCAGGCTGAGCTTCCAACCCTTGATGTTTCTTGCAGCAATGAGTTCCACACATCATACCAGAACTTCTCACTCATCCTAATACTTTGTATGAATTATCCCCAGGCTTTGGTTATTTAATGCAGTCTAAGTGTCCAGTCTGCCTTCTCTTGTCAGTCCATCTTCCTGCCAGTAGCTTACCCCCGCCTCCCCCTTTATTGGTTACGGTTGCCATTCTCCAAAAAGTCAGCACGTACCCCACTGGAGACCAGTCAAGCAACCTGGGGCCTTATCTGTCAATGAAGAATTTCAAAGTTTGCTTTGACTGAGTATTTCATGAGCTTGAGATATTTCCAGTTACAGAGAAGCTGCAATACCCTTAGGAAATAATTTTAATTAATCACACAGTTTCCTCTTTTTCTACTATCTTTCCATTAAACCCAAAATCACCTCCCTCCGGTCCTCTTCTGCCTTTGCTTGCCTGAGGTCTCAGCCCCGAGGTCAGATGCTGGTCTCACTGGCACAGAAGCAACACCCAAAGCTGCTCCCTCTGATTTCTCCAGAATGCCACCAACAAGAGACCACGCCAAATCCCTCCTTCCCCCATCCACACATGGTCTTTTCTTCATGGTTTTCTGTATTCATCCAGGACACTTCATACCTGCATCCATCCCCAAACATTTGCCTGGGAACGAAGCAGTTTGGCCACTTTCCCCATTATAGCCTATTCTTACTTCTTTCTGGAGCTTTGTTCAGGAGAGAGTGGAAAGTTCCAGGGGCTTCTGTCTTGGGTCACAACTCGGACCTGAGGGTGATTTAATTGTGGCAAAGCCCAGAGCCCTTACAGCATCTTGATTTGGGATATTGCTCTATTCCTAATAGAAAGGCTCAGAGACCAAGTCCAGGCAGGCACATATTCCTTCTATACTGAATTTATTTTATGGTGTGTTGTCATATAAAGAATTGCTAAATGGAGTACTCATTTTCTTCTTTAAGGGAGAGCTGTAATAACACAGGGGTATGAACAGGGTGTGCACTTGAATCAGCTCAGTCGCATCTCTCCAGGCCTTCTCCTCTGTAGAGAGTCAGGATGGAAAGTTACAGCACTGCCTGATGGCAGTGTATGAAAATTGGTTGACAGCCAGCTGAATATGAGCCAGCAGTGTGCCCAGGTGGCCAAGAAGGCCAATGGCATCCTGGCTTGTATCAGGAACAGTGTGGCCAGCAGGACCAGGGAAGTGATCGTGCCCCTGTACTCTGCACTGGTGAGGCTGCACCTCAAATTCTGTGTTAAGTTTTGGGCCCCTCACTGCAAGAAGGACATTGAGGGGCTGGAGCATGTCCAGAGAAAGGCAATGAAGCTGGTGAGGCACCTGGAGCACAAGGCTGATGGAGAGTGGCTGAGAGACCTGGGGTTGTTTAATCTGGAGAAAAGGAGGCTGAGGGGAGATGTTATCACCCTCTACAACTGCCTGAAAAGAGGCTGTAGTGAGGTGAGGGTCGGTCTCTTCTCCCTGGTAACAAGTGATAGGACAAGAGGAAATGGCCTCAAGTTGTACCAGGGCAGGCTTAGGTTGGACATTAGGAAAAATGTCTTCCCCAAAAGGGTTGTCAAGCACTGGAAGGGGCTGCCCAGGGAAGTGGTCAAGTCCCCATCCCTGGGGGTATTTAAAAGACGGGTAGATGTGGCACTTAGGGACATGGTTTAGTGGTGGGATGGCAGGGTTAGGGTAACAGTTGGACTTTATGATCTTAAACGTCTTTTCCAACCTAAACAATTCTATGATTCCATGATTCTATTCTATGATTCTTCCTTAGGGCATCCTTTGCTGGTTCCTGTCTCTGTGACACCTCTTTAGGAGTTATCTCTGAGTATATGTTCAGAGAGCTGTCAGCCTTCAGATCCTTCACATTTACATTTTCTTTAGGGTGCAGGCTCTTCCCTCAGAGCCCAGAATGTCAGGGACTTCAGGTCACCCTGTCCCGCTCTGCTCGCTTTCATGGGGGAGCAGTACAGCTTCAGCACTGCAGTCCAGGATTGCCTCTCCCTTGATTTATCTTTGTCCTGCAGTAAAAACATCTTTACATGGAGGGGAGAGGGCTGGAGGGGAAAATCCTCTAATCCTGTCTAATTCCACCCAGCCTTGAGACCTGCATGGACACCTGCCATTACACTGGAGAGCCCCAAAGCCCCAGTCAACAAACCTGCTTTTTTCTTGCCTGACTTCTGGCAAGGAAGGACTATCTGGGGACACAAAGTGAGCCTCTTTCCCTCTGAGCTGTTTTCCAGAATTTAAGTACTTTTTTCTTTTCTGCATCACTTCACTGCCCTGCGATAGATGATTTCCCCATTCATCTCTCTACCCTGATTCCCAATCTCCCTTTGCTTGAAGCTATGTACTTGCTCAAGTGGTTGCCGATCGCATCCTCTCCCTGGACATTTCTGCTGGCCTTGCTGTTTGGAGGTTTAGCTCTGCCCTCAATAATTCCTCCTGAAAATCTTGGGTCCCACAAAGAGCTTGCTCTCAAGCCAGGAAGCGTTTGTGCTTCCCAGTTTGTATGCAGATGCCAAAGTTCTCAGCTGTGGAGCAGAAGTCTTTAGTCTGTCCTCCATTCCTTGGTTTCAAGTGAAAAAAAACCAAAACCCAACCAAACCTACCCCCACACAATTGTGTTTGTTTTCATTCTTCCAGTTGCTGGAGTCTCAGCGCTCATCAAATGACTCCTCAGCCTTTGCATTCCTTTGGCCATCATTCTCCAACACCACACTCAATTCACACGCTTCTCATCACAGTGAGACAGTAAAATTGGTTGCATTTTTGTTTCCTCCAGTTTATCCCATCATCAGGCTGTTATATACATTGTGCTTGCTTCCACATTGGTCTGAACTTTTTTTTTCCTCTCTAGAAATCCGTCACTCCCAGGAGTCCCAAACCAAGTCACTGGTTTGCTTCATTTTCACATGATTTGCCTGCTAACACTGCTCCAGAGCATCTCTGGCCTGACTTCATCATCATGACTCACAGACACACAGGCTGATGTAATTTATGTGCTTTACAGCAGAGATTTTTCTTTTTAAACACAAAGAAAGGGAGTAAAAACTGCGGTGAAGACAAGGATTTTAACTAGGGTTACATTTTGCCTTTCTGCGTGTGTCCCAGGCACAGTAGGACCACTCTGTGTGGGGCTGCAGATCAGTCCTTGCACCAAAAGTTTCCTGAGGGAGGAAGCTGTTGCCATACTGGCAACCTCTGACTTTGGTCTGTATGCGTTGCAGTGAGGGTACAGCTTTCAAGCCCTTGCATGGAATGCTCCCAGATTCACAGCTCTCCTCCTCCTTTCTTCTCCACCACTCTCTGGGTTTTGCTCCCAGACTTCAGATCTGACTTCAGATCTGTCATGTTCATGTGTGGAGTTGGTCCTCTTCCCTGCCATGTCAATGGCAACACACCTAGTCAGGCAGCCTACAGGACCAGACTCTGTCGAGGTGTGTTTCTGTCTCATTTATGGCATCTACTAAGCCACCAATAAGCACAGAGCCAGATCTTCACTGGTGAGGGGTCTGGAGCCCAAGGCTGATGGAGAGTGGCTGAGAGACCTGGGGTTGTTTAATCTGGAGAAAAGGAGGCTGAAGTCTCCACCTTATTGCCCTCTACAACTGCCTGACAGGAGGCGGTAGCAAGGTGGGGGTTGGTCTCTTCTCCCAGGTAACGGACAATAGGACAAGAGGAAATGGCCTCAAGTTGTGCCAGGGGAGGTTTAGATTGGACATTAGGAAAAATGTCTTCCCCCAAAGGGTTGTCAAGCATTGGAAGAGGCTGCCCAGGGAGTAGTTGAGTCCCCATCCCTGGAGGTATTTAAAAGACAGGTAGATGTGACACTTAGGGACATGGTTTAGTGGTGGGATGGCAGTGCTAGGTTGACGGTTGGACTTTATGATCTTAAAGGTCTTTTCCAACCTAAACAATTCTATGATTCCATGATTCACGTGTAATAGCTAAGGGCATTTCTCTGAAAATGCAGAGGTGTCTCTGTTGCTGTAAGACCACGCTGTGAATGCAGCTGGCAGACCTGGTCAAGGAGATTTGTTATGTGGCTGGGTGCCCAGAGAATGAGAGGACCCACCCAGGAGAAAGCAGGGAGCACCCAGTATCCACACATGTCAAGTGAGAGCAGCTGCCAGCAAGGCGATGGGTGGGTGCAGGTCTCCAGGATAGCCCGTGATGCCTCTTGTCTTGAGCCTGGCCAGGAGAGCAGAGGAACTGGGGTGAGTAGCTTATGGCTCAGCAGACTCCCATTATTCTTGTGCTTGAGCAGCAGCTTCTTTTAAACCTTCTACCTAGGGCTTGTTTAGACAAGACGGGACACAAATGTCTGGCCAGCCTGATGTCTCTGTGGGCAGCCTGACTGGGATCTGCCTGCCAAAGGGTGAAGGAGGCACCTGACATGAAAAATCTATCACGAGGCTTTGAATGCTAAATTCTTCTCGTGTGAGAGCACCCAGGAGAGGAGAGACGTTTGCTCTCCTTGGTTTTCTTTATGAAAACCCACAGGTTTTCTTTGGCTGCTTCTGTAACATGTTTGAAAACAGAAGAAACCATTTCTTAGGAGCAGCCAATGTTGGGCAACGAGCCCTTCAACTCCCCAAGTGTTTCCATTGACTTTCACATATTTTTGTCGTATTTCTTTTGGCCTGTGCTACAGTTTAGGCACTTGCTTCTATAACTCTCTGGTAAAGGTTTAAATGGAACTAAAATCCCATGGTGCTTTGCTGTTTCGACTTGGGCCTGGCTAAATTTTTTTGGATCTTTAGCGCTGCTGACTTTTTTTGTGTGCTGCATAGTGCCATTGGTGAAAAGCTTTGCTTTTGCAATAAATGGGAGCCTGCTTGTATTTATTGTGCTTCCTCTGGCAGAAGTGTCAGTAGTCGTGAGAAAAGCTTCACCAGCAAAAGTTTGTGCGACTGGTATTTTTGTATATTGGTACTTCTGCTTTCAGTAGTGGTGGATAGGATGCATATGTGCTCAGACAGCATCATTCCTGTGCCACCTCCAGTGCATTTGTGGTAAAATTATAGCAGTGTGGAAATCTCAGAGGGAAGCCCCAATTTTCATCGCAGAGGTCATCATCACAGGGGACAGACATACAAGCAGGTAGAAATTCAACTGACTTTCAGCTAAAGAGGTATAATGTACTGCAGTACAATACATTACCCTTGGGTGTTTATGTTGATAAACATTATACTGTGGCTTTGAGGAGTCCAAAACTGCAAACCCATGAATATTTAAAACTGCAACCTATGGAAAAAGTGCCCTCCTCGCACGTGTGCATCTCCCATGGCTGCAACCAGGAGTCAAACAGCGTCCGCTGCACAAAGAATCATAGAATGTTTTGGGTTGGAAGGGACCCCTAGAGGTCACCCAGTCCAACCCCCCTGCAGTGAGCAGGGACACCGCTAACCAGATCAGGTTGCTCAGGGCTCCATCCAACCTGGCCTTGAATGTTTCCAGGGATGGGGCCTCCACTACCTCTCTGGGCAACCTGTGCCAGTGCTTGACCACCCTCATTGTAAAGAATTTCTTCCTTATATCCAGTCTAAACCTACCCTGCTTCAGTTTAAACCATTACCCCTTGTCCTGTCACAGCTGGCCCTACTAAAAATGTTTTCCCATCTTTTCTATAGGCCCCCTTTAAGTACTGAAAGGCTGCAATCAGGTCTCCCCTCAGCCTTCTCTTCTCCAGGCTGAAATGCCTTGGTCCCTCTCTCAGCCTCTCCCCAAAGGGAGTGCTGGGCACACCAGTGGGGGTTTTGTTGCAGCAGAGATTGCCCATTTGTTTAAACCTATGTCGTGGTTCAGGAAATGTCCAGATGTACCTAAAAACTCCTAGAGTCTAAAGAAATAATCAATACGGGGTTCTGACTGTGCAGGTTTTTTTGAGCCTTTCTGCCCCCCTGTGATGTCTTGAAGCTTTTGTTGTCCATCAGGAGCTGAGCATCTCACCTGCACGCTTGACTGCAGGGGCTGCCGCTCAAGGAGCTGAGCCCCACGTCAAAGTGCACGCTAAACCAGTGAAAGCTGGAATCAGCACGTGGCTGTGAACTGAACATAAATCTGCCAGACTGAGAAGCTGGCGTGTTAACCCACCTTGCCACCCTCTTTTATAACAGCTACTGACAAAGCTTGAAAGGGTGTTTATACTGGACCCAGCTCCCATTATGTGAATTGAACTTCTCCCCCCTTCCCCCTGAATCTGGCATTAAAACCCTTCAGCAGAATAAATATAACAACTATATAAAACCTACTATTTACTTTTGACCCACTTATTTACTACTTTGCAGCATGCCTGCCCAGTTCAACCACTAGCCACTCGCTCGGGAGGCTCAGCCCGTGCTTTGCTGGTGGTGTGCTTGGGGTACATCAGTGTTGTGAACAGGTCCTGAGCTGATGGGGCTGGGGAAGCGGTGGGTTGAGCTCCAGAGAGAGCCTGTTCTCCATCTGTCCTGTGCAGGGTGAGCTCTCGAAGCCGTGGTCACAGGTGAGGTCCTTCTGCTTCATTTTTTTTAGCAGCTGAAGTTTTTATTTGGTGAGATGTTAGGAACCAGATGCTTTTCAGCACATGCTGCAGCTGAAGCATGGAGAAACCTGCTAACCTCCAGCTGGCATCAAGCAATAGGTGCATCTGCTCACAGACATGTAGGGACTGCTGGACCTGGGGCTCACTGCTAAAGACCCCTCCTGGTGCTAAAAACTGTGGATTTCTGTCCTCACCTAGAATTTGTCACATTCCTGCTCCTTTGACATCTTCCTTAGAGGGTTGTTCCACACTCAGAGAGGGTGGGGCAGGGGGGGGATTAATCTTGCTGCATGTAGCTTTTTAGAAGTGGGATACGTGCTTGACATGAGTTACTTGTCTTGCCCCTTGCCTGGTCAGTGGTGTGGGAAAGGCATTTCCAGAGCGGGAGTCATTCTGCGTGGCTTCCTTCTTTAGGATGGGATGAATCACCACTCCAGAAAGGCTGGGGGGAAACTCAAAGCTGGTTTTTGAAATCCCGTGCTCCAAGACAAGGCTGACTCCCATAATCATCTGAAATGCCCCTCCAAACAGTTCTGGGAGGAGGTTAGACTGGTGGGGGGGAATCCAGAGCCAACCTCTTGCTCTCTAGCCTTTCCCTTCTCATGTCCCCATGGGGCTGTGCCCCATGTACCTGCACCAGTGCCACTGAGGACCACTGTCCTGGGGCTCTTGGGGACTCTCCAGTCCCACCTGGATGTTTCAACCAGCTAAAAGGTTCCTGCTAAAGAAACAAAGCCAGACTCTGCATATACCTGCATATCACAAAACTGAAGAGCAAGTTTTCCTATGCATGCATATCTAATGTTTCACAAAATATGTGGTTTAGAATCATAGAATTGTTTAGGTTGGAAAAGACCTTTAAGATCATCAAATCCAACCATTAACCTAGCACTGCCATCCCACCACTAAACCATGTCCCTAAGCACCACATCTACCAGTCTTTTAAGTACCTCCAGGGATGGGGACTCAACCACTCCCTGGGCAGCTTCTTCCAATGCTTGACAACGCTTTTGGGGAAGACATTTTTCCTAATGTCCAACCTAACCCTGCCCTGGCACAACTTGAGGTCATTTCCTCCTGTCCTATCGCTTATTACTTGGGAGAAGAGACTGATACCCACCTTGCTACAACCTCCTTTCAGGTAGTTGTAGAGAGCAATATGGTCTCCTCTGAATCGGGCAGCTTTCCAGCCACTCTTCCCCACGCCTGTAGCATTGCATGGGGTTGTTGTCACCCAAGTGCAGGACCCAGCCTCGTTGAACTTCATACAATTGGCCTCAGCCCATCAACCCAGCCTGTCCAGGTCCCTCTGTAGAGCCCTCCTACCCTCAAGCAGATCAACACTCCCACCCAACTTGCTGCTGTCTGCAAACTTGCTGAGGGTGCACTCAATTGCCTCACCCAGATCATTGATAAAGATACTAAACAGAACTGGCCCCAACACTGAGCCCTACGGAACACCACTTGTGACTGGCCGCCAGCTGGATTTAACTCCCTTGACCACAACTCTCTGGGCCCGGCCATCCAGCCAGTTTTTTTAGCCAGCAAAGAGTATGTCCGTCAAGAGCCCAGCCCTAAACTACTGGAACAGTTCAAAGCAACCAAGGATCAGAGTGGGGAATAGGCATAAGGATAGCTGAGTGCACAGCCAGCAGCCCCCAGGGCCTCAGGCAAGGATGAGGGACATCCCCATGAATGGGTCCAATCCATTGGCTTCATGAGCGTGGACCTGTGTTAAGTCTCCGCCACTCCAACCATGAGACATGAGTCTGGCTGACACATATAGCCAAATGTCCCAGGCACTGCTCCTCAGGTTATCCTACAGATAACCACCTAAGGAGCTGGTGGCAGTTCCCATTGCTCAGCTGGCTGCCTCCTCCCCTTCTCAGTCATGCCTGCTCCAGGGGACCTCCCAAAGCCCCACATTTTACAGCACACAACGCCAAAATAGCAAGTGCCAATTTCCCTAGCATCCCATGCCAAATAGCATCACACTGCAGAGGAGCAGTAGCATTACTGTGGTCATCCTAAAGCAAGAGTGTGACCGTGCCCTTTGCCCATTTGCTCCTCATGGCATATTGGCTGCGGTACATCAGACTGAGGACCATGGTCCCCGGCATTGCTCAGCCACTTGCTGGCAAATCTAAGGCAGCCCCATCATTGGATGGCAGGGAGCATTTTAAAGCATATTCAGCTTTTTTCTTTGACAGTGGCTTGCTATGCACATTACAGTATAAAGGTTTTTATTTGTTCCTGTTGTTGCAATGTTTATTCCCCAAACCCTTTTAATAGCGGGCTTTTGACAAAGTGTTTCCCCAGCAGTGGGAACTACATATACAGCACAAAGCAAACACTTGCAAGATAAACATCCTTCACATCCCGTGCTGGTCCTAACCCCTCAGAGCTCGCCATTACCTCCCTTGGAGCAATTCATCACAACTTAATCAAAGTTAAAAATGATACTGTGTGATTTTATTTTTTGTACTTGCTCAGCGAGGTTTTATTGGCAGCTGCTGCCAGGATCTGGGACTCTGCCAAATTCCCTGGTTATATTGCTCCAGTGTGGACAAACAAAGCAAGCCTATTTAAAGTTACTTGGACGCAAATAAGGTAAAACCAGAACAAAATAAAAAACAATGTGTAACTATTTGTTTCCTTTATGAAGGGCCTCCTTCGGAGTCCTTTGAAATCGGTTCTGGCTTCCACCTACGAAAGTCACCCAAGTGAATTATTTAACATTAATAGACATTCCTGAACCAGAATGTTACTACCAGAGGCACAAAATCTGGGGGGAAAAGGGTATCTACCTTTGCCCTTCATGTTACACTTCCTGAGCCATAATAACGGCTTTAGCTCCTTGCCTTTCCCAGTAATGTTTGTGGCGTCTAATCACGACTGAAAACAGTTTTGTATTTAAATTATTTAAGCACAACAATATTCATTAAGAATTTTATATTCATTAAAGTTTAAGGCCCCCGTCGACAACGCCTGCCTTTAAGTGCATGCATTGGTCTCCTGACCTTTGGTGTTTCTGCCTTGGGGCTGCCACCTTCTCACGCCATTTTGCAGGCAATCGCTGCTCATGAGTGACACTGAGGGCCTTGTCACCTTGCTAAGGCCACCAATATTGCACCAGGTCCTTCAATGGTTAAAAAGTCCCAACCACAAGCAGCACTGCTGAATGCACACTCGGAAAGTCATCCCTTTGCACAGAGCAGCCTCTCGCCCCATATCCTGTACCAGAGGGACAGACAGGAGCGGAGAGGAGAGGAGAGAGGGAGAAGGGAAAGGGAGAGGAAAATCTCCCTGTTTGACAAGGCTATTTGGCAGTGTTTTGGAGCCAAAGTGCCTCCTGTCAACAACACACACAATGTGCTTTTGAAAAAGCAGAAGTGTACATGCAGTTCCTTGGCACTTGGAAATAACAGTCAATACGCAGACAAACAGGTTTTGGAGCATATGTTTTTTGAACTCCCAAGAAACTGCAGCTTATCCCTGTTTTTTTTTTTTTTCAGGTCGCCTCCAATTTATTATGCAGAGTCAGTCACTTGCTGGTGTTCACGGCCCTGAGTCACAATAAGCATAAGAAAAAAACCCACCCTCTCTCCCAGCAGAAAAGTCTGAAAGCAAAAAAGAGCCCAAAAAAATAAGCTTCTTGTTTCCTCACCAGTGGCTGCAAAGAGGAGATTAGGGAGGAAATAAAACCCCTGGTTTTCTTCTCTCTCTCACTCAGCAACATTAAGAAACTTTAAAATTCCAAGTCTAAGTAAAATTCAGGTCATTTGCGAGAATGTCTTGGGCTCGGGAAATGTCTGAATTCCCACCTGTAAGAGCAAGCAGGAGCTGAGATGCCCGCCTGCCTTCCTAGGCCACTTTCTCTACCTTTACTCTGCCCTGGCTCCAATGCACCAGGACCTGTGCCTGTTGCCTGCGGGGAGCAGAGCCGGCCAGCCTGCCCGGGCTAGAGCCGCCGGCCAGACCCTGCCTTTCCCCCTGGACACACCATGCGCTTTGGGCAGCCACAGGGACACAGGCTGGAGACCACAGCACCCCAGACCCTTACTGCTGCCATGCGGCTTCCTCCGCTCTGGGAGACAAAGATACCCCAGCACCTGCGGTTCCTCCACAAGGGACGTGCCCCAAGACACACAGGGCTCTATGGAGCCATCCTGTGGCTCATAAAGATGCTGTTATCTTATCCTAGCAACATTCTAATGGGTCTCTTAACTCCATTTATTTCTGTGCAAGGAGGTGGTGGCTCTTTGCTGCTTTTGTCAGGATGGAGGGAAAGAATTGGGACTTTGCCCCATGGAGCTCATGGCTCATGTGTCAGACCCTCAGTCAGGTAGACCATTTGGAGCAAAAAGTCCTGGGTATGTTCTGCAGACCTTTAACATGGTCCCAACCTGCCAGTCTTTGAAAGTCACAGTCCTTAAAACCTATCAATTCCTTCCTGCGATTTGTTTTCCACTCCTGCTGCGACCCATCAGCGTCTCTAATCCAGGAGGATTTCTTGTGTTGCCTCACTAGTTCCCTTTGTAAAGGAGAGATCATCTCTCCACTGGCCTAAAAAGAAAGCTGGGAGTTGGAAGTCACCTATTGATCCATCCGCAGAGCTGTGAAGACAGAGATGAAAAGGAAAGGTGAGGCAATTTGCTGTGACACCAGCCGCCCTCCCTGGAGAAGTGCATTTTGCACCAGGGGAAACAGCTGGGAGGCAGGTTAGCCCTCAGCCAGGGGAAACGCCTGATTCCACTGGAGCGACACGAGCTTGCTTCAGCCATATATTTTATAAAGATACTTTTAGAATCATAAGTTGTATTAAAAGGTATTGCAGCAGCAGGAAGTGGGAGCAGAGTGCAGCTTAGTGGCAGGGTTCCTCACAAGTCTGCCATCTCCCCTTGGGCAAAGCACAGCGTGCAGAAGAACAACAGTGCTCACACCTTCGTCATGAGTAGGTGCCTCACTCCCATTGAAATCCAGGAGAATGACACGGCCAAATCCCTTTGAGGACCTGGCCTTAGAGTACCAGGATATTTCTAGCTTCCCATGGGTGAGAGTCGTGCTGAAAAATGCCTTGGATCCATGTGTCACTGTATTGAGATGATGGTGGTTTCTGTTGGTGCTAACCCAGTCCTGTCAGTCTTGCAGAGGGAATGAAGCAAGTTGAGAGCGTACAGTGTCACAGTCAAGACAAAACCCCAACTCCTTCCTGCACCTTGCTGCAGATGGTGCGGATACGCTCGCTCGTGGTTTAGTCTGTCTTGTCTTGATCATTCCAAAGGAGGAGGAAGAAGCAATCTTGGTTTCACCTTTTCTTATTTGCAGACCTCCACCAGCCCACCAAGGCAAGCATGAGATAGTAACTGAGAATCCAAACCTGCTTGCAGCATGTACTTACCTCTCACAGAGCCCCAACCCTTTGCAAACCACAGGCTGAAAATCACACTGGCTCGTTCTGGAGACAGGCTCGCTCCTAACACAGGAACCCACAACCCCACCTGAGCCATGCCAGAAGACCTGGAACTCAAATTGACCCATCCAGTTAATTTCTCCTGCAATCTCTGGGTTACAGCCCATTCCTTTATGATTTACTCATTGCTCATCAGACCAAAACCCAAGCTGCAGTTCATTTTACTTGCAAGAATCCACAGTGTAAATCTCTTTTATCAGTTTTTTTTAACATCCTCTGGATTTCACAGCCACAAATCACAGCAAAATCCAGCTCAAAGATGCAGTCTGAAGTAATTACTTTCTTGGTTGCCAGGAGGATAAAGTTCCCGTAAATAATATTCCTTACAATGCTGAGAAACTGAATATCTCTGTGAGCAAAGCAAGCAAGTGCACAGCAGCTTCACACCTGGACAGGCGGTACAGGTAGTCCAATTCCTTGCCTACAGCAAACAAACGGCTTTGCTCCCTGTCCATCCACGCAATTCAGCTGAAAAACACCTGGCAGCCATGCAAAGAGCTTTCCTGTCTGTGGATCGGGGCTCTAGGGTCAAGAAGCTTGGGCACCTGCGCTCAGAAGACAGTTGGACTCTAATTGCAAAGCAATAAATGTTGCATGCTGACTTCTCACATGTGGCTTTGAACATCTCTCTTTTGAGTGAGTTATGCTTCTTGTGCAAGGGCAAATGGTCAGTTTTCTGCAGCCAGCCTCATCGTCACAGATTCCCTATAGAACCAAAGATACCAGGGATGATGACCTCCAGCTCTGCATAACACTTGCTGGAACAGGTGGTAGCTTGCCCACTGAGTGCTGAGATAAAAATGAATAGGTGGATATTAAAAATAATCCTTACTGTGCTTCCCAGCAGCCACATGCAGGCATCATCTATACTGCTGCTGCTGTCCTCGGAAGTTTTGATCAGAAAGCAAGAGGCAGTTATAGGCATGTGCATATACATACAAACACATATATATATATATATGTAGGTATAAATGTAAACAGAAAAAGACAAATATGCTGCCAACATTTCCAATTGCAGATCTTTTCCTGCTCAGGTTAGTATGGATGCTCAGATTAGACCTAATCCTGGAAATTAGGATTAGGTAGCCCTAACTCCAAAGGACACCAAGAGCTCATTTCCTTCCAGATGGGGCTCTCTCCCTTTCAGGAGCTGGCCATACACAACCAGTGTTTACTCTCAAGTATATGCAGATACTTCCTAACCTTTTACATGCAGTCTGAATGGATGTAATACTCTTAGTCCCTACAGAAGCAGCCAAGGACATTTCATGGTATGTTCGCTCCTGGTCCAGCTATTGATCAGTCACACATTTCTCAGACACCTTGTCTCACATCATCAGCTGGTGCCACCACCAGTATCCTCCTTTGGCCTCTGTGCTCCATTGCCATCTAAGCTGAAAGCACAAATGCTTTCCCAGGGCTCCTCAGATGGGCTTTATGGTAAGAGATGAAAGCAGCACTCGGAGGAATGAATTACAGATCCCTGGCGGACAAACTGACTCCAGGCTCTGCCTTGCATAATTATCACTGGAAGGACCTCGGGCACCAGAAAGAGGTTAATAACACTCGGTGCTTGCACTGAGTCACTCCAAGTATTGAAATGTCACGAGATTAAGCAATGGCTTTGTCAGCGCCAGCTAAATAAACAGCATGCCATAGCACACCAGCTGCTGTGGGCTCTGCGGCAGCCAGTCCTCCAAGATGCCTGCGAGATCCTTCTGCCTTGCTCCCAGCACCGACCGCTCGGGGTCCTAACAGCGGCCGCCACTTACAGGCTCCTTGAGAGGCCTCATTTTACAGAAAACATCAGGTTGTTTCCCTTTTTTATTTAGAAGTAGCACATCCTTCTCATTATAAACAGGTGATGTTTACCATGCTGTCTGGTGTAGAGGTACCACTGCGCTATGAACAGAGACAGCTCCTACAGCACTTGTCATGGGTAACAAAAAGAGCCAGATCAGTTTTAATCAGATTTCTGTTTGGAAGGGGAAGTTCTGGTACATCACCTACATTAAAGGGTTAAATCCAAGCAAATCCCCTGGCCCTAATATCCTGGATTCCAGTGGGACTAGATTTTGACCGGAGACTTCAGATTTGGGACCCAGATATAGGTTCCTTGTTTGGAAACAAGTGCTGATCAAAACACTGTTTTGTAAAGGATTTTATTTATTTACAGAAGTCTCCATAGAAACTAGAGCAGAGATTTTTCAACCAGATGTGATGCTTCATTGCTAATTAGTTAATTTATTGGAACAACAGCTTTTCTAGCACTAGATCTGGGCAGCTAAAATTTGAAGTGCTAACTCCAGGCTGCCCATCAGATGGAAAATATTAGTAACACTGGCGGGTTTTGGAACTGAAAAATCTCCGAGCACATTGCATAAAAGCAGCAGCCACTGTTAATCTCTGGCCACCACCAGAGGTGCAAAGAAACCACCACCAGAGTGGTTTCTCCAAGAGCACGCTACTACTCAGCACTCAGAGCCCAGCACTCAAAGTTCAGCTCCCGTCACCTGCACCATTATATCCTGCAACAGACTAAACTCCATCTTTACTGCAAGATCCAATAAACGACATAATTGATTAATATTATGGATTCTATCCAATGACTTTTCACATCCAGGCTTTGGGGGTCATGGCAAATAGCAGCAATAAAATCAGGGAGCAGAAGATGATACCGTGACTGGGAAAAAAAAAGCAGCCGTCACTGCTAGGAGCTAGGCTGAGGATCTATTTTTAGACCAGCATTTACCTCTCTTCCAACCCAAACATAGTTCTCCCTTGTAATACTGATGATGCTTTCAAACGGAACAACGAAACACGGCGCCACGGTTATAAATAAAGTTATCAGCTGTCGGGCACGGGCACAGCTCCTCAGTGCAAGCCGGGGTAACGCTTGTCTCTTGCCTCCCAAACGCAGTCCCGTTGGGTTTGCTAATGGAAAGAAAGGCGGGGGATGTTGTTTTAGATGCCAGCAGACAGACAAGCAGCGGAACTTTCTGCATGATGAAACGTTGCATAACTTCCCAAAAAATGTTCTATTCCTGGGTCTGCCATCCAATGGTGGGTTTTTTCCTTAATGGTACCTGCTCACTTAACCTGGGGACAAATCCCAGACAAGTTAATATAAAACACTTATATTGTCTCACCACAGGGGCCTGACTGGCACCCTCCTGCCCTCTGGAACACACAACCAATTCACACCGGTTAACATGTGCTGCTTGGTCCCCAAAGCCAGCATCACCTTCCTGTCAGCTTCGTTCTCTTTTTGGCTGGTGCATCCCCTGGGTGAATAATAGAGAACCAGCCTGAAGAACTTGTACAAAAGGAAATAGGTTGATCAAATCTGAGAAGCATAACATTTACTTGTGTTGGGAAGGAGCAATGTAGGCTCTTGATTTGGAAAAAATAAGTTATATGGCACTGGAGGGAAACTATTTCTCTGAGGATCAAGTTAAATCAGACAACAGAAAGCAATCTTATTTTTAAGACATTAAAAGAAGTGAAAAAGCAAAAAGCAAAGCAGTTAACTGGGCTCCAGGATGCAGCATTGCTCAGCAAGCTTGGAAAACAGAAAGAGAATAAGAAGTTGAAATGATTCATTACATAGGTCCATGCCACCCTGCCACAATTCCTCCACTAGTGTCTGAAGTCAGCCCTGGCATTGTACAAAGGGGCTGGACACCAGGTTTGGGACCAAGACAATACAGAAGTGAGTGTTGGAAGGGTCTGAAGGTCTTGTCCCCCCTCCCAAGTCTTGCGCTGCAAGTCTAAGTGGATTTAAAGAGATGCAGGGAAGAAGATTCACCACAATTTGTGTCCCCAGTGACTCTTTCCTCATGCCTAACAAGCCACACAATACATGTGAGCACACTTGGTGCTCTGCTGCAACCCATAACATGTGTTAGCCCCAGTAAACTGTCACAGCTGCTTCTGGGCCACTGAGACCTATCACATAAACATAGCCCAACAAGCTGGTCCCCAGCTCCATCAGCTCCTGTAGTGCTCTGACAGGTGACACTAACCAAGGGACTGTCCTCTCGCACACCAAGAACCAGGAGAAGACTCCCCAGTGGTGCATAAAGTTACACCATAACTTTAAGGACAGCAGGACTTCACCACCGGGAAACTCTCCCAACAGAGAGAAAGATCGGGGTCTGACACAGGTTCCGAGTCCGCAGACTACTAGAGAAACTTTCAAACAGCAAGACACCGAAAAGCAAGTATCTGATGTAAACTGCAGTTAATTTTACTGGCACTATCATGAGAAATAAGACAAAACTCACAAGGAACTTCCGTCCCCTTCTCTCCTGCAGAGGATTTAGTTTGTCTGCACTAGGCATACTGGAAAGGAAAAGAAATCTGTAAGAAAGTAGATGCTGTGACTGATCTGCTTGACAAAGTCAAAACCACACATCTTTCAAAACTCAAAAAATTACTCGTCATGATCTAATGACTTTTGAGAAGATGGAGAGCTCCTCATACAGCCAAAGAGAGCATGCTGAAGTTAAATGCTTTATAAGTTTGTTTTCTATTGGAAAAATAGTATTACTTTCCCTTTTTTACTTTAAAATGCTCTGTTATTTTCTGATTCAGGTAATAAATCCATCCTCAAAACTGAGGAAAAATAGAAGATGATCCATTATTTCTCTGGATTTCTTCTGTGCAATTTAAGTTTTTACAAGAGGGAGGGGAAAAAAAAAAGATGAGTTATACCAGCTCTGGAGGTATAAATTGCAGCCTTCAAAGTGAAGCTGTATGTTTAGATGCCCAGCTGAAGTTGCAGAGTTTGATTTGGCCCTTGCCTAGTTCCAGTTTCACACCGGGATGACTCCGTTGACATTCCCTGATGTCAAACTATGGCATTTCTTTAGTTACTCTGTGCCATCAGAGCAGCACAAAAGGACTTCAAAGTTGGTTAGCATCCAACCCACTGACTTCTAGATCAATGTGGAGACATTCCCTAAACCCAGCAGGGTTTAAGCCATAGCTTCTGAACCAGAGCCTTTAACTCTGCAAGAGACTACAGGCTGTGCTTGGACCATGACAAGCGTTCTGCTGAAAGTTAGCTTTGGTGGAAGAGGAGTGGAAATGGCTAGAAAGAAGTTGACTTTGGACTACGCAGGCAAGGCTACACAGTTACATTTGTTTTGGAAGCCTAAGAGAAGTCCCATTACAAGACAGATTGACCTATGTCAGTGTAGGTATACAGCACAGATTGCCTGCGTGGTGGCAGGGTCAATAAGAGACCAAGGGCAGATGCGCATCCTCAAGACTTCCTGGAGAACCCAAGAAATGCCATGAAAACGCATTAAAAGCACAGACCTGTGGAAGCCCTTGATATAGACATACTGGTGCTGTTGATCACACAAGCAGGTTTCAGTACCTTTGATCCACCCTGATCAGCTCTAAAATAAAATACATCCTCTCATATACTTGAAGTGGGAAAGGCTGTCTGGAGCAAGAACTATCATCCTCTGTTTGTAGAGCACCTAGCAGTTGTTCATATAAATAATAAATAAAACCAAGCAAGCAGAGGCACCAAGCAGTATCAGTTTTCCCTATTATCTGCTTGCAGAGAGACCAATTCACATCAGATGAGGCTCAGCAAATAAGTGGCAATAAGGTAACAAACCAGCCAGCTTGATTCTTATCTCAGTAAGCATACACTAACTAATCCCACTGAAACACACATGTATTTTGCATACAACAGCTCACACAAGTTCATTAATATATATCTGGCCATGTATATCATATGCTGTAAAGGCAAATTCTTCTGAAGAGACCTGTCCAGCATTAGAAGGATAGCAACAAGAATGATTATTTAAAATAAGGAAGGTAACATTTCAACAATCGTTTTCAGCTAGGAATTACAAAACACTAAATTCTTACAGATGGTGTGAGTGTTAAGTTGGAGGTACATATGGCACCTGCAGAGAAAAATAAGCCATCCCTTCTAAGCAGTTTAAAAAGGCAGCACCACGCCCAGCATCCCAACTTTTGGCAAGCAAAATAGAGTTACCCAAGCTGAAAGCCAGGCAATGCCTTGAAGTTAAGCCTTGAGGACTCACACATTCAAAAACCACTCACTCATCCCTCTTCAGCGCCCAGGCATTTTAGCCATCTCCATTCAAGCACTAGTTTTCACATACTGTCAGTTTTCTTGTAAGTACCAACACAATCAGGAAACAGGAGAGCCCCAGGCAGATCTCGCAGATGGTGGTCACAGATTACAGTAGGAGTGTGGTATGCCATCTTCCCACGTTACACTGAAGTACAATTTCCATTACTCAATATCAACAGGCAATAACTGGCCACACCAGCTGTGATTCTTGATAAGACAGGCCAGATAAGAATTGTCAGGCACAGACACAGCACCTGTAGCCAGGTACTCTGGTCTCTACTGCACTTCTTCCTCCGCACCCACCTCCATCAGCAGGCTGAGGACAGCCACATCTGCAAGGCTGCTACATTCAAGCAACAGAACAAATAAGTTGAAAGCCTCTCCTCCCTTCATCCAGAGAGCTGTGGGACCAGAGGTATTCTGCATACATAGGAGAAAGCCAGAGGGAATAGAAGGAAGCCATTTTACCCTGAAGGAGTAAAGGAAAGTAAGGAAGATCCCAGTGCTCCCTTATGCAGCAGTTCCCTAAGGCGCACCGTAGTACTACTTTGGTAGTTGTAGCACAAAAACTGCAGGTAGCATTGTCACTATTTACATGCAGTCCATTAGAATGCAATCAGTTAGAAGCTCTTTATTCCTTCAAACAGGAATTTATCAGAACAATTGTCTTATTAGCATTAAGTGCAACTAAAGCCAATCTCCACCTCTGCAATGTGCTGAAGCAGTCTAGTACAGCGAACATTTCAAAGAGCGGCAACTACATCTTGTGGAAAGATTTAGCATTGCAGGCTTATTCCTAGTAATAGTTCATAAAGTTAATAGTGCAAGTTCAGCTTTATATTAATCAGCCAGGGATCCTGCTGAAATGGCTCTGCCTTTTTCTACCCCTCCTCTTGTGTAAGATGTACAAAGTGAACCTGCACAGCACACCGATCCACTGCAGTCAATAACTTTTCCCCTAGGCCAGTTTGGCTCATCACACCACCGAGATGATCCAACACCCTGGAGAGGGGGGGAAAACAGGCCTTCCCTTTGTGGCTGTATGCTTGACCTTATCTAACCATAGGCTACATCAGCTTATAACCTTGATATTCACTGAGGACTTTGATAGCAGTAAGCTTCCATAATTAAACACACAAGGGCAAGAGAGTTCACAAATTAGACCAAGTACAAGATTCCTCATGTGTATGGTTAAGTCTGTTACAAAGGACACAGCCTTGAGTAATCCCTGCTCTCTGAAGTTAACACAGGGAATAAGCTTTGTACACTCTGTTTTATGATAGTCTTTTCTCTGATACCATCTAGCACTTTCCTAAGCAGCGAGTTATGGAAAACATACAGCAGAGCAAGTTCTGCAGGAGCTAGGCACTCAATACTGTTGCTACGGACTCCATACAACATTCTTAGGTTAGTGCAGAACTGGAAACATAACACACTGCAAGTTCATGGTATGTGAATTAACTGTAGACCTGTTCTATAGGGTGTCCCTGCTATATACAGTTACCAAACATACATAACAATACTGATCAGTAGCTACCTAACCAAACAGTAGACCCCGGATCTAAGCACTGCTACTCAGTGTCCCACCTGCCCTGGCAGACTACCCTTACACATCAGGGAAGGCTCCAAGTACAGCCAAGAGCACACTGGGCAGCAACAGTGCTTCCGAGAGGAAAATGCAGCTACTAGTCAGGCAAGCAAGGGAATGACCTGCCAGTAATATTAGAAATAAAAAGCTGGAGCTCACAATGAGACAATCCTGTTAATGTCCGTTAGGTAATAACAGCTTATCTGAGATGTCTGCTATTGCCCTAATTAAAGCTGACTTCATCATAACCTGTGACCCTTCAAGGCTTTCCATTACAGGCAAGCAGCAGGGAGCTCTCGACTGGTGACTGGAAAGTCAATAGCATCAGACTAATGACATGAAGAAACATCACGGCTATAAGAGTAGCAAGCAATCTGTCCTGCTATTCTGTATTCTGCTTAGCTTGTCCGCAAAACCAGAATCACTCCAACTCCTCTTTGAAAAAAAAAAACCACCACAAACAAACCTGAAGTTCCAGATTTTTTTACATTATTAAATTAAAAAATCATCACACCCCTCCCCCCATGTTC
The DNA here is from genome assembly GCA_034008185.1 of Gorsachius magnificus. Taxonomy (NCBI): domain Eukaryota; kingdom Metazoa; phylum Chordata; class Aves; order Pelecaniformes; family Ardeidae; genus Gorsachius; species Gorsachius magnificus. The sequence continues at coordinate 74,297,997 of CM067084.1, forward strand.
TGTTTGCAAGTAAAGTAAACATTTAGTAGTAAGTCCTCTAAAGGTTCATAGCAATTGGCAAATGTCTCTTACAAAGAAGGACTATAGGTGGCTGTTGACAGGATACAATATCTAGTCTGCTCACACTCTCAGTTTTTACTTTATAGCATTTGTTGACAGGTCAAGTTTTATTACAATCTTGTAACTCGAACATTTTGATTCAAGTGAGACACGGCTGATGCTGACCCTCACCAGCAAAGCCAAGTCATGAGTACAGAATCTTGGTATTCTTACACAAGAAGACTGAGGGCGAGACAAAAAGTTTTTCCTTTGAGTGACATGTGGAAGTGTTACACAAGACACCTACTGTAAGCTGCAACTGAATTTACTGATTTATTGACATTTCCTACAAAAGATACAGCTGACAGTATGTAAAACAAGTGCAAATCAGGAGTTTTATTTTTTCTTCACATAATCAAAAACGCCAGTTAAACACAAGACAGGAAGTCAGAAAGACTAGACATATTTACAAAACAATTAAGCTATCAAATTTTTTCCATCTTTAAGATCAAGTCATCACAGATTTTCGTTAGTTCATCGTTTTCTTTAGTCTGTTGAAGACAAAAAGAGAGAAGTGAGTTTCAGGTATGCCTAAGCTACGTTACATCCATGTAATGAGCAAAGTTGCAACAAGTCATGTTTGCCAACACACGGAATAAAAAGGCCATTTACACACTAGTGACTCATGCAAATTTATGCCAATGGACAGTGCATAATGCAGTAAAACTAATAGCATGCATTTCCAGCAATATGACTTTTAATCCTCAAAAAGCTTTTTCCTTTGAAGGGTTCTAACAAAGGAAGCTGATGTGCCTTTACAAAGCGTTCTAAGACTAACTATGCAATATGAAACACTGCAATCAAGTTCAATATTGTTCAGGCCATTAATCTTTGTAAGAGTTCAGCAATATAAAAGAGTCTGTATTAGTGCTAATAGCTTACAAATCTTATGTTTATGAACAAGCTGAACCAGAGAGTTATTCAAGATTCATTCCCAGATTCTGCTCTGGGACATGTTTAAGTTTTAGATCGCTATTTCCTTCAGTGGTTCAGATAGCTTCCTGGAGAGCAGCCTGGACCAATCACTTCTGCAACCCACCTATGGGAACAAACCTTTTGCTCCAGAAAGTCTAAACATACAGATGAGTCTTGACATAATAGAATTGTGCCTTAGGTTTCAATGCCTATTTCCCAAAGTCTGCCAGTACAGCAGCCATCAAAACCAACACAGATAGCCTGGCTATTTTTAGCACTGGTACAAGGCAGTTCTTGACCTAGTCTAAGGCAATAGCTTGAAGAGACTCACCCATAGCATTTTGACTAACCTTTTGTTCAAGGCTCCTCTCTAAAGACTGGATCCTCATTTGCTCTTTGCGGAGACTGGCTTGTAGTGCTGCAGTCTCTGATTTAGCTTTGCTTCGTACCTGGGCAATTTCCTCATTTGCTCTGAAATGGAAGCAAGATTGTGTTACATCCCCTTCAGACAGCACAGCAAAACTGTTCACAGAATCACGTTAGATTCTCATACTTTGGATTACTCTTCAAACTGAAAATGTTTTAAGCCAAGTTTTGGCATTAATGAACCACATTCTGCAGCAACTGTGAAAACTATGTATTTCACTGCCAGGACTTGGCTTCTTGACATATTACTTACTGATGCAGCTTTTCTTCAGCATGTGCCTTTAGTGCCCGGTATCTCTGCTCCTCTTTTTTAATTCTAGCCAGGTATTCTTCAGCACATTTTTTCAGAGCTTCTTCATTCTGTCCCAAGAACAAGAACCTGAGTTTATGTGCTAGTAGATGCAAGAGTCTCTTCACAAAGGGGCTATTTGACTACACTGAAGTGGCAGTATTTGCTCATCAGAATAACAAGAACTGTGAAGTCCCACAGACCTACATAGGGACTAAAGTTCAACTCTGAACTTTGCAAACAAACATTTATTCACCTCCTTTCCCTCCCAAAATACTCTGTTTATTTAGTAGCAAACTTCAGTTTAGTAAAGGGGAAAGGTCATTGAAACCAAGGTCACTAATCAGTTTAGTGTGTTTTGCATTAGCTTGCAATTGTCTAAGAATAGCTAGAGATTCAATTACTTCACAGAATCCATGGAAAAATTCAGGCTTTTCAATGTAATGTAAATGAATCCAACATTAACAGCAAGAAATGCTTAGGGACATGGTTTAGTGGTGGGATGGCAGTGTTAGGTTAACTATTGGACCTGATAATCTTAAAGGTCTTTTCCAACCTAAACAATTCTCTGATTCTATGAAAGTTACCTCGGTAGACAAACACTGACACCTTAATTTATTAGCTATTATAGCAAGTTGGAACTGTTGGAAACGAGTGCCAAGACTTCCTACTAATTCCAGCTCTTCAGTTTAGCAACCATTTCCAAGTGCTGCTTTACCTCTGTGCTAAGGGCTTCTGAGTTTAGGGTGGAGAGATGCAACAGACACAAGATGAAGGAACTCTGACATGTTAGTAAAGCAGAAACAAAGTCACAACACCGACATTACACCTGTTTCTCAAACCAGGACTACCATGAACCTTACAGCAGGCTAGTTCTAAGCTTGAGTAAGAAGAGGACATTAAAGGATAACTGAAGGAAAAAAAATCTGAAGGCACTTTTTTAAACACCAACTGAATCATTTTCATGCAATAAGAAACCATAGCTTGTGCTCCTCATTAGCTTCATTCCTCCAGTCCCTGAAGATGCTGCAGAAAGAAGGCCTGACTTTACCAAGTTGGGTTTTTTTTTTTTAAACTAAAGAACACCCAATAAAGCATTATCACTTTGACTTGTAATAGCAAATCCTCTTTAGCACCCATTCAACATGATGTAGGGGAAACAAGCTGCCCTTATGCAGCAGTTGCTACATGAGAGTCTGTCTCTATGATTAACAGAAAGGCAATATGCACACAGCAAGAAACAGCTTATTCTTCTGTTTGAAGAAGCTTTGGCTTCTAACAGAGATCTTTATCATACTTTAAGACAACCACTAGGTACACCAAACCAGTATTTTTTGAAATCTTTAAACAAACAACACCTGGCTTTACAGGTAGTGCCTATACTAGCTAATTAATGGCTGCTCTACAAATTAGTCATTTCCTCTCCATTAAGTCTCATTTATCTTGGAAGGATATTATTTGCATTATAGCATCTTACTTTGCGGTAACCCTCAAGCACTTCTTTCTGTTTTTCAAATCGTTTGAAGAGTTCAGAGAAAGATTTCTCCATAGAGTTCAGATCTGAAATAACTTGTTGCTTCTCTTCCACCATCCTCTGCATTTCTTTCTTTGAAAATTCCTTCTGCTTCTGAGCATCCTCTAAAGAAAGTGTAGTTAACAGGGTTACACTCATGACAGTTATTGCATTAGCATAAAACTAGTTCCATAGTATGAACAGATAACCCCCACACTTTCAATTCTCCCTCTTAAGCAAAAAAAGGTTTCCATAATGTAGCTTCTCCTCTGAAAAGACACCATACCCTTGCTTTTAAAGAAGCAGTCATATTCTCTTTATTTGCTACATACTACCTCACACGAACCTTAAGGCCATTAAAATCCAATTATAAGGTGCTTGCCCCAAAGCATTGTTTCTCCTGCAATGTAGTCAAAATTCTACAGCTGAGTTTACCATAACAGGAGCCTCAAATGTTGTGACAGAAGCAAGGCATCAAAAAATATTTGTTTTCGTTAAATATACACAATAACTGGAAGATCTGGAGAAGACTCTGAGAACAAGCTAAACTAGCACAGCAAACTCTTTCAGGACAATTTTTGTAAGCATACCTGAGCTATGTTTCTCATCAGCTTAAAGCAGCACAAAAAGCCTTGACATTCAATATTGTCTCCTTAAAGAACTAAATTTAAGCAAGGTACAGATTTGGCTATTCAGCTCTGAACTAGAAGAATATACCCATACAACAAGAGTTTCATTTAATGTCTTCCTAGCTTTGAAGCCACAAACTTGACTGAAGCAAAGGCCAGGTCTGTCCAGCAAGAATCCTATGGATAGCTTATCACTTAAATGAGGTAGATAATAAACAGTTAAACACACAATGCAGACAACTGCATCTGCCAGCTGTAATAAACCAACAGCTCACACTCCACTAGAGAATAAGAAAGAGTTAGATGCGTTCACCCCTGATTCAGGAAGTTATGCGATATGTCTGTACGAATATGTATAAAAGTGTTACTCTAACTACCGTGTCTGAAACCTTACACTCACCCTGGAAGCACTTGAAATATTCATGGCATCAGAAGTGAAAGAGTACTAACTTCAGTTAGTAACCTTAGGCTAAGCATGCCCCACCCCTCCCAAGCCATTCAAAGTGTAAATATGGAACTTACCCATCATTTGTGTTATTGTACCTTCAAACTCAGCAACTATTTTTCTAAAAAACATGAAAAAACAATGTTGAACATAAGCTAGAAAAAGCAGCTGGAATAAGTGAGTAGATATAAAAAAAAATCAAGACAGATTCATACCCCATTTCCTTGTATTCCATATGAAGCTTATCATATTTCTTTTTCCATTCCTGTGTCTCCAACTGTTTCTCTTGAACCTTTGAGAGAAAAAGTAAACTTATTTCTTGCACGGGAAGAGATACAAGATTTGATACTCAGAACAGTCTAAAGGGCAGCTTAGGTATAGTTATAACTTGATATGGAGAAAACCAGTTCTTACTGCTTAACGGATTCACAGTTACATGTTCTATTACAAAGCTGAGTCAATCAAGATGTAGATTAATATGTGGACTTCGCATACATGACTCCCACTCAATGTTACCAATCTCTCTCAAGATCAGAGCCAAGTCAGTCAACCTCTTGGCTACTCTTACTCATCTTATATGTAGATCATTGTTCCTTGGCCAATAACATTCTCTCAAGAAGTAGTATTTTTTCAAGTGACATGTATTTCCCTTTTATTTACAAGGCAGACAAAATAAGCCACACGAAACTGCTCATCTTAACACAGGAAGGAGCAAATACCAAAAAATGACCTTTTTGTTGGAAGTCATTTGTATCCAACATTCAATCCTTCCCCTACCATGTTTCCAACTTTAAAGACACCTCGGTTCATTTAAGCATAGCAATACTGATTTCACATGAGCTGAATCAAAGCAGAACCCACAGTAACAGTATTGAGCAGAATAAGCACTCTTTGCTAAATGCCTTGTGCAAACTATGAACTTAATTTTGTCCTGGGGTTTCTATTAAGAACTGTAACACTGATAGTTTACTGCAGTATGGGAGGCCTTCAATGGTAAGCGGCCCAAAATACATAAAACCCTTGAATTTTAAACAAGGTGAGAGCACCTGCTGATTTGCCCTCAAAGTTGCATGATGTACTGTAGTACACTGATTTTCAGTATTTGTTTTAGAGTAAACTCATTTTAAATGTACTGTAATATTTTAGATGACAAGAAGTGGGGCACAGGGAAAAAAGAATGTACCAAAACAAAGAATTAACAGTAGTTAGGCTACAAAATGTTACAAAAGCAAAAGTGTGTGAAGATGGAAAACAGTTAGAAACTTTCATTTTCAAACTCAGAAATGGTTCAGTAGACCCAGAAAAGCATGCTTTCATATTGTATATGCATGTACATACATATACAGCAAGTGCTGTATTTGCCCAGAAGGAAAACACTTCCCCCCCCCCCTCTACTCCCACTCTCAAGTTGTTTCACCAAAAAAGTAATCTTGAAAGACAGACTAAATTTTAAGTTATTGTAATAACTCCAAGCATTTTTAAGTGACACACTGCTGGAGTCATCTAGTCACACCTGTCTTACTACAGCTATGTTCACATGCTTAAAATAGTTCTTTGAAACGAGATATTAGAGCACCAATGTGAAGATATTATAAGCTTTACCCCATTATTACATAAATTCTTCATTTTAGATCAATGTACTAGGCGCTTGTTTTCCTGTACTAGACAATATGCTGGGTAAAAGTGTCCTTCTAAATGACAGAAAGCAAAAGTTATTCCTAGAAAAGCTAGTATCTTTATACTCTAAAGGAAAAGAATAACTTAAGCAAGCAAATCATCATGAGTCATCTTTGTTTGGTGTCACTGCCTGCAGTATAGCTAGTCAGGAATTCTGAATGCTCCATTTTCTTCTGAAGTTAATTTTGAAGTGACAGAATTAGGTTTAAGGACATTTATACTTAAGAACTCCTATTATTTAGTATTTGTAAGGTTACATAGGCCAGAAACCATAATGAATCAAGTACTCAGAGTTTCAAAGTAAGTGTATACATAACTCTTCTTGCATCAGTAAGGTGGGGTCCAAAAGCAATTTCTGTAGTGCCGTAGTTACAGAATATGCTTGAAATCCCACCAACTACTACTTCCCTCCGCCATTAATGTTTTTCTCCTCCAGAGCGAGCTCCAGATCTCACTTATATTTTATTAGCTGAACATCCTCTTGTGCCTCCCCATTGCACACAGAAAAAGACTACTGCACTGAATTGACATTGGTTTTATCTTGTTTTAAGGAAATAATTGTATCAGAAGCAGCCACTCTGCGCCATTGGCAAGAACAAGTATTTCATGCCTAGTTTAATAAAAAGTATTCAGATCACTGACATTCAATCTTATAACAGATGCTTTTTATTACTAACCAGTTCTAATGCAGAACCTGACCAATAGTGAAGTTCACTGCATTTCCTTAGATATTAGCTCTGAAGGAGTTCTATGCCTACTGCTCCTATCAAGTCCACAACAAGGTTTTCAGAATGAGATGCTTATGTCAAGCATGGAAAGAATTACCAAGCATAGATATTTTTACCAAATCTGAACAAGAGTGACTTTCAAGTCTATGCAAAATTCTGCTTTGGAAGGGTCACCATACCTCTCTCTTAACCAGTTCAACAGCTGCATCCATGTCTTTTTGGCTATATTTTAGGACATCTATAATAGCATCTACTGCAGTGTTTGTGGAAGCAGCAAAAGGGAGTGGAGAAACATCACTAGTCAGGGAGCCTGGAATTAGGGGACCTGTGTCCTGTGAGGAAAAAGAAAGCAGAGTTTCAACAGATTCCTGTTTTCATGCCACTGATCAGCTGTATGCAGATTATTCAATGCTAAATCAACACATTTTAAACAGCCAGAATACCTCCATAACTTTGTAAGCATAACTTTCTTACTTTGTAGATTCTTTTAGAACAATGTAGTCATCTTTAAGGTGTAACAGAAACTGCTATCCACCAATTACAGCTATCAGAAACAAAGCAGATGACACCATGCTGTTCCCCACCAGTAAAAGAGGCACCATTTCAGGATGAACTGCTGTGTGCAGATCTGTTCACAAAAGGCTGTTCAAGCTATAAACCTTAGACTGTAAAGCATCAGGTTTAATCAAAGTAGTGCTTTTCATCCCAGCAGTGCAATTAAATACAAGCTTGTTTTATTCATGCAGCTGAAGCCACAAAAAAGATTTCTTGATTAAAGCATTCTTAAAAATAGCTCAAATTCTCTTAGACCACGTGCAGTGCCAGTTTCCACAAAAAAGATTTTTAATACTGAAGTGAAGTCCATCAAAAATTCAACTTTGACATAAGTGAGTATCCAACCTGGTTTTTGAGATAGCAGTATAAACAAGCGTTAAATATTTTGCAATCCTTAGAATACCTGCCTAAAAGTCTTAAGTCCAGAACCTAGCCCATCCCTTTCCTAGAACAGCAACATGAAACCCAGTACCATTCCTGGACCCCTACCGAAGTTGTAAACGTTCCCAGAAGATCTAGTCCTTTTGGTTTTTCTTCATTTTGAAGGCTCACTGCAGGCTTTTCAGTTTCCTCAAGCAATTTACTTAAATCAGCAACAGGCCTAAAAATGAGCAAACATGCACCATTTTATTCAAGCATTGCCTTTCTTTGTAAAGACACATACTACAGCCTAGACCAAGTCAATACCTACCCATGTTGAAGCGGAGCTGTCATAACATTCGTATTTGTTTCAATACTACCAGAAGCTGGTTTTCTTGGACTGTCTCTCAATAGAGGGTCAAACTTCAAATACAGCGACTGTTTCCTCAAGGCAGACTCTTTGAACTGAGGGGAAAGAGGCATAAGCTGGCAGATCTGCTGCTTCATAGCATCACACACACATCCTGCACATGCACATAAGTAGTCCTCTGGAGAGAGGGTGAGCCTATTCTTTAGTGGCCAGAGCATTGTTCTCAGGAGAACAATTATGTAAGAGAACTCT